>CAWUFW010005592.1:65000-665000 GCA_963921515.1 Calotriton arnoldi
AGATAACTATTTCACTCAGCTCAGTCGTGCATATCTTGGTTACTCTCAAAGTTACACAGAAATAACAGACGGGCGTTTTCAATAAAAAGGTTTATTGAACTGTCTTGTTTCTGTTGTAAGTTAAATGTGCTGTTACGATCACAAGACAGTATGCGAGATAAATAATGTACAGAGTGAGCAGTAGAAATAAATAATACTGCGTTAGCATTATCTTTTCAGCATATATGCATTTACATAAAATGACACAGCCTAAAAATGCGAGTACTACTCATACGATGCGTTTCTAGCCTAGTTCTACCCCAGTGTACCTAACCTGTCCTAGGTGTAGGGAGAAGTAGAAGTAGGTGATGTAGTCCTGACTAGAGTATACTAAGAGTATGTTGCGCCTAGCATGCCAAGAGTCTAGTATGCCAAGAGTCCCTCTAGGTTCTAGTCTGCTCCATACCTGAAGAATGAGAGAGGTAGGAATCTCTTTCCTAGACTCGAACTCCAACACCCCGCAAGGGAAGTTAGATCACTGGAAGCTGGACTCTCTGCGTGCAGGAATGACAGCGTCTTCTCAGTGCGTCCGGCCGGGAATCGGGCTCCTCTGAAGTCGAGGTCTCCTCTGATTTACAGGAGTTTGGGAAGGTATATTTATACCTGAAAATGTTAGCATTGACGTGAGTTGGGCAGCGAAAGACGTCATGAATGAACCCCTAAGGAATAATGGTTCATGCATAGTATATGAATCCTTGAAGAAATCAATAGTCCTGGGCAAGGGAAACTCCCGCAGCCTAAGAGTCTGTTTTTTCATGAACTCGTTGTGAGGCTAGGTGGACGGATGTCGGAATCCATGCCTGTATTTGGAGTGCGTGGTTTATGCCTAAATAAGGTCTGGGATTTTATGCCTATATAAGGGCAAGGCGAATTGTGCCTATATAAGGACATGAGTCTGGAAAGCCCGTTTATGGACACCCTAGGAAATATACAACACCCACTCCTCTTTCGTGTGTACGATAATGCTAAAATGCTAAACATATAAAATGCTAAAACATTAAAATGGAGTACTGCATATTAAAAATATTTTCTAAAAGCATTAAAAAACATATTGAAAATGCAAAGGTTTCCGTACATCATTAAGCAATGTCTTCATTTCCAGCATAAAGTTCGAAATAAATGTAATCGGAATGAAACATAAAAGCAATAATTACATATGACGAAAATGATCGATAACTTAGTACAAAATCGAAGTTATTTCCTGTCATAAAAATTAAATGAACTGTTCTAGACACACAAGATGACTAAGTGTCCCTGGAAGTACTGCCAAGTCCGTATTATAAAGCTAGTTCTACTTTAAGCAGATCGAAGTGCCATTTTCGTTCGAAAAAATGGGACAAAAGTTCAAATTTGGTAGAGTTCCAAGTGTTTGAAAAATGAAGGCCAAATTGTTACTGCATCTCTGGAACACAGTATGCTGATTCAGAGTCAGTTTATGGGTCTGGTGTAAACATGAGATCATCTATTTCAATAGACAAAACATCATCCACAGTCGTTGGTGTAAGTTGGAACACCTCGTGTAAGAGATTGACCGCACAAAGATGTGAAGCATCGCTCTCAGCATAGGTCGCCGCAGCAATGTTCGCGTCCGTTGTTACCTGTGTGCCTGGAGTTGTCTCTCGTACCTCAGCAGCAGCCGGAAGCGTCTGTGAGATCTCAATGAATGCTGACATCAGGATTGGTAGCCTCTGGGGACAACACAAAGCATGGGCCGTTATCGGGACCAGCAAAGTATCGACGTCCTTTGGCGTGGCTGATGGATATGTTAGACAAGCGTCCAACACGCATTCTTCACCGCATAGCAGGCATCGTAGAACAGGTAAGATGCAATCTTGCCAGATTGGTCTGAATGACAGGAACCAAGTTGTATTAAGGTCCCTTAGACGAGTCATGCCCAATAGCTGTACTATTCGCTCACAGCACTTTCTTTCAAGGAGAGCTTTCTCCATTTAGCTCGGAGTGATGTCTGCGAATAGGCTGGCCATAGCGCAATAGCAGAAAGATGAATAAAATTCCAGCAACAAGTGCGAGAATTAATGGTATGCCACCAAACACCGAATGTGCAAAGTTGGGGATGATTCCGAGTATTGCCTGGAAAGGTGCTAACAGACCGGAGCAAATGCTCTTAAATACATGTACAATTCCGGTCGTATCTGACATGTTAAAGATACGTGATACCATTTCTACGAAATGTATAGGGCAGTTTGTACGTATTAAAGTCTCTATCTCAGCCGAAGTCCTTGCTACTTGTAGATCATAGGTTTCTTTGGCCGAGGTCAAAGGCACTGTTTGCTGTAAAAGCATGGCTTTCATTCTGCTTAAAGTATCAAATCTTATAAAAGAGACGTTCAGCGAAGGCCATAGCGGCGACTCCCTGACTGTGTCTATTGGGGCAAACAATACTTGCATACAGCAAGTGACCCTGGAGTTGACCGTTACTAGATATGGGATGCCTGGCAACATTCCACAGCAACTCTGATCATTCAGCATGAGGTAACTCCCGTTAGAAAGTTGTCCAAACGTTGGATTAATCACAGCAGCTGGTGTACCATGCTGATGGCAAGACAAATTTGCCACTGAACCATTACAAGTCCCGTGTAAAGAAATGTCCTGACACATAAGTGAACCGGTCAGTGCATTTTTACAGTTGGTACCGCTAAGAAACACTTCACGATCCCCACTCCAACATCTATGTGTATACGGTAAATCCCAAGATGTCTTAATGTATTCCTTACCCAACCTTTCATATTTGTCTGCTTGCATTTGTCTGAGGCAATACTGAAACTGAAAAGTTGTCACAGGTAATGTTATTTTGCCATGAATAACCCATTCTGTAGCTGGTTTTTCTGCCACTGTGAATGGTAACTTCTCCAGTTTTTCAATGCTTAGCACTGTATACCTTGCTCCCCTTTGTGCCAATTCGACCTGTTTATCAGTGAGATTGTATTCTGCAAACAGAGACGACGTGTTGATGAAACGCCAAGGCACATAGCCCGCTCGCAAAGATTGCAGCGTCCAGCTCAATAACACTATAGAACGTAATTGAGATTGACCTTGTTGTAACATAGCCAAATCTTGTTCTAGAATGTCGATAGCAGATGATACAATGCCATCCAATGAATATATTCTGGAGGACAAAGTTGTTAACCCATTGTCGACCACAGAGAGCGCTTTCTCTAAATTAATACGATCAAGTTCACGTATTCGTTCTGCGGCCTCTATCTGTGACACTTTCCATGCTTCATTATAAGCAGCATAAATGCCGGCATATATGAAACGTTTTTGACGCGGTTTTCTTGGTCCAAGCAAGAATTCCCTAAGATCTGCGTCTCCTGTAAGTAAGGATAAGTGTTGTTTCACATCCTGTAGTGTAGATCTATGCAGCCATTCGAGGCATAATTTTCCTACACTGTATGTTGTTACTACCCCGGATGTTGTCTTTGGACATATCTTGGGTCTGGCCTATGAATAGTAAAGCCCTGAGTTTTGTTCAAGAACCTTTCCTGACAGTTGTTTGTGTCTAAGGGCCAGATCAACCATTTCTTCCAATTTGGATCAGATCTGTTGAATTGTAGTATATTGTCAACTGTCACCACTGCCTTTGTATTATTATCACTGGCAGGTGTTGGCACAGAAGGTGATTTCATCTCTTTGATCTTGGCCAATCCAAGACAAGATGTTTGTTGGACGGTTTCATTCAAAAACAGTACTTGTTCAGGGATGATACAGGCTCTAAATAAAGCTTCTATACCCTGTACTTGCCAATCTTTACTACCCCAGACAGTTTTGTCTCTATTGTGTCTTTCCATAAGTCGAAACCCTGTGTTGACAGTTGGGCAATAAATGCTGCAGAGTAAATCTGTTTCGTATTTGTTAACATAATTTTCAGTCCTGTTTTGTTTACATTTCTGTAGTAAAACGTTTCTGGGTCAGATGTATTGTAACCTAAAAATATGGAAACTTACTAGCAAAAGTTTTTGAACTACCTTGTGGTGGTGTAGGACAATGTTCCCATTGGTTAAACATAAACACATTTCTTGGATATGCAGTTTTATGCAAATAATGATGACCATAGTGGTTATAACAATACAGTTCTTCATAGTCTGAACCCTCTAAATAGTCATTTTTAGAAAATGCAGCAGTTTTTTCTAGATCAAACATTATGTCAGTCACAGTCTGAAAGTCCCAATCATCTGAATAGGTACTGGACGTAATTAAATCACTTAGTGAAATTTTAAACAAATGTGGAATGTTCAATTGTTCCGTTGGTCCGAAAATTTCATAATCTGTTTTGTCCACACTATACCATCCTGTATAGGAACAGCTGTGATGTTTACTGATGACAAGTCTCTTGCTTCACGATGGGAAGATTTATGTGGTTTCAAAAGTACGTTAACGCCTTTTCCTTCACTATCCACATGGATGTATCTGCCACTTATAAGCATGCTTATAGTTGTTACCAAAGCTAACCAGAGCAGGAAAACAAAAAGTCCAGATGTAATCCAGAGTTCAATCCATGGAGAAACCAGATAAGTCTTTTTCAGAAAGTGAATAAAGTCTTGTACTTGCTGCTTTAGGTTGAAAGTTGCTGGCGTCGTTTCAGGTTCGCTTGGATCTTCTGAGAACGTATCAAAGTCAATGAAATAGCCAGAAGCAGTTCTGTCAATTGTTGGAATTGCATCAGGATTTGTAGAAATCACAGGAGACAGTTCATCACGTGTCACGTTGGTGTAGACAGGTGTATTTGGACGAACTGTTATTTGGTTGTCAAGAGGGATGAGTTCCATAGCTTGGTTGCTTAGTCCTTCATTTGTTACAGCTGAATTCTCGATCGTGATCAGTCTTTCAGTCTGAACCTCTTGAATAGTAGCGAGAGGAGTGCGTCTGCTACTAGGTCGGAGTCCACGAGGCCTACTGCTTAGTATTGGCCACATACTGTGGTTTGATCAGGTCGATGGACACAAATCTTTTCTCCTTTCTTCCAGCAAGGGGCGGCAGAAGTACTGTCCTTGTTCCTTGAACAGCTAGAACAGGTACCGGTTGTCTGTAAGAAGGTCCAAATTCCTTCTTGTCCGCGATTTTTCTCTGACTAGATCCCCAACTTTTGGAATCCAGACAGGCCTTGCTGGGACCGCCGATATTTCCCCAGTGGTGGTTGGCTGTAGGGATATGTTGCTTTGTTTCGTTCTTAATTTGTTAAGATCCTGTAAAACAGCCAAACGATCTTTGATATCAAATGGTTTATTTTCCACCACTGTGCCTACGTGTTCTAAGTCTGGAACCCACATTCTTGTCCCAAATAGGACCTCATATGGAGTGACCCCCTAGAGAACTTCTTGGCAGATTGTTGAGAGCGCGCTGTACGCTATTGAGGTGTTTGACCCACCCATCACCCGAACCTAATACCCTAGCTGTTATAGACTGCTTTATGTCCCGGTTTTTCCTTTCCACAACAGAATTTCCCTCAGGATGGAATGGAGAGGAGTACCGCAATGCAACGCCCAGACTGGCCATGGCCTCCTTGTAAGCCCTAGAGCTAAACGCAGGACCCTGGTCAGAATGTAGCGTGCCTATTGCGTATGTGCCGATAAAGACTCGCAAATCTTTTATAACAGTTCGAGCGTCAGCCGAGCGCTGAGGCCATAACCATAGGAACCTAGAGCATGAATCCACTGCAACCATGATGTATTTATAATTACCGTCCCTTTGCAAGGGACCGCAGTGGTCCAGGTAAACACAAGCTAATGGTTTGTCTGAAATTAACAAGGGTGTCTGCGCAGGACGTTTCACTGTTGATACTTTCATCCGTTGGCAAATTTCACATTCTAAAACATAGTTCTTAGTTTGTTTCCGAATGCCAGGCCACCAATATCTTTGCTTGAGTAAAGATACTGTCGCAGAAACACCTGCATGGGCAGAAGCTATCCCTTCGTGTGCTGCTAGGATTAGTCCTAATCTGCGTTCCTTGTTTGGAATTACCCTATCCCCCACTCCAGGGATTCGAGCAAAAGGAACGTTATTCGCATCAATTACATAAGAGTACTTGAGTGGAAACTTTTTTGGTAACGCTGCACTGCTGCCTTTGCTCGAAGCATTGACAGCTAACATTATCTCACCGTCTATTTTTGTTTTTGAACGAGTGATCGCAGCTACGGAAGCTGTCTGCACAGCCCCCTTTGCGGCTTCGTCAGCCAATGAATTCCCTTCAACGTGAACGCCATCACGCTGATGACTCAGTGTGTGAATCACATGAGCCTTTGGTAGTTCGTTTTTCAACTGAACTACTTGTTCCCAAAGCAGTTTGTGCTTTATTGTGCCACCTTTCGCATCTTTGAAACCATTTTCAAGCCAGTTTTGTATATAGTTATTATACGACTGAACACAGTAAAAGGAATCGCACACGATTAGTGTGAGGAATTCTCGATCCGTACTCTCAAGTGCCAGTTTGAATGCTTGTAGTTCAGCTCGCTGAGCTGTACAATCACCTAGTGATTGAGTTTTTGTGACCATAGGTCTGAAGATGCCATTTCGCATGCGACCTTTAACGATAGCACACGCTGCACTGTAAGCTTGCTTACTCCCTGTTGCGGGCTGTGCGGATCCGTCAGTGTAAATTATGAATTCATACTGATCGAGAGGCAGAATCTCAGTGGGCAGAGGACATTCTTGTTCATATTGGAGAAATGCTTGTGTTTTTAAATCTGGATCAAAAACGTATTCAACATCAGGTGCAGCAAGAGAATTAACCCATTGTATCCATCTCGGATGTAGTGCTTTAGCATTTGGAATGCTTGCTTTTGTGACCGCTTCTAAAGCTGGTACCGGGGTTACGACAATTATGCGTTTCCCTTGGGCTAAGGCTCTTTCTTTTGCTACAGCTGTTTGAACTGCTGTTAGAATTTTTCAGTAGAACTGAATCGCATTTCCGCTTGTGTGTACAAATGTGATTTGTACGCAATTGGTACTTTTTCACCCTCATTGAAGGTTAAGTAGGTGAATCCACATTGACCCGAAATTATTCGGATCACCAAATTTCTTTGACTTACGCGTGTTTGTAAGTGTTTGGTTGCTAACATGTTAGCCTGGAGTGAACGCAAAATTTCTGTGTGTTCCTGTGTCCAGTTTTTGATTGAAAAATCAGGTTTGATTAATGCATAGAGAGGTTTAACCCTTTCTGCATAGTTTAGTATGTACGTTCTTCCAAAATTTAGGAAACCCAGGATGGATTGTAAGTTTTTAGCGTCTTTGGAGGTTGGAGCAGCGCACATTTCTCTAAAAGTTAGCTGCCAGCTCTTGCCTTCACTTGAAAGCTCATATCCCAAAAATAGGACATTGAGATGGGCAATTCGGGACTTTTTAAAGTTGAACTTGTAGCCCTCAGAGGCGAATCCCAGTATAATGGTGCTCACCCTGTTCAAGTGTTTTTCCAAGTCATCGTCTGTCAGATAAATGTCATCGACATAGGACAATGCCTCGTTGTCATAAATTTGTAATAACTCCGTTACTCTCGCTGAGAATAAACCTGGGCTGTTCTTGAACCCTTGTGGGAGTCACAAAAGTGACGCTGGGTCCCCATTATTATGGAGAATGCCGTTAAGTACCTACTTTCAGGTGCTATATTTTGACAAAAGAAACCATTTGAGATGTCTAATGTTGTTTTGTATTTTTTACGCACAATGTTATTCATTAATGCTGTGCTATGTGCATTTTGCACTGCAAAAGTTTTAGAACAAGTGTTTAAATGTCTGTAGTCCAAAACTAGACGATATGTATTGTCTGGTTTGGAGACAGGAAACAAAGGATTGTTCATTGCGGAGGTGCATGTTTCAATCACCCCTTGATATTCAAGTTGATCTAAGATCTCCCTGACCTGTTTTTAGCTTCTTGCTTAATAGGATACTGCCTCTGTGCAGTTGGTTCATGTTTCAGATTTATTTTATGGTGAGGTGAGTCCTCATCCCATCCTACATGATTTTTATATAATGCTGGAGCCTGGGCCACTGCCCATTTTCTGGCATATGTATATTTTAGGTGAATTGGTATGTGATTGGAGAAGGCAGGCATAATAATGTCCTCGCCATGTGGGCACTCCCTGACAAATTGTGGTGGCCAGTCCTTTTCTGCTAGAAGTATGTCATAACCCTTTGATAGTTTTTCCCAAAAGAGTGCTTTAACCTGTCTAGGTTTGTCTCCCTCCATCCGGAGTGTTATGTCAAATAACTTTTGTGGAGTACTAACCCTGGTGTCTACAGTCTCTACCGTAATGTACTCATTCAAGTCCACTATCTCCAGAAGTTCCTTCAGGTTCTGGCGAGCTATTGTGACTTCTGCTGCACTGTCCAGCATTGTCTGAGCCCATTCTCCGTTCTTGAGTTGTGTTCTCAGTATTCTCGGCATTTCTGATCTTCAGACCTGCTACTTTCTTTTTGGAGAATTGAGGTTTTGCCTTAGTTTTTGGAGCGTGTTTGTCGTCTTTCGATTTCACGCGTTCTTCTCTATGTTCTGTTCGTCCTCTTCTTTCCGAAGTCTGTGATGAGACCTGAAAGGGACGAGAGGAACGTGTATCAGTATCTTGATACCTATCAGGTTTTCTCAAATTATCCCTATTCCTGAGGTTATACCTCCTTTCAGAGAGCTCCTTTTGAGGAGACCTACCTCGGGATTGAGAACCTTTCTCATTTGAATTTTGTTTATTAGACTCCCACTTCTTTTTAGAGGATGTAGGAGTTTGTTTAATTGAGTCCTTCTCAGGACTTTCAGATAGTTTCGGTTTAACTGGTCTCCCACCCAAACTATCTCTGCCTAATTCTGCATAAGATTGTTCTATAATTCTGGGTAGCTCTGTTTGATGTTCTGTAACATCAAATTCCCTTAATTTTTTATTAGATAATATTATTGTTGAGACGTGGTCAAAATTTTTCAGTAATTTCATACCTAAATTTAAAGCAGGCTCTGCCCCGTATTCGTTTTGAATTTGTTTTAGGACATCAGGTATTACCGCAATTGACGGAATGCCGTGTGTTTTAGTGTAGATGGCAGCAAAGACTGAGCCCCAAGTGGTGCAGTCTTCCAGTTGTGGTGTGATCCCCATTGGTAAACTAATGGTTAGGATTCTGTGTTTCTGATGTGGGCTTGTATTTGGAAATACTGCTTCGATTTGAGTAATTTTTGAGCTATCCAAAATGGAATTTGCTCCCGCTTAGTGGGCATTTTACCCATGACTGCGTATAGAGTCTGTGGTGTAATTTTTAGAGTATTCCCCTGGTGAGGGTTTGATTTGGAATTGTTAATGGTGGTTGGACAGTAAAAGTCCGCATGACATATTGAACCAATTGTCTGTAGATTTTTATTAACTCTGTGAGTTGAGTAAGTAGTTCCTCATCTGACATTATTTCGATGTCGGGATGAGGTGTATAGCCAGCTAGAATCGGCCATGTTGCTCCTGGTCTACCTAGTGGACCGAGCCTGGTTATGTTTTTGTGATGTTTTAGGGCGCCTTTAAACCAGAGCTGATGCTCTTGGTATGTTAATGGAATTTCTATATCCTTGAAAGGAATGTATTCCTCTGGTGGTTCATCTTCTTTGTAGAAGTGAAATGTGTGAGTTACTGAATTGGATTCAGGAAATATTACCCATGAATAGAATACCTCTGTCTGAAAGGATTCATGTGCCTCAATCACGAAAACTGCTCTACCTCCTCTCGGTGATAGGCCATGTTTTATAAGTTTTAGAGTAATGGCTCTTCTTAAGTTTGGAGGGATGTTTATGACACCCTCCTCGGTTTCATTTAAACCTGTGTTGTTAAAAAGTGCTGGCTGGGCTGGATCAGCCGCAGCTCCACCGTTTCCGGCGGGATTGTCCCCGTTTAAGGACATTTTGTTTTATGAAAAATGTAGAACAAGTTTCAAGGAAACAAAGATAAGGTGCACAATATTGTGGAACACTGTATCCTTCAACGTTGAGCAAACCAAACAGCTAATATATAGGGTACTGCCCTATGTAGCCGTGGCGGATACTTAACCCTGCCCACTCCAGACGTCTTTTGGAGTATATGGGTAGGGGTCTCTGAGAGAAAAAAGAAGCACGGCTGAGTTACTCAGTATCTAACGTTGAATTACTGCCTTACCAAACGTTGGGCGCCATGTAGTGTAGCTCCTATTTCCCTTATAGGCTCTGCGCATTGGAATAATATATCCTATAGGTTTGACATAGGACTAAGGTCGGTATGTCCCTATTGAGTATATTAAACTTAATTACTTGTGCCAGCTAGCTCAGAGGCCACTAGAAACTTCTTGACAACAAGAAGGGAGTAGTTTCTGGCAGCCGCAAAACATGACCACTGTGTTTCCCTTACAGAATCAGGACGTGTCCCAGAGTCGTAGAAACAATAGATAACTATTTCACTCAGCTCAGTCGTGCATATCTTGGTTACTCTCAAAGTTACACAGAAATAACAGACGGGCGTTTTCAATAAAAGGTTTATTGAACTGTCTTGTTTCTGTTGTAAGTTAAATGTGCTGTTACGATCACAAGACAGTATGCGAGATAAATAATGTACAGAGTGAGCAGTAGAAATAAATAATACTGCGTTAGCATTATCTTTTCAGCATATATGCATTTACATATAATGACAGCCTAAAAATGCGAGTACTCATACGATGCGTTTCTAGCCTAGTTCTACCCCAGTGTACCTAACCTGTCCTAGGTGTAGGGAGAAGTAGAAGTAGGTGATGTAGTCCTGACTAGAGTATACTAAGAGTATGTTGCGCCTAGCATGCCAAGAGTCTAGTATGCCAAGAGTCCCTCTAGGTTCTAGTCTGCTCCATACCTGAAGAATGAGAGAGGTAGGAATCTCTTTCCTAGACTCGAACTCCAACACCCCGCAAGGGAAGTTAGATCACTGGAAGCTGGACTCTCTGCGTGCAGGAATGACAGCGTCTTCTCAGTGCGTCCGGCCGGGAATCGGGCTCCTCTGAAGTCGAGGTCTCCTCTGATTTACAGGGGTTTGGGAAGGTATATTTATACCTGAAAATGTTAGCATTGACGTGAGTTGGGCAGCGAAAGACGTCATGAATGAACCCTAAGGAATAATGGTTCATGCATAATATATGAGTCCTTGAAGAAATCAATAGTCCTGGGCAAGGAAACTCCCGCAGCCTAAGAGTCTGTTTTTCATGAACTCGTTGTGAGGCTAGGGTGGACGGATGTCGGAATCCATGCCTGTATTTGGAGTGTGTGGTTTATGCCTAAATATGGTCTGGGATTTTATGCCTATATAAGGGCAAGGCGAATTGTGCCTATATAAGGACATGAGTCTGGAAAGCCCGTTTATGGACACCCTAGGAAATATACAACAGAGGGAGACAGAGAGAGACAGAGGGCAACAGACAGAGGGAGAAAGACAGAGGGAGGGAGACAGACAGAGGGAGACAGACGGAGGGAGACAAAGGGAGGGAGACAGACAGAGGGAGGGAGACAGAGGGAGGGAGACAGACAGACAGAGGGAGACAGACAGAGGGAGGGAGACAGACAGGAAGACAGAGAGAGGGAGGCAGAGACAGAGGGAGGGAGACAGAGGGAGGGAGACAGAGGGAGGGAGACAGAGGGAGCGAGACAGAGAGAGAGGGAGACAGAGGGAGGGAGACAGACAGAGGGAGGGAGACAGACAGAGGGAGACAGAGAGAGGGAGGCAGAGACAGAGGGAGGGAGACAGAGGGAGGGAGACAGAGGGAGCGAGACAGAGAGAGAGGGAGACAGAGGGGGAGGGAGACAGAGAGGGAGACAGAGGGAGAGACAGAGAGAGGGAGACAGAGGGAGGGAGACAGAGGGCAACAGACAGAGGGAGACAGACAGAGGGAGGGAGACAGACAGAGGGAGACAGACGGAGGGAGACAGACAGAGGGAGGGAGACAGAGGGAGGGAGACAGACGGAGGGAGGGAGACAGACGGAGGGAGGGAGACAGGGAGGGAGACAGAGGGAGGGAGACAGAGAGAGAGAGGGAGGGAGACAGAGAGGGAGGGAGACAGAGAGAGGGAGGGAGACAAGAGAGAGAGAGAGACAAACAGAGTGAGTGAGACAGGGGGAGACAGAGAGGGAGGGAGGGAGAGAAAGAGTGAGAGAGGGAGGGAGACGGAGAGAGAGAGGGAGGGAGAGAGAGAGAGAGGGAGGGAGACAGAGCGAGAGAGAGAGATAGATAGAGAGAGATGTGTGTATGCCGGGTTTGGTGGCTCAGTGGACGAAGGCGTCCGCTGCAGGGGCCTGTGTTCAACCTCATGGTCATAGTTTTTTTTTTTTGCTCTAGCCACGCCCCTCCCCCACTGACCCCGCCCCCACCAGTGCGGCCCTCGGCCACAAACCACACTGTAAATTTGGCCCCCGAGAGAAAGTTTGTGAGTACCCATGGCCTAGAGGAACGGCTTCATGCAGGACTGGAGCCATATCATCTCCCAACCATGATTCAGTTATGAATAGTATGTCTGGTTTTGCATCGGTGAGAAGGTCGTAGATGTGATGTTTGTTTTCAGAGAGCGATCGAGCATTTATTAGTAGACAGTTTAGAGAATGTGCTTTGGTGATAGTGAGACTTAGTTTTGTAGAAGAGTGATCAGTATTGTGTGGGTTTGTAGCAGGTGTGTTTTTAGTGCTGGTATTAGCTGTATTAGGATAGCAATCGTGTAGCTGTTCTGTAATGTGGTCCTCATCCAGCAGGCTAAAAAGGCATTTTGATGGGTCTGCGTGTGTAGGTGGTGGAGATGGTTTTTGAGAGGGAGTCGGTACGCTGTGTTGTTTTCGTGGTGTAACATTGTTGTGCAGTATGGAGAAGCGAAGTTTTGAGGTTAGGCACGTTGCTTATATTGTTTGCGTGTGTTTAGGGCGGAAGGTTTATGAGTCAGGGGTGGTGGTGCAGCATGTGGGTCGTGTATTAAGGTTCTAAATTTTCCAATGGATGAGAGGCGGTTAGATGAGAGTTGCTGTGTTGCTGTATGTGTGTTAGGTGTGGTGGAAGAGAGAAAGCTTTGCATTGGAGTCTGTTCCTTTGTGTAGTTTGAAAGGTGGATGTATGTTTGTATTTTGTGATGGTAAGTATTATGAGGTGTTGTGCTTGAGAGATTTTATTGTGCTGGTGTGCGTGATATGTTTTGTTTTTGAGGAGTAGTGAAAATAGGTGCAGGTGTATTTGTTTCATGGGATGGATTTGTTTCTATAGTATTGTTTGCGAGTGGAAGTTGTAAGGTAGAGGGGGTGGTGATGTGTTTATGAGGAGAGTGTATGTTGTGTGTAGGAGGGAATGAAGTAGAGGTAAGAGTGTTTGTCTTAGACTGGTTGGTTGCAAGAGTTAAAATGTGTGGTGCCGTGCAGTGTCTGTGTTGTGCGTTTGTGTTATTATGGTAGAAGGAAGAGGAGGGTGTTGGTTGGACAAATGATGGCGGGCTGAGTATATGTTTGTTAGTAATAAAAGGGCATCTGTTAGAGTAATTAGAGCAGGGAGTGTTTGTCTGGATGGGATGTAGTTAAGTATGGTGTGGAATGGGGTTGTGTTAGTGATGAGTGGATTGGTTTGTGGTATAGGATAGAGTTGTGTACTGTTTGTAGGTAATGGCGGAAATGAATGGTAGCTGGGATAGAAGGGTGTATAGGTGTGGTTTGTGTGGTTTTGTAGTGGGTGCTGAGACATTGATTTGTGCATAGGGTTGGTTTGTAGTAAGTGTGTGGTGTACATTTGGTGTGAGTATGTTACTCTGTTTGTGGATGGTGTAGGGTGGGTATGAATGATTGGGAAAATGGGCAGCATTTCTGGCCCTGGTCCCGACCAGTCTCAAACAGGCAACTGCCCTTCTCCTCTATGCCCTTAGCCTCGATGCCGGGGCTGAGACGCCCTGAACCTTGGCCTTTTATAGCCCTAGGAGTCAGGTGACCCCTTCAGCCAATAGGAACCCTAACCCTATCCAATCACAACACTAGCCCTAATATCTAGAACCAATAGGAGACCAAGACCTTACAGCCAATCTTAGCCCTAGTCCAAGCACTCAATCAGGTTCAAAAACCCTAATCTCTACGTCCAATAGAGGCCCTAGCAGTAGTCCCAACCCCAGACCAGCAACCAATGACACAGGAAACCTAACCCCTACTTCCAATAGAAAGCCTAACCCTAGTCCTAGTCCCACACCTAGTCCAGCAACCAATCACACAAGAAGCCCTAATCGCTACTTCCAATAAAAAGCCTAACTCTAGCCCTAGTCCCAACCCTAGTCCCAGCCACCAATCACACAGGAAGCCCTAGTCCCTACTTCCAATAGAAAGCCTAACCCTAGCCCTGCCTAGTCCCAAATCTACATTAATCAAATCACAGACCCAGAAACTAATCAGAACCCTCAAATACCCAACCAATGAGAACACTAACCCTAATCTAATATAAACACCAGATACAACCACCAATCAGTGCACACATATACCATCCAATAGCAGACTATATAAGGTCCCAGTAACCTCAGACAAGGTTTGCTGGCCAGGGAGTTGGAAGCTGCTCCTCTATTCAGAATCTCCTAGGAGATAGACAGGCTCAAACCACACTTTGGACTTCTGCAGGTAAGGGCCTAACAAACTTTGTCCTCTAAAAATACTGTTTGTATAAAACTTTACTCACTCTCCTAGCCAAAAACGAAGTGCACAATCCCTATAAAACACAGCTTAAACAGCTCACAGCAGATTACTGCTGTCTCAGAGCCCCCTTTGATCTCTCTCTGATATAGACTATCCCTCTTGCTAGGGGGGGAAGGGGGCTGGTTTCACTCACTTGCTAACACAAAATGGGAGCTGGGGGTGGACTGCTTAACATACAGGTCTTAGCACTGAGCAAGGGAGAAATTCGGAGGGAAAAACTGATAGTCATGGGGAATGAGAGGGAAAAGCTACAGAGTATGGACTGGAAATCCCACAATTCAACAGGTTAAATGGAAATAGTCACGGGCAAGTAAAAACCACATGTTTAAACACAAAACAGGCGATAAATTATGCAATCACGGGCAGGTTAAAACTACAATTTTTAAACTGTAACAACCACAGGCAAAGACAGTTAAATAAAAAAAATGATGCAATCACGGGTAGGGAAAATCGCTTTTTACATTTTAGGAAAGAGACAGCGCTAGTCTGCCTCCTTACCACCTCCTGGACTTTGCTTCACTGCAATCTGGGGCACAGGTAAACTGCAACTCACAAAATGGAGGTGAATGTTTTAGGGTTCACCTAGCAAACCCTTAAGGGGCCTGGGCAGGTGTGAGAGGAGGGCTCAGGGTTGCCTGGGAGCTGGGGAGCCAATCAGCAGGCCTAGGTTTGCTGGCCTGGGGGTGGGGCTGGACATGTACTGATGTGTGTAACATGTCCTGATAGTGAAATACTGCCAATTTCGTTTTTCACTATGAAAGGCTATCTTGCCCCATAGGACAGAATGGGGAATGCTTTGTAACATTTTACAAGCATATCCTCCCATAGGGAGGGATAAGATTAAAAAATGTAGTTTGGTATCCCTGAACTCAGAATGTAATAACACATCTTTTAGTAAAGATGGTTTTTGAATTGTGTGTTTGAAACTAGTACCACTTTTAGACAGCCTCATGGGGGGGGCGGGTTGAGGTGTGCCTGGCCCTTCCTGGATGACTCGGCGCTGAGCTGAATAGACCCTGGCTGCATATCGAGTGGTAGGAGGAGATTTGCCTTACACCTGAATGGAGCCTGTCTCCCTTTCACAATGCTGTCTCCACCTCCTGCCAGGAAGCTACACCAGCAAGGACAAATTGGTTTGGACTGGGCTTAGAGCCCATTGCACAAAGAAAACAAAGACATTTTGGGGTATAAGTATCAGACCTAAAACCCCAGAACTTTAGATTATCCCTGGAATTCAAGAGGACCCTTTGCCAAGGAGAAGAGCTGGAGAGACTGAGGAGACATACTGTCCCTTTGCTGTGCACTGTGTGGGGTTGGCCTGCAGTTGCTGTTTCTGCCAAGGAAAGGAGAAGGACTTTGCTGTGTGCTGTCTCCCCTGCTTGAAGGAGATCTCCAAGGGCCTGTGTGTGCTGGCTTCCTGTTCTGAAGTCTCAGGGACACAAAGACTTCACCCCCAACTCTGCTGCTGTGAGTTCTGACCTGCTAAGAGGTACCTGTGCCAGTTTTGGACCTCTGCAGGTTGTTGCTGCTGTTTGGTAGCTGGAAGAAAGAAGAAACTCGAAGAACTGAAAAAAATCGACGCATCGCTCTTCTTGCGGCTGTTTTTCTGATGCATCTCCACGGCGTAAGAAGAATTTCCACGCATCACCGTGCCGCTGCGAAAACCGATGCAGCGCATGTCGCTGCTGCAAGAATCGACGAATCGAGGGATTGCGGCTGAAGAAAACCGATGCAGCGCCGCTCCACGCTGCCGCATCGATCACCGACGCATCCCAGATTTCCACGCATTGCACCTGGGCGGCATGTTTTACCGATGCATCACCTGCGGAGCGGAACCATCACAAAGAATCAACGCATCACTCCCCATACAGACCGGATTTGACACAACCCTTCCTCTTGCTGCAGTGGAACTGTTGCATCGTCTCCCCAAGGTCTCAGGAGTTGACGCATCTCTTTTTTTCTGACTCTGCAGCTGTTTGGCCTTGTGAATTTTAACGCAACTACAGGTACTTTGTGTAAAAGTCACGCATCCATAGTGTTCTATGGTATAAGTTCTTGAAACCTTTTGAAAGTCATATTTTTAACTGTTGGATTTTTGTCGTTTTGGTCTTGTGAAGTTTAGATAAAGATAAAGATATTTTATTTTTCTAAACTGGTGTGGTGTCCATTTGAGGTGTTTTCACTGTGTTACTGTGAGTGTTGGTACAAATACTTTACACATTGCTTTTGGGATAAGCCTGTCTGCTTGTGCCAAGCTACCAAGGGGGTGAGCAGGGGTTATCAAAATTGTGTATCTCCCTTACCCTGACTAGAAGCAAGGGTCCCTATTTGGACAAAGGTATCAACCTCTGCCAACTAGAGACCCCCATTTCTAACACTTGAACACATTCTCACATCTACAATTTAAAAAAAAAAAAACAGATCACAGATTGTGTGCCCAAACTAGCAAGTAATTACTAACTTTCTTAGGACTGTTACACATTGTTAGTCTGATTCTCCTCCTGACTGTTTGCGTCTTCCAAAATGCTATATTTCCAAAGAGGTAATTATTAAAAAATGTAAATCCAGCTCCTTAATAGTAATACTCACTTCATACCCATTTAAAACATGTGCAATGTCTCTTCATCAGGTATTGCCTTTCTGGCCCCATATTATGTAACAATAATGCCATCTTTCAGTGTACCCCCAATACAGTCCACACCCTTGCGCGTAGTTCCCAAACACGTTTTCCCTCTGTTCCACCGCATAAGTGGGTCACCATGGTAAATTAGAAAAAAGGTTACTTATATGATATTCTCTATCTTAGTCTCCAGTCCTTTAGTGTACAGAGTTATTTACGCAATCTGAAAGACTTTCCACAGTCTCATTAACTAGATATACTGGCATCTTATGAAGACTGAATGCTCCTACTTTGGTTGGTCATCTGCTTCCATCGAGATGCTTTGTAATGACTTTAGAAAAGTGTGCCCTTCACTTGACAGGCTTCAATGTTCTGACGATCGCAGCCACTCTGTTGTCCTAACTTGTTGTCTGTGTTTCCTTCCCCGTGAATTACTGCGTAGCAGGAGTCATACACACATCGCAGAGAAACACTGAGGTGCTTCTCCTAGTTTTGTGGTACATGCATGCCAATCACTGGCATATGTGGTGAGGGGTCCCTGAGTCTCCCATATCTCACAGATATTCATTGGTCTTGGGCTAAGTGGAAGCCCCTGAAGGTTTGCGGGTTCCCTGAAGGGTTGTGCCGCAGGTGATGCAGGGGCCTGTGATACACCCTTAGCACGCCTCCTCAAAGCAATGCTAGGGGACAAGCATCTGGTCGCAGGTGCTCTTGCTTTGTTGTTGGAACACAGCGTTTTCTGGTTTCTCTATACGTTCCATCTGAAAGCATGTATAGAACGTAGTGCGTGCATTGCACCTTAAAGCAACATGTATGACCTCTAGTTACAGGTGGCGTGCTTTGTTCAATGGAACGCAGCCTCTTATGAATGCGCTGCAACAGACCCACAGCTACAGGTCTTAGGCCTTTGCCTATTCCGATCCTCAGCCTCCCCCTATACATTTTCTACAGGCTCCTTACACTGCTCGCTCTCTTCCAGGCGCAGAGTATGTCTTGCATAAGAGGAAACTCACAACTTCAAATCTTGAATTCCTCCACCTCCAATTCCTCTACGGCTACGATGCCTTTTCAGAACTCAGCAAAATGCACTTATATTGTGTTGAGATGCCAAGACTCCGCTCCACTCATCACTAGTGTAAAATTGCAGTGCCTCACCCGGAAACAAGAGACAGATGGATACACTTACTCTCATGCATATTTATTTGCGGGCAATCATCCACTGCTCGCAGCCGCCTGCACAAAATAGAACCCTAAAACAGTTTGCATTCAGACAATCTGAACTATGGGCCCAGATTTACTAAGCCCTTGTGCTGCCATTGCGTCACGTACAGCAAAACCAAAGGGGATGATGGACGGAGTGTTGAACATTGCAAGCACTCACCCCCAGTCAACTGATCTGGGTTTAATCCATCATCATTCTTTAGCTCACTCCGCCACCCCAGTTCAGACATGGCCATATGCAAATCAGTCTGACCCTGTGCCTCATGGGAACAGTCCAGCCCGAACTGCCAAGCCATGTCTTCCCTGGACCGGAAACAAGCATCCTGGGACCGGTTTCTGGCTTACAGCCGTCATCAGCCAGGCTAGCTTGAATCCAGTGGCAAAGTGAGCAAGGGACCCACGTCTGGGCATACCCTGCCAACTTAGGGCGAACAAAGCAAACACAAGGAGATGATGGACGGAGCGCTGAAACTTTTCAGACACTCACCCCCAGTCACAGATCTGGTCACGTACAGCAACATACGGCAACGCAAGGGCTTAAGTCAGATTTACTAAGTCATGCAAAGCCACCTTGTGTGGCTCAGCGCAGCTTAGTAAATTCAGACAACGCAAGGCAATGCAAATCGCTGCCTCGCATTACTCTGCATTGTGAAGGTGTTCCATGGGTGGAGTGAGGGTGTTTCCACGCATCCACCCACGGATGTTGGAGCAATGCCAGATTTACTAAGGGTCATAAACCTGGGATTGCGTCCAAACAGAGGCATAACGAGGAGAAATATGTTAATTCCGCCTCGTTATTTCCTCTTTCTACATGTACTACACCCTGCATTGAGACTGCAGTCCTGTAATGCAGGCACCCTTGCACCATGGTGCAAGGGTGCCTGCCTTGGCACTAGGCAGCACCCTGCGCTCCAGCGTAGAGAGAGAGCAGGAAAGCACCATATCTTAGTAAAAATTACGCATTCCTGCTCTCTCCATTTGACGCAGCACAGCAAGTTGTGTTGCATCAAATGTTAGTAAATCTGGCCCATGGTCTTGTCACAGAAGTCGTAACAATAACCCACTGTTCTGTACTCTTGTCCATAGGCTCACCTCTAATGTGCCTCCAATGTTTTCTTAAGCTCCTCCTCCCGACGTGCACGCCTCTAATATGCCTCTGGCTTTTTCACTAGGTTCTCTCCCTGATACGCACACCTCAAATGCGACTATTATTGTTTTCACACGTTTATTTCCCTGACATGCACACCTTTAATGTGCCTCTGATTTTTCACAAGGTTCTCTTCCCACAACAGTGCCCACACTCTGTTCTTAATTCACAAAGCATACACCAAAAAATGTTACAAAATTACCCTGCACGTCAACTGCACTCACTGTTAAAGCAGTCTCATCCGGAAAGTAATTAAACTGCATCACTACATAACACACAAGCCCCACTGCTCCAAATTACAAAGAAACACACTTGAAAGGCTGCAAAATAAATGCACATTAAGGGGCCGATTACGATGCCGGACGGACCCGAGTCTGTCTGGCATCGTTCTGGAACTGGAACCGAACAACCTCCAGTCATCGGTTCCAGCCCAGGAATTAGGGTTGGGTCGCAATCCCATACTTTGCTATGAGAGCATGCATTCCGACTGGAATGCATGCTCTCATATCAAAGAGCAGGGGTGCAGTTCATTCCTGCACCCCGTGGCAGGCACCTCAGGGGGCCTGCCACGGGGTGCAGGAATCAACAGGAGGGCACCATAGGTGCCCCCTATGCTGCCATTTGGCGGCCTTGCACCCATGGGGGCCCAGCTGGGGGCCCCCAAAGCTGTTTCCCAATGCCTTTTTGTGCCGGAAAGACCAGCACAAAAAGGCAGTGGGAAACTGCCTACGTAATCCGTTGGCTGGAAAGAGCCGGGAGGGGTATTACTGTGGGCCTTCTGAATGGCTGACGGGGTCTCTGAGTCTGAGCCCATCGTAAGTCATTTGGAAGACTGGTTCGGATTCTCTTCCCACCGAGCCCATCGAAATGGCTCGGTCGCAAGGGAATCCGGATCAGTGATTACGATGTGGGCAGGAGGGCTCCGACTGATGGTCGAAGCCCTTCCCGCCCGCATCGTAATCGGACCCCAATTGATGTTTTAGCACAAAACATCCTTACGCAGTCCTGCAGCATGTATATTCTATGCATGGAAAATACTTTCCACCATTATCTGTAGAATGTCTACGCAGAGGAACCATGACCTTGTAAGCACTTTTTATCCATGAATTGCTACTTTCCTAGGCAATTTTAAATGGCAAGTGTTACAAATGAAACTGTCAATGGCGGGAACATATATATATATATATATATATATATATATATATATGTATATATATATTTATATATTACCTACTGGCTGTCGCCAGTAGGTAGTTATAGTTAGGACCTCGTTTCTATTCAAAAAGCGTTTTTTGTTTTCCCAATAACTTTGACGTCGTTTGATGAATCTTCGTGAAATTTTCAAAACTAGTGGCCTGCTCTGGTCAGCTCCTGTCTTGAAAGTTTCGGGGTGATTCATCAAGCGGGGGCCGAGAAAAAAGGGGGGTCCCAAAACGCGTTTTCCCTATGTTAATTTCCATAGGAAACTTTAGACAAAGCTACAGCCCGAACTGCTGAATGGAATTACACCACATTTGGCAAAAAGGTAGCCATTGGTTCAGAAAGAGCCCTTTTTGTTAAATGGTGTAAATCCGTTCAGTAGTTGCTGAGAAATTAAAGAAAAGAAAACGTTCGATATCTGGGCGGAGCCTAACCACACAAGCACGAGCTTGCCTCTGATTGGCTGCCAACACTTCAAACCAGGAAGTGTTGGCAGCCATCTTGTGCCTCGGACGGAGGGAGAAATAAAAAGGTAAAAGAAAGATAAAAAACCAAGAAAAGGGGGCAGGGTAAAAACACCCTGACCCCCCAGGCCTGCTCAGGTGCCCAAAAAAAGCATTTTATTCTTTAAATTTCGGGCGGGGTCGCGCCGGGTGCGCGAATGCGTCTGAAATTTTTTTTAAACGAAGCGCGGTTTTCAAAGCCCCCGGGTGGGCCAAGTCCCGGGGGCAATTTATTTATGTAGCGGGGGCCCCCACAGCCCCGGGGACCGCCACCTCCCCGGGGCTTGATAATTTATTTGTGGGGGCACGCGGCCACCCCGCAGCCCCGGGGACCACCACCTCCCCGGGGCTTAATTGATTATAGAGTGGGGAGCCTCGTGGGCCCCCCCCAAGCCCCGGGGACCGTCACCTCCCCAGGGCTTAATGTCAATAAGGGTGGGGGGCCGCACGGGGCCCCCCAAGCCCCGGGGACCGCCACCTCCCCGGGGCTGTCATCATTAATTAGTGTGGGGGGGCTCAAGCCCCCCCACACTGCCCTGGGGACCACCACCTCCCGGGGCACTCTGTATGGACCCCCGGGGACCACCACCTCCACTTTAAATAGTTGGGAGGGGGGCCGCCACCCCCCAGGGCTGGCTCCTGCAGTGTCCCGGGGTGCCCACCCCCGGGACACTGCTGTTTGCTATGGCAGGGTGGGAGCCGTGCGGCTCCCACCCTGCCAAAGCGAGAGCAGGGAAACCTGCTCTTGCTTCAATGAAGCAAAGCAGAATTGCTTTTGAGCAAGGGGAGCTGATGTTAGCAGCTCCCCTTTCTCAAAAGCAATGCCGGCTCCCGCAGGAGGCGGGGAGCCGGCGGGATCGTGGGGGAATTGGGGCTCCCCCCACGGTCCCCAATGGAGAGGCCAGGCCCCGGGGGATGGGGCCCTGGGGCCAGAAGTGGCCCGGGAGGGGGGCCACGCAACTCCCCTCCCCAATAATAAAAAAAAAAAAGGAAAGGCCCGGGGGACTTACTGGAGGCACCTGGTGGGCTAGTTGGCCCCCAGGGACCCTCAGGATTCAAGGGGACTTAATCCCCCAACTTACAACGCGCCAGGGGGCGTGTTTGCACAGTGGTGCAGGGAGGGGGCGGGGCCTGATATGGAAAGTGTGCAAACACGCCCCTGGTGCGTTGTAAATTGGGGGATTAAGTCTCCTTCAATCCTGAGGCTCCCTGGGGCCAACTAGCCCACCAGGTACCTCCAGTATGCACCACAGAGCTGTGCTGCAGAGAGGTGGTCCGAGGCCATGCCCCTTTTTACACCACTCTGTAAACACGCCTCTTGGCGCACTGGTGGTGGGGCGATGAGGTCCTCCTGTGTCCTGAGGACCTCAGGACACAAGTGGACTTCATCCCCAGAGCAGCAGTGTGCCAAGAGGCGCATTTGCAGAGTGGTGTAAAAAGGGGGCGTGGCCTCGGACCACCTCTCTGCTATCCAGCTCTGTGGCGCATATTGGAGGTACCTGGTGGGCTAGTTGGCCCCCAGGGACCCTCAGCATTCAAGGGGAATTAATTCCCCAACTAACAACGCGCCAGGGGGCGTGTTTGCAGAGTGGTGGAGAAAGGGGGCGTGGCCTTTGTCTACCTCTCAGCAATCCCACTGCGTGGGGCTTACTGGAGGTAAGAGGTAGGCTAGTTGGCCCCTAAAGGACCCCCAGCAGCGAATGGGACTTCAATCCCCATCCAAGAGTGCACCAGGGAGCGCGTTTGTAGAGTGGTGGGCAAAGGGGGCGTGGCCTGCTCTTCGAACTTAGCAATGTTGCTGTGTGGGACTTACTGGAGGTAATAGGAGGGGTAATTGGCCCCCAAGGATGTCCTTGGGGGCCAACTACCCCTCTTGTTACCTCCAGTAAGTCCCGCACAGTGGGATTGCTAAGACGTCTTCGGAGGCCATGCCCCCCTTTCTCCACCATTCTGCAAACGCACCTCCTGGCAGACTACGGGATGGGGGATGAAGTCCAATTTACTCCTGAGGGACTTTGGGGGCCAAGAAGCCCTACTGGTACCTCCTGTAAGCCATACGCACCGGAATTCCTGAGCGCTGGTTGGAGGCCCAGCACCCTTTCTCCACCACTCTGCAAACGCGACTATTAGTTAAAGAAGTGTTTGCAATGTAATAGGTTTCGCATTTGCAAGAATTAGAGCTATTGGCGTTGTAAATGCAAAAGTTTTTTACTAATGTTTTTTGGAGTGGAGTGGATGTACGTTGTGTGTAGTGGAATTATGTGGTATGTTGTGCAGTGAAATTATGTGGATAGAAAGTATGTGGTATTTAGTGTATAGGAATTATGTAGAGTGGGATTATGTGTTATGGAGAGTAATTATGTGGTATGGTAGTCTGTGTTGTGGAGTGGTAACCTCAGGTTTAGTCTTCCTCGTTTCCATAGAAGCTCAACTATGAACTCAGTGAGACAAAAAAAGATGGAATCACTGAGGAGCACTTGTGGACCTAGTCAGAGGTATGAGCAGGGCCACTGGAATTATGTGACTGTTTGGCTAAACCGACTTTCGCACAATTATACATTTTCTGCATTAGCCACATAATTCATCATCTGCAGATTTGAACAAAAAAAGCCTCGTTTCTAGCTGAAACGGGTCAAACGTTACCAAAAATGCAGCGACAAGTGTTACAGCGTGGTGGAAGGCCCTTTGCAAACCTAGAATGGTCACGTGTTACTTATTGCTAAATGTGGGTGTTAAATTGGTACTAATGGTGTGCAAGCCACTCTTGCTTCCCTCTGCGCCTCTCTTGCCTCTTTCTGCATTTCTGTTACTTCTTTCTGCACGTTTCTTTCTTTTTCTGCACTTCTCTTGACCTCATTCTGCAAATCTCATGTACTTTCTGCACCTCTCTTCCCTCTTTCTGCACGTCTGTTGCCTCTTTCTGCACCTCATTTGCTTCTTTCTGCACCCCTGTTGTCTCTTTCTGCACTCGTCTTCCCTCTTTCTGTACCTTTCCTGCCTGTTTTTGCATCTTACTTGCTTCTTTCTGTACTTTTCTTGCTTCTTTCTACACCTCTGTTGCTTCTTTCAGCAATTCTCTTGCCTCTTTGTGCACTTCTATTGCCTGTTTCGGCACTTCTCTTGCCTCTTTCTGCACCCCTGTTGCTTCCTTCTGCAGTTTCCATGCTTCTTTCTGCACCTGTCTTGCTTCTTTCTGCACCGCTGTTATCTCTTTATGTACCTCTTTTGCCTCTTTCTGCACTTTTCTTGCCTTTTCTGCACCTCTCTTCCCTCTTTCTGCACGTCTGTTGCCTCTTTCTGCACCTCATTTGCTTCTTTCTGCACCCCTGTTGTCTCTTTCTGCACTCGTCTTCCCTCTTTCTGTAACTTTCCTGCCTGTTTTTGCATCTCGTTTGCCTATTTTTGCAGTTTTCTTGCTTCTTTCTATACCTCTGTTGCTGTACTCCCCTCTTCTTCCATAACTCTTTCTCTTGATCTGGTGCACTTTCTTGCATTTCTCTGAGGTGTAGTTGTGCAGTATGATCGTATTGTCGCGTTTTGTCAATATCAAATGGTGTTGGTAATTGGGGTGGTGTGTCTGAACTGTGTTCACTGCTGGTGTCGTGCTCTGTCGGAGGTACTGTTTGGGACAAAAGATAGGTGCAAGTTGGACTTCCGGTGCTGTTTGTATTGATGGGCCTGCTACTAAGGGGCCTCTGGCTGCAGCTTTAGCTGCCCAATCAGCCAGAGCGTTACCTCTGGAGACAAAATCTTGGCCATTAGTGTGCGCTGTGCATTTTACTACGGCTACTTCAGCTGGTAGTGTAAGGGCCTCAATAAGTTCTTCAAGTAACATTTTGTGAATGACAGGTGTACCATCTGATTTAAGGAAGCCGCGCCTTCTCCAGCGGAGGATGCTGGAGTGAGTTGTTGTAGTGACATATGCAGAATCTGAATAAATTGTAACGCGGTCCTCAGCTCCAATGTTTAGGGCAGCTATGAGTGCTACCAGTTCAGCTGCCTGGGCAGAATAATGTGATGGGAGTGTAAGCTGCTGCACGATGTCTAAGGAATCAGAGGAGTCATTTTGCTGTGCTTTAACCACTGCAGCTCCTGTGTATCTTATGCCTGTTTCTTGATCAATGGTAGAGGAACCATCAACAAAGTATACAGTACTATTTGGTAAGGGATCTTCTTTTGCTGCTCCTGACTCATCTGGTGAATAAGTGGCACAATCATGGTTGTCATCATCTGAGGTGACAATTGGATGGGCAAAAAATGTGGCGGGGTTTACGGTGTGACATTTGACAATTTTCAGAGAAGGTAATGACAGTATGACTTCGTAGCCTGACACTCTTTGCGTTGTCAGTGTTGTTTTAGCTTTCTGTATTATTGCAAAAACAGCATGTTCAGTGTACATTGTTAGTGGGGAACCCATCACAATGGGGGTACTTTTTTCAACAGCAAATGCTGCGGCAGCAAGGGCCTGTTCGCAAGGGTAATGGCCTTTCATGACAGAGTCCAGCATTCCGCTGAAATAAGCAATTGGCTTATGGCCCATGGGGTATTTTTGAGTGAGTACTGCTGTCATGACTAACCCATCACAGTGAGTGAAGAGGTAGAATTCTTTTGTGTAATCAGGTGATCCTAACACTGGTGCATTTGTTATCTCATCTTTGAGCTGGGTGTAGGCTGTTCTCAGTTCAGGTGTCCATTCAATTTTATTATGTCTGTCTTTGCCCATTTTCACATCTTTCAGCAATGGGGCAGTTATTGTTGCGAAATCAAAAACCCATTGGCGGACATAATTAACCAAGCCGAGGAATTTTTGCATGTCTTTAACTGTCTGGGGTTCAGGAGTGCCTTTTATTGCCTCAACTCGACCTGGAGTCACTCGCCTGCCTGATGCAGACAGTAGCTGTCCTAGGTAGTGTACCTCTTCCTGACAATACTGTACTTTTTGTTTGTCAACTTTATATCCTCTTTGTGCCAGCGTGGTGAGCAAGAGGATGGTGTCTTTCCTACATTGTTGTTCGGTGGGGCTGCAAAGCAGTATGTCATCGACATATTGCAGTAAGGTGCTGTCACATTGGAAATTGGACAAGTCTTCTTTGACGACCCTGTTAAAAACACTAGGGGACTCACAGTACCCTTGAGCTAACCTTGTGTACGAAAATTGCACATTTCTGAATGAGAACGCCAGGAGGTATTGACTGTCTGGGTGCAAAGGAATGCTGAAAAAGGCATTTTTCAGGTCGATGACAGAAAAGTACTGTGCATCCGGGGGACATTGGTGAGAATGACAGAGGGGTCTGGGACAATAGGGAATTCTGGTATAACTATGCTGTTAATTGCGCGAAGATCGTGTATCAAACGCCATTTATTTGTTTTCCCCTTCCGCACAGGAAAAAGGGCTGTGTTACACGGAGAGATACAAGGATAAATTACTCCCTGTTCTAGTAATGCCTGTATAGTGGGGGCTATGCCCTCCTCTGCTGCTTTAGACAAGGGGTACTGTTTTATTCTGGGCAGGATAGCACCTTGTTTGAGTGTTATCTTAAATGGCCTGGCAGATCTAATAAGGCCCACATCATTTGGGCCTGTTGTCCAAAGATGTGCTGGTACCTGAGCCAAATCGGCTTCTCGCACAGAATCATAGTCAGGGGTGATCGTTGGTGTTCTAATTTCCACTATCACTGAGACGGGCACATTGTTATCATAGATAATCTCCGTTTTAGAATATTCCTCAGGGGATCCAAATAGCTGAGCATCTGAAATGTGTCTGACCAATCCTTCCTGTTCAAGGAAGATGACACAAGCCCATGTGTGGGCATTGTCATCGCATGCCAGGAAGGCACCATAGGTGGGTGTTATTTCAAGGGCGCAGATGTCAAAAATCAAGTTTTTATCTAATACTGGTGAGTCTGGTACTTGGGGTCTAAAGAGAAATTCTTTTGGTAGCTGAACTGTGCGACCTCGTAATTCGGGAGTGGTGGCGACAATTGTGTGGACAGCTGCAGAGAAGGCCTGCTCATTCACTGGTCGTGCTCTGACTTGGCTATCTAAAGAAGACTGTGCAGTGACTGCCATCATCCTAGTTAGTGGAGTACCTGGAATGGAGCAAATCATTGTTCCATTGTCATCAAAGTGGATGGTCATGTTTAGTTTGGCCATGAGGTCGCGTCCTAAAAGATTGACTGGGGAGCTGGGTGAATAGAGCAGAGGCTGCTCCACTGTATGGCCTCCTATCTCCATTGAGACTGGCTTGGTGAAGGGGACCCTTGCTATTGCCCCAGAAAATCCCTGTGTGTCCGCTGTTTTGTTTGAAATGGGCAGAGGGCCACCTGTAATGCAGGAGTATGTGGCACCTGTGTCAACAAGAAAACTGTATATTTTGTTATTTATCATAACACTTGCAATAGGGTCCTCTTCAGTATTGCTTGTGCATGACAAAATTGGGCACACAAGAGTTGTCTGTGTCACGTAGCCGGCTGTCACAGTTTCGCTTAAGCAAGCGCGGAAAGTTTCATAACTAAAAAATATTGCACATGTACTTGTGAAACCGCCAGATGTCCCAAAAATGTCCTACGTGTGTGGGCTAATCTAATTCTCGTAACTGTGGAAATTTACAAGGGGGGAGAGTTTGTCGCGGAGGATGGCGCAGGCCTCTGCTGTCAGGTTAGTGAAGTCTATGAGATCAGTTTTTAATATTTAAGAAAAATGACAATAGAATACCCTAACTGTATTGGGCCTATACATATCTTTTACAAAGGTATGGTTGGTCTTGTATGTAGGTCTGTGAGAAGGTGAACTTGGGCCTATGTGTGAATTTGTAAGAAAGTGAAGGACCGTGGACAACTTAAAGACCCTTTATCTAGGCCTCAGTGGTGGGGCTTATCTAGGGATGCCAGGTTTGAAGGGTATTGCAGAATGGGGTGTGGGTTTCTGTTAGATGGTAAAACGGGACCCTCCTACATGTGTAAGCGGTTGCATGGTTTGGTGAGTAGCTAAATGAGGGTCTATATGGGTTATTGATTGGTTGTCTGAGTATCTGTATGGGTGCCTGAGTGTCTGTGTGGGTGGGTGGGGGGTGTGACTCTGTGCATAGATGTGTGAGTGGGTAATTCACTGGGTGTATGGGTTCAAGAGTGCATCTGTGAAGGGCTGTATGGGTGGGTGAGTGTGTGTATTAGCTTATTGTATAAGAGTGTAAGTATGTGTTAGTATATGTTTGAATAAGTGAGGTGGAGTGTGTATAACTGTATAGGTGAGTAAATTGGAGTGTGATTGATTCTTTGCATGACTGACTAGGTGTGTGAGTAACTCTATGGATGAGTGGCGGTGTGTGAGTGTCTGTATAGATATGTGAGTGCATATGATAGTGCCGTATTGATGGTTGACTGCATGTATGAGTGACTGTATGGGTGAATGAGTTGATGTGTGTGTAGACCTAGGAATTAGTGAGTGGGTATGTACTAACTGGTATTGGTGTGTCTATGGTTTCGAAAATGGTAGTCTGTATTTTAGAGTGGTTGTATCAAAGATTATATTAGGGTATGAGGAGGTGCATCAGATTATCACGTGGATGATGTCATCAGTGATGTCATTTGAGATGTTTTTTCAGTGAATATATATTATATATATATGGTACTCCATCTTTCTTTAATAACATTAATCACGCAAAATATTTTCGAGTGCTGACTTCTCATTGAATACAGCGCACTCCTACAATATCTCAGGATGGGATCAAAATTATGCTGCTCCAATGGTTTCTCCTTCCTGCAGAAAAACAATCCTGCCTGCCATTGTGCAAGGGGGCCTGTGTTGGTGCTAGGCAGCAGTTTGTGCACCAGAACAGGCAGAGAGCAGGAGTGTGTCATATCTTGATAGATATGGCACATTCCTACCCTCTTTACCTCTCTCTCTTGCTGCATTGCGTGAAATAATGATCAATATGGCCCTATGTTCCAGGAACACGTGTCCCAGAGCACTGCAAGGTCCCGTAGGTTTAGTCATACATGCCAATGTACCTGATTCAGAAGGGAGACTTTGATTTTTTAAGCCAAAAATTGCAGTATTTTGGCAGTCTGCCGACTGAAATGGTCTCTGGTTCAATAGAAGTTAATGGGGGAAATACATTCTCCAGATTCTTTTTTAGGTCGAGCCTAGAGTCAGTTCGCAAGAGCTGCTCTGCTGAAGATATGCTGTAGTTCAGTACGTGAGGGAAGCCCCGGCCACTCCCCCGCCCATATTTTTCATTGGCTTGTGTCTTTGTCCTTCGTAAATGCTGCCTTCGGATTGGTTTATAGGCTTGTTAGTCCCTCCCTATTACAGTCATGTCGTCATTTGTATCCTCCCATGGCTACTGGCCCCTTTACTACGAGTGTTACACAGTACGTGTTATTTAGACTGTGAGCACTATTTTCTTTAATGAGGTTCTCCTACTGCCTTCTCTACAACCCCCTCCCTCCGTTGTCCATGCCTTCTCACCCCCTCCCCCAGCCAGCACTCCCGCTGTCCGTACCTTCTCGCCCCCTTCTCCCCCTCCCCGCCCGCATTCCCGTTGTCCGTTCCTTCTCGCCCCTTCTCCCCCCGCCCACACTCCCGTTATCCGTGCCTTTGTCAACACCTGTAGGTGCGGCCCTGTAGGAATGTGCCGCTCCCAGGCAGCCCTTGCCGACAGGAGGGGGTGGGAGACCACCGGAGGCCAGGCCAGCAAATCTGAGCTGAACCATCGAAAGCCATTCTCTGCCCCGACCCCACCCACTCGTGCTGTTTGTTGTGGGGGACTCTTCATGTTATAATGTTTATTTGCCCCTGTGTACCCACAGCCCGGAGGCACGATAAACAGCACGCTTAGGCTCATCCTGTCGGTGTGTGAGTGGCTTCTGCTGCCCTCTCTATTTTGAAATGATGCAGCGGGCCCACGGCCTTTGGTAAACATGATATCGGGGATCTGGCAATTTACTCAGAGGTGTGGGGCTGTAACGCAGGCGCACGACCCACCGAGCCACACTACTGCAGGCGCACGTCCCACAGAGCCACACAACTGCAGGCGCACGTCCCACCGAGCTATACTACTGCAGGCGCATGACCCGCCGAGCTAAACTACTGCAGGCGCACGTCCCGCCGAGCTACACTACTGCAGGCGCACGTCCCGCCGAGCTACACTACTGCAGGCGCACGTCCCACTGAGCTACACTAATGCAGGCGCACGTCCCACCGAGCTACACTACTGCAGGTGCACGCCCCACCAAGCCACACTACTGCAGGTGCACGTCCCACCGAGCTACACTACTGCAGGCGCACGGCCCACAGAGCTACACTACTGCAGGCGTAGGCACACGGCCCACAGAGCTACACTGCGCAGGCGCACGGGCCCGGCCCACCGAGCTACACTACTGCAGGTGCACGTCCCACCGAGCCGCACTGCCTCTGGTCAAGCCCTATCGGGCCACACTGAGTTTGTAACTGCTTCCCCCAGTGGAGTCTGGCACAAGTGCTCTTAATTTTGGGCCACACGCCCCTGGTGCCTCCTTGGCTGGTTCAACCCATAGTGCCGCGTTTCATCGAGCGCCTCTTTTGTGGGAGAGGAGTTTGAGATGAATCCATACCAGTGGCTGTGTGTGGCGGAGAACACACTAAACTTTGTTTTTTAATGCATACATTGTGGGAAACGTGCAGTTCACCGGTTCAAAGGGCAGAAGTTGACTGGTGTTCAGTGTCTCCTGCAGTCTGCAGAGATCTGTGTGTAAGGAGTTACAGGAAGGTAACCCCTGTGGTTAAGTGCCTGCTGCAGAGGTATGTGGAGCCTACACGGCACAGTTTGAATCGGGGCCGGCCACAAGTCGGATTGACCCGATCAGCGCCCTGGGTGGAAATAAAATGTGGTGTTTGTTGGTGATGTGGTGTGAGGCAGATAGGAGGAGGGCAGGGGGTCTACTCAGAGGGGAGAGCTCAGGGCAGAGAGGTGCAGTCAGGCTGCAGCCAGCGGTGTCTGAGCAGGCGCCCCCCGCGCCTAACGGAGGGGCGCCCTTAGTGGCGCCACGGGGCTGAGCCTCCTCCGGGGTCTGGCTCTGAGAAGAAGGGCTGGATAAAGAAGGGCTGGCCCAATTGATGTCATCAGGAAGAAAACGAAACTTAGCAGGTTATTTAAGGGTGGGCTCTGGGAGTTTCGTTCTCTTTGTCTCCTCTGACCACAGCAGGGCCTTGGTTGATGGTGAATTAAGCACTGTCAACGTCAGGGGGGGGGAGGGCGAGTGCACCGGGGAGCTTCTCACCCTGTGGCGGACCGCTGACAGTTTACAACAAAGGGGGATGCACAACAATGGAGGTGCAGCCATGCCATGGACCCCAGGAAGGGGTAGCTTACACATGTGCACTGGGTAGGCGGGGAGGAGGGACAGACCTACCGGTGGTCCTGCACTCTATTGCCCTAACCCACAATGTACGGACTGAGTAGAATTTTGGGGAGGCTGGCGGTGTTCAGGTACCCCGGTGGGCCGGTGTGGTATGCGGTGCCCAGGTTGTCAAGTAATGCCACTGTTGGCTGTAGCGCGTTGGAGTCGGCCGGCGCAACGTGCGCAGCAGAATGGAAGATGTGGGCCCAGACGGCCAAGTTCAAATGTACGGCAATGTTCTAGTGTACGGCCGAGTTAAAAGTTAAAGTGTAATGTTGTACCTATTTTCCTTACTGCCGTTGTCATGTTGATGCTGAGAAAAAGTGAAGCTGTGAATAATTGTATATATCCAAGAAGGATACTTTTCTCTGGTGATAGCATGTGCTGAATTACTTGGTTTGATGTGAATAAAAGGCTACGCCGTGACCATATACCTTGATTCTGAGAGTTCTTGGGCGTAGCGGGGCGGTAAGGTGATGTAATGAGGGGAGGAGGCAATGTCACGTTGTGCGCTTACTATGCTTCAGTCCACTCAGTGGGGCAGAGGACAGAGGGCAGAGCAGAGAGGTGCAGTCAGGCTGCAGCCAGCGGTGTCTGCTTCAGTCCACTCAGTGGGGCAGAGGGCAGAGCACAGGGCAGAGAGGTGAAGTCAGGCTGCAGCCAGCGGTGTCTGCCAGAGTCCACTCAGTGGGGCAGAGCGCAGGGCAGAGAAGTGCAATCAGGCTGCAGCCAGCGGTGTCTGCTTGAGTCCACTCAGTGGAGCAGAGCTCAGGGCAGAGAGGTGAAGTGCTGCAGCCAGCGGTGTCTGTTTGAGTCCACTCAGTGTAGCAGAGCTCAGGGCAGAGAGGTGTGTCTGCTTGAGTCCACTCAGTGAGGCTGGGCTCAGGGCAGAGAAGTGCAGTCAGGCTGCAGCCAGCGGTGTCTGCTTGAGTCCACTCAGTGGGGCAGAGGGCAGAGCTCAGGGCAGAGAGGTGCAGTCAGGCTGCAGCCAGCGGTGTCTGCTTGAGTCCACTCAGTAAAGCAGAAATCAGGCTGCAGCCAGCGGTGTCTGTTTGAGTCCACTCAGTGGAGCAGAGCTCAGGGCAGAGAGGTGAAGTGCTGCAGCCAGCGGTGTCTGCTTGAGTCCACTCAGTGGGGCAGAGGGCAGAGCTCAGGGCAGAGAGGTGCAGTCAGGCTGCAGCCAGCGGTGTCTGCTTGAGTCCACTCAGTGGGGCAGAGGGCAGAGCTCAGGGCAGAGAGGTGCAGTCAGGCTGCAGCCAGCGGTGTCTGCTTGAGTCCACTCAGTAAAACAGAAGTCAGGCTGCAGCCAGCGGTGTCTGTTTGAGTCCACTCAGTGGAGCAGAGCTCAAGCTTCATTGGGGGAGACAGAGCCACAAGACACACACGGATGAGCTTATTTCTTGAGTCACTGGGGGAGAACTACGAAAACGGAAACCAAAAATCTAGCTTTTGTTTCAGCAGTCAAAAAGCTATGTGACTCTGGCGCTCTAGTCATCACTGTATAGCTGTATACATCATGGGATTTGAAGTTTAATTTTAGTCATTATAAGCGTGGACTCCCAAATCCGAGCATGCATGTTCTTAACTGAAACAAGCATTTGCAATGCAATAGGTCTCACATTTACGCCAGTTTAAGCTATTGGCATTGTAAACGACAATGCGTTTTATTTATGTTTAAAAAACCAAAACATAAATAAAAGGCGTTGTCATTTACAATGCCAATAGATCAAACTTGCGTAAATGCGAGACCTGTTGCATTGCAAATGCTTGTTTTTTTTATCTCCCACTTAACCGTTCTAAAATGTCATGTATGGTTCAGTTAGCTCCCACAATATACCAGTGTGTAGTACCACAGGTTGTCACTAGGTGTCCCAGTCCAGTCAAAGGCTCCGCACTGTACGAGGCCAACTAAAGACTCCTGACAGATGAATAATAATAACTGTGACGTAGAGGCGTCTGCTTTTTTGTCCCTTGAGCGACGCTGTTAGGATGTTACTTCCGTGCAATGTGACAGACTCTGAACGGACGTCCGGCTGACCATAATGCATTGTGAATATGACACAAATGACATTTGACAGACTTTAATGTCATTATATTTTGTACTATGTAGATGACACACACTTCTGAATTCATTCACACGAACTCCGTAGACTTAGTTGCTCTAATATGCATGTGAAAAGTCGAATCGGTAGAAAAATTAGAGACCGAACTGTGAGAGATTCATCTTTTGCTGAAAGCTAGTATTCCGTGTCTGGGATTCAGTTGCACTTTGTGTGGTGACTGATGAAAGTATCCGGAAATTTTTGGAAGATCTCCGTCAATACGGAGGTCTAAATGACTAGTTTACGAAATTTTATGAATATTTTAATTCTCTTATAAAGGTACATTGATTGACACGAGTAATTTGTGTCGTGGTTCCGCTACTTCAGAATGCAAGTAAATGTTCAATAATCTTAAAGGGTTTTTAACAGGTTCTGGATTAACCCTAGGAAGCTGCTTTTCACAGGATTGTGAAACTTGCAGCCTTCAGCACGCCTGCACATGACAGTGGTGAAAAAAAACACCAGGCCAGGACTTGCTGCACCTCTAAGAACATTTATTTATTTATTTTATTTTATTTATTAAATTAATGCATTTTTATATAGCGCTGACTTTACCCAAAGGTGTCAGAGCGCTTTACAATAGAACCAAGGGGCATATTATCAACGAGGCGATAAACAATTATCGCCGCTTTTGCGTCCGTTTTCGGACGAAAAGCGGCGATAATTTTATCGCCTAATCAGCAAGGTCACGCTATCGCGTGAATCCTTGCATTATCGCCCTTTCCCCCAACGCCCATCTTTGCATCTCTAATGAGATGCAAAGTGGGCGTTACTGGGCGTACCCCGGATGGACTACGTTGTAAATATCGCTGATGTTCACATCGCGATATTTACAAGGCAGCCCACATGATTTTAGCAGAGGTTAGATTTTGGCGAAAACGGCCGTTTTCGCCAAAATCTAACGTCTGCTAAAATCCTGACTTAACCATCCCTAACATAGGGGGTGGATTCTGCTGATACGACCACAGGGTCGTATCAGCAAGGTTACTCGCCGTTTTGCAGGGAACATCGCTGGAAAACCAGCGATGTTCCCTGCAAAACGGCGATAACCTCGCTATCTCTGGAATCTTTATCTGGAATCTTTATCGCCCTGGAGAAACGTGTTGTTAATAACGCGCTACCAGGGCGATAATTTCCAGAGATAGCCTGCGATAGTTCTATTAAAGCTAAGCACGGCCAGCGATAATTATCGCTGGCCGTTGATAATATGCCCCTTAATTCCCCGAGTTGACAGAATGCAACAACTGGGGTAAGGTATTTGCGGCAGTGTATGCAAAGTGTTTCGGCACTCCATCCATGATGGTCCTCCCCACCGTAATTAAGCGTGTACAAGACGAACATGGCCCTGAAGCAGCTGTGGAATTGGGGATGAGACTGGTGGGAGTGTTCGATGTAGTGGCTGATCTAATCCTTGCGAATGTCAAGGGTGATGCAGTTAACTTTCAAGTCGCTAATGCTTTGGCTTTAGTCCCAGAACTGGACAAGCCTCGCGAATTACCGAAAATTATTGCACAGGCTTATAAAACCATTGGCCGCAATAGTTTGGGAGTTAAGCCTTTTGCTAAAACACAAACTCAACCACAATCACAACCAACATCTCAGTCTGGTAAAGACGAAAAACCATTCTTTTCTAACACAGAAAGCAACAAGTTTCCGTATTTTCTGAACACACTTATGATTTGCGCGACCGAGCAAGAATTAAGTAATCCTGGGAATAGTTTGCATCACTACGCGCTCAGCTACGCAATTGCATAGAGCATCTTGCAAGTTACGAGAAAATAAATATCTCTGTCTTTATATACTGATTTGAAAACCTTTATTGTTTAAAGGCACACATACAGGAAAAAGACATTTTTTACAAAATGATCATGAGTTACAGAACAAAGTCCATAATTACATTTTTCCTAGATATAGATTATGTTGCCATAAAAAACCTATATAAGTGCCAATCCTTATGCCCCGGTGGCAGGGGTCATGCACAACAGAAGAAAAACAAGAAATTCAAGTAACCCATTCTTTCCATTTAGGTACTTGCCATGTGGTCAAAGCCTGATCATCCCCCAAAAGTTCTCTGTCTGCAGCCACATAAGTGTTCATTTTCGCTAGGCAAAGGTTTCTGCATGTTTTTGAATCAAAAGTCTTATGCAGATATAACATAAGGTTCCTTGCTTCCCAAAGGGATTCTTTCCCACAGTTAATAAGTCTCCAGGCGGCTGGATAGCGGGAAGTAGGCAAGGTCCAGCCATACAGGATAGTCTCAAATGTCAAAGTGGTAATGTTCGCAATATGAAGCAAGAAAGGCTGAAGCAATGTCCAGAAATCCTGTGCATACTGGCAACCCCAAAGCAGATGATACACCGTCTCTTCGTTGGCACAGGTTGGTCTTGGGCACTGTGTGGAGGGAGCGAGGCCTCTACGATGTTGAAATGTCTTTACCGGGAGGCATCCATGGGCGCTCATCCAGGCGATGTCCTTTTGGCTGTGACCAAGATCTCTGTGTCCCACCATACGCCAAACTGCACGTGACTGCTTTTCTGAAAGAGACCCTATAATGACTGGTTTTTCTCTACAAGATAAAGCATTTTTCAAGCGTTTAAAGTCTTTACAAATGTCTCTGGTAAGATCAGTTAAGTCCATTGTGTGCAAAAATGTCTGTAAGGCCATATAGAAAGGAGGAACAGTTTGAGCCAATGGCCGCAAATTGGAAGAGGTAAAAAGTCCAAACTTTCTCAACATGGAACCCGTAAAATAACAAGTAAAATAGCTAGCAGTGGTTGACATATCTTCTTCTGTTCTGGAAATAATATGACTAAATAATTTAGAATACAAAAAGGTTTTGAGATCCGGAAGACCTTTCCCTCCATTTCTCCAATGCTTGCAGGTTTTGTCTCTACTTAATTTTTCCATTTTTTACCCCCATAAAAAAGTAAAAAGCACTTTTGCACATTTCTGTAACACCTGAGGGGAGGGAGGAAAAATCATTGCAGTGTAAAGCAATAACGGAAATAAGACAGCCTTAATAACCAATGCTTTGCCTTCCAATGTGAGTTTACGTGTAGACCACATAGATATTTTCTGTACTATTTTGTCATGCAGTATTGCCCAGTTCTTTTGAACATGCCCTTGTGACGCAAAATAAAGTCCCAAAATCTTTGTAGGTTCAGTGGTGGTATTCACAGGCAGATTTGCCAACCTGTCCCAGGGGCCAGCTGTGACACACACACTTTTTCCATATTCAGTGCAAGACCTGAAACAGGCGAAAATAATGAAGCATGCAAAAGAGCTCTGCGTGCTGATGCTGCAGTGGTGCATAGGACGGTAACATCGTCCATGTATGCTACGACTTTGGCCTGTGAGGCTGAACCACCGAGTACAAACGCCCCTCTAATTACCTTGTCACTTCGCAATTTACACAAGAAAGGTTCCAAAGCACACACAAAAAGTGCTGGAGACAAAGGGCAGCCTTGTCGTACTCCTGTATGTATCTGAAAGGCCTCAGTATGAAAACCATTTATACTGACTTTGCTGCTTGCTTGTTTGTATAATATTTGTAACATTCGCATGATATTGGGGGGTACCCACAAATGGGACAACACTGCAAAAAGAAAATCATGTGAAACACTATCGAATGCTTTTCGAAAATCCAAACTCAGTATTCCCAAAGGGATGTTTCTGTCCTGGTTGTAATGGAGAACATCTCGAATGATGGTGAGACTGTCAACAAGAGTGCGTCCCCTTATTGCACATGTTTGGTCTTGGTGAATACTAGTGCGCAGGACAGAGCGGAATCTACGAGCTAACACTTTGGATACCAGTTTGTAATCCACGTTAAGCAAAGAAATTGGGCGCCAGTTCTGAAGAGATGTTTCATCCCCTTTCTTAAAGAGGAGGGTGATGAGTCCTGCGGAAAAATCCGTGGTAAATGCATCATGTTCAAAACTATGTACAATCATGTCCATAAAATCTTTACAAAGCAAACCCCAAAACTTTTTATAAAACTCCCACGGTAACCCATCCAAACCAGGACTAGAGCCCCTGGGTGCTGCTCCCAAAGCTGTGAGAAAGTCTTCACCATCAAAAGGTTCCCCCAAAAACTTTCTTTGTTCATCAGTAAGACTTTCTGGGAGGGCTTCACAGTATGACTCTATGTCTTCTTTGGGAGGAGGAGTGCTTGGAGAGGCATACAATGCTGAGTAGAATGCAAAGGCCACTTTTTGGCATTGTTCTACCCCATTCACTCTATCACCTTTGTCATTTAAAAGCGTGGTTAGTAGTTTATGAGAGACAGCTGCCTTGCGAAAAAAGAATGCTTTACATTTTTCATCTTCTTGATAATGTTTCACCCTGGAATGAAAAATGGTAGTTTTGCTTTTCCTTTTAAGCCATGTATTCATTTCTGTTTCAAGTGATCTGATGTCTTCCTTTACATCTTTCCCTGCATTACCTAATTGTTGCAATAAAACCCGTCTTTTTTGTAACTTAAGAAAATCCTGCCACTCCAACTTGTGCAATACCCTTCCCTGTGTTTGGAAGAAAATTCGCGTTTGGTGTTTAACCCAGCGCCACCATTGATAGAGTGTAGGGAAGGTACTTTTGCGAGCCGCCCATTTACAGTAACACTTGGTGTATTTAACACAAATCTCTTCGTTTTCCAATAATGCCCAATTAAGTTTCCACTTGCCTGGACTCCTTTGAGGTCTGGCAGGAACGGAGAGTGACGTGGACACCAAGTGATGATCTGAAAAGGAAACAGGTGTGATGGCGCCATGTTGTGCACACAGCAGCTTGGATGCAAATATATAATCAATATGCGATTTGACTCCTCCATGGTCTGCTTCCCATGTAAAACCTGTCCCTGGTGGACAAAATTTCCTGTGGGTATCATAAAGGCCTAGGTCATAGATGAGTGCTTTTAAAAGTTTTGAGGTTACATCCATAGTGTACTCAGTGTGCACCTCTTGCCTGTCTTTACCATGTGTGATGCAATTAAAGTCGCCAACTAACAGTAATGGCGTTGAACCTGTTAAAAAAGGCTAGATTAGTGAAAACAAATTCTTACGTTCTGTTTTTTTGGCTGGAGCATAAACCACACATATCTTTAAAGGGATTCCGTCCATATGTACAGACAGAAGAACTGCTCTCCCTGGAGATATTATTTTCTCGTCTAGTATCTGCCAATGCTTATTCTGAAAAAGAATAACAACGCCGCCATTCTTATTGGCCCCTCCCGACCATGCAGAGGGTCCTTTTTGCCATAAGGATTGGTAAGAAAAATAATTGGGTTTAAAACCTAAGTGACATTCTTGTAAGCAGATGATATCCGCTTGTACATTTTTACAATAATGAAGGATCATATGTTGCCGTAATTCTCCACTCATGCCTCTAACGTTACAAGTGGCAATTGTTACTGCCATGAGTATAATAAGTAAAACAACAGCCATGTTACAAATCTTGTGATTCAGGTACCACAACAGAATTAACACATGCAAACTGTGAAGCTGTGTCTTGGTCTTGACCTGCAAATGAAGCCTGTGAAAGCAAAGCCTCGAGATTAGGTGAAGCCTCCAAATCAATAATCTGACTATCGTGCACTTCTATAACTTGAGCAACATTCCCGATACCCTCCTCGGAGTCCGAGAGGTTAAGTAGGGGTCAAACCTCCCCCTTCTTGGTGGGCGGTCCAAGGAGGATGCGCGCCGTCTTGTATTCACTTTTGAAACTGGGCCCACCGCTTGTTTAAAAACTTTACGTTTTTTGGATTATAAGTGGTCCACCCACTATGCTCCATGTCAGCGTCTGCACTAGAGACCACTACAGCTGAGGCTAAAGAGGCAGCTGTGTCTTCCGCTACTTTGCGCAGATCCCCGACTGCGCCAGCCACATCGGATTCATGACCTGTAGGGGGAATAATGGAGTTAGATAAATTCATAGGATCACTAGAGGAGGGCTCAGCAGATAGGCTGAGGTTTGGGACATTAGCACAAGGAGTAGATGAGGCACTTTGCTTTGCCCCCTCACGGCGTGCACGTTTTTCCAGGAGAGCTTGCTTCATTTGCTCCGCCTCAAGTCTATCTCTGTCTGCTTGTTCTAATTCTTGCTGGATTTGCTCAGGGTCAGGCTCTTCAGGTTGGGAAGAAGGGGCAACCGCAGTCTCAGATTCCCCCTCTTCCTCCTCCACCTCCTCCCCCTCAGACACTTTACACTTGCGGATCTCCATGCCTTCAAATATACCCAAAATGTCTGAATCAGTGACGTCCGCCTGCGCTGATGTAGATGGCTCAGCAGATGATGGAGCAGGAGCAGAGGCAGCGGGAGCGGGAGGGGTGGTATGGGAAGGGTGGCCATGCGAACCAGCAGCTGACGCATATGAGAACTTACTTTTGGGACATGCTTTAAAGAGATGATCTTCGCTTCCACACAGATTAAATTTTTTGGGGGCACGACACTCCTCTGCCTTGTGATCCATACCCCCACAGTTCCTACAAACCAAGCCTGAGCACTGTTCTTTTGCATGCCCAAATTGCTGACACAATCTGCAAAATAAGGGTTGGCCAGAATAAACTAGGAAGCCCTTGTTAGCGCCAAGTGCAAAAGTCTGTGGAGGGTGAGCCAAGCCTCGCACTCCACTAGAGGCTTCTTTAAAAGTTACAACATATTTTCGCTTGCCATTCCAAATGCCACAGATATTCTTAATTTTCTGACCCCCTCTGATAGTAGCACAATATCGCTGCAAAAATACTTCAATGAGGCGAGGATCAGTGTAGGGATTGTACATGTGCACTACTAACGTAACTTCCTTGGGTGCAAACATAGGCGTAAATGTGAGCCCCTGCAAAATCCCACAATCACGACGTGCCTGTGCATTATGCAAGAAACTTTGGCAAATGGAATCACTGGCAAATGTAATGTCAAAAATACCTCTATTCGAAAAGTCTTGCACACATTCTATAGCACGCGCTGCAATATCACATTCTCTCTTGATGACATCCTCAACAATAAAGAGCAATTTTTTTTCCTTCCTATGCGCTTCTGCAACCTCAACTCGAACTGAGTTAGGTATAAAATCAAATGCCCTAGAGGCCTCTGACATCCTGGAAGAGGTTGTCATGGCTCCTAGTTAAAGGTACATCTGCGTGAGTCAAAAAGAAATGAGAGCCAAGTCTCGGCGTTTTGTTCTAATGAAGAGGCAGCTGCCACTTCAAGTCTGTTAATGTAATGCAGTCACAAGAACGAAAAAGGCCTCCACCTTACCTCCGTGGGCAGGAAAAAGTGTTCACACACTAAGGCAGCCGCCAGGTGTCACAATGCAAGCCAGACACGCTCGCAAAAGGCAGCCGCCCGTGTGCACCTCGTCCTGTAGCCCCCACCTGCGCTGGAGCAGGCACTGACAGGGGGACTGGTCCCCCTGCCTCCGATGCGATGTATTCTCTGCCAGCAGCACAGAAAGCAGCCTCACACGAACAGGAATGAAGAGAAAGTCCGGCCTGGGCTTGCAGGTGCTCAGCTTGCAACAATGTATCGACAAAGTCAGCTCTCCGGCAGGAAAGGAAAAGCGTCTCCACTGCAACAGTGTATCCTCGAAGTCTGCTCCCGGACGGAAGAGCCCTCAGCAGCAATGATCCACGGGTCTGCTCTCCAGCAGGATGGATCCTCAGCTGCAACAATGTATGCACGAAGCCTGCTCTCAGACAGAGAAGGATGCCAGCTGGCTCCACGCAGTCCGAGCAGCAGGGAAAACCTTGCTGGGACCCCACCAACTTCAGAGCATCAGCCAGGTCCCAGACAAGCCAGGAGTCGCAGGCCCAGCTCCTCCGCCTTAGTGGCCCCCAGGTAGAATGCTCTGACCTACCACACCCAGAGATGTCAGCCTTGCCCCGGGCAAGCCAGGGAACGAAGGCCCAACCCCTTAGGATAGGCAAAACAGGAGAGGCTCTGTCTCCAAGCCTCCTTCACCCTTAGTGACGCAGCCTGGCTCCGGTCAAGCCAGAGTGACGCATGCCCAGCCCTTCAGGGATCAGGAGTCACCTCTAGCACTTCAGAATTAACCAAGCTGTACTTGGTCTTTATATACTAAAATGCATATAGTCATGTCGTAAAAAAGTTTTTTTTTAAAAAATTAAATTTTTAAAAAAAAAAACTAACAAGCAGTGAGAGAGGTGATGATTTTGGGATCCTCCCTAACCTAGGGAGAGAACCAAGCAGATACCTTGAAAACAAAAAGCACATCTTGTTGAACGATTCGGTGGTGGCCCCATCCTCTTAGTACCACCCCAAGCACAGTTATTGGCAAAAATACAATCCCAACCAAAGGCCCTGCAAAGCATTATGGGACGAGATTAGCAGTGGGCAGTGAATATTATAGTATCCAATATCAAAATAATTCTACAAAGAGCTGCAGTTCAACTAGTCCTTACTAGATGTCCCTCAGAGTCAAATGCAAAAGCATTTGAAATTATTAGTACATCAAGCTGCAGTTCCACTAGTCGTTACTAGATGTCCCTCACGAATCAAATGCAAAAGCTTCATGAAAGGGTTTCAATGCTTTTGCATTTGACTCGTGAGGGACATCTAGTAACGACTAGTGGAACTGCAGCTTGATGTAATAATAATTTCAATGCTTTTGCATTTGACTCGTGAGGGACATCTAGTAACGACTAGTGGAACTGCAGCTTGATGTAATAATAATTTCAATGCTTTTGCATTTGACTCGTGAGGGACATCTAGTAACGACTAGTTGAACTGCAGCTCTTTGTAGAATTATTTTGATATTGGACACTATAATATTCACTGCCCACTGCTAATCTCGTCCCATAATGCTTTGCAGGGCCTTTGGTTGGGATTGTATTTTTGCCCATAACTGTGCTTGGGGTGGTCCTAGGAGGAAGGGACCACCACTGAATGTTCAGCATGATATGCTCTTTGTGTTAAAGGCATCTGCTTGGTCCTCCCCCTAGGTTAGGGGGGACCCCACAATCATCACCTCTCTCATTGCCTAATAGTTTCATTGTCAAAGTTCACTTTTGTGGATTGGTTATATGCTTTTTAGCATGTAAAATTGTTTTATCAAAGCATTTGAAGGTGTTCATTATTTTGCTGTTACGCGTTTTTCTCGTTCTCATTGATCTTAGAGGCTGCTGGAGGAATGAGACCAACCTGGCAGGGGGAAACAAGAAGAATTTCCACGTTCTTACCCACAGGGCAGTAATGCTGCTAAACAGTGCCGCGGAAGTTACTATAGTGTTGGAGGCACTACGTTCTCATGTGCAGGTGACAGCAACTGACACTTTCATTACTGTCGAGACAGCTGACACCCGAGTGGCACCCCCTGACAGACTATTTAATATTGTCCTTCTAATTGAAGGTGACATAGAGCGTGTTATTAAAGGGATCTTTTGGGGAAATCTGACCTCTTCTTACGACATTTTGTTGGCGGAGGCATATTGGCTGCCCCCATTTGTTCTTGCTGCTCCTAGAGGGAAGGAAGTAATCCTTCTGAGCTTTTCGCATCATGTCCCCAAGGACAGAGCGGAGGCTTTCGCAGCTGAATGGGCTGTGGCCCAGGCCCCGGCACTCTACCGTAATCACGTGGGCTGGGATGAGGATTCTCCCCCCCATGATATACCATTGCGGTCTATGCCACAGCCTCAACCCCAATATCCCCTCCGGCGGGAAGCTAAGGGTCCCGTTTCCGACATTCTGACACAGTTAGAATATCAAGGAGTAATTGAAACATGCGTGTCACCAATGAATAATCCCCTTTTCGTGGTTTCTAAACCCGATGGGTCTTACCGCTTGGTTTTAGACTACCGGCATTTGAACTCTCATTGTCGAACCTTTGCGGTACAGAATACCCATAGTTCTGCGCTTGTCGACAGTCTTGTTCGTAAAGAATATAAAACAACACTTGACCTTTCCAATGGTTTTTACACTCACAATTTGTCCCCTGACTGCAGTCAATGGACCGCGTTCACTTCCGGTGGAAAACAAATAAAATTCCGGCGTTTGCCAATGGGCTATATTTGCCCGGGGGTCTTCGCCGCCCGTGCTGTCTCTTTGTTGGACAGCATAGACCCAGATACGTATTCGTACGTGGATGATATATATCTGACAGACGACGAACTATGGCTGCATCTTTCCCGAGTAGACCGCATTATTCTTGAGTTCGCGGTCTTAGGTTACAAATTTAATTTTGCCAAATCTCACATCGCAGAATACACTGTGTTGTTTTTGGGCTATGAGCTCAACAATGAAGGTAGGGGCTTAGCTCCCCACTTCCTGGAGAAGTGCGCACTTTTGCGCCCTCCAACGACCCTGAAAAAACTTCAGTCTTTGCTGGTATTTTTGAACTTCGGGCGTTCTTACATTCCCGAATATGCCCAGTGTATCAAGCCTCTCTATGCCTTGATACAACCTACCTTTTCCAAGTCATGCTGGCTTCCGGAACATTCGCTTATACTGCAATCTTTGCTGTCTGATCTACTTGAATCTAAGTTCTTGTTGACTCGTGATAACCACACGAACCTGGTGATTTGAATTGTGCCAGGTGCAGTGGGTTTCACATACTTGATGTTTAACGAAGGTAACACAGTACCTATTGCCTACAAGTCGCATCTTTACACTTCGGCCGAGTTGCGCTTTTCAACTGTGGAGAAAGTTTTGACTGCAGTGTAAATGGCGATTGTTAAAGAACGCGCACTGGCACAGGGAAAACGCATCTTTGTTGTCACACCCTATCCTGCCCTAGAGGCAGTGACAAAGGCAAGTGTACCAAACTCTAAGGCTTTGCACCCCCGTTGGATACAATGGGCTACTTCTTTGACGTCTCCGGATGTCAACTTTATCTTTGATTCCTCTCTTCAGACACAGGAGTTCTTGCAGTATGAATTTGTTCATCCTCCTCCTCTGTCTTTGCTGCCGCTTGAGGAGTACAAATGAATCATTTACACCGATGGTTCGGCGCAACCGGCCACGGGTTCTAAGCATGCACACTCAGCAGCATGTGCTATTGTGGCAGCTACCATGGTGAACGGTGAGTTCAAATCGAGTGTTGTGCACACGCAGGCACTGGGAGACACTACCGCCCAATTGGCCGAGCTGCGTGCTTTGGTGCTCGCACTTGAGTTTGCAGACCCGGATGTGACTACTCTTATTGTATGCGATTCTTACTACTGTGTTCAGCCTTTTAATGACAACTTATTCTTTTGGTCTCAGAACGACTATAGAGATTCTAAAGGCAGCGCAATTAAGCATAAAATGCTTTGGGTTCGAGTAGCAGATCTTAAACAACGTCTGCCTCTCACACAGGTGATTCACACTCTTGGCCATCAGCGTGTGGGCGCACACAAGGTCGGTAACAGTTTGGCGGACAAAGCTGCCAAATCAGCAGTAGCCATGTGCTCAGTAGCAGCCGTTACAAGATCCATGACAAAAATAGATAATGAGATTTTGGCAGCTATTGCTGCAACTAAGGAAGATTCTAATTACCCACAGGGTTTCCCTTCCAAGTACTCTTATCACTTAAGTCCCGACCAGGTTCCTTATGTAAGAATTCCGGACGTTGGTGATCGGCTGATTCCCAACGCGGACCACAGAAATTCGTTGATAACAGCCGCACACGAAGGCTTGGCTTCGGCACATGCTGGTGTGTCTGCAACTGTTTCACTCTTGCAGCAGCGTTATTGGTGGCGTGGTTTATACAAACAGACCCGTAATTATGTCCTTTCTTGTGACATTTGTCAGCAAATTAAGCCCTCTACGGTTACACTTCCGCCACAAACACAGCTCTGTATTTCTAATAAACCTTTTGGTTGTGTATACCTTGATCACTGCGGTCCATTTTCTTCTGATACTGTATATAAATATATCTTAGTTGCAGTTGATTAGTGCACACGTTTCATCTGGGTTTGGCCACAATGCAGTGCTGACTCTCGAAATGTCCAGGGATTTGCGTGTCTTTGTGGGAATTTTTGCCTGTGGCACCTTCCATTCTGACCAAGGTCCAGTGTTCGCCTCTAAGGCGTACAAGTACGCAATGAGGTCTATGGGGGTGCTGGTGCAATTTTCGTCTCCATACAGGCCTGAGGGCAACTCAATTGTGGAGCGAATGAACCGTGACTTAAAGCAATCCTTGACAGCTAGAGGCTTAGGTACTGGCAGGAACTGGCTGGCCCACTTGTATGGCGTGCAACGTGCACTTAATAATCTCCCTAGAAGATCTCTGGGTGGGCGCACCCCATACGAAATGCTCTTTGGCATACAGATGTTTGTGCCAGACCTTGATGGTCTAGACATGGCGGTGACTGCCGCAATCTTTGATGTAGATAATCATTCTACTATGTTACAGGACTTACAAGAGACCCGTGACAGACTTGCAAGCGAACACTTACCATCAGCCACAGACGCGGCGCTGCAGATTCCTGTTGCCGACTGGCTTCCAAAGATTGGAGATCTGGTCCGAGAGAAGGTGGAGAACAAAAAAGAATTTGGCCCCTCTTATCGTGCACTGGTTCCGGTTCTTGGCTTGAAGGGTACTCGTACACTCATCTTACCACCGCTTCCTGGTCGCAGAGACAACAGATACAACTCAGTGGACAATGTCAAGCTACAACATCTGGCCGATTCTGAATAGTGTAACACCTGCGGCATCATGTCCAGCAATTTCAAGGAATCCTGTTCGTGGCCCTCCAGTCTCCACATGTGCCGATGTTACCATTGGGATGGTCGCTTTGCCAGATCGCCTGCTCAACCTCTCGGCTTCCTCCTGCAACGAGGAAACTGAGTATACTTACCCCGCAAGTGAGTCAGTGGCTCATTTGCCTACAACTGCAAATGTAACAACAAGAGCCACCCTATTAAAAATAGGGACAGGGTGATTACAGTCTCCAAACAACAAGTCCCTCATAGAAATGTGTGGACCAAATACTGTAATCCAAATGTGCAAAACCTCAAGGCAAAACTATCCACAGTGAGTGTAATACTACATAACAAGCCCAATTGTACTCTTTTCCAATTGTTTCAATGACACTTGAGAATCAACCAGACAATAATCCCAACACAATATTTAAAATATACAAAATCGATTTTATTCATAAATTCTTTTTTTTAAAAACATGATTGACAAATCTTAAAAAGTCATTAAAAATTGGTTTTCATTTGATACATACAACAAATTTCATACACAATAATTGCACACCAGAAAACTACATAAAAGTCGACGCAGCGTTTCGGTGAAATGCTGATTGATCACCTTCTTCAGGACAGAGTTTTCTACGAATTAAATACACAAAAATATGTCAGGTTAACTTTTCTATTCTATTGTCATCTATACTCATATTGCCACATTAATCCATTTATTGTCATATCATATAATTTGTTACACAATCAAATTATGATTCTCAAGTCACGTACATTGTAATAAACCACCTACACGTGGTTTTCAACATTTACAAATTCACAAAAAACCTCTCCATCTTATATTTGTCACATTTAGACACAGCATATGAGCCCACACATTATGATAATAACCTACCTATTATCGATATCAAAAGTGGTAGATCCCTTATTCGCTATAGATGGTAACCACTCTTCCTGATTGGAAACAAGGAATGACCTAAAGTAATACAGATAGTGTTCAGAGAAATGAAAGAAATATTTTTCACTTCCTCTTATTATAAGAAAAAGAAAAAAAGAGACAAACAGAGGCCAAAATTGCGCCATAAGTTTGCTAACAAATTAATATATATAAAAGATCTGGGATAGCATACCTTTTTATGTGGTACTATTCCTTTTTATTGGGTCACATTTCATAGGAGCCACCAATAAGTATTATCGTCAATTTCCCTTAAAATCAAACAAGTAAAAAAAAGGGGTTTCAACTCTCTGGAAATACTATTCTAATAAAACATCTATCTAGTATCACTACACTTTATTCACAATTATCTTTATACCTATTAAAAGCCAGCAGAAATATCCAGAAGGATAGGCCGTAATTGGGCTCTTCTAATGATTTAATCCTCGTTGTATATGCAGGAGAAAGTGCTGGTTATGTTGCTCCCCTTGATTGTGCAACTTCAATCTGACATTCTGTGCGGATAAAATGTGTAAAGAACTGAGTCAATGTGCATTCTCCATTCTAATAAAAAGAACAGTTTGTTTAGCAACTCCTTGAACATACCGGATATTATCCGTATGTTACCTCATCATAATAGACAATTTCTTAGGTTTCGATGTCCATTGTAAATATCTTTTCTCTATACCGGGTCCTCTCCATTCTCCTAGTCCATATGGGGGCCCTCCGTCTAAATATTTTATAAAAATAATGGCAACAACCCTCCCTCTTTGTGAGGACGTAACTGTGCGTCGTCGGAGTAAGACTCTATCAATATTTCATCGTCTTACCCCCTTCAGTTATTACACCCTTTTTAAAAAAGCTTAAAGGACCTTTACAAGCCGTATATACTATCGCGTTGTTCTTAGACTTACTTGGAACCGAAAATTTGGCCTCCTCGCTCCTACGTAAACGATTTCCGGATCGGGATACAATGGTCCACTCCTCCCGGGTTATGTCTTTAAATACTATTCCCATAGTCATGTGGTACAATTAACTAAAAATAGTTAAAAATTTATGGGCGGGGACCTATCTCCCTTTTGCAGCGGCCATCTTACAGTGGCCATATAGACCGTTTCTTATGTCTATTGTGTGTCTATGATATAATATGACTCATCTATCACTACTTTAATAACAGTGTTAACATCCCGAGTACCAGTATTTTTCCACGAGTCTCTCTTGAACACCTACAATTTATTTAGTCTTGAATTCTTCATTTATTACGCAGTTCGAATGCCGAGGTGTTCTCAAAATAAAATAGGGGTAATTAAATTGTGAGAATATATCATCTTATGCCTCCTATTACCTCGTATGCTATTGACGCACGTCCGAAGTTAATCAGTCTGTAAAATCTAGATGGATGAAACACCGTCAAATACCGGCGGCCATCTTGTAATATGTAATGTGGGCGCAAAGACTGCCCAAAAGGTACTATATGTACAATTAGCGGTCTACATGCGTACACGATGTTCAACCTATTATGATATATAAAGCGCCCGTTGTCAAGTTCAATTTATTAAAATTGCTAAATAATAAAATTGGCAAACCATGCTATGGGGGATATTGATACTAGGGCTCTTCCGCAGAGTCCATTAAATACCGGCGACCATCTTATAATATATAATGTAGGCGCAAAGACTGCCAAAAGGTACTATGTGTACAATTAACGGTCTTTATGCGTACACAATATTCAATCTTTTATTATATATAAAAAGCTACCGTTGTCAAATTCAATTTATTAAGATTGCTAAATCATTCATCATTTCATTGGAGAACCATGCTATGGGGGATATTGATACTAGAACTCTTACACAGAGTCTAATACAGATGGTCTCATTTTAAATCAATTTCTCCCACTCTTCTTTGCTGTTTAGGCCCAATCTAAATGTCTGAAATTTCGACATATAGAATTGTTCTCGTTTTCTACGTTTAATTGTTATATCACCACCCCGTATATTTGTTTGGATTGTCTCTATCACGCACCACCTAAGGTGGTCGATGGTATGCCCTTTCTCTATCCAATGTTCTACAAGGGGGGCATTTTTCTTGCAAGTGCGGATAGCAGATTTGTGTTCATTGATCCTGATCCTAATTTCTCTTGATGTTTCTCCTATGTACCCAAGATTGCATGGGCATAGGATCAAATAAATAAGGTTCTTAGATCGACAGTTTGTCATGTTTTTAAATCTATGAGTTACCTTATTATGTTCCACACTCGTGCCTCTCATGACATTGCTACAATTATTACAGGTACTACACGGAAAAGTTCCTACCGGTAGCGGGGCATTGATTATACTAAGTTGTTTATTAGTACTGACATTCTTATATGTGTGTACAAGACTATTTCTAATTGTTCTATTCCTGCGGAATGAGAACATAGGTTTTTCCAATTTTGGTTTTCCCTGTCTATTTAATAGGTGCCAATTTCTATTAATAATATTTTTTATTTTATTACTTATATCACTAAAATTCGTCACGAAAATCATAGGTAATTGGCGAACCTCTTGTTTTGTCATTGTGTTATCAAAAAGGAGTCCCTATTGTAATATTTGGCACGCTTATATGCTTGTCTAATGATCCTCCTAGGGTATCCTCTTTCAGCCAATTTCCTTGATAGTCTATCAGCATGGATATTGTAGTCCTTAATATCACTACAATTCCGTCTGATCCTGAGAAATTGCCCGAATGGGATATTCTCTTTTGACATGCTGGATGATTACTATTGTAATGTAAAATCGTATTTTTATCTGTGTCCTTCGTGAATAATTCCACTTGAAGTTGATTATTCGAATTTTTGATTTTAATATCTAGAAAATCACAACTTTGTTTGTTAATGGAGGACGTGAAACGAAGGTTCTCGTCTCCTAGATTAAGCCAATCAATAAAAGCTAAAAGTGTGTCTACATTGCCTGTCCAAATAAAAAAAATATCATCAATATAGCGTGACCAAGCCGTAATATTTTCATAAAATGGTGCTATTGGGTTAAAAATGTGCCTTTCCTCAAACTTACTGACATACAAACCCGCCAGACTGGGAGCACAAGTTGCTCCCATACTGGTCCCCTTTATTTGTTTAAAGAAATCAGTTTGAAATAAAAAAATATTATTCTTAAGGATGATCTCCACACATTCAATAATAAAAATTGCGTGCGTCGTGAGATCTCCCTCGTCATTGCACATAATGTCTTTAATCATTTGAATAGTGGCCTCTTGAGGAATATTTGAATATAAAGCTTCTATGTCAAGAGTCACAAGCCATTGGGTCTCAGTATTAAAAGGAAGATTCTCAATTTTACTGATCATTGCCGTCGTGTCTTTTATGTATGCTTGTTGTCGGACGACTAGCGGTTGTAAAAAAATATCCACATACTTGCTCAATGGCTCAGTAAGGGAATCAATACTGGATACAATAGGTCTCATGGGTGGATCATTAATGTTTTTGTGAATTTTTGGGAGCCCGTATAGGGCAGGTATTATAGGGTGTGTATTGTTCAAAAAATTAAATTCATCCTGACAGATAACTTCATCTTCCTTAGCTAAAGATAAAAGTCTGGTAACTATTCGGATTAGGACGTCCCACTCGTCTCTATTCGATCTCTGATAGTGTTGTGTGTTATTCAAAAGGGACATCATTTTTGTATTATAGTCATAGGTATTGAAAATCACAATACCCCCGCCTTTGTCGGCGGGTTTAATGATTATATCTTGGCACAGTTCCAAATTAGACAGTGCTATATGTTGTCTAGCTGTCAGATTTTTATTAACCCAAACTTTTTTATCCAACAAGTCGTTTATACTTTTATCGACTACTCTTTCAAAAATGTCAATGTCTTTGTGGACTAATTGTAATGATAGAGTCCACGTTGATTTGGGTTTTAGGCCTGATTTATTTATCGTAGGAATTTTATCTTTTCCCTCGAAAAAGCAGTTCAATCGTATCTTTCTAAAAAAGTTTTGGACATCTCTTTCCAAATTATACCTATCTACGGGGGAGGTGATAGCGTATCCTAATCCTTTTTCCAAAACACTAATCTCCTCTTGTGTAAGAACTCTATTGGAGAGATTAATGATGGGTGCCTTTTCAGTTAGTCCCAATGTTTCTGGCTCCTTGTGTTCGGGCGATTCTGTGCCGGGTTCGGGGTAAAGAAGCCCCTTCCTCTGGTCCTGCCCCTGCTCTGACCACGGTTGGTTGGTCTTTTGTCTAAAAAAGAAAGAGTGTCTCTACTCGTGCCCGCAATGGCTTCCCTATTGCTAGTGGTATAATCATCTTTAAATTGTTCATTTTCTGACTCTGAGCTCGTATATGACGTGTCAAAAAACATCACTCTCTTACGTGGGTTAGTTTTTCTTGGTTGTATCCAGTTTTTTTTATTGTTATACAACTCTTCTCTCAGTCTTTCATAAAAATCTTTTTGCAAATATGGATAGACCTGTTCCATGTTGTATTTAGAGATGTCATTGCGTAATTTGTTTGCTTTTTTGTTTAAAAGATACTCTCTATAGTCTGAGACATCTTGTTGGATTTCCTCAAGTTTCTTTTTGGCTTCTTCCAACGAGGTGTTTTTCCCTAAGTTTTAGTTCCATTTCCTCTATCTCTTTTTTTCTATGATTAAAACCTCCTGTGCTGTCTCTATTATTAAAAGCATCCAATCGCGACTGCACCTATTTGCAATAAATGTCCAATTTTCCAAAATCTCCTATTCTTATTAAAAACTCCAGGTTCATTATTTACTTGAAGACCTTTGGGAATTTTACCTTTCTTACAATATTCGATCAGAAAATCGGCGTGGAGTTCAGTTCTTGTTGCCTTTTTTTAAAAATTCCAGAGGATCTTCCATTGTTCCTCGTCACTATTAGTAATTGTAATGGAGGTTATGTCTTTAGAGGTACCATTGATTATTTTCTTAAATTGGTCCTCTGTAAAACCATATGTTTTTAAACCATCCATTTCGTAATGTTATATCACAGACTGCTAATGTGCAGTGTCTAAAAAAAGCTCCCAGCTAACCAGCTGTGCAAAATGCAAATGTAACAACAAGAGCCACCCTATTAAAAATAGGGACAGGGTGATTACAGTCTCCAAACAACAAGTCCCTCATAGAAATGTGTGGACCAAATACTGTAATCCAAATGTGCAAAACCTCAAGGCAAAACTATCCACAGTGAGAGTAATACTACATAACAAGCCCAATTGTACTCTTTTCCAATTGTTTCAATGACACTTGAGAATCAACCAGACAATAATCCCAACACAATATTTAAAATAAACAAAATCGATTTTATTCATAAATTCTTTTTTTTTTAAAAACATGATTGACAAATCTTAAAAAAGTCATTAAAAATTGGTTTTCATTTGATACATACAACAAATTTCATACACAATAATTGCACACCAGAAAACTACATAAAAGTCGACGCAGCGTTTCGGTGAAATGCTGATTGATCACCTTCTTCAGGACAGAGTTTTCTACGAATTAAATACACAAAAATATGTCAGGTTAACTTTTCTATTCTATTGTCATCTATACTCATATTGCCACATTAATCCATTTATTGTCATATCATATAATTTGTTACACAATCAAATTATGATTCTCAAGTCACGTACATTGTAATAAACCACCTACACGTGGTTTTCAACATTTACAAATTCACAAAAAACCTCTCCATCTTATATTTGTCACATTTAGACACAGCATATGAGCCCACACATTATGATAATAACCTACCTATTATCGATATCAAAAGTGGTAGATCCCTTATTCGCTATAGCATAGCATGGTTTGCCAATTTTATTATTTAGCAATTTTAATAAATTGAACTTGACAACGGGCGCTTTATATATCATAATAGGTTGAACATCGTGTACGCATGTAGACCGCTAATTGTACATATAGTACCTTTTGGGCAGTCTTTGCGCCCACATTACATATTACAAGATGGCCGCCGGTATTTGACGGTGTTTCATCCATCTAGATTTTACAGACTGATTAACTTCGGACGTGCGTCAATAGCATACGAGGTAATAGGAGGCATAAGATGATATATTCTCACAATTTAATTACCCCTATTTTATTTTGAGAACACCTCGGCATTCGAACTGCGTAATAAATGAAGAATTCAAGACTAAATAAATTGTAGGTGTTCAAGAGAGACTCGTGGAAAAATACTGGTACTCGGGATGTTAACACTGTTATTAAAGTAGTGATAGACGAGTCATATTATATAATAGACACACAATAGACATAAGAAACGGTCTATATGGCCACTGTAAGATGGCCGCTGCAAAAGGGAGATAGGTCCCGCCCATAAATTTTTAACTATTTTTAGTTAATTGTACCACATGACTATGGGAATAGTATTTAAAGACATAACCCGGAAGGAGTGGACCATTGTATCCCGATCCGGAAATCGTTTACGTAGGAGCGAGGAGGCCAAATTTTCGGTTCCAAGTAAGTCTAAGAACAACGCGATAGTATATACGGCTTGTAAAGGTCCTTTAAGCTTTTTAAAAAGGGTGTAATAACTGAAGGGGTAAGACGATGAAATATTGATAGAGTCTTACTCCGACGACGCACAGTTACGTCCTCACAAAGAGGGAGGGTTGTTGCCATTATTTTTATAAAATATTTAGACGGAGGGCCCCCATATGGACTAGGAGAATGGAGAGGACCCGGTATAGAGAAAAGATATTTACAATGGACATCGAAACCTAAGAAATTGTCTATTATGATGAGGTAACATACGGATAATATCCGGTATGTTCATGGAGTTGCTAAACAAACTGTTCTTTTTATTAGAATGGAGAATGCACATTGACTCAGTTCTTTACACATTTTATCCGCACAGAATGTCAGATTGAAGTTGCACAATCAAGGGAGAAACATAACCAGCACTTTCTCCTGCATATACAACGAGGATTAAATCATTAGAAGAGCCCAATTACGGCCTATCCTTCTGGATATTTCTGCTGGCTTTTAATAGGTATAAAGATAATTGTGAATAAAGTGTAGTGATACTAGATAGATGTTTTATTAGAATAGTATTTCCAGAGAGTTGAAACCCCTTTTTTTACTTGTTTGATTTTAAGGAAATTGACGATAATACTTATTGGTGGCTCCTATGAAATGCGACCCAATAAAAGGAATAGTACCACATAAAAAGGTATGCTATCCCAGATCTTTTATATATATTAATTTGTTAGCAAACTTATGGCGCAATTTTGGCCTCTGTTTGTCTCTTTTTTCTTTTTCTTATAATAAGAGGAAGTGCAAAATATTTCTTTCATTTCTCTGAACACTATCTGTATTACTTTAGGTCATTCCTTGTTTCCAATCAGGAAGAGTGGTTCCCATCTATAGCGAATAAGGGATCTACCACTTTTGATATCGATAATAGGTAGGTTATTATCATAATGTGTGGGCTCATATGCTGTGTCTAAATGTGACAAATATAAGATGGAGAGGTTTTTTGTGAATTTGTAAATGTTGAAAACCACGTGTAGGTGGTTTATTACAATGTACGTGACTTGAGAATCATAATTTGATTGTGTAACAAATTATATGATATGACAATAAATGGATTAATGTGGCAATATGAGTATAGATGACAATAGAATAGAAAAGTTAACCTGACATATTTTTGTGTATTTAATTCGTAGAAAACTCTGTCCTGAAGAAGGTGATCAATCAGCATTTCACCGAAACGCTGCGTCGACTTTTATGTAGTTTTCTGGTGTGCAATTATTGTGTATGAAATTTGTTGTATGTATCAAATGAAAACCAATTTTTAATGACTTTTTAAGATTTGTCAATCATGTTTTTAAAAAAAGAATTTATGAATAAAATCGATTTTGTTTATTTTAAATATTCTGTTGGGATTATTGTCTGGTTGATTCTCAAGTGTCATTGAAACAATTGGAAAAGAGTACAATTGGGCTTGTTATGTAGTATTACACTCACTGTGGATAGTTTTGCCTTGAGGTTTTGCACATTTGGATTACAGTATTTGGTCAACTCATTTGCCTACAACACCACTGAACCCGTCTCGTTTTTCCTTTGATTCGTCTTCCACCTCATCATTTGTCCCAACCAAATTCAGTATTTTTATATCCTGGTTCAGAGACAGTTTTTTGGTCCCTCCGTGGACATACATCTGGTTGGTGCTATTTCTGATTTTCCTGTTCATGTTCATTGGCTTTGTGACAGTTTTTTTCTTGCTCATCAATGGTCACTACTTGCCAGAATGCTCTGCGGTGAACTCTGTGGCTGGAACTTTGGCTCCGCATTCTTCTTCACACATCATGAAGCGTGACCACACATTTGTGAACATTTCCGCCTTTCCAGTTGCTGATGGCATCGTATGGGATGCAGTGAATTTCCAAATTCATGGACCGACAGAAATTATTAATGTCCCAAATGTGCTTCGTGTTTCCATGGGTGATGTGGTAAAAAGGAATATTCATTCAGATGATTGGGACGTGCATGCAATTGAATCGTTATTTTCTGATTTGAAATATTATGCTGCTTTTAATGCTGAGAATTTGTACTTTAAATTCTGTTAATTATGCCGATTTGTATTTGTTACCAGCATTACGGTAACCATTTTCTGCATAAACCAAGTACACTTCGAGGTAGTTTCAATTATACCCAGTGGGAACATTGCCCGCCCCCTCTGCAAGGTAGCTCCCAAACACTGATAAATAAATGTACTTACTTTACAGACTTTGACAGATCACACCCAGGGTCCTGATATTTTAAATTGAACATTTCTTCAAATCCAAAGGTGATGTTGACCCACACCAAATTGCTATATTCCAGTTCCTTTATGGAAGCATTAGCTGTTGGTGGCTATGAGCACTGGAAAAACACCATTGACTTGAAATCTATTTGGGGCACTAAATCTTGGCAGGTACGCGGTACAGAAGCCTTACACCGCACTTGCCTTATCCCCACCCAAATATTATTTTTGAATAGTACTATATATCAAACAACTTGTTTGGGTTTGGCAACTTCCAAACAATTAAATGCACCTTCCACTCCTGCGTTGTCTTCCTGGCTGGACAAGAGCTTGCATTTAAAATTTTCCCTTGATAGATTGCAAGCTTTGTTTCAAAATAACTCATTTAATGTCTCTACACTAGATCGCTCAGCCTGGTTGGTGTGGCCCATAGCTTCTAATGCCTGCCAACTGCGTTTTCATAACTCTGCTCCTGGTTACAAACAGGATAGACCAGATCCATGTTTTTCAGATTCACGTTCAATTACAACATATTCGGTTGGTAAATTATGTAAACAGTGGTTGCAGCACTCTACCTTAGATTCCGTAAAACAACATTTATCCCTGCTCTCCAGCAACATCGACCTGGCAGACTTTGTTCTGGACCTAGAAGTCCAAGACCTAAAAGATTTGTTTATGCGACTTACAATGAAATCTGGAAGCTTTCACAAATAGAAGCTGCTTCCCGTTTACGGGAAATCGATCAAGCGAATCTAGAAAAAGTTCTTGCTGTTGTCGACAATAGTATCAACACCCTGTCTTCCCACATTTACACATTAGAGAATATTGTTTCATCTGCTGTTGATATTGTACAGGATGACGTGTCTGTGTTATATCATGGTCAGAATCAATTGCGTTCAGTAATGCAGTTTGCATGGACTTTGCAGACACTGAAAATGGGGAAGGTTCCATGGCATTACTTAAACACATCTGCATTGTTCTTGCCGTTTAATTTAACTGAGAAACAGCTGTTCATGTCCATGAAAGATGCAACATACACTCTTCTACATATCGAAAAAATAGATCCTTTACCATTCTCTGTGGCGGAGACTGACTCTGCAGTGTGGCGAGTACACGGGGTTATCACGTTGCCTTTTTCTTTATTTGAATTCAGTTCATGCATGAAACATTATCCTGTTGGCCGTTTTGAGCCTTTGGGCAGAGCCTTTTTGCATGAACTTTGGTCCCTACCTTTCACATACAGATGCCTTAGGAATGACAAGGAGGTATTTCTCACAGGAGAGTCTTGCGATTCTACAGTGGGTCATTCCCTTGTTTGTAAAAACATTAAATTGCATGGGGCTTGTAATGTTTCTGCCCCGAATCTTGCATGTGTTTTAAAGGGCATTCCTGTTGCGGTTATATCACCTACGTTCACTATGCTTGCTAATGGTAGCTATCTGCTTTTAAATAATCAAGATTGCTGTGGGTTGCAGGCTGGCATACCCTACATTGTAACAGTTTCGCAACGCGTAGTGTGCTGCAAAAATGTGCTTTTTCCACCCCCGCGTGGGAAGTTAGATAGTTCCATTTGGCCTTACATACCGACTTTGAAGGCAGATTTCAATACATTGAGCAGAATAAAGGCGCTATTATTAAACCAGGAGGTTATGCTAACTTCCGCACGGGAGACCTTCGTTCTCCAGGTGGCCAGCACCCACAGTGAAATACACGCCCTTTTAAACACTAACCTCCCCCAACATTTCGGTGAACTGATTCACCGTATATTTAATGCATCTAATACCAACGGCCTTGTACACTTTTTTAAAGTTGTGGGGTCTGGCCTTTTGATGTCCTTTCAGACTATATTTGGTGTAATACCGGCTTTTATTCATTCTATTTTTTACAGCGTCTTTGGTGGCTTCCCATTGATCCTAGCCTTAGCTGCTGGAATATTGCTTTTACTTTGTCTGTTGCGCAATGGCTGCACCTCTTGTGGGCCTACACAACCCAGGGCGACTGCGGATGCTCCGTGACCGCATGATTGACAGCTTCGGCGCCCTGCCGCTGGCGACACTCAGCGTGGCTTATGGGCTATCTTTTCGCTTTGCGTATTTCATTTGCGTGCAACCTGTGATGTCCTGCTTATGATGTCCGTTCTCTTGGTCCTTGGATGTTTGCCTCTCCATACGTCTTGTACTGACCCAGATTACGACCAGTTGATGGGCCCCTTACTGGCCCATGAAAGGGAATGTTCCGGTGACGGATTAATGGCGCGTGCGGCTGCACTTGGAGTCTTGGCACAATGGGATATCTGGGTGGCTGCTCAGGATCTCCTACAACAAAGTTATATTGAATATCACGCAAGTTGTCCCGCAATGCTAATCGCTGCTCCCTATTGTGAGGAACATGAATGCAGTTTCGCTTTGTTGAACTGGATGGCATCTCTTTTTTCAGACGATGACAATGATGTCTTTTTGGAAGGTGTTGCAATCTTTGGCGCATACACTCTGATGGATTAGTTTTGTTGACTCTCAATAAACTGCAGATCCAGATTTTTTTATCTTCGAGTGACCATTTTTTTTTTCTTCCCTATTTCGACTTTTTTCTTCCCAAAAACTTGTCCCACGTACAGACATTTGCATTCTGCTCAATCTATTTGAACTCTGCTTTCGTCCTATGTATTGTCCTATGGACTGACCAGGGGAGGGTGTAGTGTGGATTGGGGCCTCATGGTCCACATTGCTAAGTTAGCTTAGGCCTAGCTGCCATGATGCCTCCTTTGCACACGTTACTCAGTGACTTTGTTTTTCCAGACTCTGCTTGTGACCGTTCACATTAGAACTGTCTGCATTTCTGCCTTTCACCTTTTCTGATGTTCTCTGTGGTTTTCGTCTGCACACAATGTACAAGGTCGAAAAACAACATCCCTTGTTGTTGCTGTTCTGGTCAGCCCCTCGCACTTAGACATAACATGAAATACAGCTGCACTGGAGAAATTCGTGTGCTTTTAATATTGTGATCTCCCTGTTGGAGGGACTTGGAGAAAAACCTTTCCAGGGAGAAGAGCTGTCCTTGTCTGATGATGTAAACCTTGCATCTAGTTCTTGAGGTATGGGGGTCCCCCTGACAAAGCCCAGAGGTCTTCTATTTTTATAATAAACTAGTTACTAGCACGGGGAGGGTGGCAAGGCATTATAGTCCTTTATCCACTGTCTTTATAAAATGCTGTCCCCGTTTGTATTCTATGGAATTGTAACGATGCTTACTATTTTGTCTTTATGCATTATGCTGCTAGTACTGGCACGTGTACTGTGTCTTAGCGCACGTTAGTTGAAATAAACATTTTAAACTATACTGTGTCTCTTAATACGTATGTTGTGGACAAGTATGAGTGAGTAAAGAAAGAGTGTACTTGCTCCCGCGATTCCTGAAAGAGTCCGTGTTCTGGGATGTCTAATCATTGGTAGCTTCGGTGTAGTACGGAGAACGAATGAGACACTATAGCTAGTCGGATTGGGATTTTGGGCACTAAGGTGGATGGTTGGTACACCACTATACACCGAGGTCCTGTTTTCCTGCGCATAGTTCTGTATATGTGCAGAATCCCCGCAACAGGGGTGATTGAGTCATGTGTATCACCTATGAATAATCCTCTCTTTACTGTCCCTAAACCTGATGGTACTTTTTGGATTGTATTGGATTATAGAAATTTGAACAGCCATTGCCGCACCTTTGCGTTACAAAACACACACAGTTCAGCGCTGGTGAATAATATTGTTCGTAAAAAATACAAAACGACACTTGACATTTCCAATGGTTTCTACAGTCACAATCTCGACCGTGCGAGTGGTGACCTGACAGCATTCAGTGCCGTCGGAAATCAGAAAAAATTCACAAGATTGCCAATGAGCTACAAGAATAGCCCCGGTGCATTTGCGGCCCGCATTGTGTCTTTGTTGCATGACATTGACCCCGAGGCCTTGTCGCATGTTGATGACATCTATTTGACTGACGACGACCTCGCCCCGCATCTTGACCGAGTCGACCACATAATATTGTCTTTTGCCGACTACGGTTACAAATTTAATTTTCAAAGTCAAACATTGCCCATCTGGCAGTGCTCTTTTTGGGCTACGAGGTCAATAATGAGGGAAAGGGTCTAGCACCTCATTTCCTAGAGAAATGTGCACATTTGCAACCACCTTCTTCTTTGAAAAAGTTACAATCCCTGCTGGGTTTTTTAAACTTCGGGAGGACTTACATTCCCGATTATGCCCAGCGTAAAACCGCTTCATGCGTTGATACAACCGAAGTTCTCTTCTGCCAGCTGGCTTCCGGAACATACTTCCGTTCTGCATGCTTTGCAGGCGGATCTGCTTGCGACTAACTTCTTAATGACTCGTGATAACACCACCAACCTGGTAATACGTATCGTTTCTGGGGCAGTGGGTTTCACGTACTTAACATTCAATGAAGGAGACACAATACCTATTGCATACAAATCACACTTGTACACTGTGGCAGAAATGCGTTTTTCATCTGTAGAAAAAATCTTGATGGCAGTGCAGATGGCGATTCTAAAAGAACGCTCACTGGCACAGGGCAAACGCATTCTTATGGTCACTCCCTTCCCTGCTTTGGAAGCGGTGACTAAAGCTAGTGTGCCCAACTCTAAGGCATTACACCCACGTTGGATTCAGTGGGCTACTTCTTTGACGTCTTCGGATGTCACATTTGTCTTTGATCCTTCTCTTCAGACTCAGGAGTTTTTGCAGTATGAATTTGTTCATCCTCCTCCTTTGTCCCTTCTTCCTCTGTCTGCATACAAATGCATGGCCACGGGTTCCAAACATGCTTATTCAGCGGCTTGTGCTATTGTAGCTGGCTCCATTGAAGATGGAGAGTTTAAGTCTTCCATTGTGCACACACAGGCACTAGGAGACTGCACAGCACAATTGGCCGAGCTGCGTGCTCTTGTTCTAGCTTTAGAGTTTGCAGATCCTCTTGTGAATACTCTTATTGTGTGAGATTCTTACTATTGTGTCCAGTCGTTCAATGACAACTTATTCTTTGGTCTCAAAATGATTACCTCGATTCTAAAGGCAGCGCAATTAAGCATAAAACGCTTTGGGTTCGAGTCGCAGATCTTAAACAACATCTGCCTCTCACACATGTTATTCACACTCTTGGCCACCAGCGTATCGGATTCGGAACACACGCTCTTGGTAATTCTCTCGCTGATGAAGCGGCCAAGTCTGCAGTAGCCACGTGTTCCGTAGCAGCAGTTACACGATCTATGACTAAGGTTGATAATGAAATTCTGGCAGCTGTTGCTGCAACTAGGGAGGGAGGTAATTATCCTGCGAGTTTCCCTTCTAAATACTCTTATCATGTAGCTCCCGAACAGGTTCCTTATGCAACCATTCCTTCGGTTGGGGATCGGCTGATTCCCAACTCTGACCGCAGACAAGCTTTGATCAAGGCCGCAAACAAAGGCATTACTTCGGCACATGCTGGTGTGTCGGCAACAGTCACTATTCTTCAGCAACGTTACTGGTGGCGTGGTTTATATAAACAGACTCGTGACTATGTTCTTTGCTGTGATGTTTGTCAACAAATCAAGCCTTCTACACTCCCACGCCCTCCACAAACACAGCTATTTATTTCTAATAGACCTTTTGGCTGTGTCTATCTTGATCACTGAGGTCCACTTTCTTCTGATACTGCATACAAGTATATCTTGGTTTCGGTTGATTCGTGCACTCGATTCCTCTGGGTATAGCCACAACGTAGTGCTGACGCTCAAAATGTCATCAGGGATTTGCGTGTCTTTATCGGGATGTTTGCCTGTGGTACCTTCCATTCTGACCAAGGTCCAGCGTTTGCCTCTAAGGCTTACAAGGATGCAATGAAGTCATTGGGGGTACAGGTGCAGTTTTCGTCTCCATACAGGCCTGAGGGCAATTCAGTTGTGGAGCGAATGAACCGTGACTTAAAGCACTCCTTGACAGCTAGAGTCTTAGGTACTGGCAGGGACTGGCTGTCCCATTTGTATGGGGTCCAACGTGCATTAAATAATCTCCCTAGAAGATCTCTGGGTGGGCGGACCCCTTACGAAATGCTCTTTGGCTTTCACATGTTTGTTCCTGACCTTGATGGTCTGGACTTTGTTGCGGCTGCCTCTAAGTTTGACGTAGATAATCATTCTGCTATGTTACAGGATCTACAAAAGTCCCGTGATACCCTGGCAACTGAGCATTTACCATCTTCGCCTGCTGATGCACAACTGATTCCTGTTACTGGTTGGCTTCCTAAAGTTGGAGATCTAGTGCGGGAGAAGATTGAAAACAAAATAGAATTTGGTCCCTCTTATCGTGCTCCGGTTTCTGTACTTGGACTGAAGGGTACTCGTACTGTCATTCTACCACCATTGCCAGGTCGCAAAGACAACAGATACATCTCAGTGGACAATGTCAAGTTACACCGTGTGGCCGATTCTGAATAGTGTGACACCTACAGTTTCGTGCAACGCAATATCCTTAGCACCATTAACTTTGTCGTCACCTGCTGCCACAAGAATGTCTGCTCATATGATGGATGCTGTAATTGATCTTCAGCCTATGCGACAATCATCTTCTGCGATGGATCTTGGATGTCCTTTTCCGGCTACTGATTCCGTGTGTGAGATACCATCTAGCCCACGTGTACGAATGGAGGATTCAACGCTTTCACCTTTGCTTCCAAGTCCAGTGAGTGCCTGTGAAGGAAAACCGGCACACCTTGCTTCTGCCTCGTCCTCCTTGTCATCCAGTTTGCCTGATGCACCTAAGTCTAAGCTGCGTATCTTTTACTCCTGGTTCAAAAAGACATACTTCGTTCCCCCATGGACCTACATTTGGTTGATGCTTTTCTTAATATTCCTCTTTATGTCAATTGGATTTGTGACAGTGTTCTTTTTACTCATAAATGGCCATTATCTCCCTGAACGCTCTGCAGTAAAAATAGTCGATGGAACTTTGGCTCCTCACACATCGTCCCATATCATGAAACGAGACAAGACTTTTGTGAATATTTCAGCTTTTCCTGTTCATGATGGCATCGTTTGGGACAAAGTAGCTTATGAAATCCATGGTCCGACAGAGGTCCTTAGAGTTCCGTACGTGTTTTGCGTCTCATTAGGGGATGTGGTGACACGGGACATACATTCGGATGATTGGGATGTGCAGGCAGTTCATGCATTGTTTTCAGATTTAAAATATTATGCTGCCTTTGATGCTGAGGATTTGTATTTAAATTCTGCCAATTAGGGTGATCTCTTTGCTATCAACATTATGGGCATCATTTTTTACACAAATCAAACACCATGAGACCTGTTTTAAATTTTACCCAATGGGAACATTGTCCAACTCCCACACAGGGGAGTTCTAAAACGCTTAGGGATAAGTTCACCTACTTTTCTAACTATGATTTGACCAATCCTGAATCCTATTATTTCAGGCTTCAAAAAACCCTGACATCGAAGTACCTGTTATCACACACTAAACTAATTTATGCCAACTCATTTAGAACGCAGTTGGCCACACACGGTTATGACCATTGGAAACAGACTATAGATTTAAAATCCATCTGGGGGACAAAGCCATGGCAGGTTCAGGGCACTGAGGCTTTACATCGTGCCTGCCTGATCCCGACTCAATTGCTGTTTTTGAATGAAACCGTTTACCAAACGTCCTGTTATGGCCTTGCAACTGTCAAAAATCTAAATAACCCCTCAATTCCAACATTAGCTGAATATAATAATTGGCGGTTACATAATAACTACACCATGGAGGCTTTACAGGCTCTACTTCGGAATGTCTCCTTTAATGTCTCTGAAATCGATCCATTGGGATGGTTGTTGTGGCAATCTAATGCTAATGCATGCCAGTTGCGTTTCTATAATGTTACGCCTGGTTTCTTTCTGACTCAGCCTGACCCTCGTTATCCACCTCATCATTCTGTGACTACATACTCGGTAGGTAAATTGTGCCAGCAGTGGCTAGAACACTCTAACCTTGCATCTGTCAAACAGCACCTTTCTATCCTATCGAATGATATTGATTTGGCTGATTTTCTTCTAGGCCCACGTAATCCAAGGGCCAAGAGATTTCTTTATGCCTCTTATAATGAAATTTGGAAACTTTCACAGATGGAAGCTGCCTTACGTCTGCGTCAAATTGACCAGGAAAACTTGGAAAAAGTCCTTGCTGTAGTAGACAACAGCATTATTTAATACGCTTTCTTCATGCATTTATAACTTAGACAAAATTGTTTCTTCTGTAATAGATATTGTGCAAAGTGATGTTTCTGTGTTATATCATGGTCAGAATCAGTTAAGGTCTGTCATGCAATTTGCTTGGACGTTGCAGACGCTAAAAATAGGTAAGGTGCCTTGGGATTATTTGAATGCCACTGCTTTATTCTTGCCTTTTAACCTCACTGATAAACAGAAGTTTATGTCCATGAAAGATGCTGTACATACGCTGTTACATATTGAACAATTGGAGCCTTTGCCGTTCTCTGTAGCGGAAACGGACTCTGCTGTTTGGTTAATTCATGGCGTTATCACTTTGCCCTTTTCACTTTTTCAGTTTAAATCATGTATGCAACACTTTCCTGTTGGCCGCTTTGAACCGCTTGCCACTGCATTTCTGCATGAATTATGGGTCCTGCCCTTTGCTTATCGGTGTTTGAGGGAGGATAAAGAAGTTTTCCTCACGGGGGAAGAGTGTGATTCAGTACTGGGTCACTCTCTTGTGTGCAAACATGTTAAGTTGCACGGCGAGTGTAACGTGTCAGCGCCCAATCTAGCTTGCTTTTTGAGAGGGACCCCAGTACCATCCATCACGCCTGTCTTTACATTGCTTACTAACGGCAGCTATCTCATTTTAAACAATCAAGACTGCTGTGGTTTGCGGACGGGTGTCCCATACTTGGTAACCGTTTCCCAGCGCGTAACTTGCTGTAGCAATGTCCTTTTCCCGCCCCCGCATGGGAGTTTAGGTTCTTCCCTTTGGCCTTCCATTCTGACTTTGAAACCAGAGTTCAACAAGTTGAGGAGGCTCAAAGCCCTTTTATTCCAGAAGGAGGTGGCCCTCACTTCCGCCCGTGAAACATTCAGACTGCAGGTGGCTCGGACCTCGAGTGAGATACAGTCGCTTCTTAACACTAACCTCCCACTTCATTTTGGGGAATTAATTCACCAAATATTTAATGCATCTGATACGACAGGCCTTGCCCATTTTTTTTAAATGTGTGGGATCTGGCCTGGTCTCTTCCTTTCAAACTATATTCGGGGTCATTCCAGCTTTTATTAATTCTATATTTTCCAGCGTCTTCGGAGGGTTCCCCTTAATTATGGCGCTCGCAGCAGGTGTCCTGCTTCTCCTTCTTGTGTTTCGTAATGGCTGCTCACTTTGTGGCTCTGCACAGGCCAGACCAGCTTCATCTGTACCGTAATCGCCTGTATGAGGCTTTTGGGTGCTTGCCTTTAGCAATGCTTGGCGTTAGTTACAACTTGACATTCCGCTTTGCCTACTTTACTTGCGTGCAACCAGTGCTTCATTGCAAGTGGTGTCATTTCTCTTGGGCGATGGAACTTTGCTTATCAAACACGTGGTGTCCAATCCCTGATTTCAGCCGGTTGATGGGTCCCTTAGAGGATCATGACGTGGCTTGTTCTGTGGATGGCCCAATGACACGTGCAGCTTTACTTGGAATCTTGGATCAATGGGATATCTGTGCAGCTGCGCAGACTTTCCTACAACGTAGTTTCATTGAATATCACGCAAGTTTGCCTTTTCTATTTTTGGATGCTCCTGTTTGTGAGGAACATAATTGTTCCTTCGACTTACTCAATTGGATGTCTTCACGTTTTTCCACCGATGACAATGATGAACTATTGGAAGGAATTGCATTCCTTTGCACCCAAACCTTCATGATTGACTACTTGGGTCGTCCCTACTCCCCTGTCTGACATACAGACTCTTGTGTTTCAAGCTCAACATCCCTTCAGCTTTTTTCGAACTTTCTCTTTTTTCTCCGATTTGTTTTTTTTAGACAGTCCCTCACCAATATTTTAAACAATGCCTGACTTCTGAACTCTGTTTTTGTTCTTCTGTCTATGTCCTACTGACTTACCATGGGGAGGGTGTTATATGGGGTTATATGGCCCTAAGACACATTGTCGACATTGCTAAGTTAGCATGAGTTTTGCTTGCCCTATGCTGCTGCTTTTGCGCACGCCTCTGCTAAGCGTTTGTTTTCGCGACACTTTGCCTCTGCCCTGTACATGATAACAGATTGTTTTTCACGTTCTCAGCCTTCCCTTCAATTCTGTCTGAACATAATGTGCAAGGTCGGTCAACAATGTCTCTTGTTATTCTGTTCTGGTCAGTCCCTATTACCTAGACAAAACATGTAACCAACAGCTGCAATGCGGAAGAATCGTGCTTTGATATAACGTTGTTGCATGTTTTTGAATCACTCGAAGAAAGCCGTTCCATGGAGCTGAGCACTGCTGTTCCTATGATGTAAACCCTTGGGTTTAGGCTTTCAGGTAGGGGTCTGCTAATAACGCCTAGAGATCTTCTGTTATATAAAATAACTTCTTACTGCCTCGGGAGGGTGATTAGGCCCAGTTATTTAGCCCTTTTCACAGTCTTTATAAAATGACGACTCCTTTTATATTCTATGGTAATGTAACAATGCTAATGATTCTTGCTTTATGCATTTTGCTGCTAGTTGTGGTTCGCATACTGTATCATGGATCACTATAGTCAAAATAAACATTTTGAACTTATTTAGTGACTGATTAGTTTTATTGTGGACAAGTACGTGAGAGCGAAAGAGTGTCTTGTTCCCGCGACTCTGAGGTGAGTCGGGAGTGCTCGTGTTCTGGGTTGTCTAAACATTCGTAGCTTCTTGATATTTGTAGGAGACTGAATGAGACACTATTGCTAGTCGGTTGGGATTTTGGGTACTAATGTGATAGGAGGTACACCCCTATTTACTGAGGTCCTATTTTCTTGTGCATAGTCCTGTGTATGAGCAGAGTCCCCGCAACATTCTCTCTGAGCAGATCCGAGTCACCATCTACACCGATAGCCAGTATGGTTTTGGTGTGGTTCATGACTTCGGACAGCTATGGTCACAGATAGGGTTCCCAACGTCATCACGCTCTCCCATTAGGAATGGGGAATATGTGAGACAGCTGTTGGAAGCATTGCAGTTACCAAAGGAAGTGGCTGTCGTTAAGTGTGCAGCCCATGGGAAGGGGGACGACTCTGTCACAACGGGAAACCTCTATGCGGATGAAGTTGCTTATTTTTGTGCTACACACGTATGTATTTTCAATGGGGAACATGTTAGCGAGAGTGCAGAGAAGACCGAACTCAGCATGATGCTAGCAGTCGCTGACACATGGGATGAAGTCAGGCGTTTGCAAATGGAAGCCACAGATCAGGAACATGTGGGTTGGAGCAGAGCAGGTTGTGAGAAAGGAGAAGGTGACATTTGGGTTACAACTGAAGTAGGGGTGTTGCCGGATTGTCTGTTAAACTCAATGGCAAGGCAGATTCATGGAGCAGCTCACATAGGAAGGGATGCAATGGTGAGATTGTTCAGACAGACTTGGTTCAATCCAAAGTTTCGAGTGATTGTGGAAGCAGTGTGCTATCGGTGTGTCATGTGCTAACAGATGAAAGCTGGAAAGAAAACTGTTGTTGCTCTGAGCCACATTGGCAGATCAGGAGGTCCTTTCAATCGAATCTAATTGGATTTTGTTGAAATGCCTGTGTGTACATCTTGGTTGCTGTGTGCATCTTTTCTTGATGGGTGGAAGCGTATCCAACTAGAAGGTGTGATGGTCTTACAGTAGCAAAGCTATTGCTGGGGGAGCTTGTGCCTAGGTTTGGATTTCCAATTACATTGGCGTCGGATAGAGGAACGCACTTCCACAGCGAAGTCATGAAATTGATATGTACTGCCTTGAGTGTGGACCAAAGACTGCATTATAGTAACAGGCCAGAAGCATCTGGCATAGTGGAACAAATTAATGGCACCTTAAAGGTATAGCAAAAGTGTGTGCTTCAACATCATTGAAATGGCCCGATGTGTTGCCCTTGGTTCTGATGAGCTTGAGCAGCATTCCTGACAGGAGAACTGGGTTATTTCCACAAGAAATTTTGATGGGAAGGGGGATGCACTTGCCTGCAGTGCAAGTGACTGCTTTGATCAATATCACAGATGAATTGGTCCTTGACTACTGTAAAGGATTGGCTGACGTGATTCATTCTGTCTCTCATCAGGTCGAAGCAGCAACTACACCAACTTCGAAAGACCTCAGCCACGACCTGAGCCCAGGGGATTGGATGCTTGTCCGAACGTATGTAAGAAAAAACTGTCTTGACTCTCGGTGGCATGGACCATATCAAGTGATATTGGTGACCAATACTGCTGTGAAGTGTGGAGGAGTGTCGAATTGGATCCACGCTTCCCATACCCGAGGAGTCACTGGTGCCTCCGATGAAACAGCTCCTCTCCCATAAGTGATTCCAGCCATGATCGCAAGGTCACCGGAGAGGACAAGCCAAGCTGTGGGAGTTCCTGAAGAGGCTGGATACCCACCAGATCAAGCTGAGAGGGGTCGAGCTACACAAGACCCAGGTATAGACTCTGAGGGAACCAGTAACGTTGGTATAGAGTCAGACTCAGCAGAAGAGACTGGCGAGGAAATTGGTCATGTGCAGTCAAGGAAGAAGGATGCCGCAAATGAAACGTGGCCTGTGAGACAGAAAAGAAGGAACCTGAGACTTGCATCTGAGAGAGATCTTGCACCAATAAGTGAATCTTCTGAGTCTTATCTGGGTGAGTCCAAGCAAGCCACAAGAAGTGTAAGGAGGTCCAGGAGAGCAAGAGTGCTGTGTCGGAGATATTCCTCTCCCGAGTGGACATATCTAGTTACAAATGTTGGGGAGAGCGAGATCCGAGACTTCAATACTGATTGTCGAGATCCTGCTGAGAGTTCCTGGAATAGAGGCTAATGCAATTCTGTCATTCACTGTGTCTTATCCACCGAGGTTGAGTGGTTTATGGACTTTAATTCTGGAAGACATCGAATTTCCGAGCTTCGGAGCTCATCCGCCTCCTCAAGAGACTGCAACATTGAGAGCAGAACTGTTACATTGAGACATTGAGGAGATTGGCACTGATCTCATAAGGGATGTGAATTGAACTTTTGAACTGTAAATAAAAATTGCTCGAAAGAAGATAACCTAGGCCCGAGAGAAAGAAGAATAAAAATAGGAACTTTTCATTTGGAAGAAGAAAGAGGGCTAGGGAAGACTTCCAAGCTGTGTGAATATTGTGCTAAAGACTGTTAGAAGAACTTTCTAAAATCCAAAAAGAAGTTGCTCAAAGACTTTGTTGCCGGTGCATAAGAGGCAGAGAAAAGAGACTCTGTGTGTTGATCCTCTTACAGCTACAATCCGAGCCACTTTGAAAATGGAGTCTGGAAATTCGAATCATAAACACAAATGTATTATAGGTACACTTATTGTAGGAGTAATCATAGTGATAGCAGTAGTCATTACTGAGTCCATTTTAAGCTAACACAAAGTTGAGGAACATGGAGTGGGGGTACACAGGACACCCACACCTACCACTGCTGCCTCAAAAGAGGGCACACTAGGATCTGATAATGGCTTATTAGAGCAAACTAGTCACTTTCTGCATGTAGATTTGTCTAAAGGTGATTACACATTGAATGCTTATGCTAAGCTGCTGTTTGAATATGTGAATACTATGCATGAAAAAGACCGTTATGTGTGCATACAATTGCCTGCTTCAGTTGAGGAAGGTATGAAATGAAATTTGTACTTGTAAAGCGCACCCATACCCCCAAAGGGGTGTCCAGGCGCTGTACGCATACCGCTGTGGAACCCTTCCTGGCTTTTCCCTGTGAAATGTCCACTCCTGGGCACCCCCAGGGTGAAGCCAGGCATCCCAGCGCTGTTGGGGCCGTTGTGGAGATTAAGCAAGCTATTGCCCAGAGTTGCAGAGTGGGACCCATGATTAGAATAGGCACCGAGGCGAGAATTATCAGGTCCGAGGAAATTGAGCCCAAGACCCGCCGAGGTGGGAATTGAACCCTGGTCCCGGGCCAGATCTCTGCATCAGGGTCTGCCGCTCTAACCATTGAGCCACACTTCTCCACAGGTATTAGGTATCATCACCTGCCCTTGACGTATGGCATTAGTTGTAGTTTGCTCCTTAGCATGTTTTATGGAAAGGGTCATTACGAGTATTATTTCTCGAATTATGATTTGGTACTCTCAGAAGTTCTAGTTTATAAACACCGGAACAAATATGACTATTATAAGCAAGAAGAGAGAATGGGAAAGTATTTTGTACCCACGTTAACATTAGATACTGCTTACGCATATAGACATAACTTAACCTGCACATTAACCGACATGGAAAAGAAATTTGTAGATCAAGTAGAGGATAGACATAGAGGCTTAACTGTTAAACTTAATAGTAGGGAAGGAAACTTTGAGTGGACCAAGGAGGAGTTAGCTCATAAGGCTAAGGGAAGCTATGGTCCTATAGCTCTAGATTGGGAACAACTAGGCAAGCTTTGCATTTGTCATGTTCAGAGTAGTTATGACACCTTTGTTTGTGGGACAGTGTGTGTGACCACATTTTTCCAATTGATGGTTCCTCAAAGAAGTTTCTTCAAGAAGCTCTGCAATAGGTGCCAGGAGTATATTTTGTGTGTGGGAAGAATGCATATGTCCGGCTTCTGAACAATTGGTATGGTACTTGTTATGTGGCAGTTGTGTTTCCAAAGATATATCATGTGGAGGATTTGGAGAGTTTGGAGAGAAAATCAAACCATAGAGAGAAACATGGACTGAGTGCTGGTTAAATTGTGGGGAGCAATGATAACTAGTTTGGGTGTGGTGCAGATTGACATCAAGATCAGAAGGCAGTCTACCATTGTAGATAAGTTGTCGGTTAACACAGCTCAGTCATTGCCACTTATAGATGGAGAAATGGTTTCGATAAGAGTGATGGTGATGCAAAACCGCCTTGCTTAAGATGTGTTATTGGCAAAAGAGGGCGGAGTCTGTCGGTTGCAGAAGGTCCAACAGTGTTGCCCTTATATCCATGACAAAATAAAGATCTGAGGTGATATATAAGTAACATCACTGAGATAAATCATGAGATACATTATCTGGCAACTGAGGGAGTTTGGGACAAAATTGGAAAGGGATTTGGAGCAGTTGGAAGTTGGTTTGCTAACCTAGGAAAGGGAATTCTTGGATATTTCTTGAAGCCAGTCATAATTGTTGTAGTCTGTGTTATCATCTTGCTAGGTATGATAAGGGCATACAAATGGCACACGGTGAGACAAATGGAGAATGCCTTTAGGGAGAGAGAGAGAGAAGGGTGGAAAAGACTGCTGGACAGTCCTTATGAGAATCTGAAACAGTTGTAGAAGTTTAGAGAGAAGAGACTACTACGACATCTGTTTAGGTCGGTCTACTCTACAAGGATTTAATGACATCATCAGAGGGGGGAACTGATGTAGCGGAAATCGCATTTTATTTGTAGGGGTGCATTATAATCACACGTGTATAGCGCACCCGCATATACTCCTTTGTTGTAATAACATAAAGTGTTAGGATTTTAGAACGTATTAACCCGAAACGTGATGTTTTTAGGCCTTTGAAAAGTAACATGGAGAATTAATGTAGAAAGTGAATGTGACTAGCGGAAAACATTAACATGAAGAGTTCGTGTTGTGATATGGACATTTATTCATGTACTGAAATTGTTTATTAATCATGTTGTTTTACATGTAGGTAAATGTATTAATTGAATGTGCCTTATTTTCCTATGCAAATTCGTAAAGTTCATATGCTGGTTTCTTATATTAGCTGATTCTTGTAAGCCTGGAATGCATTTCCTTGGAAACTCTTGCATAGAATTAATAGCTGAATTTCATGTGTGCTGTGGAATTTGTTCTTTCTCACATTTTGTGTTGCAGGTGTAAGAAGCATCCTCGTTAGCTAGAATAATGTCTTTGTTTTATTGGTCAGGCAAGGAGAGAAGAAATTACACCGTAAACTTGAGTCGATAAAGGAAGACTGTTGTGCTTCACACAGAAGGATGCCTGGGAACCAAGGTCAACTTGTTGCAATTCAAGAACACCGTTATCCCATGGAAAACTACCTTTAAGATCATACTCGGAGCAGATGGTGTGACCTGCAAAGACTCTTGGGAAGGATACCTGAGATATTTGGATGTTGAAAGTAGGAAACGTGCCCACTTCTTCTGTCTTCAGAGAGAGAGCATCTTAGAGCAAGCTCTGTCTCGGTAGCTCTATGCTACACGACCCATTATTATCGAGAGACTTCTTAGGAAGGCTCCACATGATTGCTGACACCTTTTATTTTACCTCTCTGAGAATGCTTAAGTAGGAATGCCACTTAGTGCTAGAGTAGGGATAGATTAATGCTTTTTTTACTCACCAACTCTCGATGCAGGTAAATTTGGACCCATGCTTTCTGATCCTCTGCATTTTGTTTCTTGAGCTAATTGTCTCATTTATGTTACATAGCTCCAATTGATATATGCTGATTCCGATGTATTATCCATGACCTCCGCTCCGCAACTCTCATGCCAATTAATAAAACAGAAACCTCACATACCTTTGATAATATAGTCAGCTCACAAAAGTGAAAATGAAATTCAGCAAGCAGTGAGAGAGGTGATGATGTTGGGGTCCACCCTAACCTAGGGAGAGAACCAAGCAGATGCCTTGAACACAAAGAGCACATCATGCTGAACGATTCGGTGGTGGTCCCATCCTCCTAGGACCACCCGAAGCACAGTTATGGGCAAAAATACAATCCCAACCAAAGGCCCTGCAAAGCATTATGGAACGAGATTCTAGAGTGCAGTGAATATTATAGGATCCAATATCAAAACATTCCTCAAGGGGCAGGCTCTCCCGGCTCAGCTGAGAGCTAATACTATAATATTCACTGCACTCTAGAATCTCGCCCCATAATGCTTTGCTGGGCCTTTGGTTGGCATTGTATTTTCGCCCATAACTTTGCTCGGGGTGCAGGGGATTTCGGCCAAGGCTAGGTCAGCAGAGCGAGGTTTCTCTTGGGGGCGTAGAAGGAGATTCTTTTGTTGAGGTATTGGGGTCTCGTGTTGTGGAGGGCTTTGTAGGCACCTGTGAGCAGCTTGAAGGTCACTCTTTTTTTCGACGTGGAGCCAGTGAAGGTCTCTTAGGTGCTGGGTGATGTGGTCATGTCGTGGGATGCTGATGGCAAGTCTGTCTGCAGCGTTCTGGATGGTCTGGAGTTTGTGGAGTAGAGAGTTGTTGAATCCGGCAGAGAGGGCGTTCCCGTAGTCCAGCCTGCTGGTAATGAGTGCGCGGGTGACGGTCTTTCTGGATTTTGGGGGATCCATTTGAAGGTCTTGCAGAGTATGCAGAGGGTGTTGAAGCATGTGGAGGATACAGTATTGATCTGTTGGTTCATGGAGAGGGAGGAGTCAAGTATGATTCCGAGGCTGCGGGTGTGGTCCGTGGGAGCGTTGCCTAGGGCAGGGGACCACCAGGTGTTGTTCCACACGGAGAGGGTGGATCCAAGGATGAGGACTTCCGTTTTCTGCGAGTTGAGCTTCAGGCAGCTGCTGCTCATCCAGGTTGCGACGTCCTTCATTCCTTCCTGGAAGTTGTGCCTGGTGATGTCGGGTTCCTTGGTGAGGGAGAGGATGAGCTGGGTGTCATCGGCGTATCAGACTATGCTGAGTCCGTGTTCTCTGACGATGGTTGCGAGGGGGGCCATGTAGATGTTTAAGAGCGTGGGGCTGAGGAAGATCCTTGTGGTACTTCGCATCTGATCGCTGTGGGTTCTGAGAGGAAGGGCGGGAGTCTGATTCTTTGAGTTCGACCGGCAAGGAAGGAGCGGATCCAGTCTAGGGAAATTCCCTGTATGCTGCTGGTGTCGTGGAGTCTGGCGGTTAGTATGTGGTGGGAGACGGTGTCGAAGGCTGCTGAGAGGTCTAGTAGAATGAGGGCTGCAGTGTGGCCTTGGTCGAGGAGTGCGCAGATGTCGTCCGTGGTGACTAGGAGGGCGGTCTCGGTGCTGTGGTTGCTGCGGAAGCCGGTTTGAGATGTGTAGAGGACGTCGGATTCTATGAAGTTTGTGAGAAGTTGGCCTGGTATATGCTGTCCACTAATTAAAGTGGGCACCCTTTACCAGTCCAAACAACCCTTATGATGTATGAGGTCAAAGATAACCTTTAGAAAGCTATCCTAGTGGTAGATGTGGAGAGCAGCCTTCAGGCTTAATCTTGAAGGAATGTAAAGCAGCTTGTTTTACCAGAATATCACCTCCCGAATGACTAAATGAAAGGAGAACCACACAGTAGTTATATAAAAATATGTATTTATTAATATAACACTCTCTACTATCCTCTACCCGAGGATAGAACACAAAGCACACAATACTGGATCAATAGAACAGTTGTAAGTAGCACAATATACAGTGGGCTCCAGGGGGAGACCAAACCATATACTAAAATAGTGGTATAACAATTACGACTTGACTAGAGACAGTGCCTAGTGCACATAGAATGGCTGGGACCCCAAGGAACCACCCAAGGTGATGACACAGGGAGCCCACGGAGGACGGGTGCAGTGAGGAAACACGACTGCGTGCTCCGTACAACTCTATGGGAAAGTTGCGGTTGCAAAGTTAAAGTTTAAGGACACTTCTAGGAGGACTTCAAGCAAACCCTTTGGAATATAAGAGGTTCTAGAGCCACCCCACCCGTGGATACTGTAGTTACCCGAGTTACCTATCCCAGAGGAGGGGGGTGCATAGGTCTGGAATGGTGTCGGGAATCTCCGTCGTTTTCAATAGAGAGCTGGGAAGAACTACTGCTGCTGTGAAGGTGAAAAGTGTCCTGTGGAATCGAAGCCTGGATTCTAGATGGAAGGAACCTGAAAGCAGAGGGGACAGAGTCTGGGTCACTTCAGAGTGACTAGGGGCTCGGTAGACGAATGCCCACCGATGTCGGGTGCTTCAGGTGCGAAAAAGGGATGCTTGACTCTGCAGCCACGAGGACCAGGAGACGTCGATGACAACCAGGAGCCGTAGGTGAGCTGTCCCACGAAGGATGTCGAATGCTGAGGTGTCGATGTCCGGCTGGAGCACCAACAAGCCTTGGCAAATGCAACCCACGCAGGCAGGTCAAACAGGTTACGGTGTGGACCAGCGAGGTCCAGGGGACTCACCAAACAATGGGGAGTCAGGGCACATCTGGAGCAACCAGGTAAGCCCAAGAAAAATCAAGATGACCCTTGCCAGGACCCACAGGCCAACGGACCAGGAGTCGCGAGGAGACCTCGAGCAAGATTGCAAAGTACCAGCCCACGGAGCACTTGGTGCGAGGAGGCCAGAGTTCTTTGGTGCAAATACTGCTCAGGGTCAGGACTACACGAAGTCCAATGCACAAGCTCGGTAATCACCAACAAGCATATGCAACTGCAAATAGACGCGGTGCACATGGGTTCGGGTATTCCAGTCCCCAGGGATACTGGCCTCAAACTCGGTGAGAGGGCAGATCGACCTCAGGGACCTTCAGAAACCCACCTCCTGTGTTGCTGAAATCTTCGGAGTCCTCAGGAGCTTGGGAGCAGCAAGCCGGTCAGATGCGCTTAGCTGGCTGCTAGGGCAGGGGAGTGACTCCTTCACTCCAAGGGAGATTCTTCAGTTCTCCAGAGTGTCCGGAAGGTTCAAGGTACGTGGTTTCTTCTTAGTAGAATCTTGTCCACAGCAAATCCAAAGAGCTACATTCAGGAAAGCCCTATTATACCCATAGGAGAGGGTTGGACAGATTCTAGGTTCCCTCCTAGGGGAGGGGCAAGACAGAGGGGTGGCTACACCCATGTCCTTTGTCCAGTTTTGCACCAGAGCAGGAGCCAACGGCTCCCTGAACTGGTTTGAGCTGGACTATGCACAGGGACACCAAATGTGCCACCAGTGCAGACTTTCTGGCACTCTCAGAGTGCACCCACCCAGCACAATACACTAAACCCTGTGTGGGAGGTGGTCACACATCCCTGTGACAGGATGCCTATTGTGATGCCTTCCTCTGCTCGAGCTTGGCTCAGCAGCAGGAGGGCAGAAATGTGTCTCTGGCCGGCAGCATCCATTTTGTGCTGTCCGGGTCGAGAAGGCTGGCACCGGTTAGACCAGTGACCCCACGAAGCTTGCTTCAGAAGGGTGGAATCATACCTCCCACTCCGGTACAGGTGTGGAGGTATGATTCCAAGGTGTTTGACCCCAAACACGACATGTTTCTAAGCAGCCGTTTTCGAGATAGCATTTACCGCGAGGTTATAATGCACCTCTACCTATATGCCTGCTGCATCACAGACAACCCGGGAGAATGGTCTCCGAAGGCTGCAGAGGGGCCCTACTCATACAGGGGTACCCTCTCATGTAAAACCCAGCACCCTGCCTTCAGGATTGATAAGGCCTGCCATAGGGGTGACTGATAGGTTTTAAGTGTAGTGATATATAGATATAGTGAACTTATATCTAAAGTAAGTGGTGCAAGCACCAGCTTACACAGGTTGCAGAAGCAGACCTGTAGTGTCATTTTGAATGGCCTCTCATGGGTGGCATAATAATACATGCTTCAGCCCATGAGAGGCCTCTGGGGTACCTATGCCCTGGGTACATGTGTACCATATACTAAGGACTCATAAGGCTACCCCAGTATCCAATCTGGAGTGTACCAAAGTACATGCATTGCAATTTAAAGGAGAAAGCAGATAGACTGGGGTCCTGATTTACAGGATCCCAGTCAGACTAGTCAAAATCAGTGAGACATCAAGCAAAAAGTGGGGGTAACCATAAGAAGCAGATCCTACTTTCCTACACAACCCCCCTCCCCAAAACGAAAGGACATGAGACTAACCTTGACCAGTTGAGTCTTCATTTTCTAAGTGGAAATATCTGGAGAGTCCATCTGCATTGGCATGGTTACTCCCAGGTCTATGTTCCACTGTGTAGTCCATCCCCTGTATGGAAACGGACCACCTCAAAAGTTTGGGGTTTTCACCCTTCATCTGTTTTAGCCATAAGAGGGGCTTATGGTCTGTCTGAACAATGAAGTAAGTGCCAAACAGGTATGGCCTCAGCTTCCATCTTCAGAGCCCAAACCACAGCAAAGGCTTCCCTCTCAATAGCTGACCAACGTTTCTCTCTGGGGGTCAGCCTTCTGCTTATAAAAGCTACTGGCTGATCCTGGCCCTCTTCATTCAATTGTGATAACACAGCCCCTACCCCCAACTCAGATGCATCAGTTTGAACAATGAATTGTTTGGAATAGTCAGGACTTTGCAGAATGGGAGCAGTGCACATGGCCTGCTTCAGGTCATCAAATGCCTTCTGACAGCTAACTATCCACTGAACTTTCTTAGGCATTCAGGGGGTCACTATAGATCCATAACCCTTAACAAACCTCCTGTAGTACCCAGTTAGGCCCAAGAAAGCTCTGACCTGAGTCTGGGTAGTTGGAGCAACCCAGTCCATGATGGTCTGGATTTTGCTCTGCAATGGTTGAACCTGGCCTCCACCCACAAGGTGGCCCAGGTACACAACCTTACTCTGCCCTATCTGGCACTTGGTGGCCTTGATAGTGAGGCCTGCCTTTTGCAGGGCCTCCAGAACATTTCTCAGTTGGACCAGGTGATCCTCCCAGGTGGAACTAAAGACAGCAATATCATCAAGATAAGCTGCACTATAGTCTTCCAGGCCTGTGAGAACTTTATTCACCAACGTTTGAAATGTGGCAGGTGCATTCTTCAAACCAAAAGGCATTACAATAAATTGATAATACCCACTAGGGGTGGAGAATGCTGTTTTGGGTTTGGCATCCTCTGCTAATCTGATTTGCCAGTCACCAGCTGTAAGGTCAAATGTACTCAAGAACTTGGCTGAGACCAAAGTATCAATGAGCTCATCATCTGCCCTAGGAATAGGATGAGCATCAGTCCTAGTGACTGCATTGAGTCCCCTGTAGTCAACACAGAACCTCATCTCTCTCTTACCACCCTAGGTGTGAGGTTTTGGTACCAAGACTACTGGCACTGGACTAGCCCAAGTGCTATCTGAGGGCTCAATTACTCCCAATTCCATCATCTTCTGGACTTCAGTCCTGATGCAGCCCCTGACATGGTCAGGTTGCCTGTAAATCTTAATTTTAACAGGCAGACTGTCACCTGTGTCCACTTCATGGGTACACCAGGTAATCTGACTAGGAGTCAGTGAAAACATATGTCTGTACTGATTGAGGACCTTCCTGCAATCAGTCTGTTGCTGTTCAGTGAGGCTGCCTGCCAAGGCTACACCATCTACTGAACCATCATCAGGGTTCTGTGAGAGGAGGTCAGGGAGTGGGTCACTCTCTTCCTCCTGTCCCTCATCACTCAGTAGCCATGAGCAAGCCCATGTCTGCCCTGTCAACATATGGCTTGAGCCTGTTCACATGGAGCACCCTGTGGGGGCTCCTGGGAGTTCCAAGGTCCACCAGGTAGGTAACCTCTCCCGTCTGCTCAAGTATGTTATGGGGTCCACTCCACTTATCTTGGAGAGCTGCTGGGGCCACAGGCTCCAACACCCATACCTTCTGTCCTGGCTGGTACACAGTCAGAACAGCCTTTTGGTCATGCCAGGCCTTTTGTAATTCCTGGCTAGCCTCAAGGTTTTTGGATGACTTCTTCATATACTCAGCCATCCGGGAGCGGAGACCAAGTACATAGTCCACTATGTCTTGTTTAGGTGGTTTGAGAGGTAACTCCCATCCCTCCTTAACTAAACACAAGGGACCCCTAACTGGATGTCCAAACAGAAGTTCAAAAGGGCTGTAGCCAACCCCCTTCTGAGGAACCTCTCTGTAGGCAAAGAGAAGGCAGGGCAAAAGGACATCCCATCTTCGCCTAAGCTTTTCTGGGAGGCCTTTGATCATGCCCTTCAGGGTTTTGTTGAACATTTCAACTAACCCATTGCATTGTGGGTGATAGGGTGTGGTGAATTTGTTATTCACTCCACACTCCTTTCACATAGCAGTAATGTAACTGGACATGAAGTTTGTACCTCTGTCAGTTAAGACCTCCTTAGGGAAACCCACTCTGGAAAAGATTCCCAGGAGGGCCCTGGCCACCACAGGGGCTGTGGTGGTTCTAAGGGGTATAGCTTCTGGATACCTAGTGGCATGGTCCACCACCACTAGAATAAATCTGTGCCCAGATGCAGTTGGAGGATCCATGGGACCAACAATGTCAATCCCAACCCTCTCAAAGGGAAGCCCCACCACAGGTAGTGGTATCAGGGGAGCCTTTGTGGTACCACCTGCTTTATCACTGGCTTGACAGGTAGTACAGGAGCGACAAAACTCCTTTGTGTCCTCTGACATATGAGGCCAGTGAAAGTGAGGGACAAGCCTGTCCCAAGTCTTGCTTTGGCCTAGGTGTCCTGCTAAAGGGATATCATGTGCCAGGGTCAGTAGGAAGTCCCTAAACTTCAGAGGTATAACCAACCTCCTTGTAGCACCAGGCTTGGGGTCTCTACCCTCTGAGTAAAGGAGTCCTTCATCCCAGTAGATCCTGTGGGACCTACTGGCACTCCCAGCAGCCTCAGCAGCAGCCTGCTGTCTGAGGGGTTCAAGAGAGGGGCAGTTCTGCTGCTCCTGACTCAGATCTGCCCTGGAAGGTCCCCCTGTCCCCAAGAACTCAACCTGATCAGGTTCAAGTTCTTCTAAGACAGTACCTTCACAGGGACTGGGGTCATCTCCCTCTGGAGACTGATCCTCACTCTGAGTCTGGGGGGAAGACACTGCCTTACCCCTACTGCTCCTTCTCTTGGGAGGCACCTCGTCCATTCTTCCAGGATCCAGGGCCTGTTCAGTTGAAGACATTTTGGCCTGTGACCTAGTCACAGCAAACACATCTGCAGAGATGCCCAACATTGCTGCATGTGTCCTGAGTTCCACTTCAGCCCAGGCTGAAGTTTCCAAATCATTGCCCAACAAGCATTCCACAGGGAGGTCTGAGCTAACCACAACCTTCTTAGGGCCAGTTACCCCTCCCCAGCTGAAATTAACAACTGCCAAGGAATGGTCTGTCCTGACATTGTTAGCATTGGTCACTTGGTACGTCTCACCAAGTATCATCTGGTCAGGGCCCACAAGATCTTTTGTCACCATTGTGACACTTGCTCCTGTGTCCCTATATGCCATGGCCTCCTTATCATTGATTAAAGGCTGTTGTCTGTACTTGCCCAGATTACTGGGGCTGACAAATAAGGAGGCAATATCCATGCCTCCATCACAGACTAAAACAGCCTGAGCTGGAGTTCTGACTAGGCCATAACCCATCTCAGATCCCAGGGTTAACCCTACTATACCCTTGTTCCCTGTACCACCACTTGGAGCTGAACTAGGGGGAACAGTTGCCTTAGAGGCAGTGATGGTGGTGGTAGGAGGATCCTTGGCCCTTGAACAATTGGCATCTCTTGTCCAATGGGTTGTCTCCTTACACAGGAAGCACCAAGGTTTCTTTTTGCCTTTACCTTTGTTAGACTGTGACTCCCCCCCAGATGCAGGTTTTTGGGGCCCTTGTGAAGACTTCTTGTCTTTACCCTTTTCCCCACCCTTATCTGAAGTTAGCATATTGTTTCCTTTGGTCACCACCTGTGGTCTGGTTTTTCTGCTTCACCCTGGTTCTGACCCACTTATCTGCCTTCTTTCCCAATTCTTGGGGAGAAGTCAGATCAGAGTCAACCAGGTACTGATGCAACAACTGATTTTGGCAATTATTAAGGATCTGCTCCCTCATAATCAAATTGTACAATCCTTTAAAATCATTCACTTTGCTGCCAGGTAACCAGCCTTCCAGAGCCTTAGTAGCACAATCTACAAAGTCTACCCAGTCCTGAGTCTGTGTCTTTTGGGTGTCTCTGAACTTAATCCTGTACTGTTCAGTGGTTACGCCAAACCCATCAATGAGAGCACTCTTCAGGACTGAATAATTATCAGCATCCTCTTCTCTTACAGTGAGGAGCTTATCTCTACCTTTGTCAGCAAAGGAGAGCCACAAGATAGCTGCCCACTGCTCCTGATGGACCCTCTGTACTTTACAGGCCCTCTCTAAAGCAGTTATCATCATTTTATTTTATCAGTTTTAGACGCGAGACGCTTGAATTTTTAATGTGATGAAATTTGAATGCAACTGATGCTCTGATGTTTTAAATTTGCACCTAAATTGTTATTTGCACGAACGGGAGCTGTGTTATAGCTCCGGGGGTGGGACACTGCTGGGAATTGGGCAGTAAATTCCACCGAGGAACACCACGCTGAGGTCAGCGCTCTAGGCACTGACGCACACCCGACCCAAAAGGGGCTGATGACACGGCCGCGCAGCGGCGCGATCATTTGATTTTATCAGTTTTAGACGCGAGACGCTTGAATTTTTAATGTGATGAAATTTGAATGCAACTGATTCTCTGATGATTTAAACTTGCACCTACATTGTTATTTGCACGAACGGGAGCTGTGTTATAGCTCCGGGGGCGGGACACTGCTGGGAATTGGGCAGTAAATTCCACCGAGGAACACCACGCTGAGGTCAGCGCTTTAGGTACTGACGCACGCCCGACTCAAAAGGGGCTGATGACGCGGCCGCGCAGCGGACGTGCGCAGCGGGCACGCCGCTGGTGCGCCAAAGGAGCCCCTAAGGCAAGCCCATCTGCGCCCGTCCGCGCCCGGCCCAGGGGCCAGAACCCCTGCTGGATTAATATCGGAAAGGCATATTTACACTGCAGATCAGCTTCACCAACTCAATGGGCCAACTAGGAGTCTGTGCACACACTCAATCAGTCCTGGCAGCAATATAAGTCATTGCCCCCACTGTCCCTTTAAACTTTGGCCAGCCTTGAGAATTCCCTTAGCTTCACCCTATCAGGCTACCCTCAAAATGCTGCTACTTAACTGTCGATCGATCCCAAAGCATGCAATTGAAATCCGACTGCTGTTGGAAGAAGAAAGACCGGATGTGTTGTTTCTAACCGAAACATGGCTAAACAGCGAGTCTGATCCAGCTGTTGTGCAAGCCCTACCTCCGGGGTATGCTATCCAGAGACGAGATCGGGAAGTAGGCAGAGGAGGCGGCATAGCAATTATTTACAAAACAACATTTAACTGCCGCATTTCTGCAACTTCCTTTCCTGATTGTGAGAGCCCCTTTTTCGCTATTAGTTTTTCGCACATTTGCACTTTCTCGGGGATCTTAATTTACCGGCCCACTTGGCAAATTTCGCGATAATCTACTTGATATTGCTGCCAACTTTGCTAGCATCCTCCCCAATTTTACCCTACTAGGTGATCTCAATCTCCATCTGGAGGACACTGCACATTCAGCTACATGCGAGTTGATTGAAGGTCTACGGGCGTTTCAACTCAATCAAAAAGTTGGTAGGCCCACTCACCTTAACCGCTTCGCCGCGATCGGAATTCCGCCCAGGTGCTGGACATTCCGATCGCGGGTGTGGTCGTGACGAGCTCAGCTCGTCATGCGCACAGCGCGACCGCGCAGCATGACGAGCTGAGCTCGTCATGAGCATCGAAGGGGTTAAAGGCCATTTACTCGACTCTGTATTTTCCAACCTTGAACACCTTCTAGTCGGGGACCCTATCCCTGTGCCCTGGACTGACCATTTTCTAATAACATACACCTGGGCCTTTTTCTGCCCCCATTACGCCAGTTATAAGAAATAAAAGACAGGCACGCGTATGGTCAAAACCCCCAATAGAGGCTTGGGTGAAAACACTTGAAAATACTTTACCAACACCGGATTCAAACCCCACCATAGCAAATGATAAATTTAATGCATGGTTGGAGTCATCCCTGGATCAGGTCCTACCAAAAAAATCGATTTGTAATAAGGTAGGGGCCAATCGTAATCCATGGTACTCTCCGAAACTTCGCGAGCTCAAGCAATTGTGCAAAAAGCTCGAAAGAAGATGGAGAAAGGATTTCTCAGTTCTCAATAAAGATAAATATAGAGAGGCTATTAGAACCTACAAAGCTGAAATAAAACTGGCTCAGGCTCGCCACTTTGAGGAAAAAATTACATCAGCCTCCAATTCTCCACGTGAAATCTTTCGTATTGCGAAATCACTTCTTCAATTCCCTGCCCCCCCATTGTATCTGATGATATTTTATCCTGCTGTAACAAAATGGCAAAGTTCTTTTTTAACAAAATACAGGATATTTACTCCGCCTTCCCTCAGGAGATATCCCAACAAAACGTAACATCTCTGGACATTAGGCCCCAAGATAGAGAATGCCTATTTGCCGAAATTCCTCTTCTCAATCTGTCCATTCTTCAAGGGATTCTTAGCCAATTAAAATCTGGCTCGCCCATGGATCCCCCACCCCCACCATTAACTTACCCAGGGGTTTGTGTGGGCTGGTGTCCGGTGTGGTGGTGGTAGCTGTCGGGGTCCGAAGGTGGGTGAAAGTGCGGCAGCAGTGTCTTCAGGAGAATTGGCCTTGGGTGATGATTGGCATTGAGAGCTGGCAGTTGTTGTTGCGTCCAGGGTTGAGTGCATGGAGGGCTGCTGGGTCACTGCGGCGGGGGGTTGAAGGACAGGGTCCCTGGCTCTGTTTGCGGTCGGGTCGCCGACGGGCGCAGACGGCTTGCCTTTGGCGCGCCAGCGGCGCGGCTGTGTAGCCGCCGCCAATAAGTAGGGGCTGGGGGGAGGGAGAGCAGCTGGGTGGCGGTATCGCGAACATGCAGAGGGGGAGGGGCTGCGGGGGCAGAAGCGGCGGGAAAGGGAACGAAAAACAGGCAGAGGGAAAAACAGTGGAAACGACGAACAGAAAACGGCACAGACAGACAAAAAAGGCACAAAACAGTCAACAAGGCACAGACAGAAAAACGGGGCACGAACAGTCAACAAAGCACTGACAGACAACAGGGCACAAATAGTCAACAAGGCACAGACAGAAAAACGGGATACAAATAGTCCACAAGGCACAGACAGACAAGAAGGCACAGACAGACAAAAAGAAAGGCAGGCAGAGCGGACCAGCAGAAGAGCAAGGCTCTCCCACTGAACCATCAAGGATGAGGCGCAGGCAGAAGCCTGCGGGTGGAGGAGGGCCTCGAACACCTACCTGAACCCGAGAGGTGCTGGGCGCAGAGAAGCAACGACGGAGCTGCGGGAGGTGAGAGCGGTCTCCCTGACCAGGAGGTCAGAGGTCTTGAGTGGGAGTTCATACAATTTTTTAGAACACTGCAAATTGACTTTCCCATCTTTGTCTCCCTTGCTACATAGTTTGAAGGCATTATTCACCCACCGACCAGAAAGTCACTTTTTAGCCCGTGATGTGCATCACAAGTAGGGGTGGGCGGAATTTGCGTAGTCGCGTTACGCAAAGTTCCGCGAAGATGTAAAAGATCTCCGCGAGCTACTCAGAATTCCGCGAGCACGCGGAATTGCTTGTTCCACCTGTTCGTGATGCATTTTTCCTGTTTGGGGACGCTGTTTGCGTGCTCGGGGGGAAATATCTCGCGAACTTGCCCATGCGGTTGCCAATTGGCGCGGCCATCTTGCTTCACTTGTCCTGCCCGTTCGCGATGCGTGTTTCCTGTTCCCGAACGCGGATTTCCGATGGCGCGTCCGAATGACGTGTTCGCGATCGCACACTCTCGCGGGATCGCGCGGCCGAATAGGAAAACTCGTCGGCGAACGCAGGAATCCCGGTAAGTCGCTACTTCGTGCGCGAATACGCATTTTGAAAGCGCGAACAAGGGAAAAATTCCGCTACGCCGCGGATCGCTGAATTTTTGGCAATTCCGCGTTCTCCGCGGAACGCGGAATTGCCAAAATTCCGCAAATTCTGCGAGCGGAGCGTATTTTACCGCCCAGGCCTAATCACAAGTGTCACAAGAAATTGTATCCTTTGGAGAAATAATAACCTGTTCTGTTAAATCAATCTATTCCACTCATCCTTAATCACTCATACCATCCACATTCATTGGAAGTGAGACCATATATTCCCAATAGATAATCTTGACAACATCAGATGTAGAAAGGTACTAAATCAATTTATTGATAAAAATTAATTAAAAAGTACAAATAGTATAAAAGACAATTATGCATCAAATCATTTATATCTAACATTCAACTTTATCAAAGTCTAAAGACAGGCCTAATTACATGTTATAAAAAACCAATGGTAAAAAATAAAATTAATAAGGAAAGAGAGTGTACATATCACAAGACACACTATCCTATGTCATCAGTGGCATACACATCCGTGAGAAACAATTTATTACAGACTAGTGCCAGGTATTGTCCAATTTATGAAGTACTCTTTGGTCTAGCCACTAAACAGATTGTGTATTTTTCAGTTATGCGTCGAAGCGTTTCGATGGACTCCTATATTGCCATCTTTCTCAAGACAAGGAATTTTGTAGACTCTCAACAAGATATAATAGATATGAAGATAATACACCTATAATCAATTTAAAAACCTTTCTGAGGCAACATTAATGTGGCCCTGAGCTATGCTTCTCGGGCGGTAGAGATCAAAGGCTTCCTGTTCCTTCACTGGAATTTTGTTGTATACTCTGCATTATTGTACAAGCAGGAGAATGATTAGCTGGATCTAACTTGAAGAATGGTTCTTCTGGTTAGGGCTGATAATAAAAGAGGGCGTCACTCACTCTATCATTCGAGGCATACAAGGTAGCTGGCCCAATCACTGATTCTGAAAAAATGGCCAGACGTGTATCCTTGCTAAATAAAGGCGGATGATAATTGTAGATCTCTATCCCTTTTAGACTGGGTATCCTGATTCTGGTCCCCCTTTGATAATTAGGGTTTGTATGGTTCGACGCTCCTACGTAAAATCGCGTACCGCTTCTCTTACCCGATAACATTAATGTGGCTCAGGGCCACATTAATGTTGCCTCAGAAAGGTTTTTAAATTGATTATAGGTGTATTATCTTCATATCTATTATATCTTGTTGAGAGTCTACAAAATTCCTTGTCTTGAGAAAGATGGCAATATAGGAGTCCATCGAAACGCGTCGACGCATAACTGAAAAATACACAATCTGTTTAGTGGCTAGACAAAAGAGTACTTCATAAATTGGACAATACCTGGCACTAGCCTGTAATAAATTGTTTCTCACGGATGTGTATGCCACTGATGACATAGGATAGTGTGTCTTGTGATATGTACACTCTCTTTCCTTATTAATTTTATTTTTTACCATTGGTTTTTTATAACATGTAATTAGGCCTGTCTTTAGACTTTGATAAAGTTGAATGTTAGATATAAAATGATTTGATGCATAATTGTCTTTTATACTATTTGTACTTTTTAATTAATTTTTATCAATAAATTGATTTTGTACCTTTCTACATCTGATGTTGTCAAGATTATCAAATGGGAATATATGGTCTCACTTCCAATGAATGTGGATGGTACGAGTGATTAAGGATGAGTGGAATAGATTGATTTAACAGGTTATTCTTTCTCCAAATGATACAATTTCTTGTGATATTTTGATATACTACCCTATTCCTTTGGACAGAAGGGGGTTCCTCTCAGTTCTTAAATATAATCTAATCACAAGTGCACTTGAAAAGTTGCAGCACGTGAGACTCTGGAGAGCAAGCACAACTGTCGGAATATGAAGGGGTTGGACAGGGACACTGGAATTCACTGGAGTGAATTAATCATTCGGAGAGTATGCAATAAACAGGAACATTAGACAGATACTGTACTTATCAATGGGCACTACACGCAACAAATGACAAATGTTTGGATGCAATCCGAAAGGGTGTGGAGGAGGCTTGCTAAGCTACCACTTGTGTTGCAGAGCTGACAGAGCGCCACTAATCTTGCAGCCCTAAGGGTGTGGAGAAGGTTTGCTAAGCTACCACTTGTGTTGCAGAGCTGATAAGGCTCTGCTAATCTTGCAGCCCTTCTAAGTACAACAAATGAAGCATTAGACTAAAGCATTTCAGTGTAGCAATTTTACTACACCCACACAACTCTTTGATAAAACAACTTTACCTGTACATGCTAAAATGCACATAACCAATTCACAAAATAGAGCTTTGAAAAATATCAGGTAATGAGAGAGGTGATGATTTTGGGGTCCCCCTTAACCTAGGGGGAGGACCAAGCAGATGCCTTGAACACAAAGAGCATATCATGTAGGTAGTTGTTGGAGGTTCGTACCCTTCTTAATCATACAAGGATTTGTACAGAAATGAAGTTCATATGATATGTTTGTTGGACAATCAATAGTCTCTTTATTATCATGTGCAGGCAAGTTGCTGGTGCAAAACGAAAAACAAAAACAAACAGCCGACACGTGTTTCGCCCAAAGGCTAGACAGCCGGGGGCTTTTTCAAGGCTGAGTACATAAATAAAAATATCCAAGAAAAGCAAATGCATGCCACAAAGTGCAAGATACAGTGATTGCAAAACGTGAAAAATTATAAGAGGATAAGGTGTAGGGGACGAGCACGAGAAAAGTGTGAAAGTAAGGTAGGTACAGAAAGGGAGGGGACCCAAGAGGAAAAACCCAAAATAAAAATAAGGAAGATGGAATAGTGAAATAAAGGAATTTGAGAAAATAGAAAAAGTGGGAGGGAAGATCGAAAAAGTAGAAGAAAAAATTAAAAGAAAAATTATTATTAGAAGAAAAATTAGAAAAATTATTAAGACGGCAAACATGGTACAGTTTGAATAACCAGGATAATCAGGTCTGATGACTCATACATTCTAAGATATGGCAAAACTTAGTAAAAAAAAAAAAAAAAAAAAAACATTATGTCTATACAATAGTGGGGCATATTATCAACGGCCAGCGATAATTATCGCTGGCCGTGCTGAGCGCCGAATTCCCTAACGCAGGCTATCTCTGGTATTTATCGCCCTGGTAGCGCGTTATTAACAACGCGTTTCCCCAGGGCGATAAGAATTCCAGAGACAGCGAGGTTATCGCCGTTTTGCAGGGAACATCGCTGGTTTTCCAGCGAAGTTCCCTGAAAAACGGCGATAACCTTGTGGTCGTATCAGCACAATCCATCCCCTATGTCTAACATAGGTAAGTCAGGATTTTAACGGCCGTTTTCGCCAAAATCTAACGTCTGCTAAAATCCTATGGGCTGCCTTGTTAATATCGCGATGTGAACATCAGCGATATTTTCAAGGCAGTCCATCCGGGGTACGCCCAGTGACGCCCACTTTGCATCTCATTAGAGATGCAAAGGGGGGCGTCGGGAAAAAGGGTGCTAACATGCGATTATCAATCAATCAATCAATCACGGCATTTATAGAGCGCGCTACTCACCCGGGAGGGTCTCAAGGCGCTGGGGGAGGGGGTAAGTTACTGCTCGAACAGCCAGGTCTTGAGCTGCTTCCTGAAGGCGAGATGGTCCTGGGTTCGCCGAAGGTGAGTGGGGAGGGAGTTCCAGGTCTTGGCCGCCAGGTAGGAGAAGGATCTTCCTCCGGCGGTGGTTCTGCGGATGCGTGGTACGGTGGCGAGGGCGTGGCTGGTTGATCGTAGCTGGCGTGTGGGCGTGTAGAAGGACATGCGGTCGTTGAGGTACTTTGGGCCCAGGTCGTGGAGGGCCTTGTGTGCGTGGGTGAGGAGTCTGAACGTGATTCTCTTGCTGACGGGGAGCCAGTGCAGGTCTTTCAGGTGTACGGTGATGTGGCTGTGTCGGGGGATGTCCAGGATGAGTCGTGCGGAGGCGTTCTGGATGCGCTGGAGTCTCTTTTGAAGTTTGGCTGTGGTTCCGGCGTAGAGGGTGTTCCCATAGTCCAGTCGGCTGGTGACGAGTGCCTGGGTGACGGTCTTCCTGGTTTCAGTGGGGATCCATCTGAAGATCTTGCGGAGCATGCGCAGGGTGTTGAAGCATGAAGATGAGACGGCGTTGACTTGTCTGGTCATCGACAGGGAGGAGTCCAGGATGAAGCCCAGGTTGCGTGCGTGGTCCGTTGGCTTGGGTGCGGTGCCCAGGGCCGGGGGCCACCAGGAGTCGTCCCAGGCGGAGGTGATGAGCCCAGGATGAGGACTTCCGTCTTGTCTGAGTTCAGTTTAAGGCGGCTGTTCCTCATCCAGTCGGCGACGTCTCTCATCCCGTCGTGCAGGTTGGCTCTGGCGGTGGTGGGGTCGTTGGTGAGGGAGAGGATCAGCTGGGTGTCGTCGGCGTAGGAGATGATGTTGAGGTTGTGTCGGCGTGCGATGGCTGCGAGGGGGCTCATGTAGACGTTGAAGAGGGTCGGGCTGAGTGAGGATCCTTGTGGAACGCCGCAGATGACTTCGGTGGCTTCGGATCTGAACGGGGAGAGGCGGACTCTCTGGGTTCTTCCGGCGAGGAACGAGATGATCCATTCCAGTGCTTTCTCTCGGATTCCGATGTTGCTGAGGCGCTTCACTAGGGTGCGGTGGCAGACGGTGTCGAACGCCGCGGAGAGGTCCAGGAGGATGAGGGCAGCTGTTTCCCCGTTGTCGGTTAGGGTTCTGATGTCGTCGGTGGCTGCGATAAGGGCGGTCTCGGTGCTGTGGTTGGCCCGAAACCCGGACTGCGAGGGGTCGAGGGATCCATTCGTCTCGAGGAAGGCGGCAAGCTGTCTGTTGACGGTCTTCTCGATGACTTTGGCCGGAAACGGAAGGAGCGAGATGGGGCGGTAGTTCTTGAGGTCGGTGGGGTCCGCCGTTGGTTTCTTCAGGAGGGCGGTAAGCTCGGCGTGCTTCCAGCTCTCCGGGAAGGTGGCGGTGTGGAAGGAGGAGTTGATGATGTCCCGGAGATGGGGTGCGATGGTGGCGCCGGCTTTGTTGAAGACGTGGTGTGGGCAGGGGTCGGTTGGTGACCCGGAGTGGATGGAGTTCATCGTGCGGGTGGTGTCTTCGGTGTTGATCGGGGTCCAGTTGCAGAGGGTGGTGGTGGCGGGCATTGGTTCGGCGGTAGGGTGCGTTGTTTGTGCGTCGAAGCTGTTGTGTATGTCGGTGATCTTGCGGTGGAAGAACGCGGAGAGTGAGTTGCAGAGGTCTTGCGAGGGGTGATGTCGTTGTTTCCGGCGCTGGGGTTGGAGAACTCTTTGACGATGCTGAAAAGTTCCTTGCTGTCATGGGCGTTGTTGTCCAGTCGTTCTTTGAGTGCCGACTTCTTGGTGGCACGGATCAGCTGGTGGTGTTTGCGGGTGGCGTGCTTGAGGGCGGTCCTGTTGTCTGTGGTCTGGACGAGTCGCCAGGTTTTCTCGAGAGTGCGGCAGTAGCACCCTCTTGTTGATAGGGCGATAGTTTTATCTCCGTTTTTCTGGCTTTTAAAGCCAGGAAAACGGAGATAAAGCCCTTGTAGATATGCCCCACTGTTTGTAGGAGAGAGACACCACATAAGGTTAATGAACAGACACAAATCTTTAAAATTCAGGTCTAAGGAAACATCGGTTCAGAAACATAGCTACAATATCAAGCGGTCACTATTTCTATACAACTCTGTCACAGGAAATTGGGACACCCACAAAAATGGGGAACAGGTACAATCCAGTCATGGCACACATTTAAAAAGGTGTCTTATCCAACTCGATCATCAAGGTGCTGACAAAAACATACGAAACGCCCTGAGGTAATGACCCTTGACTGGAACGATATACATGGTGCTGGGAAAACCTGTTTGAGATGGTCTGTGCAAACATCCAAAATGCACGTGCATATAATTTGTAAAAGGAAAAGATCTTACCAAGTTCTATCAGTTAGCATCAAAGAAGTTCTATTAGTATGCGTCAATGAAGTTGCTTTGGGCGAAACACATGTCGGCTGTTTGTTTTTGTTTTTCGTTTTCGTTTTGCACCAGCAACATGCCTGCACATGATAATAAGAGACTATTGATTGTCCAACAAACATATCATATGAATTTCATTTCTGTACAAATCCTTGTATGATTAAGAAGGGTACGACCCTCCAACAACTACCTACATTATCTCCCTTCTAATGGCTTCTGGGTGTAGCCATTTGTGAGGCATGTACCAACAACCAATTGGGAAGAAGTGCGTGAATCCCTTTTGCACACCCTGGTTCTTACCTTGTACGAAAGAGCATATCAAGCTGAACGATTCAGTGGTGGTCCCATCCTCCTAGGACCACCCCAAGCAAAGTTATGGGCAAAAATACAATGCCAACCAAAGGCCCAGCAAAGCATTATGGGGTGAGATTCTAGAGTGCAGTGAATATTATAGTATTAGCTCTCTCATCCCATAATGCTTTGCAGAGCCTTTGGTTGGGATTGTATTTGTGCCCATAACTGTGCTTGGGGTGGTCCTAGGAGGATGGGACCACCATCGAATCATTCAGCATGATGTGCTCTTTGTGTTCAAGGCATCCGCTTGGTTCTCTCCCTAGGTTAGGGAGGACCCCAAAATCATCACCTCTCTCACTGCTTGCTTTATTTCATTTTCGTGAGATAACTATATGCATTTTAGCATGTAAAGATAGAGTTACTTGTTGTTTTTCCAAAGGTATGTGAGGTTTCTGTTTTATTAATTGGGATGAGAGAAATGACTCCTGCATCCACAACCCTTTGATAAAACATCTTTACTTATACATGCTAAAAAGCATATAAGGGAGAGCCACTGCCACTTGAGGAATGTTTTCATATTGGATACTATAATATTCACTGCACTGTAGAATCTCGTCCCATAATGCTTTGCAGGGCCATTGGTTGGGATTATATTTTTGCCCATAACTGTGCTTGGGGTGGTCCTAGGAGGATGGGACCACCACCGAATCGTTCAGCATGATGTGCTCTTTGTGTTCAATGCATCTGCTTGGTTCTCCCCCTAGGTTAGGGAGGACCTCAAAATCATCACCTCTCTCACTACTTGTTATATTTTCACTTTTGTGAGATGACTATGTGCATTTTAGCATGTAAAGTTACTTGTTGTTTTACCAAAGTTATGTGAGGTTTCTGTTTAATAATTGGGATAAAACTACAATGAAACAAAATTAATTCATTGATCTGCCTGCAAGTTCTCTGTATGTCACATGACGGTTGTAAAATGGTCAATAGCTACTGCCTACATTGGCAGTTGGCTGTGCAGCAGATTGTAGTTTTAGTTAGTCAGCGCTCCCACTGCTGCTCGCACCGCGCGTTTTTAATTCTCACTGTGCAGTATGTGTCATTGTTGACCCGCACCTTCGGGCCTGACCGGACCGCCACAGTGGTGGTCCCTCAAAGTGCAATCTGGCAGCACTGAGCTCAGCAGCCATAATTTCAGAATGCCGCAGGCGGTGAGGTGAGTCATCGACTCGACTCCTGGACCCCAGCCAGGCCAGCGCAGGGGGGAGTCATCACAGCGGGCTGACTTGTACCGTGACTGGCACTGCTCGCTACAGTAAGTGTCACTAGTACTGCTTCAATCCTCAATTGGGTTGTGTAACGTGGAGGCTGGATAAGGTTCTGGTAATCTCTTGATTAAAAGTAAAGTGGAGTCTTATCCAAAGCTCTCCTATTTATGCCCATGGAAGTATCGTTGTCTCTATTCCTCTGAGGGTGGGGGTCACAAAAGAGAGATCCAAGGGTGTCTCAGGGATGGGCTCGGCTGTAGCAGCCGTCAGTGACAGGCTGGGCGTGGCTGTGAACTTCACCAAAGCACATTAGGGTTCTAGAAGTTTCTCTAATCCTTCCAATTCATTGATTAACTGGAGTCAGAAAGAGGCCTCAGGGGAAGGGGCTGTTTGAACAGGTCACCAGATCACCAAGACGAGGTGCCACATGCGTGGAATGCACTGGTGAGGTAGCATGGCTCCTCTGCATTTTCAACTCTAAGATGTGTCACGGAGGGATAATAAATATTCTATCCGGCAACCTGTAGTGCAGGGGAGAGAAGGTATTACAAGGAAGACATTTAAAGTCTGTTTACCCTGTTCTATCTGTGTCCAATGCATCAAGGGGGCATGACCCCTTTTTAGGAGACCTGATCCCAACTGTTTGTACACTGCCTGAGTTCTGCACTTTATCCTTTACCACATTATCAGATGCTGTAGCCTTTTAATGGGATTGGATGATTTATTCATTATTTTACATTTTTGTGTAATTTTACTGTATGCTTTATTTTATGGAACATACCTCTTTACGATAGTGTAAGGACTAGCTATATTTAAGAATAACACTGGAGCAAAACCTTCACCAAAACCTTTTGTTGATGAGCTCAGAAAAAAACCCTAAAAACTCATAGCCAGACCTCCATGGACTGCACAGTCTTCTGCAAGTGGATCTCTCAAACTGACAGGCGCCATGGGTTAATATCCCTGCTGCAAAGACCATGAACCACACATTCACAGAACTGTGGGGCATATTATCAACAGAATGCGATAGTTATCGCAAAGCGCGCTTAGCGCGTCTTTTACTATCGCCGGCTATCGCTGGATTACATCGCCGTGTTAGCGGCATATTAGCAACGCTTTGCTCAGAGGCGATGTAAAATCCAGCGATAGCGGTGAAAACCAGCAATAGCGCGAGAAATCCAGCGATATTTTGACAGCGCTAATGTAAAGCTTGCTAATAGGCAGGTGTGGACTCAGCCTGACAATCCACCTCCTATTGACAAGATGGCTAAGTCAGGTTTTAATCAGGCGTTAAATACCAGCGATAATCGCGGTTAGCGCAACTTTTATTATCGCTTCGCGGATCCGGGGCCGCATTGGTAATAGAGGGAAGTTGTGTTTGCGACTGTTTCCATGTTGTTTTAGTGAGGAACGCCTACTTTGCATATCATTAGCGATATATATCGCTGACATGCAAAGCGGCAAAAAAAACGGCTGCTATCGCAAGGAAACAAGCGCTAACGCATGTTAGCGAGTCCTTGTTGATAGTGCGATAGGAAAATCGCCGCTTTTCCGGCGATATGTGCCGGAAAAGCGGCAAAACTTCTCTTGATAATATGCCCACGTGTATTTTATGAGGATAGCTGTGAGTTACTGCTTTTCTCACACAGATGAGATCTGTTTTGTTTACTTGTGGAACTTCTGTCGCACACGGCAGACAGCGCTCACCTGAGGGGTGGAGGGGCCTTTGTTTAAATAACAGGGGTTTAAAACTAACTGCCAGAGGGGCTGAATTATTTGTGTGTCCAGGAGTTTTCATGCAACAATAGAATGTAAAGATAACTCTGGCGAATAATGGAGTGCTAAAGCAAGAGCAGTGTTTTGTCTAGTGACAGTTTTCACAAAAGAATTTGAACCACGCATAGTTACAAAACTGTATTTTGTCAGGATTAGCTGTGAGTTACTGCTTTTTACTAGGTTAGTGCCTTTCCTTTTCTGATGCTTTGCAGAAGTTTTAAGATCTTCTTAGATTTTCTCCTTGCTCAAATAGGTGTAATTTCTGATATTTATGTTTCCCTCATCTTCATTGTTTGATTTTGTTTGTGAGAAAGTGTCACTCATAGGGTCAGATTTACAAGGAAATGGCGGGGCGCAGAGCAGCGGCAAATTTTGCAGTACTGCACTCCGCCATTTCCAAAAAGCAGGGATGCTCCGTATTTACAACAATACGGCGCACCCCTGTGTTTTCCATAGGACAGGCGCTAAAAATAGCTGCCTAGCGCCAACACAGACACCCTTGCGCCATAGTGCGTTTAGTGACGTTCCGGTGGCGTAATTTCCTTGTAAATATGCCCCATAGTCATTGTATGTCACTCATAATTGCACTGAAATTATGAAAATGGTCACACATAAGCAATATGAAACCTTGGCAGCTATGACTTGCATTTTCCAGCCTTTCACTTTACATGCCTCCCTCCCTCTACCCAGGATGTGGCATTTTTTAGGTCGAGTGGCAGCACGCATGCACTGTCTGCAAGCCCTGCTGTCATCGCAATCCCGCCTGCTGCTTGCAATGGTTCACTCCTGGGTCCCCTATCTTTACTGGCTCCCTATTGGTTAGCGCTCCGATACATCACTTCGGTTTTTATGTGAGGAGCACCGGCCAACTACGGTTTCCTTACATTTGTCTTATGTGTTCTTTGGGGACTACTTGTTTAATTTATTCCCTAATAGTGTTCCTTGCGCTGTTTATTTTTTATGTCTTTGGCGCCGCACTTTACATTTAGCAAAACGCCAGCTTTTATTTATTTTTTTAGCCCACGCATAACTTGTATGTCTTTGGGTGCCGCGCTTTATATTTAGCAAGGCGCCTGCTTTTATTACGGTCAAAGAGGCTCCGCCGAGGGATACTGGCCTAAAGCTTGATGAGAGGACAGTTCAGGCCTCAAGGTAGTGCAGAACCACCACCTGTGTTGCTGAGCCTTTTGGAGTCCGGAGGAGCCCAGGATTGGCAGACCGGTCGGCTGTGTTGCGGTGTCTGCGGATGCAGGGGAGTGACTCCTTCACTCCAAGGGAGATTCCTTCAGGTGTCTTTGATGTCCACAGGCTTTGGAAGAACCTGTACAGAGCACGGGCACGGACGTTGCAGCAACTTGCAAACGAGGAGGCCAGGAGCAGCAGGGATCTTTCCAGGTCCAGTCGCTGTGTCCAAAGTGAAGTCCAGCAAAGTCCAGAGTACCCAGACAGTCAAAGTAGAAGTGGAGTTGATCTGAATCGAATCACACGACGAATCTAGGGACCCACCCATAGGTAAGCCCTTAAGTACCCTAAGGTGAGGGTTGAGATGATTCAGGGGGTCCCTCCCAGAGGAGGGGTCAGACAGTGGGGAGGATACTCCCATGTCCTTTGTCCAGTTTCATGCCAGAGCTGGTTTGAACTGGAGTATGCAAGAAGGGCACCAAATGTGCCCTTCGAGCAGACTATGTGGCGCTGGTCAGTGCCCCCACCCCGGCCTAATACACTAAATCCTGTCTGGGAGGTGGTCACACCTCCCTGTGACAGGAAACCTATTGTCCTACCTTTCCCTGCTCTGGCTTGGCCCAGCAGCAGGAGGGCAGAATCGTGTCTAGGGTCAGCAGCAGCCCTAGGTGGCTGTTAGGCTCTGTAAGGTCGGTCCCAGGAGCACAGAGGGCTCTGCGGAGGAGCTCTACCGTGGATGGAATCATACACCCAACACCGGATACGGTGTTGGGGTATGATTCCAACATGCTTGATACCAAACATGCCCAGGTTCGTCGCAGCCAGTTTCAAGATGGTCATCGCGTAATGACGCATGGCCTCTCTATATCGTAATGGCTGATACACTTACAAAGCCTGAAGAATGAACTCTGGGGTTTGTAGGGTTGGCCGCTCATACAGGGCCACCCTTACACTTCGGAACCGAGCACCCTACCTTTGGGACTGAAAGGCCTGCTAGAGGGGTGACTTATAGGTTTCGAGTGCAGTGGGGAAAGATATAAGGGAACTTATATCTCTCGTGAGAGGTGCACGCACCAACTCACACAAGCTGCAATGGCAGGCCTGTAGTCAGAGTTTTAGAGGGTCCCTCATGGGTAGCATAATACATGCTGCAGCCCTCAGTGGACCCCTGGGGTACCCATGCCCTAGGTACCATAGTACTATATACTAGGGACTTACAGGGGTACCCCAGTAGCCAAATCGGAATGTACAGAGGTACTCACAATAGCCAATTTAGGGGAAAAAGCACAGAGGTGGGGTCCTGGTTAGCAGGATCCCAGCCAGCCAGCCAGCATAACACCAGGCAAAAAGTGGGGGTAACCATGACAGGAGGATCCTACCTTCCTACACTGGCTGACTTGGTTAGTGATGACCCGTGGTACCGTACCCTGATGTTTATACAGTGTGAGACCTGGCGGACGCCATTAGGGACCCCTATTGACCTCCTGTGGTACTGCACTCTCGGGGTATATACAGTGTGGTACCTGGCTGACTTGGTTAGTGATGACCCGTGGTACCGCACCCTGATGTTTATACAGTGTACTCCGTGGTGGAGGTTATTAGGGCCCTCTAGTGAAGGCCTGTGGTACTGCGTCCTGGTGTGTATATATAGCTATTTAGTGCAATGCCTGGCAGATGCCATCAGGGACCTCTAGTGACCAACTGTGGCACTGCACCCTTGCATTGTGAGAGCCACTAGACCTCTAGTCAGGATTGCCAGAATTTGGGACCGGTCCCAAACCCAAAGCTATCCAAGCCGTACAAGTTCAACTTCATCTGAAGACCAGTATCAGTCCTGAATCAACCCAAAGTTGCTAATCTCAAATTGTGCAAAAATATCCTTAAACAAAAATTCGACATTTTATTCAATGTACATATAGTGGAAGTAAGGTTAATTGGGAACACAGGACTAACGGCAGGGCTGCCGACCTTAGAGCTGGGGAACCAGGGGGCATATTTACAATGACCCTGCGGCACTTTTATGCCTCCGGCACAGTGTGCCGGCCCATATTTACAAGGCCATGCAAAGTCACACTGTGTGGCTTTTCATGGCCTTGTAAATTTGGAGTAAGGCAACGCCTTGCTCTGCGTAGAAGAGCCATTCCATGGGTGTTGCTGTGGGTGTTCCCACACAATACCCATGGTTTTTGGCACTGTCCCAGATTTACAACACAGCATAAATCTGGGGCAGTGCCAAAACTAACACCTTCCCAAAGCGGTTGTAAAGAGGAGACATTTTTAAATTTCTCAGTTTTTTCCTCTTTCCACGTGTGCTGCCTTCTGCAGCACACATAGAATGAGGAATATGCTTCCTTTGCTTGCTTTTGTGCAGGAAGGTGTCCCTTCCTGCACAAAAACAATCCTGCCAACAACACGGACACCCTTGCAAACTGTGTTGGTGCAAAGCTACAGTTTGTGCACCGGCGCTGGCAGAAAGGATAGAAATGTGCTGTATCTTGTAGCTACCTGGTATTCCTGCCCTTTTCTTTTGACATAGGGCATCGCAGCTAGAAGGCTTGCAGTGCTGCCCTATGCCAAAATATTGTAAATATGCCCCCTGGTTTGAGTCTGTGCATCAGGACAACATCCTGTGATTCTATGAAATTCAAAATCTTCCTATGCTTACAAAAAGTGAATGTATTCTTGTGTAATCATTTTATATGCGAAATACACAGTGGTTAGTTGGAGTTAGCTGGTGGTTTCCGGTGCTCGGTACCGGCGCATAATTGTCAGCACCGGCACTTATGACAGGCTGCCACATGGTGGAGCTGTTTGTCTAATTTAGAGACGAACACAACAACTGCTGATTATTATTTCAATACACCTTAAAAAAAATGACTAATACCTGCCTCCCAAGGCATTCTTATAGCTTTGGGGACTGGAATAGTCAGAATTGTCACACTTGTAGCAGTGTGATGGTCAGTAGTTGTGTTAGTACTGTCATTGGCAGCAGGGGCAATGGGTGGCATATGCAGCAGTGGCCTCCTGACGAGGGCCCTGGCACTTATATTTTTTACAAATTAAGCACTTGAAACATAGTACATGTTACAAAAAATGGGTGCACCAAAAACACAGGTTCCCATCTGTCTACCAATAGTGGAAATGGATAAAATTTTAAACGAGGGATTTCTTTCAGGCTCAGGGACGCCTCTGGCGCAAGGTGGCCTGGGAAGAAATTCAGGGGCATATTTACAAGGGCTTGATCTCCGCTTTTGGCTTAAAAAGCCAAAAAGCGGAGATAAAACTATCGCCTCTATTTACAAGAGGGTGCAAACATGCATAATCGCATGTTAGCGCCCTTTTTCCCAACGCCTCCCTTTGCATCTCTAATGAGATGCAAAGTGGGCGTCACTGGGCGTACCCCGGATGGACTACCTTGCAAATATCGCTGATGTTCACATCGCGATATTTACAAGGCAATCCACTAGGATTTGTAGCATACATTAGATTTTGGCGAAACGGCTGTTTTCACCAAAATCTAACGTCTGCTAAAATCCTGACTTACCTATGTTTGACATAGGGGTGGATTATGCTGATACGACCACAGGGTCGTATCAGCAGAGTTCTCGCCGTTTTGCAGGGAACATCACTGGAAAACCAGCGATGTTCCCTGCAAAACGGCGATAACCTCGCTATCTCTGGAATTTTTATCACCCTGGAGAAACGCGTTGTTAATAACGCGCTACCAGGGTGATAAATTCCAAGATAGCCTGCGATAGGAAATTTGTCGCTAAGCACGGCCAGCGATAATTATCGCTGGCAGTTGATAATATGCCCCTCAGAGATTTTAGCACTGGATCATCGTCCTGCAACAACTAGGGGATGCTGGAAAGGATTTAAGGGTGGATGTTTGGCTCACAAATTACTCCCCATGTAGCAAAATGAGCACGTACCCATACTGCAATGAGTGCATGCGTGTCAGCAAATTGCTTATGATTTTTATAAAGATTTGTATGCGTGCCCCCCCAACACTCCCTCAGAGCAAGACATTGCCCATTATTGTGAGGCTTTGACTGATGGCTTCACCAGGGAACAGAGCGACTACCTTGGAGAACCCTTCAAGGGTGAGAAATTATTTTCTGCCTTGGGGACGCAAGTTTTGGGGCCTTAGCACAGATTTTTTATCCATGCTGAAAAGTGGTTTTGAACATGATGAGTTTACTAACGATTTCCCTGCAGGGGTTATAACGTGACTATATAAGAAAGGAGATGAAACTTCTCTCCAGAACTGGCGCCCTATCTGACTCCTAAATGTGGATTAGAAGTTGCTATCTAAAGTGCTTGCTTAATTGTCCTCCATAAATAGTCCTGTGAGGTGAGAGGGGCTGGCAGGGAGCGGGAAAATGACGGGAGCGGGCGGCAAAAAGCAGCTAAATGAATCCTATAAAACAAAAAACAAAGGAGCACAGAAGTACAATGCACAATGTCCAATGCAGAAAAATTACAATTTACAAAAGAACACAACCAATTACACAGATAGCGGGTCCGATGTCTTGGGCTCGAGCCTGTTGATCTGTCGCAGCAGCGGTGGGGGAGTGGGACGCTTGACCCTAGAGGTCAAGGACTGCCCTTATGCCTAACATGCTCTTCCCAACCCTCTTTGCCCTTTATCTGCCATCCCTACCCCTGCCTGAGTGGGGCGCCCTTGAAAGGGCCAGTAGCCTACTGGCAACCCACTGCGGTAAAAACCGTTGGTGTGGGTCGCGGGTTCCATTGTGTGAAGCCACAAGTCATTATCGAGTTCACCCCACTTGCCCTCTGCATCTTCCACGAAACTTGCCTTGAATTCCTCATCATAGCTCACCCATGCGTATCCTCCAAACATTATGTGAGCTTTCGTATCACATCCATGTACTTGAACAAAGCAAAACATCTCTGCGGAAATGTTTCACAATACACCCTGGCACATATCAAAAAACTATATTTCAATGGTGACTGGTACTCTGGACCTCTTTTCCAACTCACACTCCTCCTCTTTCGACCATTCCTTAGCACGTATCTCCCTATGAAACAATTTGAACACTTCCTTATACTCCCCTTTCCAAATTAGTTCTTTTGTGGCCCCCGATTAAGTGTGCCATCAATGGCTTTGTAATCCACATGTAAGACAATGTTTTTAATTTAACTCCTTGCTTTTCTTTTTCAACCCTTTTTCATCCCTTTGTTCTTCACTACATTTGTCTGTCAGTGTCTGAGCATCTTTATGCCCCCCTTTTGATGTCACCTCTGCACCCCCCCCAACCCTTGTTGCCATTGTCGTTCTGTCCATCTGTGTGGGCCTCCTTCTTTGCTCCCGTCTCATACGTTCACACTCCTCTGTCCATTACAAATGTGCCTTTCCACAACCACACCACCCTGGCTGTTCATCCCTCGCCCATGCCATTCCCTACACCTTTCGACACCATCAATGGTTGTGCTTTCACATGAGTTTGCTTACCTGCCTGAAAGGTCACTGCCCGCGCTCAAGTTTGCTGTCACACTGACCCCCTGCTGTCCACCACCTCAGCTTGCCACACCGTTGCCATCTTCTCTCCAGCTCCATCCTGCAAAACACTAGTAGAACTGTGTTTATTGGGTCCTCCAACCACAGCACCTTTGCCACTGCACCCTTCATAACACCCCTGCACATCTGTCCTTTCATCCGACTCAACTAACTCCCCTTCCTCAAGATCTGCCTCCTCATAACTAAGGCTCTCATTTTTCCGTTTGTACTGATTTTTACAGATAAATACAGACAGAAAATAATGTGTTTCCCGTCCGCATTTATTTTTAAAGGTGGAAAAGTACTGAACATTGTGATTCTTGTGAGTGACTCTCTATGCTGTCTTTCGCACCTTCTATGCCAACAGCTGAGCAGATAGAGAGTTTGTGGAGTTAAAAACCAGGATGTGATTTCCTTAAATACAGGCATATATTGGCATTTGTTTGTAGAGAATAATGCTAATATGCCTGTGGCTGTATTCTTTGAGTGCACTTTTATCTATTAAATAAATGTGGAAATATATAATTTTACAAATCCATTTATTGTCAAAACACAAAATAAATATGGATAAATACCAATAACATTCCCAAAAATAAATAGGGATAAATACAGACAGAAATGTTACCAAAAAATACCTTTAAACCGGAAGCCCTACTCATAATCAAGCACAAGGTACTCCACATCTGTCCCCAACTTACCTTGATTTGATTGATTTGATTTTTGCATTTGTAGAGCGCAGACTGTCACTCCATAGGGAGCATCCTGGCGCTATGCGGAGGCGGGGATGAGGTAGAAGCCGTGGGGACTCTATATCAGGGATAAGCAGAGTTCGTCTGGAACTACAAAGATCCAGGTTTTCATTGCCTTCCTGAAATGTGTCTCGGTTTTTAACATCCTTAGGTGTGTTGGCAAAAGGTTCCAGGCTTTAGATCCTAATGCAGTTGCTGTTTTTACCACCCTTTGTTTTGTACTTGAAGTTGGGAGGTTTGAGGAGGTTTGCTGATGATGATCTCAAAGTTCTGGATGTGGAGTAAGGCGTGAATCTGGCTGAGAGATACATTGGGCCTAGGTTTTGCGTGGCTCTGAAAGTGATTAAGAGGATCTTAAATAGGATTCTCTTGTGCAGTGGGAGCCAATGGAGGGTTTTAAGTGCTGCGGATGCTGAGGACTTTCGTGGTAGTTTAAGGCGTAAACGTGCTGCAGCATGCTGTACCACCTGTAGTCTTTTCAGCGTTTGTTTGTTGGCTCCTGCTAGGAGGCTATTGCAGTAATCCAGGCGCGATAGAATCAGAGCCACCGCTACTGTTTTTCTGGCCATTAGGGGGATAAAGTCAAAGAATTTTCTCAATGACTTGATGAGGCTGAAGCAGGTCCCTGCCACAGTCAGTGCGTGGGGTCGAAAGGAGAGATCAGTGTCGAACTGTACTCCTAGGTTTTTCGCCACTTTAACAGTGGTAGGTGGTGGCGTCGTACCCTCGGGCCACCAAACATTCGGCTGGAAGGGATTGTCTTTTCCCATTAATAGAATCTCAGTTTTGTCGGTGTTGCACCTGAGGTGGTTGTTCCTCATCCAGTGAATGACCTCGGCTAGGCAGAGTTTAAAATTGAGTTCCGCATCAGTAGAATCTTCGTGTAGGGATAGGATTAGTTGTGTGTCGTCTGCGTAGGACGTTACTTCTATCCCAAATGAAGTTATCAGGGAAATTAGTGGGGTCATGTATATATTGAACAACAGCGGGCTGAGGAATGAGCCCTGTGGCACTCCGGTTTTAATGGGACGTTCGGTGGAGAGGAACGTTCCGAGGGACACTGCTTGCCTGTGATTGGTGAGGAAGGACTCAATCCATGCCAAACGGTGTTGGAGATGCCAATGGATTTGAGCCGTGCAAGGAGAATACTATGTGAGATGGTATCGAAAGCGGCGGACAGGTCGAGCAAAATCAGTACTGCCTTCCTGCCTTTGTCCGCTATGATTTTGAGAGTATCAGATATTTCCAGGAGGGCAGATTCTGTGGAGTGCTTGGGACGGAAGCCGGACTACCGGGGGTGAAGGACCATGGTGGTTTCTAGAAACTTTGTTAGTTCTTTGTGGACTAATCTTTCCGTAATTTTTCCCATTATAGGAAGAAGCGATATTGGGCGGAGATTGGAGAGATTAGATGAATCAATGTTTTTTTTTTCTTTCAGTGGTTTTACTATGGCAAGTTTCCATTCGTCAGGGACTATGCCAGAGCTTAGTGAGGAATTGACTATTTGGTTGACTACTGGGTTAATAATATCCATAATTTGGTGTAGTATCATTGGGGGACAGGCATCCAGAGGGGAGCCTGATTTACATGCGACAATTGCGGCTTGAGTTTGCTCTAGTGAGGCTGGTTTAAAGGTTTGGGTTGAATGGCTGGTGCCGGCTGGGTTAGTCTCCGGATCAGCGTTCAGGCTATGCCCATGTGGCGTAGGAAATTCCTTTTGGATATTGAGGATTTTTTCCTCAAAGAAGAGCGAGATCTGATTGCATAGGCTCTGGGAGGGCGGGATTTCTTTCTGTAGTGCCTTGGGATCAGTGAAGGATTTTATGATAGAGAAAATTGTTTTTTGATCTTGTTTGGCCTCAAGAATTTTTTCGGAATAAAATGGTTTTTTTGCTAATTTGATTTGGGAGTGATATTGTTTCTTGCACATTTTGAAGGCTTTTTGCTCTGTTACCTCGTATGCTCTTCTCCACTTATGTTCCTGTTGTTTGCATTGGAGATGTAGCTGAGCTAGGGTGGGCGTAAACCAGTGGGCTTTATGAGTTTTAGGTTTTATATTCTTATTGTGTAATTCTAGTGGGATTAGTTCGTCACTTATGGTAGTCATCCAGGTATGGAAGAGTCGTGAGTCTTCTGGTGTTTTACCAGTTAGGGCAGGGACTCGGGCCTGGGCGGTGGTGGCCAGTTTAGTATTGCTGGCTAATTGCGCCCACTTATGTCTTGGTTGTACGGGGGTGACTTGTTTGCCCGGACAGTTAGTGGTTGGACTCTTAATAACAAAGGGTATGAATTCATGGTCTGACCATATTTGTGGGCTAGGGGTGTCTACAGATAGCAAGGAGAAGTTGGAGCAGATGCCATCCAATGTGTGGCCTGCTTTATGTGTCGGGGCATCTACTAGTTGTTGTAGTCCAAGCGATTGTATTGTTTCAAGGAAATTATCAACTCCTGGCTCATTACTGCATTCCAGGTGGAGATTAAAATTTCACAGGAGGGTAAAATTGGCATATCTTAATAGTAGGTGGCTTAAAGTTTCTCCTAGCGAGTCTAGAAAGGCAGTACTGTGGCCGGGTGGGCGGTAAACCAAGGCTCCTGAGAAGGCAAGGGAGGCATTTATTGCAAGGCAGAAGCCAAGGCTTTCTGCTCCCTTAAGTGTGTCCAGTTCAAAGTTCGTGAGGTGTAAAATGTCACGTGAAATAATGGCCAGCCGCCCTCCTCTGGAGTCACCTCTGTCTTTCCTACTAATTGTGTAGTTGGGGGGAAGTGCTGCTGCAATGTCAGGATTGCACCAGTCCTTTAGCCAGGTTTCCGTGACGAAGAGCAGGTTGAGTTGATGTTCTGTAATTAGTTCCTTAATGTCCTGGGCGTGCTTGCATAGTGAGCGGGCATTGATTAGCCCACCTTTTAATTGTGCCTTGTTGGAGGGTGTGGCTATCTTACCCTTGGTGCGAATGCCTGTGTCTAAGATGGTGAGCTCTAGTCTACATTTGTGGCAAGTAATAGTCCCCTTTAATTTCTCTGGTGGGATGTGACATCCACAATTCCCCTTTGTGTTGAGGCTCTTTAAAGTTGATAGCATGTAAGTCATACCTGGGGAGATTTGGGCAGCATTCATAGCGCTTAGCGCGGCCCGGGCGCGGACGGGCGCAAACGGGCTTGCATTTGGCGCGCCAGCGGCGCGCCCGATGCACGTGTCATGTGCGCGTCCGGCCCAGCATGTGTTTAAGTAGCTGGCCGGGCGCAAACTTGTCCCGTCGTTTAGACTTCCTACCGGAAGTCAGGCAGGGGGTGTGTACGCTTCCCTCCGCTCAATCGGCAAACGCCGTGGCGGACCGGGGAAGCGGAGACAGAGGGTGTCTTGCTTTGGGGCTTCGTGAGGCTTTGTGGAATCAGCCAGGGACTACCCTGCATTAAAATTGGACCAAAGTAAAAGCAGAGACAAGTAAAAGAACTTTGAAATGTTTTTTTTAAAAACGGGCGCCTAGTGAGGAGCTTCTCTCACCTTGTACACCCCTTGGGCATGACATTTCATCATAGATACTCTCCTCCCACCACACATGGGGCAATTGCCAAGTCCACATCGATGTCCAAACCTAGAACAGAATCAACAGTGATGAGGCTTGGTGTTCTGGGCTGGGCTCCCTCATAACCCCTGTCCACCCCAACCTCTCTCACCCAAATCCATCTACCTTTTAATTCCTCCCACCTGCCCCTAGTTCCTCCATACCCAACCCAACCCCCTCCTCTATCCAACCTACTCTCACTTTGGCTCTCATGACCCCAGTGCCCCCTGTGAATGCCCCCCCCTCTCATCACCGATAACCTGCCACTGCCCTTTCCCTTCCTCCCATACACTTTTAATGGCTTCTTAGGTGCCTCCCGTACACCACAAAGCTCCTCCATCTCTCCCTGTCCCCTCTCCTCCGGCTAGCACCTCTGCTCCCCCTCATCCCCATCACTCCAATCCAGCATGGCTTGCACGATTGCTGATGATGGTCCTTTAGTGCGAACCGTGGCAACGGTCAGTCCCAGGGCCCCCCGAGCATCATGCTACCCACCTCAGCCTCACCCCCTTGGGCTGTGTCTACTATTGTGGCCCTCTCCTTTCAAGGCTCAAAGACCCACCTGGCTGCTTGCCTGCCCTTCTGGCTCTGACCACTGAACCTGCTCTAGTCTACTCTGGGGCCCCATGCCCCCCAGCTGATGCTCATCCTCTGAGCCCGCCACTTGCCCCCAAACCGCCGCTGTGGTCCATGCCCCCATGGGTGGTGGCATTTTGACTTTTCACACCATCTCCCCGTGTAATGCACCTGTGCGGCCACGAGTGCCACAGCCACTGGTTCCTGACAACTGAAGCCTGCTCTGCCCCTGCACACTGCCTCTCCTTCTGCACCAGCAACTCGGCGTAGCCCACCACCACCTTTAATAGCCATAGCACCCCCAACAACCCACGGATCCCCCATGTTTCCTCCTCCAGTAACCTACTAAACAAACAGGCCTCCACATCCAGCCCTGCCCAGCCGCCGTCTACAACTGATCACAAAATGGTGGCTAGTAGGGCAACGACTCCTCCTTTATCTATGTGCCCCCCACCTCCCCCCACACTAAACTACCCCGAGTTCCACCATCAGTCCTCTAGACTGAATCAAGATGCCCACAAAGCCCAGGGTGGCACACATTCCCAGTCTGCTGCCCCCCAAACCCCTATTTTACTCTGTTTACATAGACACTTAGGGGGATATTCACAAGGAAGTGGCGCAGAGAGGCGTTAGAATATGCCCTTTAAAATGTTCTGTACACTGGTGCTTGATATTGGCGTTTCTCTCTAATTAACAATTGTTCCTTTTAAAGATTCTTTTACTATGTTCCGGCAACATTTAAAAAATGTTCCCTCATGAGCATTTCGCATAACATTGTTCGTAATCGTAAACTTGATTCTATCCTTGGGATAATTCCAACCACTAACCATGTCATATTGTATTCTTTTTCCACAGGTTTCAGGCACTGACAGCAGGAAAGGAGCCAGCATGGGGACCGCTCTCCAGTATCTTAGGAAGGGCTGCAGCAAGGCAAGTTTTATCAATGGCGAGCTACACCGGGCTAAGGTTTTATACTGGTTAGAAACCAAGATGGCCACTGTCCCTTGTGACCTCTGAAAACCTCTTTGAAGTCTCTCGCTAGTTCCCTTGGCCTCAAGTTTATAAACATCTCACATGGTTGACAAGTCTATGGTCCCGCAGGCAAACCCACAGGACGAATTTCCAGGTTAATATATACCCGCAGTGTCAAATCATTACCCAGCACGTGGAGGACATTATTGTGGCCTAATTTTGAGGCATGATTCTTAAGGAGGGAAACAGGGGGGCTTCTTAGGTGAATATCAGACAACTGGGTTTGGCTCATGGTGCAGTGTGAGCACAACGCAACTGTCACCTTCCACAGTTTCCTCCGCCATCCCACACCAGTCCGTGGGGCAGATTTACAAGCCCCCTGCGCCACCAGTACGTCACTTTTCGTGACGTACTTGTGGCGCAGGGGGCTCCTCTATATTTACAAGGAGAGGAAAAGCCACCCTGCGTGACTTTTCCTCTCCTTGTAAATACCGTCCCTTCACACGCAGCACTTTGCGGTGAAGGGGCGTTCCATGGGTGTTGCAGTGGGTGTTCCCACGCAACACTCATGGAACAGGACTCAACTCCAGAATTACGTGAAATCGTAACTCTGGAGATGCGTCAGTATGCTACGCCACCCTAGAGGTGGCGTAGCGAGGCGCAACGAGGAGAAATGTTTTCATTTCTCCTCGCTTTTTCCTCTTTCAATGCGTGCTGCATTCTACAGGACGCATTGGAAGAGGAAAATGCCTGTAGTGATTGCTTTTGTGCAGGAAGGTGCCCCTTCCTGCACAAAAACAATCTCCCCACGACGCATGAGCATCCTTGCACCATGGTGCAAGGGTGCCTGCGCCGGCGCATGGCAGCAGTTTGTGCGCCAGCGCAGGGGGAAGCACAGAGATGCGACATATTCTTGTAAATATGTCGCATTCCTGTGCTTTCCAGACTAACCCAGCACGGCGCAGCAAAATGACTTGCTGCACCGTGCTGCGTTAGTTTAACGTAAATCTGCCCCCGTATTTTTATCTCAATGTGCACAGTATGGGGTGGTTCCAGATCCCCCGAGTCCTACCGCATCTCGTCTAGCCGCCATCATCTCCAATATCTGAGAATCTATTTGGTTAGGGTCAGATCCTACCACATGCTCAACAGCTCCAACTGAGGGCGCACCTCAAACCTCTCACCCGTTGCACTCTGCATCTGGCAGTTAATCCCCGGCCAAAAGAGCTGAATTCTTTGCCATTCCCATCGAGTATGAAAGAGCATGCCCGCACCGCCAAAACCCATGAGACATCTATCATTCTCAGCTTTCCCCATTTTCCGCAGTAGGGTTCTAATATAGTATTTCCTATGCCGTATCTTTAGCTGTACCAGCCTGTACCCAGCCCTGAATGCCTTCTTCTGGGTCTGCCTGCATGCTTCCCCCCAGTCTGTGTCCTCGATCCATCCCAAGATTTTGCTCACATTTCTCCTAGAGCCCATTAAGAGGGCCTTGACTATTGTTAACAAGCATGGGGTATATTTTCGAGACAGCATCCCTGCGGAGCAAGGCCACCAGTAGCCTGTATTCCAGTGCGGACTTGTCCTGGGCCTCATGAAGTAGATTTTTATACTGGATAATACATGCTTAGCCAGAAGATATTTAAACCTCTGAGTTTCCTACAGGTCAAATTGGAGCTGGATTTCCTCAAAGGCTATAATTCCCCTAGACATTCCCCAGTTTAGGTATTCCTAGGAGGTCAAACTGTCTAAAACCTTCCAATTTACCCAGGTCAGGCTGCAGTCTGGAGTTCCATTACAGGGTCTCCAGTGTGAGCTTGCCCATCCATTAAGGGGCTCGATTCGCCATCTGCCATGTTCTGACTGCTGTTGAGTTTTGAGGGCATATGAGCCCTTTCAGCAGTGGCGGCTGGCAACCTTAATAAATGGTCCGGCACTCACCAAAAATGCTGCTGGCCGCCGAGCCCTCCATCTGGTGCTCCTCTCCCCGATTCTAGGGGTGACGAGGAGCAGGAAGGAAAGGGAAGGGCTTCCTTCCAAGTGTAATGCTAATCCAACCAATCCTGGAGCTGCTCTCATGCTGCATTCAGTATGAGAGCAGCTCTAGGATTTGTTGGAGCAGGCTAACCCAGCGCTCATTTTGAGGCTGTGGGCCCTGTTCCCAGCAATCCCCTGGCTGTTTCTCAGCCCTAGGATTGCTGGGTGTGAAGTGCGCATGTCTTATTGGCCTGCTGTAGCCAGCCGGCCTATCAGACATGCGCAGTCCGCCCTGGCAGACGTCCTGCAATCTGCAGGAATCTGCCCCTCCCCCACCCTCACACTCCAGCAGCGCAGGCCGGTGGCACACAGAATAATAAAATGGTAATGACCATTTTATTATTCTTTGTTTACTGCTGCGCCAGCAGGTGGGGCGATGCTCTTCTGCCCACGAAGAGAAACCGCTGCTGCCTTCAGCATAAATTACCCGGGGTACACTCTTGGTTCCATAGGTTTTCTACCTGCTAGGACCACTGATTCCTGTTGTACACTAAAGGCCCAACCATATTCCATGATTAATTGAGAGGCCCAATAGTATTTCGTAAATTTGGGAAGGCAATGCTATGATTCTGACAAACGTCAACAGCACACTCCTGCTGTTTTCCCATCCCACAGTAAGGTCCTGAGCATGCTATCTCCTTTTTGGAAAAAGGTTTCAGGGATCCGATATGTGGTGTTCTAAAGCTTGTTGTAGGCAGAACAATCATTTCAGAGGGTACAGCTCTCACAAGAACAGAGATTGGGAGATTCCTTCAATGTGCCACATCACCGTAAATGTTTTGAAGAGTGATATTTGATGTCAATCTTGGAATTCATCCTGATTCTTTGTAATGCATATTCCCAGATACTTAAAATCCCCGGGTGTGTATGTCGATGGGCACCCTCATCCGGGCCTTCACTTCTAGTTTCTTGATTGCTTCCAGAAGATATTTCTTTGTCCGAACTCCAGATACACTAATGTCTTGCACAGGTAAGAAATCTCTTCCTTCTGAAAGCAGCACTTGCTGGTACCAAGTGTTAACCCAGACTTCTCACAGAACTGTAGAATACTCTTTACGCACACATTGTGCTCCTCCACGATCCCATGAATCAGTGCATCATCCTACTAATGCGAAACTCAGGCGTATTTCCCAACACCATCTTTGACAGACTGGAACTGCCTACATAGATAAGGCCAAACGGCATGTGAAGACTTATAAGCCCACCATGGGTGTAATAAAGGCCGCCAAATCTTGAAAGTCCTCATGTAATATTACCCGGTGATCCGCGGACGCCATATCTAATGTAGCGTAAATCTTCAAAATCGTGAGTATGTCATTGATGTTGAGTAACAACCTTTTTCTCAGTGCTTTAAGGTCAAGTCACAAGCGGCACAAGAATAAAAACTAACCACTTTCTGACCTCCAATGGTGTGATCCCCCACAAATCAAACACCCTCTTCAATTGCATTTTAACCAAATCTTTTCAGCTATAGTTAACCTCCTAATTCTAGATTGCACCAGCCTACCATCATCTCTCAACTTTATGTTGTGGTCATAAATTGTACGACACCCTGACCTCTTGATAAACACTTTTGGAAACATCTTTTCAAACTCTTTCTACTTGCATCACCTGTACCTGGGGATGTGTAAAGGATATCAAAGCCCAGTATGGAGGCATATGCATTATAATAATTTTGTCCTTGAACTCCACAGAGGCTTCAAAATAGGCTCTCATTTTGATAGGCTGACACCCATAACCACCAGTTCTTATGCCCATACATCTCAATGTGTATATTACTGAAAACTATCTATTGTATAATTCTTCAGAAACGAGTGTCAATTTTGAGCACAAAATAACCATCATCCTAACCTGTACTTCATGTACTTTGTAGGGGTGAGCAGAACTTGTGGAGTTTCACTCCATGGAGTTCAGCAGATGTACCGAAAAACTCAGTAAAATTCTACGGAGTTCCGCGAGTGGCGAAGTTGTGGTATGTTGCGCTGCTCGTGCTGACTTTTCGCACCAGGAGCTTGTCCCACGCTGTAAAATTAGCGTGAACGGCACCACTCGGCGAGCCGGAGGGCGCTGCTTCTTTCTGCCACTCGAGAAGGTTTTCTGCTCGAGGGGCAGCTTTCTCACCATGAGCAGCAGTTTTCTCAAGGCGAGCAGTAGTGACCTGCTGAGACTGGCCTCGTTGAGAAATTTCCCCAAGAGGCGGTCTAGCTCTTGATTTTCTCGCTTGCACTCACCAACTTGCCGTTGGTGAGCCGCGTGCAAGAAAAAACTCCACCATACGGCGGTTAAGGAGTTTTCCAAGCAGAGTGCGGAGTGGGCACAAACTCCACCGGAGGAGCGAAGTTTACCGCCCACCCCTAGTACTTTGACAATATCCGCAGGACTACTCGCATTTTCTGAACAGATTTGCAACATTATCTCTTCACTCCCTTCCTTCACCTCCTGTTGTCTCTCTGTAGCTGAACTGACAGTTCTATAGCACTTCGCAAAATGACTACAACAATTACAATTAGCTTTGAGAATGGAGCAGTCTCTGCTACTTGCCTTCTGTTCCATCATGCCACACCACTAACACTGTTCCTTGAATTTGACATTCAAGTCACTCCTGCTGGTCTTTACAGCACACTTCTTTTACCCATTCTTTGTTTAAATCATTCACACACTTCATACTTCATGAAGCGTTCAATTTCTTTTTAGTAACACTCAACACCTCACTCAATGGTGGCTGATCCTTCAACTTAAGCTCCTTGAACACATTCTCACATCTACAATTAAAAAACAGAACTGATCACATATTCTCTTGTCTGTTGAGTGCTCAGACTAACACATGGTTGCTAACTTTCTTAGGACTGTTCCATATTGTTAGTCTGATTCTCCACCTGATTGTTTGCCTCTTCCAAAATGCTATCTTTCTAAAGTGGTAATTATCAAAAAATATATAGCCAGCTCCTTAATGCTCACTTCATACCCATTTCAAGCATGTGCAATGCCTCTTCATAAGGTAAGTTGTCTAACCCTTATTGGCTTTCTGCCCCCACACGCCTACAAATGCCTACACAACAACGGACCCAAATACCTCAACGACAGAATCAACTTCCACGTACCCAAAAGAAACCTCCGATCTTCTAACCTCGCACTGGCCGAAACCCTGCGCATCCACAGAGCCAGAGCAGGCGGAAGATCCTTCTCTCACATTGCAGCCAAGACCTGGAACGAGCTACCGGCAGACATAAGATGAGCCCCCTCCCTGAACACCTTCAGGAAGACCCTCAAGACCTGGCTCTTCGGCTAAACAGATCTGCGGACCCCCCTCCCCCCTCAGCGCCTTGAGACCATCACGGGTGAGTAGCGCGCTTACAATTCCCTGATTGATTGATTGATTGACATGATGTAACAATTATGCCATCTTTCATTCTACCTATGCTCCACACCCTCGTGCAAAGTTTTCAAACACTTTTTCCCTTTATGGTTAGTTATATGATATTTTCTATCCTATTCTCCAGTCCTCTAGTTTACAGAGTTACTTATACAATCTGAAAGACTTTCCTCAGTTTCATTAACTCGATAATATGGCATCTTATGAACAATGACTGCTCCAACTTTGGTTGGTCATCTGCTTCCATCGACATGCTTTGTGATGACTTTAGAAAAGTGTGCCCGTCACTTGACAGGGTTTGAAGTTCTGACGATCGCAGCCTCTCTTTTGTCCTATTCTGTTGTCCCTGTTTCCTTCCCCCTGAATTAGTGCGTTGCAGGAGACATACACACATCACAGAGTAACACAGAGGTGTTTCTCATAGCTATGTGGTACGTGCATGCCAATCACAGGCAGAACACAAAATGATGCGGGCCCGCAACATCCCCCGCAGTGATTGATTTGTAAAGAAATGAGTGCAGCTCAGAAGTCTGCGGCCGGTGCCTTTAAATGTGTGTGTAGATTACCAAAGCTGTACAGTCTTCAATCCACCTCATGCCTCTGTAGTGCACCACCAGATACTCCTTGCCTCTTTATCTCATTCTTGCAGGCTCCTGTTTTCTAATTTGGAGATGGTTTGTCTGCCTTTCTCTTCTTTCTTCTTTCTCCCTTGTGTGTTTTCCCTCTCTTGCTTTAGGGAAGTGTCTGATGCAGAAGAATAAGTGCTGGTCCCCAAACATGAGTGTTGTGGTCCCCACCGGCAATCACCGGCTCAAATTATGCACTGGGCCCCCCTGTAGAAAGTGATGAGGGGTCCCTGAGTCTCCCATATCTCACAGATATTCATTGGTCTTGGGCTAAATGGGAGCCCCTGAAGGTTTGCGGGTTTCCTGAAGAGTTGTTCCGCAAGGGCTGCAGGAGCGTCTATTACGCCCCTAGCACGCCCTCTCAAAGCAGTGCTAGGGGACAAGCATCTGGTCACAGGTGCTCTTGCTTTGTTGTTGGAACACAGCGTTTTCTGGTTTCTCTATATGTTCCATCTGAAAGTACGTATAGAACTTAGGGGCATATTAGCAAGGGCCTTATCGCCGCTTTAGCAGCACTTTTTGCCGCCAAAGCGGCGATTTTTTTATCGCCCTATCAGCAAGCTGTCGCTAACAGGCGTTAGCGACAGCTTTCTGGCGATAGCGGCCGGTTTCCCCATCGCCTTGCATGCCAGCGATAATTATCGCTAATGACATGCAAGGTAGGCGTTCCCAACTAAAAGCGACTGAAAACAGTCGCTAACACAACTACCCCCTATTAGCAACGCAGGCGAAGCGATAAAAAAATTCACGCTAAGCGCGAATATCGCTAGAATTTAACACCTGCTAAAAACATGACTTACCTGTTTGTAGAATAGGAGGTGGATTGTCAGCCTAAGTCCACCATGGCGTTAATGCGTGAATATCGCTGGATTTCCAGCGATATTCACGCATTTCGCCGCTATCACTGGATATTTTATCGCATTGGAGATAAACCTTGCTAATAGCATGTTATCTCCGCGATAATATCCAGCGATAGGCGGCGTTAAAAAAATACGCCCTAAGCACGGTTAGCGATAATTTTCGCCTGTTGTTGCTAATATGCCCCATAGTGCGTGCATTGCACCTTAAAGCAACGCGCATGACCTCTAGTTACAGGTGGCGTGCTTTGTTCAGTGGAACGCAGCCTCTTATGAATGCGCTGCAACAGACTCACAGCTACAGGTCTTAGGCCTTTGCCATTTCCAATCCTCAGGCCTTTTCCGATCCATTTTCTACAGGCTCCTTTCCACTGTCTTTCCACTGCCTTCTCTCTTCCAGGTGCAGAATATGTCTTGCGTAACAGGAAACTCACAGTTTAAAATCTTGAAATCCTCCACCTCCAATTCCTTTATGGCTACAATTGCCATTTCAGAACTCATGCAAAATGCACTTATATTGTGTTGAGATGCCAAGACTCTGCTCCACTCATCACCTGTGTAAAATTGTACATGGAAACAAGAGACAGATGGATAACGGGGTGATATTAGTGTTGTAAGAATGGATTGTCCACAAAGCGAACCACCGTAGAGGTGATTTTATTGCAAATTCCACTGACCCACGACGCAACACGTACAGCCAGTATGGATCCCAACCGCTCTCTAGTAGAACGCTGGAATCCTCCTGGACCGTTCATGCTGTGCGTGTGGACAACTTAAATAGCAACAATAATGTACGCGTACACACACGTGCATGTTATGCCTTGACATTAGTACAATGAACTTACCACATAACCTTACCCCCTTAAAAAAGCAAAAGCCGTACAATTGAAATACAACTTACAAAAGCAACACGAAATACGAAAGAAGGCAGAATGCACAAGAATTAACTAGTAAGCAAGGACACATAAACACATTTAAGTATCCATTATGAAAGTACATAATCATCAAACTTCTTGGTAGCCTTCCTAACACGAGCCCCCACAGAACTCATTCTCTACTGGTTTCTAGGCATACTAACAAGCTCCATAGAACTTTCCTCAGCACACAACTGACTTGCTACAGCGCTGTTGCCAGCCTCTGACTGAACACATCCAGGTTGCAACCATTGTTCCCAGTTAGAACTATGAACAAGTCCTTTCTTCTTGCCTATAATACTCACTTGTTCAGGCGTAAGCTTCACAAGTTTCCTCTTGCTCCACCAACCTTTTCCCAAGACCAGTGCAGCGCCTTTACTGACACTGTCCACCTGTACAGGTGCAGAACATTTTGATACACCTTTCTTACCTCTAACAGGGTTTTTGATCATGACCCAATCACCTACTACTAGATCAACTGCTACACAACAGTGTTTCACATCAAAATTGTTCTTCATTATCTAGGTTCTGGAAGGGGGGGTTTGTATCCCTATCAGAGGTCCTGGGATGGACCGTAGCCTCCTCACGGAGACTTGCTCTATTACACATCATGGAAGACATAGGTGGGAACAGATATAAGCGTCACCTCTTAATACTGGGCCTTACACTTGCCAAACGGGATATTGCCCCGGTCGACTATAGAGGCCTTTATCTGGAGCCTCCTGCCCCCCCATCCAATGCTGAAGAACCTCTCCTATGATACTCATCGATTGGCATATACGTAGAAACTGTATTTACCTTGAATGTAGATGGCAGAACTTTTCTTTTTACTTGAGGTCATTATATTCCTAAAGAGTAGGCAATGTGGCACAGATGTCCTTTTGTTATTTGTTATTGCCTCTTCTTCTCTCTTTTCTTTTCTTTGTTCTTTCTTGTCATGTTTCTTCTTTCTGTGGATATTAATCTTTCTAGCAGTTTCTCTCCTGTGTATTGAATCCATTATTATTGCTGAAAATGTTGCTCCATACGCTTGTCATTATATATATGTATACGGGGTGCTCCCTGAGACCCCGGTGTTGTACACGGATGTCAACAATAAAATTATGTTGTGAAAAAAAAAATTGTGCTTCATGCTTGCCTGTTTACTAACCACTCTTGAAGCTATGTCATCTCTATCAAAGTGAACACTCCCACCAATGTGAGTTCTGTCACTCAACCATGATGTAAAAAATGGCGTATGCACCTCCCTACCCCTCAAAAAAGAAAAAGGAGTCACATCTGTAGTGCATGCGGAGATGTGTTATATGCCCAGAATTTCTGAAGTATGAATGTGCCAACATCCATACCAGAAGCCAGAGCCATCTGTACACCTTCCTTAATGACCCTGTTGCCACGCTCAACCAAGCCATTAGAGGATGGTGAGTACAGAGCTACCTTGAGTTGTTTGATATCCATACTGGCTAAAATCCCTTCATGCGATCCGACTCAAAATGAGTGCCATTGTCCATATCCACAACTTTAGGTGCATCTTCCAATGAAAAAACATGTTTCAAAAAGTTGACAACGGTTTCCGTGTCAGGTGATTCCACAAGTGCCTGATACAGCCATTTTGAAAAATAATCCATGAGAAGTAAGGAATATCTTATGTTGCTGGGTAATAAGGAATAGGGACCTGAAAAATCAAGACCTACCTTTTCCCAAGCATTCTCTGGGAACGGAGTCGGGTGTAGGGGTGTCTGAATATCCCTCCATTCCTTATCGGTTAAAAGACACACCGGACATTTGTCAATTGTCAGCTTAACCTGACTGTCCAAAGCAGGCCACTAGTAGTGCTGCTTAATCTTGGTGAACCTTGTGAGAAAGTGCCATCTTTCTTGCATGGTATGCCCCCCACTTTTTTGCTGAATTGCTGATGTACTTTGACTGAGTGTGCCCTGGGCTCCTGCCAATCAGGTGCCCAGGGCCTGTGTTCCTTCCCTAAAACTGCATTACAGCCTAAACCCAATTGGCACCCCTGGCCACATGTCAGCCCCTGGTAAATGGTACCCTAGGTACCCAGGGCATTGTGACCAGAGAAGGCCCCTAAGGGCTGCAGCACTTATTGTGCCACCCTTAGAGGCCCTGTAACCTGACACACACACCCTGCCTTTGCAGGCTGAGTGTCTTGGTGCAGAACTAAACAGAGAGTCGACATGGCACACAACCCTGTGTGCCATGCCCACAAACACACTGCCCTGGCATACCTCAGTCACCCCTCTAGCTGGGTGCACTATGCCAGTGGTGTGGGCACAGGTGCATGAGCCCTGTGCCCCTACATTACCCAGGGCCATTCCTCAGCACTGTAAGTGCAGTGATGCCATTGAGAGTATATGGTGCTGGGAGGTCGTCATTACGAACTCCACAGCACCATAATGGCTACACTGAAGACTGAGAAGTTTGGTATCAAACTTCTCAGCACATTAAACCCACACTGATGCCAGTGTGGGATTTAATGTCAGATGCACGACAGAGGGCAACTTAGAGTTGCCCCCTGAACTAACCTACAATCCACGTCCTGTCTGAGAGGCTGCCTAGGCTGCCACCCAGCAGACATGTTGCTGGACCCCTGGGTAGAGAGCTATCCGCTCTCCCGGGCCTGCAACAATGCACGTCCTAGGCGAGGTGCTAGACCTCCTGCCCCAGGATGGGCAGGGGGAAGCTTCAAAGGCATTCCGCCTTTGTGAGCTTCCCCAGACCACTTGCTGTACTCAGCAACTGTCCCCACTGGTTCCAGCCCCCACTCTGGCGGGAAGACTGGTGCGAAAATCAAGGGAGGAAAGGGGGTGTGCCAGCCTCTGCCAACCCCACCCCTCAGGTGGGAGAGGCGAGGTGAAGCACATCTCCGGGCTCTCGCCATCTTGAAGATGGGGAGCCCTACCCAATCAGGACTAGGCTCCTGCCCCCCTCCCACTGGAGAGTGGCAGGATAGGGGGTGTACCCACCCCAGGGAAGGGACCCATTGGTCCCTGCCCTTTACCTACCTGTAACGCCCCTGAATCTAGTATTTAGGGGCACCCTGAACCTTCCTTCCTTAGATCCAGATTCCGAAACAAGAAAGAAGATCAAGAAACAAGAAGACCTGCCGTGCAGCTGCTAACAAGAGGAAGACACCAACTGATTTGGCCCCAGCCCTACCGGCCTGTCGACCCTCGAACCTGCTCCTGCTAAACCCCGGCGTCTCCAGTGGTCAGCAACCTCAAGAACCCCGGAGGACCTGACTGCCTTGTGACTCTAACTACCCGGGACTCCCACGAGCAGTGGTACTGCTCAAAAGCAAGTAACCTCCCCCTTGTGCCAGCCAGGAACCGCAAATCCAGCACACTCTGCACCCGCCGAGCCCGGCCTGTGCCTGAGTGGACAAAGACCACGAGGACTTCCCCCCGGCGACTGTGACCCAGAATCCAGCACCCAAGGACCCTCCTCGGCGATCCTGACGACGCCTGCAGCCTCAGACCCTGGGCTCCCTCCAACCGCGACCAGCCGAGGGTAAGATTTCCGACGCCTAAAGACACCCCTGCACCCGATGCCCCACGGCCTCCTGTGCCCAACTCCTGGGTGCCTACCCTTCCTACAGCTTCCCAACTTACCTCTCGAAGTGGTGGTCGCACCTGAAGAATCACCGTCCCCGAGCTTGCAGCCTTTGTTCATCACGCAGCTTTCCCATTGAAAACCATTGGGCGCCCGACGGCCCAAAAGCCCACTGCACCCGGCCGCCCCAGTGCCGCTGAGGGTGCACCCACTACCCTGTTCGACTTCCCCACTTGCCCTGAGTAAGTGACCAGGAGCTTTGCTCCCACAGCCGAGTGGCCTGCCTGCCAGCAGCCACCAACCCAAGGCCCCCTGCCTTCCATAGGATAACATTGGGCCTACTCACTCTGCACCCGGCCGCCCCTGTACCGCTGACGGTGTAACAACTGTACTTACCTGACCCTGGGGGACCCCTAAGTCTATGCCCAGAACCTTAACTCTGCCAGTCGAGTACTTACCCAAAAGTCGATAACTCACTTTTCTTCCATAGGGTAACATTGACTGGTTTCCCTTGGAAATTCTTCTGTGTGGAGTTTTGAAACTTTAAAATATTCATCTAAAATCAGCCGAATTACGAAAACGAATTTACTCATCTGTTATCAGGAGAGATCCCAGTGCTGGATCTTGGTGCTCAACACTGACCCTGAAAAGTAATCATAACTGTACTTACCGGTAACTTGAATTTCCTTCCATAGGATAACATTGCCTGGTTTTTGCTGAAAAAGTTTCTGTGTCGATTTTGCAAACTTACAAATATTCGTTAAAAATCGCCTGTGTGACATAAACGCATTCTTTCAATTGTTTACAGGAGATGCACCAGTGCTGGATCCAGGATCCAACACTGAGTAAGAGAAAGTAACAATAACACTGCTTACCTGTTAAGTGAATTTCCTCCCATAGGATAACATTGGTGATTCTATGTGAAAAAGTTTCTAAGTGCCAACTTTTAAAATACAATAATATTCCTTAAAAATCACAACTGTAACCAAAACGTTTTTACTCAACTGTTTACAGGAGATGTCCCAGGACTGAATCTAGGATCCAGTCCCGTGGTAAGAAAAGTAATCCAAAAAGTAATCTATTGCATTTAACTAGAAATTCCCATTGAGCTCCATGTTATATTGTGTTTGAAATTGTGTTGCCTATTGCAACAACTGTAACCATTGCATTCAAAAGTCTATTGCCTATTGAAAGTATTTATCTAAAGCATCTCATTCTGAGAAAGTATATTTCGATACCTATTGTTGGTTCTAAAATAAAACAAGCATATATTTTTATATACAAACCATTGGCCTAGAGTTCAGTTCTTGAGTGTGTGAGACCATTTGCTGACTGAGTGTGTACAACTACAACAAATGCTTTACACTGTCCTCTGATACTGCCTTACTGCTCGACCAAGCTACCACTTTAGAGAGTAAGGTTATATCCAACTTTAGCCTCTGCTAAACCTCTGGGGACTGTGGACTCTGTGCACACTGAACCTTACTTTGGTGCAGTATATACAGAGCCACTTTCTTACCAACCTTAAATGACCTAAATGTGCCTGAGCCACTATGACACTGCGTAATTTGGTAGGTAGAACAAAACTGTCCCCCGAGTATAATTTCACTGACTACTGATATCTCTCCTGCAATCTGAGAAAAGGTTTTAAGGTCTCAATTTAAGCACCTCCCATCTGGCCAACCGCGCCCAATATATTCAATAACTTTTCCCAAGACCATGTTTTCAATATACGCGGTTGTCCATTTTTGCTCACTCATAACAGCTTGGTACTCCTCTACAGCATCTACCAACGCTATGCACTCCACATCATCAGGCAAAACATCAACATCAAGTGCCATGCGTGAGAAGCAGTCCCCACAAAAGTTCTTGCCGTCCTGAATATGTTTAACCATGAAATTGTACTCCTGCAATTTATAAACAAGTCTGGTGAGCGTGGCGGACATATTATTACGGTTACAATTAGAAACAATATGCACAAGTGGTTTGTGGTGTGTGATTAACTCAAACCTGGTACCCCAAATGTACGTTCTGAATTTGTGTACAGCCCACACACATGCTAGGGCCACCCTTTCAATGGTGCTATACTGACACTCATAGGGTCTAAAGGTCCTAGAAACAAATGCTACAGTTTTTCTGATACCAGCAACTTTTTGCCTCACACAGCCCCCTAAACCACGATTGCTGGCATCTACAGTGATGATGGAGGGACATTTCTCACAGAATGCACTAAGAGCTGGAGCTGTTACAATTAAGTATTCAACAGTCTCAAATGCTCTCTCCTTTTCATCTGAGCATATGAATTTCTGCCCCTTTCTAAGCAGGGCAAAGTGACATTTTTGGGTTTATACCGTTACAAGACACAGTATGCCCTAAATATTTAAGCTCATTAGTGGCAAACTTACATTTTTCACGATGCATTATCATATCGTGTTGCGTTAAAATTGAGAAAACTTTATGCAAAATCATGTTATGTCCACTCAAGTCTTTAGTAAAAATCAAGATGTCATCTTGATACACCTGCACACCAGCAATGCTCCCAAACAAATTATCCATAATTGTTTGGAACACACTGGCGGCAGACACCAGACCATAAGGTAACCTCAGAAATCTGTAAGCACTGAAAGAGGTCACAAACGTTGTTAAATCCTGAGAATCTGTGCTAAGGACAACCTGATGGTTAGCAAACCTTAAATCAATAATGGAAAACCACTTAGCTTCCCCTAGACTTGCCAACAGATCCTTAATTTTAGGGAGTGGGTGGCAATCCACTACAGTATTCTTATTGAGAGCATGCAAGTCAGCACATAACCTGACTTTGCCTGATTTCTTGTGTGCCACCACAATGGGTTCCACCCACTGAGAAGAATCTGTAGTTTGAATGATACCTTGTTTAAAGGTACTGGGCAGACCTGATGAGCTACAGGTTAAGCATTAGTGATCAATTCAATTTGATGTTCAAACCCCTTGACTTTGCCTACACTTGTGTCAAACAGTGGTTTGAAATCAGCCAATACTCTCTCAGCAGTCTCTTGTATGTCACCCACAAATGACACTGGAACAACCCCAACCATTACAGGGTTGTCAGAACCTGGGACTAAATATAAACCCATTTTGGCAAGGTCCTGCCACCCTATAATATTTCTGCCTTTAGCTGACACATACACTTTAGTGTACGTCTCTCTACCCAGACAAGACATGTTAGTTTTGAAGTAGCCAAGCATATCAATATCCTTCTCTTCAAAAGCCTTGGGATTGACATCCGTGGGGAACAAGGTGCAATTAGAGCAGCGGCTGTCCTCCGCTAAGGCGGATGAGCGTTACCCCACTGCTCTGTGAGCAGCTGACAAAAGGAAAAATAAAATGATAATAACTAATGTTATTATCATTTTATTTTTCCATTAGTGTCTCACCTGGTTAGGGGCGGGGCAGGGCTGCACGTCACCGGAACAGTGATGGCACTCTCTTAAGTGCGCACTTTGCATGTTCTCTACCCAGGCTGCTTTACCATCTGGGTGGAGAATATGCCCAGGCCCCCAGTCCCTCTTTGAGCGACGAACCCCGATGCTCAGACCAATCACAATGCTTCTGTAAGGTAGCGTAGTGATTGGCTGAGAGAGACTGGGAGCCTGGTTGCTTCCTGGTTCCTTCCTGCTCCTGGACTCAAAAGAGGACGGAGAGGAGCTAGCCTGCCGGCATGCAGGTAAGTGCTGTTTTTTTTTCATTTACCGCCCCGCCACCCACGTTAAGAAGCGGTGAATTAGAGCCCCAAAACTCATGAAATGTGGTGTCTCTCAGAATGGTGATGGGTGACCCAGAATCAGCCATGACCATCAACGACACATAATCAATGCTTGCCTCACATGTTAGCCCTTTCACTGGTGTGGACTGATCGGTACAGTCCAACGTGAGAACAACATTGTTTAAGAATTTTGCACACATATCAACATCCACATCCACACTCCCAATCATTACAGGTTGTTTCGCACTCCTACACTTTGAAAGTGACCCATTTTCTTACATGACAAACATCTCTTGCCGTCGGAGTTCCGATGCGGCCAGACTAGGTACGGAGACGGGCCTCTGATCTTGATGAATGTGTGACAATAGGTCGGGCCCCCCCACGGAACTCATGGGGCATTTCTCAGACAATTTCTGAGTATGCGTCGCCGAGAGGAAACCATCCTCTATCACATAACGCACCTTAGCGAGTGCGCCACATAGATGGTCTCTTACATATTTAGCTTTAGACCACCATTTTAATCTCACACACATAAGGTCCTGAAGAAAGCCAGCCCAGCACAGAGAGACTGGCTGAAACATGTTGACCACACAGGATATCGGAGCCTAATTATCTCCAGAGATATCCACCTCTCCTTTTTAATCACTGCCGAGGGCCCACACATTAAAATAGCCTTCTTGTTACTTAACGGGACCCTACGGACAGCTTTTTAAACCACACTCATTTCACTTTCACTGCACACTCACTGCACAGAACCAGCTCTGCTGCATCCAGGCGTCGAAGCACACCCAAGGTACACTCGGTACCTTGGGTGGGACCCGATGATGAAGCATGTCACCAACTAGGTTGGTGAGTGAGGGTCTTCTAAAACATATATGTGTTGCATTACATACGCATATCAGGAGCTCCTATTCAGTAGCTAGTTCCCTTTGATAATTGCATTATACCCAGGGGAAGTGAACTGGCTTTTACCTTCCTCGCTCTTCATTTTGATTATTACCAAACATCTCTTGCCAACAGCAGGACAGCCAGTAAAATTACTGAGATGAGTTTTAGACCCACCCCTGTAGCAAGAACCAAAGATTTTCTTGTCCGTGTTTCTAAAAGGCTTCCCTTTCCTTGTAACAGCACAATCAGACTCCGAAAAATCATCACTAGGAACTACAACGTTGACACTAGATTCAGGATATAGCACTTTTCAAGAAATTAGTGGCTAAGTCAACAATTTCTTGCAAAGTTGGATTCCTGCAACTCAGCAATCTTACCTGAATCTTCCTCGAATGACATTTAAATACAAACTGCTCACGAAAACAAGTGTCTAGATAAGGACCAAATTCATACGCAGTAGCTAGAACTCTAAGGGCTGATACATATTCTTCCACGTTCTCCTCTGGTTGTTGTTTTTGCTTGCAGAAACAACGACGTTCAAGCATGATGTTAGGCCCGTCTGAGAATTGTTTTCGCAACCTAGCAATAGCCTCCAGATCAACATTCCATGGACCATCTCCAGATGGCGCAGGTACAGGGAGTAAACTGTCGAAAACGTTTTGGGAAGCATGCCCAATGGTTCAAAATAACAAGGCAAATTTGCGCACAGGGCTGTACCTATTGACATCTATGGCAGCCAAATGGTTTTTAAATAACCTACACCACTCAATCCATTTAATGAGTGTTTTACCAGGTTGAGCTAGGAAAAGAGGTGGCTGCGTAAATTACTGAGGTGTGGCCAAGACAAGTGTTCAGTGAATGCGCAAATAAAAACACAGTACTTTTGAATGTTCCCAGCAACAGTTAAAAACACAGTCAGAATCAAATGGTTAAAAATTAGTTTGAAATGTACCTTCTATGTTTGTAACAGGAATCCAAACCATTTAATAAATAAGCAGGAACAAGCAGTTAATTGTGAGAAATTCAATTATAAATGAAGAAATGCACTCAAAATGGCTGCCATGTGGAAACGCGATGATGTCACAGCCTCTACAATGAATTTAGGTGAAGGAACGAAACAAAAATGTCCGCTGGTGAAAACTCAATGATGTCACTGCCTGAACGTTGGACTTGAGGAAGCAGTCTGATCCAAGATGGTCGTCAAATGGAAAAGGGGTGAAAGAGAGGCTCTCAAGGGCCAATGCATGAGCCAATCAGTGAGCTCGCTGAACGAGGGGCTCAACCAAGCCCTCAAGACCCAATCAAACAACACGCAAGTCCACCAGGAGCACACAAAGTTACTGGATGTCCGGTAACGCAGTAAAGCACCAGTGCGCCAAAGACACGAAAATCCTCAGGTGGCACCTGTGGTGAGGCGAAAGTGCAGCAGGGTCGCGGGATGCCAAAAAGTCGGTGGGTCAGAGAAAATATCCCCAAGCGTCACCAAAATGTTGTAAGAATGGATTGTCCACAAAGCGTTGCACCGTAAAGGTGATTTTATTGCAAATTCCAAAAATCCGCGAGATGTCTAGCCAGTATGGATCCCAATCTTCTCTAGTAGAAGGCTGGAATCCTCCTGGACCGTTCACTTCGCGCGTGTGGACAACTTAAATAACAACAATAATGCACGCATACACATGCGTGCATGTATTGCCTTGACAACAGTACAATGAACCAAACTGGCCCATCAAGAGGTGTTCCACCAAATAGGGAGACCTCAAATTGATGACCACAGACTCTCCAGACCTATCTGCCATGCCAGGGCCTAACCACCCAATCCTATGAGTTAGTAAGATCTTATTTGATTGGGAAAGCGGAACATTTCTATTTCTCACCAATCAATCCAATACTTTATTGGTAAGCTCACCCGGGGTCTCCCTCTGCCCCCGCGCAGCTGTGGGACTTCTACCCTAATTCCAACACAGGGGCAGTTGGCTGGGGGTCGGTTAAATTCCGGGCGACTCTGAAATGGGTCATGACCTTCTGCCAAGGACGGTCTAGATCTAAGTACACTACAGTTGCTACCCATATTAGCTTCATGGCGGCCCAAGTTCCCTCTTGAGCTAAGGGGTAGAAAGGGAATTACGGACTGTGAATCATGTGTGGAAGGCTGAGCAGGTATAGGGCTATTTACTGCCGCTCCATTTGACACGGTGGAAGCCAAAGGGGTTAAGGAGGAAGACTGGCCAGGCTTGGCTATGTCTCTAAGGGCAGTGCTTGAGGCTTGGGGAGCATAGAGCTGACTTGGCATTTGGGTCTGCAGTTCAGTCGAAGAGCCAGTTCTTGAGGTCCTTCCTGAATTGCGGCAGTGATGGTGATTGCCTGAGGTGCAGAGGCAGGGAGTTCCAGGTCTTCACAGCGAGGTAGAAAAGGATCTTCCTCCATCCAATGTCTGAATGGCACTGCGTGAAACCTGAAAATCTGCAATAACTCTGGCACTCCTATGTGATTAAACTGTGTGATCTTGAGCTGATACCATGTCCTCGCAGCCCCCTGTTTGACCACTTGCACACTCCTACAGTCCTTTGCAAGCACAATTGCACATCTTTTTACACAGCCCTTTACACATAGTCAAGATGATAGCTATGTACACACAGGGGTGCACACGCCTACAGTCCTTAGCACACCCTTTTGGAGCCCTGTAAGTACACACATTAAAATGTTTTCAGCCCATTACACACACACACACACACACACACCCTTACAACCCATTCATTAACCCTTTACTCAAAGATACGCACTTCCACCTTCATATACACACACCTTAGCCCATACACCCTGAATCGCGTCCCCCTACAGCCATTTCCTCACACCTATGCAACCATTTCCCCGCAGGTTTATACATGGCCCAAGAAACACTCATGGCACACAGGAGCAGGGCAAAGCACCCAACTCACAAGGACAAAGTGCACTGCCTCATGGTACACAACAGCTGAACCTGTGCCAGTTGCACCTTCTCTCCATGGCAGGTGCAACCCAACATCCAGCTCCAAACACATATGCATTGTTCTTTATTGAAGTCTGGTGGAGCTCCATGTCCAGTGCTTCAACAATAAAAGCTTTGATGCACCACTACCCCATGGCGGACACTCCCTGATAATCTATTTTCCTACCTAGTGCCCATCGCACCTCTGCCCACCCACCCCATAGCTGCCAAAGTTTCAGATTGCTATGTGTGACATTTTCATATTTTCATTGTGAATATGAGTGACATTTCAATGACTATGAGTGACACTTTCTTGCGAGCATAATCAAGCAATGAAGGCGAGGGAAACATATAAATATTGGAAGCTACACCCATTTGAGCACAGAGAAACTCTAAGACCTTAAAACTGCTGCAAAGCGCCAGAAATGGAGGGGCACTTTGAGTCAAACACAGCCGGGAAGCCAGGGCGCTGTAGTGTTATTTCAAAAACTATTCTCTCTCGACGCTAATAAAAATTACCCTGAAGCCAAGCGGTCAGCCCCGGCTGGTGACTGGCCCCAGCCCCACAGCCAGCGGCACAGATGCCCAAGTCAACACATACACACAACTTGCGGACAAACACCGCGTCAGCACCAGGCATTGATTGGGGGGCAAGCCTCAGGCTAAGACACAATTAGCCGGGCAGCATCCTGAGCGTAAACCAGGGAGATGTTTACATCGCGCAGCTCGTGAAAACAACAGTGTGAGTGACCAGAAATATAAGACTGAGGGGCAGATTTTCAAAGGTCGAGTAGAATTCACGCTGCGCCGGAAAACCTTAGCGCTGCTTTGCATGCGTGAAAGTAAATAGCGCTGCATCATATTTACAACGCGAGGTGTCGCCAACTAGTGCATGCGCAAAAATAGTCTCGCGTTGCAGCGCAAAACGTATGTGCGTCACGCACGTCCTTAAAAAAAAAAACGCAAAACACTGCAAAAGGATGCCATGTATTTTGGTGGAAGTCCAAACACAAGAAATGGCAGAGAACCTTGCCCCACAACCCATTCCTGTAATGCAGTAGTCAGAAGAGGATCCAGCTACCAGGTCACTTTGGGAGGGAGGGTTTGGGGGGGGAAAGCAGACCACAAACCAGTGACTGTGTGTAAAAGGCCGCTTTTATTGAAACAGGTGCACATAACAATATAAATACCTCGGCAAACAGCCTTACAAAACTAGGCCTCACTAAATAAACCATTTACCTAACACCCCCGTGCCCCGCCCCCACCCCTAGCATTTTCTTTGAGCCCGCCTCCACCCGTACATTACAACATTACAAACCATAGCAAACAATACATCAACGTATAACCCTATAAATTCAACCTGTCCGTTAAACGCCTTCCCCTGCCTGCCCCTTTCCAGCTGTCAAACCCCCAACCTGTGTAACCGAAATAACAAGTAACCTGCCTACCCTTTCCCTGTCGATAAACCCAACTTCAAAATTAATCACCAAACCCCTGCCAACCCTGGCAAACTTCAAATGACCCCCGCACAGCACCTGTTCCAAGCGACAGTACATAAGAGCACCCTGTACACCTGTCCCAAAAAAGCCCCCTTAAAAAAAATTTTAGCCCAGGAAAAAAGAGGGGGAAAACCCAGAATAGAACCAATTATAAAATTATATGATAAATATATAATAAAGGGGGAGGGAGGGTGGGACAAAAAATTCCCCACGCTAAAGCTCCCGGCCACCAGGTCACCAAACCTAAAATGGTGGCCGGGAGCAGGAGCCCAAAGCATTTATACTTGGGCTCCAATTGGGCTATAAAAAACAAGCCCAAAGCTAAAATGGCTGTCTTGCAGCCCGCTCCCCCCCGCCCCTCCCAAACTGCCCGGGGGGGGGACCTCCCTGCGGTCGGCTGCCCCCCCCAGCCCCCTTTGGGAGGGAGGGGTGGGGGGGGGAAAGCAGACCACAAACCAGTGACTGTGTGTAAAAGGCCGCTTTTATTGAAACAGGTGCACATAACAATATAAATACCTCGGCAAACAGCCTTACAAAACTAGGCCTCACTAAATAAACCATTTACCTAACACCCCCGTGCCCCGCCCCCACCCCTAGCATTTTCTTTGAGCCCGCCCCCACCCGTACATTACAACATTACAAACCATAGCAAACAATACATCAACGTATAACCCTATAAATTCAACCCGTCCGTTAAACGCCTTCCCCTGCCTGCCCCTTTCCAGCTGTCAAACCCCCAACCTGTGTAACCGAAATAACAAGTAACCTGCCTACCCTTTCCCTGTCGATAAACCCAACTTCAAAATTAATCACCAAACCCCTGCCAACCCTGGCAAACTTCAAATGACCCCCGCCACCCAGAAAGTAGGGGGTGAAACTACCCCCCTCTTTCTGCCCCCCAGAGTAGGCTATCCCCTCTCAAACTTAAACCGCATGTCTCTGAACATTCAAGCATCTCGCCAATACCTCCCGAATCTCAAGTAGATAGAGGTCCATTCCAAGCCTGGATAAATGCACTCCGTCATCCCGAAAAAACTCCCCATTCTCAAATCGTATCTCTTTGTGTGTCACTCTCCCAAAACCTAGTCCCCGACAAAACCTAGAAATTTCCGAGTTCACTTTCCTCCGTGCCTTGTCAATAGCCCGGGGGTTCACAGCCCCCTCCAAACCCTGCGCGGGACCAATTCAGTCCACAACACGTGGCACCCTGACCATCGCTCCCTTAAAAGAGACAGATCCCTCTTCATTGCCCTCAGCAACACCACCCCTTTACTCCGCATAAATCATTCTCGCCCAGGTGAATCAACAGGACATCCGGGCACTGACCCCTCACCATCCATTTATTTAGACATGTTAACAATTCTTTCCAAAGCATCCCTCCCTTGCCTTTCCAAACAATTCTAAATACACTGTCATTGAAACCCAACATTTCCCCAAAATAACTGCGTCGTGCCTGAATCTGCGCCCATTTGATGAATGAATGCCCCACTATCCAAATGGTCAGTTCCTTGGATTGCGGCCCAGCCACCGAACCTGAAATGAGAAAATTAGAATAAGACTCACAACAAAGAGGATGACGCGTGCGCCTCTACCGCGGTCCTTCTCACATAGCGCTGAAAACAGTCTGACGACCAGCGCCCCAGCCGCATAATGTCCCCCTGTGACCAACCTCGGTTGTGCGCTTCTGTTGCTGCCCCGATCCTGAATGAATGTGTCCCATAACGCGCCCCATCCAGCCCAATACTCTGCAATGCCTTACGCAGTACCATGCGCAACTGATAATCCGTTACCCGGGACCCATTGTGATGCCGAAAAACCCCATCGGCCCCAACACCTCCCGCCAAAGATCTCCAATGGCGCGCCCACTGCAAAGGACATGTTGCAACTGGGGCCGCTGCCTCCAACCAAATTCCTTTCCCTAGGCTTCTCTGATCAGTTTTAGAATTGGCCAGCCAAATATGTATCCCCTTCTCCGCGAAAAACACATCGTGCCAACTGATGCCCCTTTTAACTTGGTACCCAGGAGTTCCGAGACTCTAAACGCCCCAAAAAACATGAACACCATCAAAGTAGAAAACAAACATGCTTCAAAACCGTCCCTACAAACCCCTGGTAAAGCTTCCAACAACCTGGCCAGAATCTGCCATGAAAGGGGGCTCCTAGAAAAACGCGCCCCTCCCCGCTCCCTAGCCCAGCCTTCTAGCATCCTCCTCCCCACTTCCCCTGCTGAGGGGGAGTAACCCCAAAAGAGTTTTCCCATAAAAGAGATTCCCGCCAATTTCCCGGCGATAGTCACCCTGGAAAGGCCTCTCTCTATAAGGCCTAGGATAAACTGGATCACATCCTCAGACCGCCGCCAACTCTCCTCCCGCCTGCAGGCTCCTGATGCCAGGAAATCCCTCCATGCCAGCGCATAGGCCGCCCGCGTGGCCACAGACAAAGAACCTACCACCAATTGTAGCACCCTACGTTGCCTACATACCAAAGATGCTCCGGCATTGGGGTCGGTGTCCTGTCCGCCTCCTTGGCCAGCCCACGGAATCTCCCCCACTGCGAACGAGACAAGGCATCCGCTATGTCATTGTCCACACCAGGGATGTGCAAGGCCCTGAATGCAATGTCGTGTCTAAGGCAGCCTAACACAAACACTCGCAGCAACTTGAGAATCTGTTCATCTCTGGCCGACTGTCTGTTAACAATCTCTACCACTGCCATGTTGTCCACACGAAACAAGACCCTCTTGTGCGCCAACTCCTCGCCCCACAGGGTCAAAGCCACCAATTACGGGAAAAGCTCCAGAAAGGCTATGCTCCTCCCCCCATCCTTCCATTGTGGAGGCCACTTCTCAGCACACCACCTACCTTGCCAATAAATGCCAAAGCCGTCGCTGCCTGCGGCATCTGAAAAGATTTGCACGTCCCACCGGACGTCATCCTCCCTGGCCAATGGCACTCCATTAAAAGAGTGTAGAAAAACTGACCACATCCGCAAATCCTCTTTCACCCCTGCCGCCAAGCGCACATGGTGATGCGGCAAATGCTGTCCTGCTAGTGCCCGGCCCAACCTCCTACAAAACGTCCTCCCCGCTCTGACTACCCTACAGGCAAAATTAAGGTGACCCAGCAACACCTGAATGCTCTTTACTGTCACTTTCTGCTTTGACAACATCTTGTCCAGTAACTCCAACATTTTCACTTTTTTATCCTCTGGCAAGCGAGCCCGCATTGCCACCGCATCAATTTCGATCCCCAAAAAGGACAAAGTTGTAGATGGACCCATTGTCTTCTCGGGTGCCAATGGCACCCCAGTTCCCTCATGAGCTCATGGAAAGTGTCCAGAGCTATCTGGCATTCCGTGGAGCCGGGGGAACCTACAAAGAAGAAATCGTCCAAGTAGTGCGTCACCAATGTGTGACCCGTGTGCTGCGTGAAATACCACTGCAAAAAGGTGCTGAAACGTTCAAATAAAGCACATGACATAGAGCAACCCATCAGCAATGCTTTGTCCACGTACCATTTACCCTCAAAATGGATACCCAGAAGATCCCAATCATCTGGATGGACTGGAAGCAGCCGGAATGCAGATTTAATGTCACACTTTGCCATTTTTGCAGTTGCGCCCGCGGTCACAACAAGTGACATGGCCACGTCAACCGAGGAATATGACACTGAGGCAGCCTCCTCACTGATAAAATCATTAACTGACGCCCCCTCCGGCCATGACAAGTGTTGAATCAGTCTGTACTGTCCTTCTTCCTTTTTGGGGACCACCCCGATGGGTGATATGATCAAGTTGTCCACTGGCCAATCGTCAAAGGGGCCCGCCATCCTCCCTTCCCTTACCTCCTTGTTTAATTTATCCTGGACTACCTCCCTGTGTTCTGCCGCTGACTTCAGGTTATCTGCCCACCTCCTCTGCCTTGGACCCTGGTAACCCAAATGAAACCCCCACTGAAATCCCTCCAGAAGCACCCGTTGAGCCCCCAAATCCCCATACCCCTGGAGTACCTCCGCCAGTTTTGTTACCCTAACTGGCGTAGGAGCCTTTGGGCCCAGTACCCTGTGGTCCTTTCCCACCCCTGCCGCTCTGGAATTGATGCGGGGGGGCAGACGTGCCGGCGCCTGACTGCTGCCACTGCTGACCTCCCTGTGGCTTAATGCCCCAACAGTTAACCAGGGGATGGCGCTTCCCGCATTTGGAACATTCGTGTCGGTACTTGCAATACTCCCTCGTGCATAAGCCCTTATTGAAGTCCCAGCACGCCCCAGCTCCAGCTTGTGTCACGGCTGCGCCTCCCACCCCTCCCCGGGTGGGCTTCCCCTGAAAGGGCCGGTATACCAACGGCAATCCGCTAGCTGTAAAAATGGTCTTACCACCCGACGCTGCCCCCATTGTATGCTGCCACAAGTCTGTATCTAACTCCCCCCATTTTGCCTCAGGGTCCCAAGCCATACGAGCCCTGAACTCTTCGTCATATTGGGCCCAAGCGTACCCTCCACTTGTGATTTGCGCCTTCCGTATCACATCGATATATTTAAATATGGCTACGCTGCGCTCCGGGAACTTTTCGCAGTACACACTAGCATATATTAAAAATGCTGCCGTCCAATTCTCAATGGTCAACGGCACCTTAGGCCGCTTGGCCAGCTCGTATTCCTCCTCTTTCGAGCCCTCTTTGGACCTCACCTCCCTATGCAGGAGCTTCAGTATTTCCACATATTCCCCTTTCCATATACGTTCTTTGGTTAGCAGCATTAAATGGGCCCCCAAAGGTTTTGTCACATCCATGTAGGGCAGCTTCTTACTTTTCAATTCCTTACTCTCCAACGGTTCTTTACCCCCCACCACTGCTTCCGTGTTTGTCCCGCTTTCTACCTTGTCGCCCAGTGCTATCCCCCTTCTCCTGTTCCCACCCCCGTATCCTTCACGTATTTCCCCTTGTGTAATCTCCCTTCCGTCACTCTCCCCCAACCCCCCTTCCCCCGTCCCCACAGACACCATCTTAGGTTTGGCCTGTGTTCTACCGGTCTCACCTGGCTCTAACGAAGATGCCCGGACGGACACCGACCTCCTTGCCCCTGTCTCCGTCTGATCCACACTCCGGGGAACCCTCACTGCGGGGCCGCGCTCCCTCCTGGATCCAGACGCCACTGCCGTTCTGTGCGGCACCACTCCCGGAACCTGCAAAAAACTAGTAAAAACATGAGAGGGCCCCCCCTCCTCAGTCTCCCGCAATTCCCCTTCCTCGGGGCTGTCCTCGTCGTAGCCAACACAATGGGCTCCTCCACTTGGAGCACCTCTGGATCAAAAACCACAGCACGGGCCCTACCGGACCCAACCTGCCCCACACTGGGCCTGACGGCCCCAGAATGTCCTCCTTGCGGGGGAGCCGACTGTACCCGCCGATACTCCCCCATGCGTTGACCTCTCTGCGCATCCATTACCGCTGTAATGTCGGACCACCGTGCCCTGTCCGTCGGTGTGGCCAGCGAGGTCGTACAGGACCTTCGTGTGCTGGCCGCGACGGGATCCCCCGCCGGTACGGGATGCGCCGCGCAAGGCTCCACCCTCCCTTCTCCTCGGTGTAATTGGGCCGCACCGCGCCCTACCGAGTCCGCAACACTGCGACGCTCCCTGCCCTGTAAAGAAAAAGTTTGGACTGATGTGCCGGTTCCCTCACACCTGCCTGAAAACACGGCCCCCCGCAAATCCGGCGAAAGCTCCCTATTACGACTAAACCGCCTAGACCTCACCGACCCCCCAGGGGGGAATCCCCCCTCTTCCTCCCCACTCCATTCCAGCCCCGCCTGTACCACTGCCGCCGCTGGGTCCCAACCCCGACCTGCACCCCTCCCCTCTAATGTATCCCCAAACCCTACCTGTCCCCCTCCCCTGCCCCCCCCACCACCGGTGGCCTCCTTAGCCCCGCGTCCCCCCCCTAAGCTCCCGCGCCCGCTGTGCCTCTTGCCTCTCTCCCACACCCAAGCCCCGCACCCCTTCCGCCCAAGACGGAAAGATATCTAACCCCTCCCAAGCCTGGTCCCCTCCGGCCGTGTCTAAATCCCCCAAATTCATATCCCACCCCCCCCCAGCCCAAAACCTCACCGCCCATCTCAATGTGCCCACTCCCCCCCCAGCTTATATGTGTGCCCTCCCTGGCCGCCCCATCTCCGCTAGTGGGAAAAAAGGTCTGTTGGCTACCCCACCCTCCCACTTGGGCCCACTCTCCCTCCCCCAAGGAGCTGCCCCCCACCGACCCCATCTCGGCCCTTCCAGAATAAGGGGGGGAAAAAAGGAGGGGGCTGTATATCTGCCGATCACCAGCCTCCCCCTCCTTACCTGCCACAAAATCAGCGCTGCCCCTGTTCCCCGTAACAGTCCCAGCCCAGCCCAATACCCCATGGGCACTAACCCCAGAAGGTCCAGCTTCCCCACCCCACTCCCTGCTCACTACTTCTGCTGCCTCCGTCGCACGAGGAGGGGGGGGGCATACACTCACCGCCCCCTCCCCCCATGTCGCTGCTGGCTGCCCTGCTCCCAAACCCTGCCTCAGGCTCCCCAGCCTCCCCAGATGCTGCCACTACAATCGCGCAAGGCACAGAGGCCGATCGCCGCTTCCCGCCCCGCCTTCCCCGCGCTGCAACACCCCCGTGGGGAGGAACACGAGCGCTCAACTGGCGCTAAGGCCGCTCCCGGCCCCACCGATGCAGTCGCCCTTTCCCCTCCCTCGCAGGCGTTACACCACCCCCGCGCCCCATAACTCCCGTGGCCCCGGCCCTACCACCCTCCCCAGGCTCTAAAATCACTGTCGGGGCCGTCTTCCTAGCTCGCGGGCGGCCCCGCTCACTTACCGACATGCGTTGACGCTCGGCGACGTGCAGGCGGCAACGGCCGCCGCCACTCCCGCCGAGGCCTGCCGCACCGGGCGCGCCGTCCCTGCCCCTGCTCCAATCACAAGGTCCATCCGGCCCGCCTCGCTCAGGAGCCGGAGGGCCTCCAAAACGCGGTAGTCTTCTCCTGCCATAACGCGACTTCCTCACTAAATGACCCCGACGCTGAACAATAGTCAAAACCTTAAAGACCCTACCTGACAAAAAATTCCCCACGCTAAAGCTCCCGGCCACCAGGTCACCAAACCTAAAATGGTGGCCGGGAGCAGGAGCCCAAAGCATTTATGCTTGGGCTCCAATTGGGCTATAAAAAACAAGCCCAAAGCTAAAATGGCTGTCTTGCAGCCCGCTCCCCCCCCGCCCCCCGCCCCTCCCAAACTGCCCGGGGGGGGGACCTCCCTGCGGTCGGCTGCCCCCCCCAAGCCCCCCTTCCTGTGCGGCGGTGCGAGCAGCGCTGACATTGCCACAATTTCACAAACTTTATCAAATGGCAGCCACACGCTCGCGTCGCTGCAGGTGGCAGAGGTCCCACACCTATTAAAGTCACTGTGTCACTCTGACTCACAACCTGCGATGGCTGATGTCTTGGTAGTAGCCATTGGTCACTGCCTCTGACTCCAGTAGTCAGAATCAATGCTGCGCAGCGGGAATCCTTCCTGTTACATTGTCGTCAGTAGCCGCTAGCTGCTCAGACACTCCCCAAGCTTGCCAGGAGCAGCGCGCATGCCGCGGCGCGCTGCCACTCCAGCTCAGTCAGCATAGCACTAACGGCTTGACAGCCGAGGCAGGCGATATGCCTATATTATGAGTGACTTTACATCTCAGCATGGTGATGCAGACCACCACACTAAAATACATTAGTCTAACGCGTGGTACTTGGCAGGGCAGCCACCCCATTGTGCTGTCTCACATTGGCACCATGTAATGTTAACAGTGCAGTCCCCTTCTGCCTATCATTCTATCCATCGCGAGGCCGCACAGCTCCCCTGGCCCTCTCCCTTCCAACACTCTCCCCCTCACATCACATAATGCAGCAGCAGCATCTCATTCTATTGCTGAATCCCGATTTTTTTTTTGTAAGCACAGGAAGATTAAGTCATTTACCCAGAATCACAGGATGCTGAGCCGACGCTGTGACTCAAACCTGGTTTCTCCCTTCAAAGTCAGCAGCTCTGGCTGTTAGCTTGAAAGCAATTAGGTTTCATTTTGACTAAATGCGGGGAATGGTGGGCTATTTTACCAAAAATTGTAGTTTGCTGTTTAAAATAAATATCAAAGTTGTGAAGGTGGTTTGAAAAGCACTATTTTAAAAGGGACAAAATGGACACATTTCTCTCATAAAACGAGCCATCTACAATGCTCAGTGATGCACAATCTGGCCTTTTAATAATACATCAGCAAAACAGGAAGTGTGACCCCAGCACACAATCACACCTCCTGTCTCACTGCAACATAGGCCAATCCTGAAGAAGTCCGCCGTGACACAACAGGTGTACGGCAGCTACTGCAGTCACCCTGAGGAAAGAGCGCCTTTAGGGGCATATTCACAAGGACTTATCGCCGAGTTAGCGGCACTTCTTCCCAGCCAAAGTGGCGATAAATTAATCGCACCATTCACAAGCTGGTGTTAACAGCCGACAACACCAGTTTCCCTGCGATAGCAGCCGCAAAAAACATTGCCACGGATGACACCGGCAACTAACGCTAATGAGATGCAGAGTAGGCGTTCCCCTTGCAAAAACCCGCGGAAACACCACTTCCCAACATTCCCAACGACCAGCCAGATCGGCGATAAGAATCAAAAACATGTGATCCAGCGCTAACAATAAAAATAATTCTCCTATTATGCTTTGGTCATCCAGGTACAATTATTTCTCTAACACACACACTATATCCATATGACGGTGGGGCCCATAACACCGCACATACATTCACTTACTCATTTATTCCCTGGATTTCCTCCGTCAATGAACCTAGGAGAAAAACGATTCGCTGGAAGGATACGGGATACCTCTTTTATCATGACATAATATTTCTCATTTGCTTTTAAGGTATTCCGCTCATTGGTCGATGGACCAACTAGTAGGAATCAGTTGATGGTGATTAAGACCAGCTCAATCACAATGAACTCTTCAACATTTTCATTTTAATCATTGAGCTAAAGAATCACTGAGTCATTTGTTTAAAGAATAATAAAGTTTATATAAAGTTTTGAATGCAGGAAAATAAGATTAGCTTATTATTCAGATCATTACATTTATTATCAATATACGAATACTTTGGAATTGCATTGCATATTTATTAGACGGAAAAATAAGATTATCATGATACGAACTCTAACGATCACCCTATCTATCTGTTTAAGGAAAAATTAATAATTCTAAAATAAATCTATCAGGAAAGACTCTCCTAAAGCAGCATCTTAATACTCAACTGGAAAAGAGAAATAACAGCAGCAGCATCAGCTCGTCAGCATCAGCAACCGCAACTTCACTCATCTACAGCATCTAATTTCTCCAGCATCTCCCGCAGCATTCGAACAGCATTCTAACCCCTCCCACCAAGAGTAGGTCTTCTTATACCCTAATTCTAGCTTACAACATACAATGTTTCTTCTTCATGGCGCGATTCATTCTCATTGGTCAAAAGCTCAGGTCCATATACATTTTAATCAAACTTCCTGGTCTTAACCAGTTCCGTGTGGAATGTCTATGCAAGCATCGTTTCCCACAGTTCATGCACTTGCTCATCCATTTCGATCAGTCCAAATTGTATCTTTTTCTGTTACATTTTGTGTAAAACAGTTCCGTCTATTGATTCGGTCGGACTTCTCACGCTTCTTGCTGATCATCTTGGCACACATCTGCTCAGAAGGGTCACAACAGCCTTGACCATACTTTCATCCTAGCCTCTCGGCATCAGCACGTGATCATCCCTTTTCCACAGCCTCTCGCCTCTATCACATGGTCCCCTGCTCATGCGTACTCTAGCAACTTGCGGCCATTTTATATTGCTGCTCGACAGGCCTAAGCGCACTATTTTCAAAGATAAACAAAATATTATTAAAACAAGGAAATATAAACCCTTTCGTTTCCCTCCCGTCTTTCTACGTACCCCAATTAGGTATTACCTAGCAAAAAGCAACATATAAAGCTGTCCCTTACTTACCATCGCTTTATTTTGCAACCACACGTTTTATTTAAAAGCACAAATCATGCATTTATTATTTAATTAGTACGCAAATATTATGTTATGTTAAACACATAAACAATTAAAAGTCAGTTAATTTGCACACAGAATTGCGTGTTACCTTTAACCCTTAACATACATTGTTGGTTATTTACTTAAACGAACATGTTTATTAATATTTTACGAAAATATTAGGAGGTTAAAATTTTTACAATTACCCTGCTCCATCAACTCCCCCCTTTGGTGATTTTTAATATCACCACAAAAAACCCAAGTTATACAATTTTCTCAGACAGCATATATCTTTTATCCATTTGCTTTTGTTAGTTTACACAACTGTATCCCTTTCAACTTGTCTCTTCGTTTTCTTGTACATGTTCTCTTTTATTTCTTCTAATTCTGTTTCACTCATTTCTCTCTCTCCTTGTTTATCATGTTTTCTTTTTCTATTTTATTCTGTCTTCTTCTTCTCTTTATACATGTTATTGCAAGCTTCAGCATTAAAATTATTATTATCATCGTTGCTATTATTATAACTTTCCCTATTATTGAAATGAAATGAAATTTGTACTTGTAAAGCGCACCCATACCCCCAAAGGGGTGTCCAGGCGCTGTACGCATACCGCTGTGGAACCCTTCCTGGCTTTTCCCTGTGAAATGTCCACTCCTGGGCACCCCCAGGGTGAAGCCAGGCATCCCAGCGCTGTTGGGGCCGTTGTGGAGATTAAGCAAGCTATTGCCCAGAGTTGCAGAGTGGGACCCATGATTAGAATAGGCACCGAGGCAAGAATGATCAGGTCCGAGGAAATTGAGCCCAAGACCCGCCGAGGCGGGAATTGAACCCTGGTCCCGGGCCAGATCTCTGCATCAGGGTCTGCCGCTCTAACCATTGAGCCACACTTCTCCACTATTATTAATCCACTCATTCTTGTTAACCAATTTATTACAGAAGAAAACCCTTTACCAAGTTTTCCAAAAGCACTTTCAACCTCCAGTGGAACAAGTTCTTTGTGCAAATTTGTAATATTTGTTATATACTTCTGTATATTTTCGCTCTTATCTGGAATGTAAGTGCAACAATGTTGGACTTTCAGCATTCCACAGACTCCGCCCTCTTTGCCAAAAGAATGTCAAGGGCAAGACGATTTTGCATCACCATAGCTCTCATGGCAACCATCTCGGTATTTACCATCAAGAACCCTCCAGCAGTATCCGTAGATAAACGATCTACCACTGTTGATAATTTCCGAATTCTAAATGCATTCAAAGATATTCCCACTGCTGGTATCAATGCACCAAAAATATCACCTACTATTTCTGAAAAACTTTCCCTTTTTCTACGTGTAAAGGTATTTATCATTTTGTGTGTTCCTTTTTCTTTTCTATCCACATGAAAAATCTTTGGAAAGACCAGGCCTAAGTAACATGACCCATACCAATGGTCCGGTAACCTATAATAAGCCCTATTTCCGCAAATATAATAAATCCCTGGAAATATTGGATCTTTTCCCCTTTGAATCCCCATCCACCTAAAATTTGGTAATTGTCATAGCAATTACTGGAACCCACAAAATAATTGTCATATCTTGTCTTATTTCTTCTAATGCACAACCTTCCCTGTTGGGGCCAATCCAGAGTCATAGCTGCATTTGTCTTTTTCTTGTCATGATTGTCTTCCTCAAACGCCCAAAGAGGTGTTTTTGTCTCTTCTATCACTTTTCTTTGGAATTTCACTCTTCTCTCTTCAACCATCTCTAAAAATACCTTTTCTTCCTTCTTTAACTCACAGGTAAGGTTGTACCTAATTATACTATCTAATGTTAAAATCTTATCTTCTAAAAAATATTCACCAAACGTTTTTCCCTCTTTTATTTTGTTAAGCTCGGGAACTACAGAAACTTTTGCAAAAATCTTATTTATGTCAGTGTAATAATATTCTAATCTACCTGTTTTATAGAATAAACTTGTTAAAACACTACGGGGTCGATTCCGATTCGGGCCGGAAAAAGCACCGACCGACTCGGATCCGGAGAAAATACCGACCGACACGTACCCGTGGCGCACGACACGCCAAGTACGATGCAAGGCGCGAAAAATCCGACCGACACGTACCGAAACCAAGTCGACCGACCGAGCCGCACGGAAAACAGCAATCCGGCCGGAAAAACACTCGAATACAACCGACCGACACGCACCCGGAACAAATCCGACCGAAACGTACACGCGAACTCCAAACCGCAAAGTACGATGCAAGGCGCGAAACCACGACCGAGTCGGACGGAGGACAAGCCGCACGACCGACACGCATACAAAACCGAGCCGAAGCAACACAAAACACCGCGACCGACGCGTACGCAGCATAGAAAACTGCACAAACACAGCGTGAACGAAACGGAGAACACCGTACGAGACCAATGCAGGGTCCGACTCGGTCACAAGAACGTTTCCAACATACACAAACAGCACAAAGGAAAAATCACCCAAAAACAGGCCAAACAAGCAATTACCAAGCCAATAAATACTGGGGGGACAGAGAACAAAGACACACCCACAACTCCACCTATATAAAGGACACAAATCACTACCATGAGCCTTTGCAAATGCCATTCCACTGCCAGCACCCAAGAGAAAGCAACCACACACCCACAGCTCATCCCTCACACAAGCCACACACCATCAGCACACCAACAAATACCTACCTCACATACACCCAGCAAAACACACACTCACACACCCTCACCTGCACACCAACACACACATCACTCACCATCACCACCCATCACCATGCCCCCCAAGAAGAATCCCAAGTTCCTAGATAGTGAATTGGAAGTCATGGTAGACGAGATCCTCAGGGTGGAGCCACAGCTGTTTGGCACACTGGTCCAACAGACCCCCATGTCGCAGAAAACCAAGATGTGGGAGAGGATCATCAACAGGGTGAACGCCCAATCACCATGTCGGCGCACAAAGACCGACATCCAGAACAGGTGGTATGACGTGCGCAGGAGGGTACGGAAAATGCTGAAGCAAGACTACATCAACAGCCAACACACCGGCAGTGGCCCTCCTGCCAAGCCAATATACCTCAGGCCCTGGGAGGAGAAGGTGCGGGCCATCCTTCCGCCAGTGAGCGTATATGGACTAGAGGACATCCCAGAGCCTGGTGAGTACACAACAAATGTACACAATATACTGCCACAAAACACACACACATCACTGTCAAGGGGAGAGTCAAACCATGCACTCATAGCAATTACACAGCAACCAGAACAGAATCATCCCAAAATGTGTATGTCAGTCAGATAAACACAACACATGCCATCAAGAAAGTCACATCCAACTGTGCCAACACATGTACAAACACAACTACAACTACAGCTAGGCAGTGGCACAAATAGAACTAACAAACACATCCAGACATGTAGCCACCACAACAACACCAACACACAGTGAAGACCACTCAAAGGAAGGAATTCTGTGTATGCTGGCCAAGTCAGTGTAGCCAATAGCATCATGGGAGTCGCAGTCACACATATTGCCCCCCCACAACTGTCCCATCAACACCACCATGAACCATGCGCACATCACAGGGAGTGGAGAAGGACTCACAAGATGGCTGACACTGGCTACTGCTGTGGGGAGCACAAGGCCCTGCTGGCAACTGTGCACCAACAAACAGCAGGACACCACTGACTGACATCCTGAGAGACAACTTACACTCCCTGCAATGCAAGCACGTTCCATGGTGGGATATCTGGCTAGCTGGCTGGGAAGGGGGACTTGCAGCACTGACCATAGTCACAAGCACCTCCCCTCACACCCCCCCAACACAAACTCCACAGAACCCACCTGGTAGAATGCAATGCCCCCATCCTAACACAAGATCCCACAAAGAACCACCACCCTGGGTTATGTTGTGTGAAGCACAGGGACACTCTTGGGACTCTTAGCCAAACAACTGCCAGGACAACACTCCCAGCCATCCTGTCAGCACAGCCAGCCCACCCCACAGGGAAGCAGAATCAAAAGGAAGGAAGCATGGGCATGCTGGGAAGGGGGTGGAGGCAATAGCATGATGGGAGTCGTAGTCACTGATATTGGTCACCCCCACAACTGGCCCATCAACACCACCCTGAACCATGCTCACATCACAGGAAGTGGAGAAGGACTCACAAAATGGCTGACACTGGCTACTGCTGTGGGGAGCACAAGGCCCTGCTGGCAACTGTGCACCAACAAACAGCAGGACACCACTGACTGACATCCTGAGAGACAACTCACACTCCCTGCAATGCAAGCACGTTCCATGGTGGGAGAACTGGCTGGCTGGCTGGGTGGGAAGGAGGACTTGCAGCACTGACCATAGTCACAAGCACCTCCCCTCACACCCCCCAACACAAACTCCACAGAACCCACCTGGTAGAATGCAATGCCCCCATCCTAACACAAGATCCCACAAAGAACCACCACCCTGGGTTATGTTGTGTGAAGCACAGGGACACTCTTGGGACTCTTAGCCAAACAACTGCCAGGACAACACTCCCAGCCATCCTGTCAGCACAGCCAGCCCACCCCACAGGGAAGCAGAATCAAAAGGAAGGAAGCATGGGCATGCTGGGAAGGGGGTGGAGGCAATAGCATGATGGGAGTCGTAGTCACTGATATTGGTCACCCCCACAACTGGCCCATCAACACCACCCTGAACCATGCTCACATCACAGGAAGTGGAGAAGGACTCACAAGATGGCTGACACTGGCTACTGCTGTGGGGAGCACAAGGCCCTGCTGGCAACTGTGCACCAACAAACAGCAGGACACCACTGACTGACATCCTGAGAGACAACTTACACTCCCTGCAATGCAAGCACGTTCCATGGTGGGATATCTGGCTAGCTGGCTGGGAAGGGGGACTTGCAGCACTGACCATAGTCACAAGCACCTCCCCTCACACCCCCCAACACAAACTCCACAGAACCCACCTGGTAGAATGCAATGCCCCCATCCTAACACAAGATCCCACAAAGAACCACCACCCTGGGTTATGTTGTGTGAAGCACAGGGACACTCTTGGGACTCTTAGCCAAACAACTGCCAGGACAACACTCCCAGCCATCCTGTCAGCACAGCCAGCCCACCCCACAGGGAAGCAGAATCAAAAGGAAGGAAGCATGGGCATGCTGGGAAGGGGGTGGAGGCAATAGCATGATGGGAGTCGTAGTCACTGATATTGGTCACCCCCACAACTGGCCCATCAACACCACCCTGAACCATGCTCACATCACAGTAAGTGGAGAAGGACTCACAAGATGGCTGACACTGGCTACTGCTGTGGGGAGCACAAGGCCCTGCTGGCAACTGTGCACCAACAAACAGCAGGACACCACTGACTGACATCCTGAGAGACAACTCACACTCCCTGCAATGCAAGCACGTTCCATGGTGGGAGAACTGGCTGGCTGGCTGGGTGGGAAGGAGGACTTGCAGCACTAACCATAGTCACAAGCACCTCCCCTCACACACCCCCAACACAAACTCCACAGAACCCACCTGGTAGAATGCAATGCCCCCATCCTAACACAAGATCCCACAAAGAACCACCACCCTGGGTTATGTTGTGTGAAGGACAGGGACACTCTTGGGACTCTTAGCCAAACAACTGCCAGGACAACACTCCCAGCCATCCTGTCAGCACAGCCAGCCCACCCCACAGGGAAGCAGAATCAAAAGGAAGGAAGCATGGGCATGCTGGGAAGGGGGGTGGAGGCAATAGCATGATGGGAGTCGTAGTCACTGATATTGGTCACCCCCACAACTGGCCCATCAACACCACCCTGAACCATGCTCACATCACAGGGAGTGGAGAAGGACTCACAAGATGGCTGACACTGGCTACTGCTGTGGGGAGCACAAGGCCCTGCTGGCAACTGTGCACCAACAAACAGCAGGACACCACTGACTGACATCCTGAGAGACAACTTACACTCCCTGCAATGCAAGCACGTTCCATGGTGGGATATCTGGCTAGCTGGGTGGGAAGGGGGACTTGCAGCACTGACCATAGTCACAAGCACCTCCCCTCACACCCCCAACACAAACTCCACAGAACCCACCTGGTAGAATGCAATGCCCCCCATCCTAACACAAGATCCCACAAAGAACCACCACCCTGGGTTATGTTGTGTGAAGCACAGGGACACTCTTGGGACTCTTAGCCAAACAACTGCCAGGACAACACTCCCAGCCATCCTGTCAGCACAGCCAGCCCACCCCACAGGGAAGCAGAGTCAAAAGGAAGGAAGCATGGGCATGCTGGGAAGGGGGAGGAGGCAATAGCATGATGGGAGTCGTAGTCACAGCTCTACATCCCCCACCACATGGCCCAGCAAGCTCACACTCACGCATGCACATCCCACAGAGAGTGGAAAGGCCCATCAAAGATGTCTGACACTGTTGCTGTGTCGTGGGGAGCACAAGGGCATGCTGGGTACTGCACACCAACCAACAGCAGGACACCACTGTCAGCCATCTTGCCATTGCTCTCACACCCAAACACACTGAACTCCACACAAATGCAAGTAAGTATGGGAATGCTGGGAAGTGGGGTGGTGGCAATGGCATGATGGTAGTCGTAGTCACTGATATTGGTCACCCCCACAACTGTCCCATCAACACCACCCTGAACCATGCTCACATCACAGGGAGTGGAGAAGGACTCACAAGATGGCTGACACTGGCTACTGCTGTGGGGAGCACAAGGCCCTGCTGGCAAATGTGCACCAACAAACAGCAGGACACCACTGACTGACATCCTGAGAGACAACTTACACTCCCTGCAACGCAAGCACGTTCCATGGTGGGATAACTGACTGGCTGGGTGGGTGGGAAGGAGGGCCGGCTGTCAACCAAACACAACCAATGCAGACCATGTTCACACCCCAGAAAATACATAGAAATGCCCAAATAATGCAGGACAATGTGCCACACCAATATCAACCCCTGACTGTGACGACTTAGGACAATGCAATGTACAGGCCCGCACCCAGAGCCACAGTCACAACTGTCATGTGTGTCAACCATTGATGCCTGCAGAAACATAACATACATTGTTTGTGTCTCCCAAAAACAGGTGATGATGGGGACACAGCAGCAGACGCTGAGGAGTCCCAGTCCCAGGCTCAAGAGGATGCCGAGCTCACTGGCGTCGTACAGCCTCTGTCCTCCTCGGACGATGAAGACCAACCTGGCACATCCGGTGCAAGTCAACATGCAGCACCAGCAGGACCACCAGCTGCAGCACCAGCAGGACCACCAGCTGCACCCCCTGCACCCACCCCTCCAACGACTGTCACCACGAATACCATCCCTGCCGACATGGACAGAACAAGGAGCAACACCAGCACAGTGACCCTGGACCAACCTGGGGCCATGGACACCACCACCACCACCAACCCCCAAGGTGGACCAGGGTTATCTGTGCGTGCCACTGCACACACTGCACATGTCAGCAGGGGTGGTGGGAGGGGTGGGAGACAGAGGTCGCTGCTTGCAGACGTTGCTGGTGTGCATGATGACCCACAACTGGTACGCATAGCTGATGCGTACCAGTCCAGCACCGGAGAGCTCAGCCAGGTAGTGGGGCTCCTCAGAGACATTAAACAGCAGCAGGCTGCCCATCATGCCCGCTTGGACTCCCACATGTCCCACGTGGAGTCACACATGTCCCGTGTGGACTCACACATGTCCCGCGTGGAGTCCAAGTGGGATGCACTGCATGAGATGACGGCGGTGCACAGGGACATTTTACAATGCCTCCGCCAGATGAACAGCAACCAGTCCACACCTCCCTGTGTGCCAACAACATCTGGTGCCGAGCAAACTGCAACTGCCACAGGGAGGGAGGAGGACTCTGGCGGAGAGTCCCCTGCACCGCAGCAGCCTGTACTTGAGGCCCCCCCCCCCCAAGAAGAGGGGTCGTCCGAGGAGGGAAAAGTGAGAGGCCGATGGCCAGGTGCAACTCCCAGGAAGCCTGAACCTGTTCTGGATGTTCGCCTTTGTGCACAGACTGTTCACCCTGTTGACGGCAACACTACTCCCACACATTGCATGGGGAGTACAAGTTGGACCAATGTGTCAGACAACTGTGGCCCCGATACTGGGGATCCTGTCTACCAGGACTTTCAATTCACCTAGGAACTTGGGATTGCAAGATTTATGTACAGCACAACCCATCCTATGCACTATTAACACAAATGTATCACAATAAACACACTAATACACCATACTTGCCTCTGTCGTGATTCCAACGTGGGTGCTGTTATGGGGATGATGAACTGCAAAATTACACTGTGTATGCGAACTGCAACAGCAAGGACAACACAGGCATGTGAGTACAGGCAACGTGACACACATGAGGGAGACACACCACCAGGGCTACACAACACATACACACCTAGGCCATCTGACTCATTGCCTACACTGATGTTGCCAGGGAAGACGGTGCAATGCACAGACACCACACCCATTCCCAGTTGTAGTCAAGTAGCCCACAGGTGCAGTAAGCAAATGGCAGTCAAATGTGTGACCACAGACAACGCACATCACAAAGTGGAGCACAGGTTTATTACACAGTTGCAACATGCCGTAACCACTACAGATGCAAGGTAACCCCACCTGGCAGCGGGCACACAGTCAACAACTGTAGACGGAAGGAAGTCCATGGGTGTGGCGCACATCACCTGTAGGGACACAACAGCTACCAGCCTGGATGTGCAATCACGTCGTCGGTGGACACAGTTGACCAAACGAATCTGAAAGTACCCTGTGAAGGACAGAAATGACACACAGTCAAAAGCAATGGAGTACAGGACAGAACAGCAAAACTCATGCACAATACATGTTACAAGATACCCACCCAGAACCAAGTTAGCATGTCAACACTGTTGGGGAGTACAGCCCACCTGTCACCACACATCGCAACACACATCCAGTCAAGTAGCCCATGGACACACTCCAACAGCACCAGAGCACCACCCACACATCATGCCAACTCACATCATTGACATGACACCTCAGGATACTCACATTCAGCTAAAGAAGTTGGTGATGAGCTGTGTGCGGACATCACCATCACCATCATCATCATCATCGTCACTGGCATCGTGGTCCAGGCCAGGATCCTCCACAGGTGGCGGATGTTGGTCATTGTCATCCTGGATGAGAGGCAACTCCTTCCGCACTGCCAGGTTGTGGAGCATGCAGCAGACGATGATAATCTTGCACACTTTCGCAGGGGCATATGGGAGGGACCCTCCGGTCTTGTCCAGGCAGCGGAAGCGGCTCTTCAGGAGACCAAAGGTCCGCTCAATCACTCTCCTGGTCCGACCATGTGCCTCATTGTAGCGCATCTGGGCTGGTGTCACAGGGTTCCTGAGGGGTGTCAGCAACCACGGCATATTGGGGTATCCCGAGTCAACTACGGACAGACAAGTGCACATTAGCTGACTTGGAAAAGTGGGCGGAATACTACAGATCAGATCACACACAATGGCACAAAGTCAGTACACACCGACAAGCCAGGCACGCTGGTTCTGCATCTGTGCCATCATCCTGGGGATGCGACTACTCCTCATCACAAAGGCATCGTGTGCTGAACCAGGGAAACGGGCACACACGTGTGTGATGGTCATGTCTGCAAGACACACCACCAGTGCATTGACCGAGTGGTAGTGCTTGCGGTTACGGTAGGCCTGCTCCTGGGCCTGTGGTGGTACCAAAGCCACATGTGTCCCATCAATGGAGCCAATGACATGCGGCATCCTCCCCAGGGCATAAAAGTCACTCTTCACGTCAGTGAGTCGTCGCAGTCTAGGGAAATAGATGTACCGGTTCAGGAAGAGCAACATTGCCGCCAAAACATCGCGGAGCACACGGCTGAACATGGTCTGTGACATCCCACCAGCAGTCGCCACAGTATGTTGGAAGGTACCAGTGGCAAAGAAGTGTAGGGCTGCCATCACCTTCACCTTGGGGGTCAGCGCTGTAGGATACGGCCGGCCAGGCTGCAAATGTGGGGACAACTGCACTGCCAAATCCTCAATCAGCTGCCTGGTGAAGCGGTACCGTCGGATGCTGTCCCGTTCCACCATCGTTGCCAGGTCTGGGAATGGCTGATGGACAGCAGGAGCCCTGCAGTGCAGAGGAGAAGTAAGCAAGATTGTCAGTCACCCCACATATGCGGCATTGAACACACTGAAGATCCCAACATACATCATTATGATGCACAACTACATGAAGTGTGCAGTACCGGAAGGACATGTATGGTACATACATGGCCAACATCTGTCAACACGGTCCAACAGGTGGCATCAATTAGTCCCAGGTTGGCCCATTGGATATCATGAGGCCGTGTCACAGTTCCCATCTCCTGCTGCCGTGTCACAATAACCCCCCACAGTGACATGTGAGGACAGATGTGCCCCAGGCACCACAGCTCAACGACAGGTACATTCCCAGGGACCCTGTAATGCCACATGGACACTGGCATCACATGGAGTATCATGTATACACCACAGCAAAACAACCATGACCCCCACAGGTAGTGGCCCCACTTGCCACGGCAGGACAGACATGGACGTCTGTGACACACACGCACAACATCAGAGTCCATGCACACACAACGTGGATGTGGAGACTGTCTCCCATTGTGCACATGAAATCAGAGACATTGTAAACATTACATGCACAAAGACTGTGGAGGACCATCACTATTGTGCCACTGGGACACCCTGGCTCAAACATACCGTCCCACATGGGACTCACGGGGTATGTGACATGACATACACATACACCACTGTGAAATGTGACCATGGCACATGCACAGATATGAACAGTTGCACATCACAGTGGTCATGTACACGTAACACCCAGGATCCTGTCCCCATGAACACGTGCACAGCCTGGGGGTGGCTGCCCACAGGTGACACCCACAGGACAACATGTACACCAACATACACACAATAGGAAATGCATCCTTACATGCCTTAGGATAAAGTTTGGGCAGGCTGTCGTGATGTAGGTGTGCCCCTCACTCCCTGGGAGCTATCTGTGGCTGGCATATGTCCATCTGAGACAGGCATGCTGACATATGCCAGTCACATGTACAGTGATGCTTTGAACCGCAATGGACCGATCGGTGCCTCCGGCCGGCCCATTGCATTCAATGTGTGCGGGTATGCGTTGTACCCCTGTGCGCGTTGAACCACAATGGACCGATCGGTGCCTCCGGCCGGCCCATTGCATTCAATGTGTGCGGGTACGCGTTGTACCCCTGTGCGCGTTGAACTGCAATGGACCGATCGGTGCCTCCGGCCGGCCCATTGCATTCAATGTGTGCGGGTACGCGTTGTACCCCTGTGCGCGTTGAACCGCAATGGACCGATCGGTGCCTCCGGCCAGCCCATTGCATTCAATGTGTGCGGGTACGCGTTGTACCCCTGTGCGCGTTGTACCGCAATGGACCGATCGGTGCCTCCGGCCAGCCCATTGCATTCAATGTGTGCGGGTACGCGTTGTACCCCTGTGCGCGTTGAACCGCAATGGACCGATCGGTGCCACCGGCCGGGCCATTGCATTCAATGTGTGCGGGTACGCGTTGTACCCCTGTGCGCGTTGAACCGCAATGGACCGATCGGTGCCTCCGGCCGGCCCATTGCATTCAATGTGTGCGGGTACGCGTTGTACCCCTGTGCGCGTTGAACCGCAATGGACCGATCGGTGCCTCCGGCCGGCCCATTGCATTCAATGTGTGCGGGTACGCGTTGTACCCCTGTGCGCGTTGTACCGCAATGGACCGATCGGTGCCTCCGGCCGGCCCATTGCATTCAATGTGCGGGTACGCGTTGTACCCCTGTGCGCGTTGAACCGCAATGGACCGATCGGTGCCTCCGGCCGGCCCATTGCATTCAATGTGTGCGGGTACGCGTTGTACCCCTGTGCGCGTTGTACCGCAATGGACCGATCGGTGCCTCCGGCCGGCCCATTGCATTCAATGTGTGCGGGTACACGTTGTACCCCTGTGCGCGTTGAACCGCAATGGACCGATCGGTGCCTCCGGCCGGCCCATTGCATTCAATGTGTGCGGGTACGCGTTGTACCCCTGTGCGCGTTGTACCGCAATGGACCGATCGGTGCGCACCCATTGACAATGGGCTTGCCTGGCAACGGACGCGTTTTCGAATTTCGAACGAGTCGGTTGCTGGAAATTCAGTTGGTCACCCACAACAATGTTGCAAAATCATGTATATCATGAAGTTGAGGATTTGAAGGATGCTGTGTGCGTGTTTTGGTGCTGCTATTCCATGGATTGGCCAGATTCAGGAGATGCAAACGACTTGGACCTATCACTTTGGACACAAGGGACAGTATCTGCCTCTCCAGCACATATATATTGCTGGCTATTCCCCTGAGAGCTCACTTGCCTGCACTACATGCTCCAGGACGACATCTGCCACTGCACTGCTGCTGTCTCTGCCCCTCTGGACCCTGCAATGGCACGTACTGTGGAGAGAGCCCCAGCCTTCAGCCTTGAAGAGAACCAGGCCCTGCTGGACAGCCTACTTCCACAGTACAGCAAGCTGTATGGGACACCAGGGGAGCAGGTGAGTGTTCTGTGCACTGCCTTTCTGAATGTGAATTTTGTGTGACTAGCAAGGCTGAGAGTCTGCACGCCACTGGCTAGCAGGCTCACTGAGTAGTTGTCACCCCCCATAGTGTGTAGTGACTTGCACTGGACAGGTATGGTGCAGTGACAGTGCATTTGAACATGGTTTTACTTCCCATGCAATGATACCATGTAGTGACGTCTGGCAAACTGTCCATGGTCAGCTTTGCACTGCCTGTGTACATCATGTGCCCCTGTGATTGAGACATGTATATACAACTGTGTCATGCACGGATATGTTGCATGTGTGGTAATGGCCTTTTCACTTTGTCATCCTGACAGGTTAATGCCCATCGGAAGCAGGAAATCTGGAAGGACATCGTCCGGGCTGTCCGGTCCGTGGGGGTCTACAAGCGCCGGATCCGCAACTGCCAGAAGAGGTGGCAGGACTTTCGGGGCTGGACCCGGAGGATTGCACGGGTCCAGCTGAAGCTGTCGCCTCCTCGCAGGAGGGGCGGAACACGGACCCTGACCCCCCACATGCTCCAGATCCTGGCGGTGGTGTTTCCAGACCTGGATGGGCAACTGAAGGCCAGACAGCAGCAAGGAGGGGGTGAGTCAAAGACTGCACTGTGAACTCCGTATTACATGCTTTGTGCCCTCCTCTGGCCTGGTTCAACTGCCACAGTGCAGCAGTCATGTTGTCCAGGAGCCATGTCCCTCTATTGTGCACTGCCCACTGCTCATCTGATACCCAGGTGTGGCCCTTACATTCATGGAATTGTGTCACTTGGGACTGTGTCCTTGCAGTTTGCTTCACTAAAGGTGGGGGACAGCATCTGTTTCCCTAACTCTGTTGTGGGCATCATGGGTGGGTCCATTGTTCACACAACGCCTTGGTTTGGACATGTGATCTGCGTGTTGCTTTGATATGCGGTCCACTTGCTGAGCTGAGCCACCACATGTGCCTGGGGTATGTGGCACACGCCCATGCAGCGGGTGGGAACAATGTTTGGGCCCCAGGAGTGTGCAGATTACGTGTGTCACACATACATGGCCAGCTATCCACTGTCCAGGGCACATCCCTCATTCATGTGGAGCAGGACAGTCATGCCTACTCCAGGCCATGCAATGCACTCTGTACTCCCACTCCCGTGTATCAGCTGACACATTGTGCACAGTGATTTGACCCCTCAGGTGTCTGCCGCTGTGTCTGTGTGCTGTGGATTAGTTGCCAGGACTGCTGGGGTGTTTCTTGGTAGGGGCTCAGCATGCCCCTGGAGATGTGACCATAGCAGACGATACTTGTGTGTCACATAGGTGTTTGATCAGCTGCCCGTGCAGACTGGGGTATGCGAATGTGAAGTTCAGGCAGCTGTTCCCCATTCACAGCAAATTGTGAGGGGCTCAGGTTCCAAGGGTAGTGTCACAGGTCTCCCATATGTCCAATAGGTGTGACCTGGACAGATGAGGGTTAAGATGATGTGTTGTGTGGGGGATGTACATGTGCACTTGTGCAGCTCCAGGACTTGCATTCCCCATGACCTACTGTTGTGACACAGTGCATAGTGTTGTTGTCTGGCTGCCAAGTCATACATCACTGAGACAGTGATGTATGACTTAGCAGTCATGCCTCTGCCATGGCATGTGTCAACTTATTGGTGGTCCTGCAGGGGAGTGACATGTGCTACATGCACACCATAGTGGCGCTGGCTATCAGGACATGGGTGCATCATGGTGTCTGTCGCTGGTATGCATCACATGCATTTCCTATTTGACTCTGGGCATCCCTTTCATCCGGGAACCTGTACTGACTCAGTGGCAAGAGCTGTGTTGTGTGCATGTCCACATGCTACACCGTGTCCTCTGCACTGTCCAACTACTGTGTACTTGGTGCATGTGTCCACACTGGGGTGTTGCAATCCAACAGACACCAGACAGATGGGTGCAAGGCCATGTGGGATGTGAGTGCCATGCTTGGCATCAGACTGACAATTGGCTTCTCCTGTTCAGTTAGGGCACTTTTAGCAATGTACAAGTAATGATGCCAGGGCTTGCTCTGTAATGTGCTGTGCTCACAGTGGTGTGTGCGTTTGGTGCAGGTGACTGATGTCTGTCTGTTTCCCCATTGTTTGCAGATAAATCCACGGCCACGGAAGGGGACAGCTCCACGGACCAGGAGGAGCCAGAGAGCCAGACTGGGTCAGCAGCCGAGGAGTGGTCGGAGGGACCCAGTGGCACGGAGGGCGAGGGGAGCCACACCGAGGAGTCCTCAGCACCATCCACCTCAGCTGAGGACCAGAGCAACTCGGAGGATGACTCCCTTGTGGAGGCGGGTGTCAGCAGCCACCACACGCCAGCTAGTGTTGCTGTCCCCGGCACCACCAGCACCACCACCGCCCTCCCATCGGCTCCCATTCCCCAGGTCCGTGGAGGCTCCCATGTTCGGGAGCGTGTCTCCTTTGGCCCAGGCACCGCACCCCCTGCCCCTGTGTCCCCTGCTGCCCTGAGTGAGGAGTCTGTGTACCTCCTTCGCCAGCTCCATGTAGGGCAGACAGCCATGCTGAGTGTCCTCCATGCGCACACCGCACTGTTGACTCAGCTGGTGTCGTTCATGGAGGGCATCTCATCGGGCATGTCTGACCTACAGAGGGGCAACAGGTCCATGGACTCCTCCCTGACGGCAGCAGTGTCCCTCCTCAGACAGTCCCTCACCCCTCCTGCCTCTGCTCCATCCACACTCCCCAGCACCTTACCCGTCCCAAGCACACACACACCGGCACAGGCACACACCAGCACACACACGTCCAGCACACAGACACACACGCCACAAACTAAACGCACACGCACGCACAGTCAGGGGACTGAAACCAGACTCACAGGGGATGGGGCCCTGGTACACACACACGCATCCACGGGCACTGCGCAGTCCTCAGTTGCCTCTCCCTCCAAAGCACCCTCCCTTGCCTCACCTGCAACCCCAAAGACCCAGCGCCTCTTCCTCAGTGACCTCGGCCTCTTCCCCTCCGATCCAGCTGCCCCAGCATCCAGGGGGAAGAGGAAACCCCCCACAGGGAGCAGAGTGCCCCTCGCCCCCAGACACAATCCCCCAGGCGCAGACAGACTGAGGCCCCCACCCGCAAGTCCCCCCGGAGTGCTAAGAGCAAGACCCCGCCGCCGCCCTGCAGCTCAAGCACCAGGTCTCCTTCCTCCATCCCTCAGGCCCACACTCCACAGGTGCCCCACCACACCCTGCCCCAGGTTCCCCCACCCACAGATATACCATCCCCAAGAGGCTCCGGCCTTCTCCCCCTGCCACTTGCTCTCCCGGAACCACACCCCCGCTGCGCTTGTCTGTGCCACTGATGTGGTGAGGGTGTCCTCCCCTCTGTCCAGCCCACCTAGCCTGTTCCCCATTCTCCTCCCCTGGTGGTAGGCACTGCAGTGGAGTCCACTACCACCCTGTCTGACTTGGGCACTGCAGTGGCGGACCTGTCCACTCCATCTGCAGGGTCCACTGCAGTCGTGCCGGCACCCACAACATCTGAGCCATGCCCCCCAGTTGTGCCGGCACACACCACGTCAGACACCTCCACTGCAGTTGTCAGTGGCTCTTCAGCACCCACCACCCCTACCCTGCTTCCTCCTGGTGAGCCCTGATCCTGTCCCTGCGGTGCCTGGCCTACCCCCCCCCCCGGTTGCCCCTCCTAGTGGATTGTCCCTGGTTTTGTGCAGGCATGTGTAGGGTGGCATCTGCCACTGTCACCCACTTGTGACTTTGTTGATGGACTGGCCATTGGCCTTTGTTTATGTTCTACCGGACTTCTACTTTTAATGCCACATATGCTGAATAAAGCAACTTTCTGTTCTCTAGTGCTTTTGCTTCTGATGTACATGATGTTGATGATGCTAACCATGCCCTTGCTGCAGTGATGGTGATATTTGGTCTCATGATAATGAAGTGTTACTGTGCAGGAACCCATGTGGTCCAGGGGGAATGTGTCCTATCCTGTGGTGTATCCATGTCATCCATAGCAGCATCTGAGGGTGTCATGTGTTCAGTATTTGGCAATGGGATTTCCTACTTAGATTGGCAATTTCACATCTGTGGCTTCCACCCCTGTACATCTGTTGTGCCTGCCATTTTCTATTCGTCTACTTCCCTGACCGTGTGGCCATCTCCAGTGAACATGCAGGTTTGGGCATCAATGGGGAAGGACTCATCTGTGTTGTCAGTGCAACATTGCTATACAAGTGTGTTGGATCTGTGCTGATGATTCCGTTGGCACTTCCATGACCAGGCTGATGGGACGGGAGCCCTCATTTGGTGCTAATTGTTGATTGTGTGTCCCATTGCTGCCATGGTATGGTATCTGTTCGCCTCACATCTGCAGTCTCCACAGGGTATCTGCATGTGTGTGCCCATTGGTGCAAATATGTGGGTCTGCATTCGGATGGTCACTTCTGTCATTGTGTCATTGATGATTGTTGACGGTGTCAGCCCCCATGGGTGTTGTTTGTCTGCACATGGCCAAAGTTATGTCTTATTTGCACTGCAGGATCTGGCTCCCCCAATTTATGTTGCAATGGGACACATACACTACTTTGCCACTGATGTGTTTGTTGTTCTGTGACCAGGAATCATCCATGCAGTTTGGCAGTTGCACCTCTTACTTTGTCAACACTTACCTTTTGGTCACTGTGATGATGGGGGTTTGGACCCCATTGCCACAATGTTCAAGATGTGCTGCAGCTATGGACCCCACACTTACCTTTTGGGCAATGTGATGATGGGGGTTTGGACCCCATTGCCACAATGGTCATGGCCTGCTTGCGTTGTGTGTGCCACACACATATTTGTGTGGCACATGTGCTAGGGGGTCACATTGTATGTTCGAAGTCATGTTCGGTGTTGTAGGCATTTGACACAGTCTACATACGCTTGTCATGGTGTTGGGGGATGTCTTCTTCTTGCATTCCCTAGGTTGTGGTGTGCTGGTTGTGTCATGCATTGTCCATCCTATGGGTGGGGGTGGTAGTGGTGGTAGGCATCCTGCCCCCCTGGGTTGAGGGTGGTAGTAGTGGTAGGCATCCAGCCCCCCTGGGTAAGGGTGGTAGTGGTGGTAGGCATCCTGCCCCCCTGGGTGAGGGTGGTAGTAGTGGTAGGCATCCTGCCCCCCTGGCTAAGGGTGGTAGTAGTGGTAGGCATCCAGCCCCCTGGCTAAGGGTGGTGGTAGTGGTAGGCATTCTGCCCCCTGGGTGAGGGTGGTAGTAGTGGTAGGCATCCTGCCCCCCTGGGTGAGGGTGGTAGTAGTGGTAGGCATCCTGCCCCCCTGGGTGAGGGTGGTACTAGTGGTAGGCATCCTGCCCCCCTGGGTGAGGGTGGTAGTAGTGGTAGGCATCCTGCCCCCCCTGGCTAAGGGTGGTAGTAGTGGTAGGCATCCAGCCCCCCCTGGCTAAGGGTGGTGGTAGTGGTAGGCATTCTGCCCCCCCTGGGTGAGGGTGGTAGTAGTGGTAGGCATCCAGCCCCCACTGGCTAAGGGTGGTGGTAGTGGTAGGCATTCTGCTCCCCCTGGGTGAGGGTGGTAGTAGTGGTAGGCATCCTGCCCCCCCTGGATGAGGGTGGTACTAGTGGTAGGCATCCTGCCCCCCCTGGGTGAGGGTGGTAGTAGTGGTAGGCATCCTGCCCCCCCTGGGTGAGGGTGGTAGTAGTGGTAGGCATCCTGCCCCCACCTGGGTGAGGGTGGTAGTAGTGGTAGGCATCCAGCCCACCCTGGGTGAGGGTGGTAGTAGTGGTAGGCATTCAGCCCCCCCTGGGTAAGGGTGGTAGTGGTGGTAGGCATCCTGCCCCCCCTGGGTAGGGGTGGTGGTGCGCATTCAGGCCCCTGTGTGCATATGTGGCATTGGTGATGGGCATCCCGCCCCTATGGTGCTGCTGTTGCTGGTGTAAGTATATTCTGCATCCCTGTGTGTGTGTGTGATGTGTCGTGTACGTGTTGTATGTGTTTTGTGGTTGGTGTCTGGCTTACCTTCTGCGCCGTACGCGTCCGTGCCTGTTACGGTAGTATATGTAAAATATTGGTATGATCGGGACGAAGGGATTCATGGTTGGTTTGTGTCGTTCGTCCTTCTCGTTGCTTCGCGTCGTCCTCGTCGCTTCGCCTCGTCCTCGTCGCTTCGACTCGTCCTCGTCGCTTCGCGTCGTCCTCGTCGCTGCCGTGTTCGTCTCGGAGCCGTGGATCGTGTTGTGGCGCGAATCGGAGCTTATGTGCGCCTCTCCCGGATGCTTTGACGTGCCGTGCGTAGCGACGGGTTCGGCGCGTACGGAAAGCGCATCGTACTTGTCCGGCCGGACGGGGCTGCATTTTTCCTTCCGTGCGACTCGATTCGGCGTTTCCGGATTCGCCTCGGTCGGAGAACAGGACCTGGTTTGGGTGAGTACGGCTCGGCCGGATTCTTTGCTGTTGTGCGCATCGTACTTGCTCGCTCGGTGTGCTGTAGTGGATCGGTCGGGAAACAGGCTTTCGCATGGCTTTTTTCCCGACCGAATGGTATTGGGTGCGCCTCCGACCGAGATCGGAATCGGCCCCTACATGTTATTCCATATGTCAAAGGGAGGTGATGATAAGTCACACCCTCTGCTACAGATGCAGGCAACTGCATACAAACATAGCAATCTCTTACATCCATTGTTTCTACATATTCATATAATAATTTAGTAAAAACATTTTTTGAAAAATCTGTTATTGATTTGTCCTTGTGTAATTCTGCACTACTCTTTAAAATAACTGGCTCTTGAGTGTTAGCTCCTTTTTCTTTCTCAGTGTTATTAGACATTTCTACTACAGCTAAACTAATTGGAATAGTGATTGCTAGAACCACCCATACTGTTATTAATAATCCTGTACAAAAACAGCACATTTTGCACCATCTACTTAAAAACTCACATTTACATTTTCTATCTCTAGTATTCTCCATTTTGTTTTCTAAACTTATTTATTTGTTTTCTAGGAAATTGTGTCACTACACCTCAGAAATGACTTGCTTGCCACTCTGTACTTCCAATGTTTTGTCTTTGCTTGGTATTTTCTTTTAATTCTTTCTCAGAATTCTTTCTTTGTCACATCCGGTAAGTTCATCAGATCCAGTGTTTTGTAAAATCCGGTAGAAACTATCTATACTTCTTCAGGTTTGTTGCACTTCACTTTCTCCCATCAGGTTTCTTGGTTCTGGGTTTTCGTGAGTGTTCTTTTCTTCTTTGTGACTAGTCAAAGCACGATACAACCATTCAGGCGATCTATACTTCTGATTTACCTTCTTTATTCTTTTCGTTTTCTGCAAGTGTTTTCCACCTTGTTTTTCTTGCTCTTTTTGACTTGTTATTTCATTCACTTGTTCAGCACTTTTCCCATCCAATTTTATGATTCTGTATCTTAATTTTCTTACTCCGTTGGGCCAATTGTCTCCTTTTCTTGGCCTTTTTGCTTCACTTCCTTTTTCCTCTCTTTCTGTTTTCCAATTTCTTTTCCTTGTCTCTAGTTTTTCATTTCTTTCTTCTCCACTTTCTTCAGATTCTGTTTCAATTCTTTCATTATTTCCTCTTATTTTGAAACTTATAATTTCATTTTCTTCTACTTGTGGTTCTTTTCTTATCTTCCTTCGTTCACCTATTTCTGTCCCTCCTCAAGATTCTTCCGAATTTGTGTCAGTCTTTCTATCTGCTTCTAAATTTCCTTGTTCTTGTGTTTGACTATCTATCCCTACTGCTCCTCGGGGATCTTCCGATTTTTCTAGCTTTTTGTTTGAAACTCTCCCTTCTTCATCTATTAATATTACCTCTGAAGGATTTTTACCATAACTTGTACTTGGTTGCTCACTGTCACTATCTTCTTGCTCAGTTTCTTCTCTTATGCTTTCAAAATTCCAATTTCTTTTTAGAATTTCTTCACAATCCGAATGCTCTGTTTCTGATTCTGAACTGGTGTCTGATATTTCCAGATGTCGACTTACAGGTCGATCTTCAGGTTCTGGAACTTCAGCTATTTCTTCTATTTCCTCTTCTTCTTCTATCGTTGCACTTGTAGTTGGGTCTTCCAGATGTCGACTTACAGGTCGATCTTCAGGTTCTGGCACCCTGTTTGTTTCTTCTTCTCTTTCTGATGCTGAACTGTTATCGGATATTTCCAAATGTCGACTCACATGTCGATCTCTAGGTTCTGGAACTCTGATGGTGTGACTGGCATGTACCCAGTGTTTCACTCCTGCACACTTGACTGCAGTGGTTGTCACCAGGATCACTTGTCGTGGTTCGTCCCAGCGAGGAACCAAACAGTTTCTTCTCCGGTGGACTTTTATTCTAACCCAATCTCCTGGATTCAAGTCGTGAGCTGGTTTTCTTTCAAGAGTGGTCGCATCCGGTCCAACCTGATGAAACACAGAACGCACCACATCAGCCAATCCTTTGCAATAATCCAGCACTAGATCATCAGTTATAGTCAGTAGCTTGTTGACAGGTACTTGTGCTTGTCTCGTTGCTCGTCCCATGATTATTTCATGTGGACTGAGTCCAGTTTTCCTTTCCGGAATACTTCTGATTGTCATCAGAACTAATGGCAAAGCATCTGGCCATTTTAGTCCTGTCGCTTGACACATTTTCCCTAACCTGTTCTTGATTGTTCCATTCACTTGCTCTACTATTCCAGAAGCCTCTGGTCTGTATGCACAGTGTAGTTTCTGTTTAATACTAAGTGCTTCACAAATCAGTTTAACTAATTCATTTTGGAAATGTGTTCCTCTATCTGTTTCAATCGTGACTGGAAAACCATACCTCGGAATGAATTCTCGCAGCATAAGTTTTGCTACCGTAATACTATCATTCCTTCTGGTTGGGTATGCCTCCACCCAACGGGAAAACAAACAGACGACCACTAGGACATACCTTAGTCTGTTGCAAGGTGGCATTTCAATAAAATCCATTTGCATTCTAGTGAAAGGACCCCCCTTCTCGTCCTATTCTCCCTAGACTCACTACTGTCTTCCTTCCTGGATTTAACTGTTGACAAATAAGACATCTCTGACAAAGACTCTCAGCTATGGCTCTGAATTTTGGATTGTACCACGTTTGTCTAAAAAGTCTGATCATTGAATCTCTCCCAATATGGGCTTGTCCATGGTACATCCGTGCCATGCCAGAAATCATGCTATCAGGCATTACTGGTCACACATCCCTGTAAACCCAAACATCAGTTTCTTCATGTTTTCTACATCCTGCTTTTATCCATGTATCTTTTTCCTCATCCTCTGCAGCTTCTTGTAACTGTCTCACCTCATCCCAGGTTTCAATAGAGTTAGTAAAAAGCAAAGGACAAGAAATATGCTCTCTTTCACGACATTTGTTCAAAGAAACCACATTCTTTGCACAGTACTGTGCCATTTCGTCAGCATATTTATTGCCAACAGTTATGTAGTCTTCCCCATTTTTATGTGCATTGCACTTCACTACAGCGATCTGTTTAGGCAGCTGTATCGCCTCAAGCAGTTTTTTCACAAAATCTCCATTTCTGATGGGCGTTCCTGCAGACGTCAAGAAACCCCTTTGTGACCAAATCTGACCAAAATCATGCACAACCCCAAAGCCGTACTGCCTATCTGTCACAATCGTAACCCGTACATTTCTTCCCAACTTGCATGCTTGAATCAGAGCTACTAATTCTGCAACTTGGGCAGACCGTACACCTTTCAGACAAGATGCTTCCATTACAGTTGCTACTGTGCAAACTGCATATGCTGCACTTAGAATTCCATCACTCGTTCTCAAACATGAGCCATCCACAAACAGAATATAATCTGATTCTTTCAAAGGCTCATCTCGTATGTCAGACCTTGGTTTTGTACAATATTCAAGCACATTCAGACAATCGTGATCTACTTCATCCATTTCAATCACACTCTCTTCATCTGGCAATGATGTCGAAGGATTCACATTCATACATCTGTCAATGGTCACATTATCTGCACTCAAAATTACCTTTTCATACCTAGTCAGCCGACTATGTGTCATGTATTGTGTTTTCGTTCTTGTCAAAAGAATTTCCACAGAATGGGGAACATAGACTCTCAACGGATACCCCATCACTATGCCTTCACTCTGTTCCAGACTCACACAAGTAGCAGCAACTGCCTTCAAACATCCAGGCAACGCTTTCGCTACAGGGTCTAAAACTGCTGAAAAATATGCAATTGGTCTTTTCATAGTTCCATGTCTCTGCACCAAAACTGAAAATGCACATCCATCTCTTTCACTGCAATACAGTTCAAAATCTTTCTCATAGTCAGGCATTCCCAATGCTGGAGCCTCACATAATTTCTTTTTCAGCTCTCTGAATGCTTTCATTTCTTCATCATTCATTTCAAAAGGATCTTTAACATCCTTCTTTGTCAGTTTCTGCAATGGTTTAGCAATTAGTGAAAAACCGCTTATCCATTGTCGACAATATCCAACCATTCCCAAAAACATTCTTACCTCTCTTTGTGTCATTGGAGCTCTCATTCCTTGAATCATTTTTATTCTTTCAGTCGTTACCTTTCGCACTCCTTTCTCAATCTTGTGCCCTAAATACTGGACTTCTTGTTGACAAAACTGCAATTTTGAAGGGGACACTTTATGTACTCTTTTTGCTAAATGATTCAGCAAAGCAATTGTATCATTGACACATGCTTCTTTCGTTTTTGATGCCACCAGTAGGTCATCAATATACTGAACCATTACTGACTTTTCTGGCATTCTTAAATCTTCCAATGATTTCTTTAGGATCTGATTAAAGATTGAGGGACTTTCTGTGTACCCTTGAGGAATTCGGCACCATGCCAAAATACGCTCTCCAAACCTAAATGCAAATAATGGCTGGCTATCTGGATGCAATGGAATAGAGAAAAATGCATGACATAAATCAATTACTGTGTACCATTCTGCTTCACGTGGAATCTGGTATAGAATCACAGCAGGGTTCGGTACTATTGGGCAACAAGGCACAACAATTTTGTTTACCTTCCTTAAATCCTGTACGATTCTATATGTTCCGTTTGGCTTTTTCAGTCCCATTATTGGCGAATTACATGGACTGCTCATGATTTCTTTTAGAATCTCTTGTTCAATCATTTTATTTATTACTGGCGTTATTCCTTCAATTATTTCTGGAGTCAATTTATACTGGGGCGTGTTTGGGTAACTCGTTCCTTCTTTTACTGTTATTTTAACGGGATCTACTCCTTCCATTAATCCTACATCTTCTCCTGTAAAGTCCCATACTTCTTCTTTCACTGTCCTTTTCAATTCAATTGGGATTTTCTCTGCATCAAATACAGGAAACAAACCATTTACTTCTGGTTCTAAATTTACCATTGTCATTTTATACAGCACATCCTCATCTGGAGTCTGAAATGCAATTCCATCTGGGGTACAATAAATTGTGCAGTTCATTTTGCACAATAAATCGCGTCCTAAAAGGTTCACGGGACTACAATCACATACCACAAATCGGTGCATTTCACTAAATGGACCAATTCTTACCTTTACTAATTTAGTAAGAGGCGTTTTAATTTGCTGATTGGAAACTCCAACCACTTGGATATGTTCACCTGAGGGAGGAAGGTTTGGAATTTCCACTGACCTAACAGTAGAACGGGTAGCTCCAGTGTCAACAAGGAATGTTACATTTGCACCATTCACTTCTCCATCCACAAATGGACCAGACTGATCTACCTCTAGAGTTGCGCCAAGCACGCACTCTTCCCTCTCTCTTAGGCACCGTCAGGAACTTTCATCCGTTTCATCCTCATTCTGTCGTAACCAATATTGGGAAATGGCAGCTGCACGCGGCAACTGTGTTACCTGTTCTCCTCCGTAGAATCCTGTTTCTGCACTGTATTTCTGTTGGTTAACACTCTTGGGAAGTGGTGGTTGTGGCACCTGACCTTTTTGAGTAACTACCTCACTCTGCACCTGTGAATTTAATGATTGATTTTCCACATTAGGTTTTGGAGGAAATTTACACTCGTTTCTCCAATGTCCTAGCTTTCCGCAGTTGTGGCATGGCCACTTTTTCTTTGCCTCATCTATGCTCATTTGTCCTTTTCCTTTACCTATATTAGGTCGGGATTTAAACTGTCCTGTTTCATTACCAGAATTACTCAATTGAGCTTCTTGCTTCTCTGCAACTTTCACCTGTGCCCACATGGCCTTTTCTTTCAATTTACGCTGTTTACTCTCAATTTCATCACTACAATACTTAGCATATCTCAAAACTTCATCCACTGTGCTATTCTGCCAACCAATCAAGTGCTGCTTAATCATTTCACTTATCTCTGGTTTTAATCCATACACAAACCTATATACACAATGACTCATATCCTTCTCATTCAGTGTCTCATAACCACTATACTGTTTGAAAACCAATAACAATCTCTCATAGTAGGCGTGCACTGACTCTTTGCTCTCCTGCGTTGTTCTGTCTATTTTTACCCAATCTGTTTCTTTTGGTGGAATTTTATTCTTCAAAAAAGTAACTACTTGGTCGTACTTCCTCATCACTTCTGGACCTGGTGCTCCTGTTTTGGCATCCCTTGGATATTCTACAGTTGGCCAATCAATGGTAATCTTACATTCTGTCCACAAATCAGCTGGCATTACTATATCAAACAATCCATCCAGATCTATCCACAGTACTTTTGACACCTTAACAAATCTTTCCACTTGTCTGTACCATTCTACTGGTTTCTCTCTCAATTTTGGGAAGTCATTTGTAAATGACAGTATATTCTGTCTGGTCCATGGAACATGCACATAACTACCACCTGGTGTTTCTCTCATCGGGTATTCCCTAGCAACTGGTTCCCTATCTGTCACTGCAAAAGCCAAAGAGGCTTTATCTGTTGTTTTCTCATTCCTTTTCGACCATCTATTTCTCCATCTATCCACATCACCCCATTTTCTCAATAAAACAATCAGCTCTTTTATTTGGGTCAGTCTTCCTGATGTGTTCAAATTCTCTATGTCTTTCTCACAAAAATCTACTCTGTACGGTTTCTGCAACGTCCTCACTTTCACAAATTCTACTCCTAATTCACTTGCAATCTCTTCCAATTTGTCATGTAAATTTCTGGCTCTCCAAGTAAGACTCTTGCACAAAAACATAATCTCATCATCCTGATAATTCTTTAGTTTTTCTGTTCCAATTGTTCCCAAAATCAATTCTTCCATGTCTATTTTTAACCTAATTACATCTAATGGTTTTTCATCCGGTTCTTTTACTTTTAGCGCTTTCATCCATTCGTTCAACTCTTCTGGAGTCGGACCTACAGGCGTACTATTTAATTCTATCCAATCGCTACTCTTTTCTGGTGTTCCTGATGCGGACTCTGTAACCATAGGCATTCTCCTAATCTCATTCTCATTTATCGTCAAATTTGTAGGTGGGCTTGGTCTATAGGTACTAGCCAAATTGTGTGCCCCTTCTTTATTCAGTTCCATCCCTTCTCTTTTTCTTTGCAAATGTGAATTCATGGGAATCACTAAAGAATGTTCATTAATTTTCTGATTCTCAAAAATTGGCATTACTGGACCTATCGTTACTGGTACAGTTACAGCTTCCATATTCTTTGTCAATTCTCTTATTTTCTCAGTCAATTCTTTTGTCGTTTTTGCTAATTCGGTTGCATTGTCACTTTCTATCTCTTCATTTTGTGAAGTTTTAAATGTTTCTTGTGACCTATTTGTTTCATTTCTTCGTTCAGGTTTTTTATTCCTCCCAGTTTCCATTAGCGGTGCATTAGGTGTCACCACCGCAGAAGTCTGTTGGTATGGAGGTGGGTTTCTGTTTAAAATATCTTCCAGCAATTCGTCATCTGTTTCACTACCACCATACACATACTTTTCTACCACTACATGTTTCTTTTTCTCTGTACACTTTCTCTTTGCTTCTTCCTCAACTGCAAAAGCTGGAAACAAACCTCCTGTCATGTTAGCATATCTCCAACGCTTTACTCTGTCCTCATGATTTATTCCCCACAGCCTTCCAGGCAAAAACTCATGATTCTTTAATCCTCTGGATCTCTCTCGCTCATACATCTCATCTTCCCATTCCGTTAAAGCTTCAAACTGTGTCGGTCTAGGTCTAGGTTCTAACATTACCATCTTTTCTCTCAAGTTCCGTAGTACAGCTACATTAAATGAACCATTCTCAGGGAAAGCCAATGCTCCATCATTATTGGTGTATTTTGTCCAATTTTCTAACCATATGCATGTATGATATCCATATTTCAGCATCATATGTGAAGCTGGTGATTTCGGCGGAGGAATTATTTGTCCCTCTCTAGTCACTACCTTTTTGTCCTTCTTAAAGAAGTTCTTAACTTTCGACATCCATGACGTTTTCTCTTTACCATACTCATAATACGACATGATTCACAACCTTTTTCTCCTTAAACAATCCGCAATTCAACACTGTTCTCTATGCGTTATTTCAACCAATCCTAGCGCGACTCACACCAACACTCCAATCACAGCGATTTCTGTCTACGGTGCACTGACCAATCCCAGCGCGGCTTTTGTCTACGTCAGTCCTGCTCCTGTTCTCATGTGACTATCGCACTGTCCAATCCCAGCGCGACTCTTGTCTACGTCAGTTCTGCTCTTGACCCCTCCTTTACAAATTTTATCGGCAATTTCTTTTTCAACAATTTTGTTAGTTACAACATTTTAACCACATTTCCATTGTCTGATTCGCTAAACCGAAACGATAGCTTTGACCATTTACACAAGAATTCTGTATTTTCCAGTAGGCAGCGCTTACCTCTACCCTACCACAGAATTTTCAGTTTCGCCGATAAAGTAGCACTTCCCTCTACCTTACCCTTCTTTCAAGCAATCAGTAAACCCGTTTCTCTGGGGATAAAACACATGTGGAGACTATACTGCTCCTGAGAATTAAGGCCAGAGTTTCACAAGAAAACCGATCACTATTTCATTTACACACCTTTTACACGCAAAAATGTCCCTATTATAACACAACCTGTGTTATTACCAAAAATGAACTCAGACAGTGTACAATTCCATGTGACTTCTCTTGCCATACGTGTTCCACTTCCTACTTCCCGGAAGCGTGAAAACTTACATATAACATAACGCAACGCAACAAAAAGTGTTAGACATAAACTTATCACTAATCAATAATCAATAATCACCAAACTAATCTATAGTAACCATAACTCTGCTACCAAGAAATCTGATCCAGCGCTAACAATAAAAATAATTCTCCTATTATGCTTTGGTCATCCAGGTACAATTATTTCTCTAACACACACACTATATCCATATGACGGTGGGGCCCATAACACCGCACATACATTCACTTACTCATTTATTCCCTGGATTTCCTCCGTCAATGAACCTAGGAGAAAAACGATTCGCTGGAAGGAGACGGGATACCTCTTTTATCATGACATAATATTTCTCATTTGCTTTTAAGGTATTCCGCTCATTGGTCGATGGACCAACTAGTAGGAATCAGTTGATGGTGATTAAGACCAGCTCAATCACAATGAACTCTTCAACATTTTCATTTTAATCATTGAGCTAAAGAATCACTGAGTCATTTGTTTAAAGAATAATAAAGTTTATATAAAGTTTTGAATGCAGGAAAATAAGATTAGCTTATTATTCAGATCATTACATTTATTATCAATATACGAATACTTTGGAATTGCATTGCATATTTATTAGACGGAAAAATAAGATTATCATGATACGAACTCTAAAGATCACCCTATCTATCTGTTTAAGGAAAAACTAATAATTCTAAAATAAATCTATCAGGAAAGACTCTCCTAAAGCAGCATCTTAATACTCAACTGGAAAAGAGAAATAACAGCAGCAGCATCAGCTCGTCAGCATCAGCAACCGCAACTTCACTCATCTACAGCATCTAATTTCTCCAGCATCTCCCGCAGCATTCGAACAGCATTCTAACCCCTCCCACCAAGAGTAGGTCTTCTTATACCCTAATTCTAGCTTACAACATAAAATGTTTCTTCTTCATGGCGCGATTCATTCTCATTGGTCAAAAGCTCAGGTCCATATACATTTTAATCAAACTTCCTGGTCTTAACCAGTTCCGTGTGGAATGTCTATGCAAGCATCGTTTCCCACAGTTCATGCACTTGCTCATCCGTTTCGATCAGTCCAAATTGTATCTTTTTCTGTTACATTTTGTGTAAAACAGTTCCGTCTATTGATTCGGTCGGACTTCTCACGCTTCTTGCTGATCATCTTGGCACACATCTGCTCAGAAGGGTCACAACAGCCTTGACCATACTTTCATCCTAGCCTCTCGGCATCAGCACGTGATCATCCCTTTTCCACAGCCTCTCGCCTCTATCACATGGTCCCCTGCTCATGCGTACTCTAGCAACTCGCGGCCATTTTATATTGCTGCTCGACAGGCCTAAGCGCACTATTTTCAACGATAAACAAAATATTATTAAAACAAGGAAATATAAACCCTTTCGTTTCCCTCCCGTCTTTCTACGTACCCCAATTAGGTATTACCTAGCAAAAAGCAACATATAAAGCTGTCCCTTACTTACCATCGCTTTATTTTGCAACCACACGTTTTATTTAAAAGCACAAATCATGCATTTATTATTTAATTAGTACGCAAATATTATGTTATGTTAAACACATAAACAATTAAAAGTCAGTTAATTTGCACACAGAATTGCGTGTTACCTTTAACCCTTAACATACATTGTTGGTTATTTACTTAAACGAACATGTTTATTAATATTTTAGGAAAATATTAGGAGGTTAAAATTTTTACAATTACCCTGCTCCATCACATGCGATAAGGTGCGTTAGCAGCAGGGATTTAACACCTGCTCCTACCTGGTGTTAAGTGGGATGACAACCTGCACCATGACAGGGAGCCCAGCCCAGAGCCACACCTGAAGAACAACAGATGCCATGGAGCCACTGATCATGCAGCCCGGAGCCCCAAGAGGGCCACACCACCCACCGCGACCACCCCAAACCCCCCCCAGATCCCCCTGGACTACCACACCGGCAGTGGGGTATGTGACGTGCTAGGCCCCCTTGATTGGCAGGGTCACATGTCCTGTGACGACTGCGCTGGATGGGTCTGAACGAGCCCTCAGTGAGTGGCCGTGGCATGCCGACGACTAGACCAGTGAGCAGCAGATCACTACATGGAACACCTTGGACATTTAGCGTTGTCTTCCTCCCCTGTAAGCGTAAGTGGAGTGGACTGGCCTGGCGTATGGCAGGCAAGCGTAGGGGTGGGAAAAATGAACCCGGGGCTCTGGGCGTGCTCCAGTTCTGGGCTGGACATGGAAATGAAATTAAATGAAATGAAAAGACGATTTGTAGAGCGCGATAGCTACCCTAGGGCATCCTAGCGCTACGGACAAAAACGCGGATGAGAAAATGGTCAGGGTCTAGACAGGTTTATTAAAGAGCAGAGTTTTTAACAATTTACGGAAAGGTAAAAGGTTGGGCTCTGCCCGCAGATGAAGGGGGAGAGAATTCCAGAGTTTGGCGGAATTATAGGCAAAGAGCGGCCGCCGCATCTACTTCTTTTGATCTTGGGCACTAAGGCTAGGAAGGAAGATGCTGAGCGAAGCTGTCTATTCGGTTGATAAGGGGAAATCAGAGGATGGTTGATGGCTGGGTCCGTCTTCCAGAAGGTCCTATGTGCAATGCACAAGGCCTTGAATTCAATTCTTTCTTTGACCCGGAGCCAGTGAAGGCTCTTTAATCCATTGTTGATTGAGAGTCGGCGGGGGATCTGCAGAAGTTTTCGGGCTGCGCAGTTTTGAAGTTTGCGTAGGGTGGAGTGAGGTGCCCCTAGATACAGGGCGTTTCCAAAGTCTAGGCGCGAAAGAATGAGTCCCTGGACCATGATTTGTTTGGCCTGAAAGGGAAGTAGGGGAAGAATTTTTTGTAACAGTCTCAGTAGACCGTAACAGGTGGCTGAAAGTTTGGCTGCATGATGGTTAAAGTTTAGGGAGTTGTCCAACCAAATGCCCAGGCTTTTAATTGTGTTTTTGGTGCTGGAGCCGGGCCGAGGCAGATGGGCCACAATGAATTCATATCGAGCTTGGCAGTATTTCCTAAGAGCATAAGCTCAGTTTTTTCCACGTTCAGTTTTAAACAGGAGAGTGTCATCCATTTAACAACCTCCTCCAGACATCCACTCAAGTTGTTAGGGGAAGTATTTGGTTGGTTAAGGGCCACCACTAGCTGAGTGTCATCGGCATAGGTGATGATTTTTATGCTAAATTGTCGGACAATCTCAGCTAGGGGGCTCATATATATATTAAATAGTGTGGGACTCAAGGAGGAGCCCTGAGGCACACTGCAACTGAGTGGCATGCTGGGGGAGGTAGTATTGCCCTCAAAGACCTGGAATGAACGATCTGCTAAGAAGGATTTGAGCCAAGTAATGGCCTTTCCTAAGTTGGTAATTCGATGTATTAATATATCGTGATTTACAGTGTTGAATGCGGCACTTAGGTCGAGGAGGATGATTGCCGCAGAACCTCCTTGATCAAGGATCTTCCTGGCCTCCTCGGTTACTGTGAGAAGGGCAGTTTTGGTTCCATGCATGGGACGGAATCCCGTCTGGGAGGGATCGAGTAAATGGTTACTCTCCAGGAACTCTGAAAGTGACGAGTTGACATGTTTCTCCAAGATCTTGCTCAGCCATGGTAGCAAGGAAATCGGCCGGTAGTTACTGGGATTGTCTTGGTCTAAGTTAGTTTTTTTTATTAAGGCCTTGACCATGGCGCGCTTCCAGGGAAGAGGGACAATGCAGGAAGAAATGGAGGTGCAAGTTAAGGATGGTAGGAAGGATGCTGCCAATGACAGGCAATAAAGCACGTGGAGGTGCCGGGTCAAGGGGGGAGCCGGATTTCACCTGGTTCATAATAGATTCTAGTGTGGTGGGATTGAGAAGGGGAAAGGTATCCAAGGTGGCTGGCGAGCGGACTCCTATGTTTAGAGAGTTCGCAGTGGAGATATCAAGTTTGGTGGGGGAAAAGGAAGTGTATATAGTCTGTATTTTCTGAAAAAAGAAATCAGCTAGGTTATTGCATCTACTTTGAGCGTCGGTTGGGTTTGGTACTTTCTGAGGAGTTTGAGGAGAGTTTTTGCAATTTGGTAGATTTCTTTAGGCGAAAAGGCAGCTGCTTTAATTTTTCTTCAAAAAGATTGATTGAGTGATTTTAATTTCATTTTTGTAGGTTTTTATTGCCTCCCTATATACAGCTTTACTGGAGGGGGAATAGTCCAGTCGCCATTTCCTCTCTAACTTTTTGCAAAGTCGCTTGCTTTCCCGTAGTTTAGGGGAATACCAGGGTGCAGTGGCGGTCCTGCGCTTCGTTTGAGAGCATTTTAAAGGGAGTACGGAGTCTAAGGAGTTATGGATCCAGTTATTATATTCCTCATTAGCTAGGATAGGATTGGGGTTATTATTGGGTGGCCTTGAAGTTTCAAGGACCGTTAACCAGCGGTCCTGGTGAAGTTTGGACCAGTTCCTTTCCCTACGGGTGATTGTTTTAGTGAAGATGTGGGGGTCGGGAGTGATCCAGGAAAGAGGGATCAAAAAGTGGTCCGACCACGGAAGTGGAGAAGGGGTTCCCGTTGTGAGATCTGCACAGTTACTGAAGACTGGATCAAGTAAATGGCCTTTGATATGAGTCGGTTTGGACACTAATTGCTTGAATTCTAGTGCCGAGAGGCTCAAGGTCAATTCTTTTGCGATGGGATCAAAAGGGTCGTCAAAATGAATATTAAGATCCCCTAGCAGTGTGAAATTAGATGGCCTGCATGCCAAGTCGGCTATGGTAGGGGGAAGAGTGTGAAGGAATTGTCCCAGGGCCCCAGGTGGACGATATATAAGTAGCCCGGAGAAGGTACTTATAGGGGAGAAATCAATGGAAAAAGAAAGACTTTCGCAATCTGGTACCATGTTGGGAGAGCTGCGACATTTATAACAGTCCTTAAAAATGACTGCTAGGCCTCCTCCTCTACCCTCTTTACGGTCTTCTCGTTGGATATGATATCCATGAGGGAGGGCTTGGATGAGGTCTGGATCTGATTCTGCATTGAGCCAGGTCTCTGTCAGAAATTAAACGGTCCGGTTTAAATTCTTCCAGGAACATGGAAATTTCGGTGGAGTGTTTGGAAAGTGATCTGCAATTGAGGAGATACATATTTCGCTGGGTATTTTTGGGGGAGGGGGCGGGTTGAAAGTGGAATCCACAGTGTGGACAAGTGTTGTGATCATCTGCCACATTCCAGGAATGAAGACAGCTAATAGGGGCCTCTCCCCTAAATTTAAGAAGGGATTGGGAGCTGTATCTTCTAATAAGCGGGGAACATCGGGCAGAGATTGTGGCCCCTGGCCCCGTCCGGGCGCGGACGGGCGCAGACGGGCTTGCCTTTGGCAAGCCCGCTGCACGCGTCCGCTGCGCGAAGCAAATGGCATCCCAGTTATGTAGGAGGAGGGAGGGTCAGCTGCAGGTCCTAATTGCTTCCTGTGGTGCCTGGGTTTCCCTCCACGCAAACCGAACAATCGGCGGTGGACCGGGGAAAAGCACCTGAAGTGAGTACTATCGATTAAAAGAGTGCAGAGTGGTTTTTTCAGTGACTGCAATTATAGAGAAGCAGCGATATGGCGATCGTGGGTTAAAACAATTCCTATCTAAAAACAGTGAATGGGCAATGCGATATGCAGTTTTTAAGGAGCCCTTTACCAGGCGCTCCAAATTAGCGCTAAGTAGTCTCTCTCACCGCTGCGGGCGTCCGCTGCGCGAAGCAAATGGCATCCCAGTTATGTAGGAGGAGGGAAGGTCAGCTGCAGGTCAGCTGACTTGCCTGGGTGCGCCGGAAGTCCTGATTGCTTCCTGTGGTGCCTGGGTTTCCCTCCACGCAAACCGAACAATCGGCGGTGGACCGGGGAAAAGCACCTGAAGTGAGTACTATCGATTAAAAGAGTGCAGAGTGGTTTTTTCAGTGACTGCAATTATAGAGAAGCAGTGGTATGGCGATCGTGGGTTAAAACAATTCCTATCTAAAAACAGTGAAGGGGCAATGCGATATGCAGTTTTTAAGGAGCCCTTTACCAGGCGCTCCTAATTAGCGCTAAGTAGTCTCTCTCACCGCTGCGCGCGTCCGCGTGTGTCCCTGTTGTAGTGACTACGCCACCCGGACCGCAATCGGCACTGTTGCACCCTGTCACTCAAGTTCCACGACATGACCACCATGGACGTCAGGGGGAATCTCTCACCCTACATTCAACCATACCCACATACGTGAATGATCAAAGGCATGACACATCTGTGCGATTCTGAATGTTTAATTCACATCCAGTGGAGAGTTGCAGCTGGAGCAGTACAGGGCCATGCAAACCCCACTTCACATTATTGGCCTGTGGAGGGCCAGCCAGAGTCATACAGGGAATGACAAGTACATCGGAAGGGGAAGAGTTCAGTCCGCAGTCTGATCGCTGTGTCATTGGTAACCAAACAGGAGCTGGCAGTCCATGTCGAGGTCCAAGGTGAGTGTCGTAGAGTGTATCGGGGGACAGTGGAAGGTGATGATGCAAAGAGCAGGACCAAGCAGAAACCTGCCATCTTGCGGAGATGAATGCTACTGCCTCCTCCTCACCAGTAAGGTTGATTCACACGCATCTTCGTCCTCTGATGTCACATGTGCCTCACATGTGGGTGGTGGTGGATTGCGTGCAGCACTGTGAGGCACTGACACATCAGGGGGCACCGATGTGGATGAAGAAGCTGCAGCAGCACTCATCTGAGCAAGGCCTTGAGGCAGCAATGCCATGAAGATGTGCTGCAGGGCATTGAAGGCCCCAGCCACATCCCGCTGGTGTGCAGCCATGGCAGCCATCCTGTCCGCCGTCATCCGCACCATGGTCTCCATGAGCCCCCGCATCTGTCCCAACTCCCGGCAGACATCGCTGGACCCACCCTGACTGGACAGTTGTTCTTGTCTCTGTATCATGACTCCAGCGATGTCAGCCATGGATCGCTGGAGAGCATGGAGCGGACTGTGGGTGTCCGATAGGGACTGAAAGTGGTCCCTGATGGGAATCAGACACCCATGTATGGCATCAAGTCTGGCTGCCATGCGGTCGAACCCCACCCGCACCTGATCAGCCACCTTCTCCTGGCACTCCAACACATGGCGTTGGAAGGCCATGTGTTGGTCGTGGGGGTCCTGGGAGTCAGCCGTGGTGGTAGGTGCTTCCTGCTGTGTGGTCTGTGCAGGGGGTGGGGTTTCCTCGATGCAGCTGGGCTGCCCTGCTCCTGAGCGTGGGGTCCTCAGGGCGTCCATGAGCTGTTGGAGGGTGTCGGGGTCGATGCTGGTGTGGTCCTCTTCGTCATCAGTGAAGAGCTGTTGGGTCTGCTCTGCAGGAGGTGTTGGTTCTCCCTCTGCAATGTGAAGGGGAAATGCAGTTTAACATTGTGTGCACATGTATGTTGACGCATTGTACAAATTTACATTCAGACTACATGATTGACAATGTACATTGTGACTGTTTGGGAGGAGCTGCCTATTTGATGCGGGACAGTGGACATTTCGACAACATCACGGATGTGTGTTTGTACTAGTACGTTTTCATCCCACGTGTCCCTGCTATGCCAAATGTGAGAGGCCAGTTTCTACACACAAGCGGCACCACTTGGGTCCTCTGTTCTGTTGTGAACGTGTTGTAGTTCATACCACATTGTTGTCAATGTTGATGTGCTCTGCATATTATGTGTGTGTGCTGCATTTTGGGGGAGTCGCCCCTGCAGCTCTGATGTGGCTGGCCCTTATCCCTTTCAGGCGGTGTGCCCTGACTTCTGTGCTTCTGCAGTGCTGAGATGTTGCATACTTGGGTAGATTGGGCTCTTGGTGATAGTTGGGACTGTGGGGCATGGCATGTCCGCGGGTGTGTTGTTGAGGTCAGGGGTTGTTTGTGCAGGTGGATGTGTCAGAGTGTGACCTGCTCCTTTACGGATGTGGTCCACACTCAGCCACCTCAGTGTTGTGGCGTGCGACATGTCATGATATATTGACTGCAGCCATGCTATTCGTCATGCAGTGTCACTTCTTGCATTGTCAGTGTGGCTCACTGACACGCCGCTTTGCTGGGTTCGGCACATGTGCATGGGTTTGTTGTGAGATTAGTGATGTGTGGGGAGTGCCCCCTCTGTGCACATTGTGGACGGGGGCCCACTTGCTGGTTCTATGTGTGCCGCAGTATGACAAGGGGATCAGGGGCATGACCCAGAGTCATTGTGGGTGTGCAGTGTGCTATTCTTGATTGTGCATGTGTGCCATTGTGCCCATCTCCCCCCGTCCTCCCAGTCCCTGGTGGTTACTCACCCTGTTGCTGTTGTGTCCGGTCATGTTGAGCAGTGTCCGGTCCCCCAACTCCTGCCACCGTCTCCCCACTGATGACTGTGGACACCATTTCCTCCATGTCATCCAGCTCCTCCTGTGGCGCTGGACGCCCACCTCCAGTCTGCATTGCTGCCTTCTGGTTGTTGGCGAGTTTCTGCTTGGTCTTGCGCTTGACATCATTCCAGCTCCTCTTGACCTCTTCCATTGTCCTCCTCAGCACTCTGACTGCATTCACCTTGTCCAGGATTGACTGCCCTGTTGCATTTTTGGTTGCCAATGGCACAGTGGAGGTGACAAACAGTTGTTGATGGTGTTCTACCACCTCCGTGATCAGAATCCTGTTTTCCTGCGGACTGAACTTTGTCTTCCTCTTCTTCTTGTCCTTGCTTTCCCTGTCCCCGGGGTCCCAGGCTGGGCCTCCGTGGGGCTTGTGGGGTTCTGGCCGTCCTCTGTACCTGCTCCGGCTGCCTCCATTGTGCTTCGCTGTGGTTTGTTTTTTGTTTGTGTTTATTTCCCCTTGTTTTATGGTGATTTTTCCCGCCTGACGTGTGTGATTTGCAGGCCTGGCGCTGCTTTTCGCTGATTGTCTTATCGCGATTGGGCCCATCGCAACTTTTTTCACTTTCGGCTTTGGATTTTTATCGCCGTCCCGGTGGGTTCTTCACGGTCATTTTCTGCGTTGTCGGGGAACTATTCCATGTTACCGCCGTGTTGTGAATACGACGTTAACACAGTGTTATTTTCCCGCGATGGACTGCGATGTGAGAAGTTGCGTTACGCGAATTTGGCAGTAGTTAACATACGTTCTTGAGAATATCCCCCTTAGTTTTCCAGCTGAGCTGGCTTAAACGATCCCAAAATGATGAAAATATGTACCAGTTGTGCAAAATATTGCTTGTAACTAAAAAGAGATGACTGAAGATTTGTCTAGGCAAGGTACATATACTCGCTGTAGACGTGGAACGAACTGCATCTTATTATTTGCAAGATAGGGTGCTCTGGCCTGCAGGCAGGGGTTAACTATCCTCACCGCCCCCAAGAGGCCCAAGTTACTTTCTAGGTCTCGCCTAGGCAGTGCTTGTGCTCTCTCAGCAAGGCATGCTGTATTCAGGATATGGGCATTGAGCTCCGCTCATGTTCCGCCCATGTTTTTAATTGGCTCCTTTGACTGTCTTTTCCAAATGCTTTTGTTTCTTTGGCCTCTTTTCTAGTCCCTCCTTAGCACTGCCTTTTCTCCTGTTTTACCCTCCCATAAGGACTTCCCCTGTTACATGTGTTGTTACCCAGTATCTGTTATTTACCGTTTGAGAGCACTATTTTGCTAATTACTTTATCCGAGAAAAGAAGTGGGTCATGCCGCGCTTCACCTTTACCAATGGCGGGCGCGCCTTTTTTTAGTTTTCGTATGCACAGCTCGCCAAACTTTTTGAAGCAGACTGGCATGCCATGTTTGAGCTTGAATAATGGCAGACGTGCGACTTGCCCAAATCCTTTTTTTTTAATATATTTTTTTAAGACTTTATGAGGAGTTGTAACCCATAAGGAATGGTTGTTCTCAAGCATAAAAATAAAACAGCCAGTAATCGAAACGGATGGGTGACACTTACCTAAACAAGTGATGTGAGAATACAGGGGTGTTGTTTTCTGCGCACGGATTTCACATTCCCTTGAAAGTCGGAGTGCAGAAACACATTTACAGACGGAAACACAACCACCCATCAGAGTATCCAATCACCATACAGAACAAAGCACTTAGACACCAGCAGAGAAACACACTAACAGATGAAAAGTGAAACTGAAACTACCATGCTCCCGAAGGTATATCACTGCTTCCTGATTTGTTGGCTTTCATGGACATGAGAACTTACAGAACAAGCATTTGCAATGCAATAGGTCTCCAATTACTGAAAGTTTGAGCTATTGGCATTGCAAATAATAATGCTTGTTAGATTTTTTTTTTCGTGTTAAAAAATATCCCAGCAGTAGCATAAGTAAGGGTGCAGTACCTTATGTGGCTAATAGGGGTCCCTTTACAACTCCACAGGGACACTTAGTAACAGCCTGTGGGACTGCACCCTTTTCTTGCTTCCTGGATTTTATTTAATTACATATGCTACTGCTGGGATATTTTTTAACAAAAAAAAAAAAAAACTAATAAACATTATCATTTGCAAAGCCAATAGCTCACATTTTCAGCAATGCAAGACCTATTGCATTGCAAATGTTTGTTCTGAATGTATGACTAGGCTGGACCACCAGCCCTGCTAGTAAAATAAAGTACATTCCATGCATTTTTTTTTCAACTCGCCCATTGCCAGCACTACTGGCCTCCCTGGGTCTGGCCTCCACAGAGGCCCTCGGTCTAGCCATATCCCATCCCCCACACGAACGGTGGCCAGCCAAAGGGGCAGTCCTTTTGTTAGGAAAAGCATCATACCCACACTCCTTTGGTCTATAGCGGCATACCCACAGTGCATTCACTAGAGTGGCCATTCAAGTTCTTTTGTTAATAAGCTTTACTTTTTATAAATGTGTACATGTCTTTTAAAAGTATTTTGATTTTATTTATTAATCAAGTTTGTCATCTCACTTTTCCAGAGGATACATTTTTTATAAGAAAACAGGAAACATTTCATTTTGTTAACCTGACTTTTATTTGGGCTGACTCGTATTAGGGCTAATCATTTGCACTTTGAGTGGCAATGAGACGCCCAGCGATGTTACAATTTTTGAAGGACAATTTGTCTATGGCAAACAGTTCACTAATAAAGCTGAACAAGTAGATGTTAATGTCTCTCATTGCTGATGATATATAACTCTTTCGCTATGCAGTTCTCCAAATATCATTTCAGATTGTAGCTCTTCAACGCACTGGTTAATGACAATGTCGTAAATAAAGGAGAGGGAATTATACAGTGGAGAACATCGAAAATTAAGACATTTTTGGCTTCATAAATCCCAAGTCTCCCAATTGAATTGGATCTGTTGGCATGTATGCATAAGCAAAATGAACATGTGATAGCTATCAGTAACATACATGACAAACAATCAATCAGTAGATTTGTACAGCGCTTCTTGACACACGTGAGGGTATCCAGGCGCTGCCAACAGACCTGATTCAGGCAGCAAACTCCCGGAACCATATTCACTAGCATTTTGTGCGCTGATTGCACCATTTATGTGGCGCAGCCACGAGGCAAAATGCTAGTAGATATTTACATAGCCACGCAAAGGGCGATTTGCGGGTTCGTAAAGAAATGTAACTCAGCAAAGCACCTTGAGCTTCGTGGTGTTACATGTCATTCTGGGAGGCGTTCTATGGGTGGAGCATAGGCGTTCCTGTGCGTCCACCCATGAATTTCATGCAATCCAAGATTTTCAAAGGTTTTTAAACCTGGGATTGCGTGAAATCAATACGTCCCCAGAGGCGCCCGGCCTTGAGGGTTGCGTGCATTACATCCGGGTGTCCTGGTCTCAGCATTGTGGCTAGGTGGTTCACTACAAGATTTACAAAGCCGCGCAAGGGTCGATGTGCCTGGCTTTGTAAGAATAAAGTAAAGAAGCTACCTTGTGTCGGGGATGCATTCTATGGGCGGAGCATGGGCATTCCCATGCATCCACCAGTGGATTTAGACACAATTCCAGATTTAATAAGGTAATTAAACCTGGGATTGCCCTAATATGGTGTGCTTCCATGACCTATAGGAGAAATATCTTTATTTCTCCTTGTTCCTTCCTCTTTCTATGTGTGATGCTCAATGCAATAGAGGAAAATGCCTTTAAGGATTGTTTTTATGTAGGAAAGTACCTGTTCCTGCACAAAAACAATTCTGCCCGTAACAAAGGCACCCTTGCACCATAGCGCAAAACTGCCTGAGGGCTAGACAGCACACAGTGCTCCATCACTAGGAGACAGCAAAAATGCATCTGCGATGCCATTTTCCAGGCCTGGCGCGTGATGTGCCCTAAACAGTAGATTATGCTTTAAGCAAACCAATACAAAGGCCCTCAGCAATTTCAAAACTTTCACGTCCCTTGCAAACTGCCTGTTAACCACGTAAACCACCCCCATATTGTCTATATTAAACAGTACCTTCTTGTTGGCAAACTCATCGCCCCACAGAAACAATGCAACCACCAATTGTGGAAATGTGCTTTTTAATGAGCACACCGGTGCATGGGTCACCCTTCTCTTGTCCACGGGTCCATAGACCAACAAAATAGAGATTGGCACTGAAGCTGGAATTCAAATAACAAGTTTATTAATCACTCATGAGTGGGACTACGTCCACACAGCTCTCTCAAGTGCTGCCTGAGGTAGTACACTGAAGTCACAGACCATGGTGCTTATATACAGAGTTTGTTGCAGAGTAAGCATGTAGTTACAAATAGAAGGTGCAAGCATACACAGGAATAACTACCAACAAACATGGGCAGATGGGTGATCACTTAGTCAGCAGAGTGGCAGGGGGAACAGAACTGTTTACATCAGCAAAAAACAGTTGACAGTTATATCTTTAGCCAGGTGCATTCTAGCAGCTACAGGCCTTTGCTCAGCATATTGCTTTTAGCTCAGTACAGAAGGAGTTAACTAGAGTTGATGACACAAGCAGAATAGAAGGGCAAGCAACAGTGAAGACGGAAGAATTACATAGCTAACAAAATGGATGCCACAAACAAGATGGTAACAGAATTTATTTCAGATTTCCACACAATGGGAAAAACTCCAGAAACGCAATACCCTTTCCTCCTTTCTTCCAAGTCTCTGCGCACTGTTTCACACACCAGTGTCCCTACCAGTACAAACCAAAGCCCAGACCTCCTTCTTCATTAGAAATATCTGTATTGTCCATTCTGTTTCCTCAACCAACCATTCTAGGGAAATACCATTAAACTGCTTCAAAATGGAGTGCCACGCCCTCAAATCTTCTTTGACTTCCTGTTAGGGCCTGATAATGTCAAACAAAGCCTCCTGCAAAATGTCCTGCGTGCCCTCACCACACTGCATGTCAAGTTCAAATGTCCAAGTAGTTCTTGCTCTTCTCTCACCTGCACTTTTTTCTTGCCCAACATACAATCAACCAGCTGCATCATTATCCTTTTCTTGTCCTCCCTGTATCTGGCTCAGTTCCCAGGTGATGATTTTGGGGTTACCCCTAACCTAGGGGGAGGGCAAGCAGATGCCTTGAACACAAAGAGCATATCATGCTGAATGATTCGGTGGTGGTCCCATCCTCCTAGGACCACCCCAAGCAAAGTTATGGGCAAAAATACAATGCCAACCAAAGGCCCAGCAAAGCATTATGGGGCGTGATTCTAGAGTTTAGTGAATATTATAGTATTAGCTCTCAGCTGAGCTGGAGCCCCTTGAGGAATGTTTTGATATTGGATACTTTAATATTCACTGCACTCTAGAATATCATCCCATAATGCTTTGCATGTACTTACTCTGCATCAAGGAGGCATTCCATGGGAGTTGTGTTCCCACCCAATTCCCATGGGTTTTGAACATTTACAGTTTTACAAGGACTTGTAAACCTGGGAATATGTCAAAACCTTATGCGTCCCCAGAGCAAGCGTAACCCATGTGTGCTGCATAGGCCTCTCAGGATTGTTATTATTGCAGGAAGGTGTCATTTCCTGCACACAAAAAACTTCTGCATGCAATGCAGACACCCTTGCACCATGGTGCATGGGCACCTGTGTTGGCTCTAGGCATCCAAAACGGCACCAGCACAGTGGGAAAGGACAGGAATGCACCGTGCATTGTGAATATGGCGCATTCCTGCCCTTTCCTTTTGACGCAGGGCAGCAAACTGACACACAGCGTAAAAAACTTATAAATGAGGCCCTTAATGTCACTGTTTGCCATTTGTGCCCCAGGGCCCACCTTGTTTGCCAAATCTATTGACTACATTCACTGTGGAGTAGGAAACTGAAGACAGTTCATCAGAAATATATAGGCATTGACTGATGTCCCCCTGGCCATGAAAGGTGTTGAATAAGCCAAAATGGCCCCTTCTTTTTTTGGGGACCACGCCGACAGGCGACACAATCGCCAGTTATCAAATGGGCTTGTCAATCTGCCTTCCCTTACTTCTTTGTAAGGTTGCCCTTTACTACCATGTGGTCTTCCCACACTGATTTCAAATTTTCCGCTCATTGACTGCACATCGGTCCTGAAATCCATATAAAGCTCTACAACAGTAATCTTCTGTCATCCTTTTTATCATGCTATTGTAGCCAGTACCAGTGGCTGGTGACATTTGAAAGAGGTGGGGCGTAAAATTCAGGTTGAGTGCCCAGTGGTGAGCGAGGTGGATTCAGAGTTGGGGGGGGTTCTACTCCTAAGAATGTTTTTTAAAAAGAGTGGGAAAATGGTGCATTTGCAAGCATATTTGAGAAATCAAGGGGGTAATAAAGCAATTGTGAAAGTGTAGTTATGAAATCAATAAAGAGATTTCATATGATAATGATGTTTGAGTCTCCATGTAGCGGCCAGAGGAATGCTGTGCATAGCTAAGTAGCATCTGTGTCTTGGTGGAACCAACCTGCATTGAAACTGAATTTACCTGCCTGGGAACTCTACTCACCCTGTCTGCTGAATGCTCATTGAATAACAATTCAGTTGTCAGTTCCTGCTTTATGTTGACTCTTTCAGTTCAAGGCTGCTTTTCCTTTGAAAGAGCCTTCAATCCTGGAAAGTGGATTTCGCTGGAGGATATGGCATGTAAAACACGACTCTATGGAGCATACATCATGACACACTAAGCCTGTTGCAGGGATTCTGCGCAAACACAGCCGCTAATGTGAAAGTGGCCGCCTGTAAAATAAATAATTAAATAAGCGTGCCCGCTAAACTGAAAGCAGACCGCGCCGTAAATTAAATAATTGAAAAAGTGCAGCCGCTATAGTTAAAGCGGACCGCGTAGTAATTTAAATAAATGCAGTAGTAAGTGTGCGGCTGCTGCAATGTCGTGGGTGGAATAGGGGAAGAACATTAAGGAAAATAGTGCTCATCAACTTATAAAGCAGAGCATGTAACAACATCAGTAAAAGGTCCAGTCCTATGGGCGGTAACATATGCACACAAGGCAGTACCAAGGAGGGACTAACAAGCCTCATAATGAATTGGAAGCCAGCATTTGCGAAGGACAATGACACAAGACAATTCCAAATATGGGCGGAGAGTGGGCGGGGCTTCAAACGCCATACTCCACTACTGCATGCCTCGCGGCAGCAAATGCGCTGCCCAAGCTCGACCTAAAAACGGCCCAGCCCACATGATGAGGTGCAAATCAGCGCAAATTTGAACCTGACAGTGTAGCTATTATTTTACATGGGTAGGCTGCATACATGGGTCTGACTCTTTTGAGTTGTAGTCGATGTTTGTGCCGTAATTTCAGGGAACAACACAACAGTAAACATAGGGTGACCAGATTCAGAAAAACAAAAACCGAGACAGTCGACAAAAATAGAAGTAGGACTATAATTTTGCATTGACTGGCAAAAGGGTGGAGATGCACAAGATTACATAAAAATATTTGCCGTTTGATACCATTTGGCACGTATAAGAAAACATAACAATATTTTTTGAATCGTGAAATAGCATTAAAGTTTGCTAACTTCATTTCAAATTAAAACAGTGAAAATAACCCCTTTCCTTCTCTCCCACAAGTTGTGCTGAAGCTAATGTAACAGGAGAGGGCCCTAGAAATGTGAGAGTCTGCACTCCATTTTAAATCTCACGTGCAAGCTCACAGACTCTCTCCCCAATACCGGGACAATAATTAGTATTAATTAAAACTGTCGGGACACCAGGACTGAACATGAACAAGCATTTGTAATGCAATAGGTCTCGCATTTGGGAGAGTTTAAGCTATTGGCATTGTAAATGACAATGCCTTTAATTGATCTGTTTTGATAGTTAACACATAAATAAAAGGCATTGTCATTTACAATGGCAATAGCTCAAACTCTTGTAAATGAGAGACCAATTTCACTTCAAAGAAGCGCCCGCTATTGTCCCGGGCTGCTTGGAAAGTGAAAGCGCGCATGGCGCGCTGAATGTTGCAGGAAAGCACGTTGTGCCTGCAGTAGGAGAAACTCATTAAAGAAAATAGTGCTTACAGGCTAAATAAGGCATACCGTATAACAACAGAAGTAAAAGGGCCAGTCCTCATGGGAAGTTACAAATGAAGACAAGGCGGTACCAAGGAGGGACTAACAAGCCTATTAACGAATCAGAAGCCAGCATTTACAAAGGACAATGACACAAGCCAATGAAAAATATAGGCGGAGAGTAGGCGGAGCTTCAATTTCATACTCAAATACAGCATGCCTTGCAGAGCAGCGCATGCGCTGCCCAGGCTCGACCTTAAACTCGGGACTGTCTTGGGAAATTTGGGGAATAGGTTGGTGTTCACCCTAAGTAAACAGCAACCCAGGCGGTGGCAGCAGACCTCAAAACAGGCATGGCCAACATATGGCGGGGCAACGGCTTCTGTGATCTTGTACTTGTTAGAGTTAGTAGGCAGTTTCACTACTATCACACATTCCGGCAACCAAATGTTATTGTGAGAAAAACAGATGCACGCACATCATCAGGGTCATTGGGTCAGACTGGCGAACAGAAAATAAACAGGCTTCAGCACATGAGCACACCGGGCATCAAAATGACCAGCCTACATCACATCATTGATGACAATGGCGTGCAAATCGGGGCAAATTTGAATTGGTAAAGAGTGGACATGGTGTTGGTTTATGTGCATGCATTTGTCTTTTCTAGTCGCTGTTTGCGGTAATATCAGGGAAAACAACAGTAAACACGAAGACACCAACCTCCCAGAACAGAAAACAGGCCAACATACAGTCAAGAACCGGCCCAAACACTGACCTGTCGGACCAACTCTTCGGGCAGACTGCCTTATAGCCTGAGGCCAGTCTGACCCTGGCGAGGAGCAGCCACTCTTCGAGATGAAAAGAGCCCCTACAGAGACAAAAGCAATTGCTCTTTCCTGCAAGATTAATCTTTTCACAAATGGCTTGCCCAAAGGAGAAAGGACGCACAGCTGCGCCCTCTCAGCTTGACTACATTTCCAAGCCATCGTCCATTTTACTTTCACCTGGTGCTTCTTTTCCAAGCTGTTTCCAATTCAATTCTTTTTGCTTAAGTCATCTATTTTTGTATGCCACTGCTGTTTTAAGTGCATTACAAAACACTGCCCCTTACACTCATGCAACAACCCGCCCATCACATGGACGTCAATGAATTGGAGGTTGTCGAGGGTGGCAGCTTTTACCACTGTCTTTCCTTTTGTACCCAAGGCAGTTACTTTGCTACCAGGGTCGACTCCGAGTGGGACACAAAACAGGCCTGGGTAGAACAACCAGCCACAGGCCCACTCTCCCAATAAAATGTACACACACACTGCACACTCTGAGAAGTAGTCGCGGGGGCACAATGGATGCTTTACACGCGGTCCAGCCTGCCCTTAAAAAGGCTCAGACTGCCCTGGCTATATCCTTAGGGCAGTTCAACCCTGCAAAAAGAACACCCAGCAGCAGTAGGCCCAGTCACCCCCAGATTCACATACAGGCTCAGGCTGAGAAGTCGTGGGGCACATTGACGCTTCACGCTTTACACGCTGCCCAAACGTCGTGAAGTTCTGAGGGTATGTTGCGTCTGTGGGGTCACAACATCTTTGGAAGCCCTGGTTCTCAAAGTAAGTTAAGTTAAGTACAATTACCAGTGATGAATGAGTGACTCACAGTCACCGGGTTGACTAGTCGTCGCAGAGAAGATGAACATTCTCATCATCGTGACTTCTGAATTGCTGCTTCTTGTCTCCAGGCGTGCACGGAAGAAGTTGTGAGTTCAATGAGCACCAGCTCGGCCCTCCAGTCCCAGCCCCACATCTCCTGAGCCAATCTAGATTCTGAATAAACAGCATGAGAGCAGCATGAGGATTGGCTCAGTCAGGTGCTGCTAATGCTCCTTAGGAGACTTGGGGGTTGTGGCTGTAAACCCCTAGGCTCCTAACATTGCACAGCCTGACAAGGGTTCAAGTGTGCATGTCTGACTGGGAACAGCCAGACATCCAACCCGATATGCTCACTTCACTTCAAGGCCCAGCTGAACCACCTGTGACATGTCAATCATGTTAAGCTCCATCCCCCCTCACTCACTCGCAAAGGTAATTAAGGCAAACTCCTTGAACTTTGCGGAGCCATGCCGCCGATGCACGGCTAAAATGAAATGGATTCTGAAGCATTTATGTGGCCGCCAGGGGGGCAACAAAGCAACAGGTGGGGGGCAATGCCCTGCACCCAAATAAAGAAACCGCCCCCGAAAACATAATGATGTGATGGTCTGATCAGTTGACAGGGAGAATGTTGTTTATGGTTATCACTTCATTTTGGGCTATAATAGCATCTAAGTTTGAGCCTGTGTTGTGGGTTTGTCCCTTGCAGTGTTGGTAAGATCTTTGCTGAATGGGAGTTCATTTAATGAATGTATTAGTGCATCCTTCTCATTATTCCAGTGGAGATTGAAGTCACCTAGGACTATGTTGTTGGAGTTAGAGCGGGAGCAGTGCATTAGCAGATCAGACAGGTGTTCACTGAAGGCGGGCGTTTTTCCTGGTGGGTGGTAGATGAGATGACATTTCATCACTTTGTTGGCCTTTAGCTTTAGGGTGGTGCTGAGGTATTCAAATGTTGGATAGGAGAAGGAGTTTGCTTTAACCATGGTGATGCTGTTCTTATGTATGAATGCTATGCCCCCGCCTTGGCGGTTTTTCTTGTCCTTCCTGATGATGGAGAAACCTGGGAGCACTAGAAGGTCAAGGATCGGATAGTATGATTTGTTAAGCCAGGTTTCTGTGATGAACACGATGTCATTGTCATGGTGCAGTATGGCTTTGGCCAGCTCAGTTGTGTGTTTGATTGCTGACCTGTGAGGGGGGGTGCCAAAGATATTTCGGTGCATTGTGATGGTGGTCTGGTAGCCCTAGGTGGGTTGGTATCCATGCCTATTCCGGTGATCACCTGGATGTTAGACATGGGGGTGTCCAGGGCTTTCATAAGGTCGTAGGTTTTTGCTAGATTCGTTGCCTCTCTTGTGGACATCTTGGGGCTCATTCTTTTCGGCCTGTGAGATTGGCTGTTAAGAGGGATAGTGCTCTAGCTATTAGGTTGGGATTTGGCCAGCTGTGGGGGTTGGCTGGTGATGTTGGAAGAGGGGAGATGTGAGTGTTGAGCATTGTTGGACTTGGCCCCTATTGTCCTAAAATGATTCGCTTTTCCCCCTAGCCTTTTACTGACATGGTGTGTCTGAACTGAAAATAATAAATGCCGTGCAATGGTGTACACACCTTTATTTCCACCATTGTAGAAATGCACCTTTGTAAAATGTTACTTTTAAAATGGACGCCATGGCTGTGTGCTTGTGCCTACCTGCCAGAGGTGGGTTACCAGTCTAGTCGTTTGTTTCCCAGCACCCCCAGCTTTTGGAGGGAAGCCTGGCACCCAGGGTGCTCTACACCTCCCCCTAAACCAGTTGGGACCGGTTTCCCAGGGAACCTTCCAGAAGCGTCCAGCCCTTTCTGGTAGGTGGGGTGAGGGGGCTGTGCCTCCATGTGCTCAGGCTGAGCGTGGACCTGAATGAGAGGGGACACTCTGCCAGGAGGTACCGCCACATTGGGCCTGTGTGCTGGCCCCTGTGCCCATCTGCACCCCTCCGCTGTCCACAGGGCCAGTGAGAGCCCTTTACTGGAGTGAAGACTGCTGTGTCAGGAGGAGTGCCACTTTATGGGAGATGACTGCTTCTAGGAGCTGCTGTCCTGTTCTGATGAGTACCCACTGCCTGCTGATCTTGCCCAGTATTGCCTGCCTGCTCTCCTGCCGTCCTAAGCCCAGCACCTGGTGAGCACTATATCTTACTGCCAGCTGCCTGCTGCCTAGCACCCTGCGAGCACGTGGTCTGCCCAGGAGAAGAGAGGAGCTGATGCCTGCAGCGCTGTGCTGCTAAAGCGCTATAACTGTGCCACAGGGGAAGAGGAGCGCTGCAACTTTATTTTGTGGGACTTAGCGCTACAACCTTATTCCTGCACCAGGAGAGCGCTGCCTCCAGCCCTGCCCAGGAGAAGAAGGTGCGTGGGTCCTGCAACGCTGGGCTGCCGGAGTGCCATATTTGCATTGACTGTGCTCTGCTTACTGCGAGAGCGCTATAACTGTGCCCAGCAGAAGAGGAGTGCTACATTTGAAGTGACTGACCATCCCTGCCTGCTGGCTAGCGCCTGGAGAAGAAGAGCGCTTTATCTTATTGCCCAGGAGGTGAGGAGCTGACATCTGCAGCGCTGTGCTGCGAGAGCGCTATATTTCCAGTGACTGTGCCTTCCTGCCTGCTCCCTAGCGCCTCGGGAGGGCTATATTTCATTGCCAGTGAAGGGGAGCGCTACCACTTTATGGTGTGGGACCTAGCGCTTTGTGGGCGCTACAACTTAATTTCAGCCCAAGAACTTTCCTGCCGCCTAGCGCCTCGTGAGCGCTATATGTAAATTGCCAAGGAGGAGTCCTGCGACGGAGGGGGCCCGAGGCACATTGTCGGTGCCTGCCCCTCCGCACTGCTGACGAGGAGAAGGCTCCGCTGAGGGTGAAGCCAGGAGAGGTCCCAGAAGCGGGACATGTCGGGGCACATTGCCAGTGCCCGGAGACTGCAGAGACATCCAGAGGGCCTCAGACTGCCGGTGAGTGGGGCTCAGTCATCCTGTGGTTGGGGGTATGTCGGGGCACATTGTTGGTGCCCGCCCCGGTGCCAGTATTCTTTGAAGGGCATTGGTTGTGTTTAGAGTCCCATAGGAGGGGGGCTCCAACGTGCCCAGTACTTGTTTCCTCCCTCAGCTGCACGACAGACGCATTTTGGGAAATTCTAGAGTCCCAGAAGAGGGGCTCCACCGTGCCAGTGTTCTTGTGGGCAGATTCCTGTTAGAGCCCGGAGTGGGGCTCCCATCGCTGCATTGTTGGCGCCAGTGCTGGTTGGGTTTACCCAGCTACCCCGCAGGACAGGGGGCAGCTGCCACGCATTGGGGGCATTGGATTACCCAGAAGGGAAAGAGAGAGGAGTGAGGGACCCTCCTACCCTAGCGCTTTGCGCACCTTTGTTTTCGCCGCCCTTGCAGCCAACCCTGACTGTGTGGGACATAGGGCATTTGAGCCCCCGAGAGAGGCCAGTTGGCCTGGGGCCAGTCTCAGTGTTGTGCCCCCGACTGGGGCGAACTGCGGTTATGCTGGCGAGGCCTATTGCCCCATATGATTTATGGCATAATATAGTTGCATAATGCATTTGTACCTAGGATGCTACTTAAAGCTTTTCCCTCAGGTTTGCAGTGCTGATGGTAGGCCTATTGGGTTCCTGCGGAGGAGGAGCCACATGCTAAATGTGTTTCTATGCCCTATGTTCACATGTTTTATGCCCCAGGCTCAGGATGTGCCTAGTGTGCTTTTATAGCTAATGCTAATGATAATGTTTTCCCCCCGCAGGCTTATATCGTTGGAGTCCTGCCTAATGTTGCATCTATGCTTATGATTATGCCAATGCTAATGGGCATGTTTAATGTGATGTTCACAGGTCTATGCCTACTGTGGTTGTTCCGGCCTAATGCTCTACGTTACTGATAATGTTTTTCCCCTAAGGCTGACTGCTGATGGTTTTGCATTCAATGTTAATGCTTTTTCCCCAATGCCGGACGACGTCTTTATGCCTCAGGTGACGCCTCATGGCCTGCAAGCATGTTTTCCTTTCAGGTCTGATGCCAATGTGTCCTAATGCTGATGGACTTTACATTTATTCTTTCTTTGTCCTGGTGATGGTTCTGGCAGCGGCCCGATTGGCCCTGCCTTGTAAATAGTCCCCCCTGTGAACTGCTACCCGGTGCCGGTTGGCACAGTTATCTGCACCTGTGATAATATCCTAACATGTTCTGCATAATACATATGCTGTTTTTTCCACCTAACGTGGCGGGGTCTCCTTTTGTAGTGTGCCTGGTGTGTCGCCTGTGAGTGTGCTGCGCAGATGCTTTACACATTCCCTCCGGAGTTTGGCCCGCCCGCTCTGCACCACGCTACCCGTTTCTAACATTGGTGTTCAGCGGTGGGATAGGACTTGTGTTTGTGCAGTACCACAGCGACAACTGGTGGCACTACAAATTCTACACGTAGAGTAATCACAGGTTTTGGGGATTATTGTTCCTGATTTTGTTGCGCCCTGAAAGTGGCATTTTGAATTGCGCACTCCTGTAGCAGCCCTTGCACCTAAGTCCCTTGTCTTGCACTGCGTCTTGGTGTCTTGCCAAAATGGAATCTGCCTTTGATTTTGACCATCTGTTCAAGTACAGTGTGTTGGAGTTGAGGGGGTTCTGTGAGGAGAGAGATATAATAGTAAGTGGGTCAGACACCAAGCCAGGCCTTCAGGGATTCCTGATTCAATGGCAAGAGGATGAATGGGACCGGGAGCACTATGAGGAGGAGAGGGCCCTGGCCGCAGGCCGAGAGGGTGGCCCTAAGGATCCTGAACAGGAGGTACAAAATGACAGGGCGGGGACACCAGTAAGTAGGGAGGACCCCATAGACAGGGAGTCCCGTGCTGGGTCCAGTGTCAGGGGCACTGCCCCATCCCTTTCCCTGTCCCCAGAAGAGTGGGTAGATAGGAGGGAAGAAAGGGAGCATCAGCTGGCTTTGGAGAGGCTCAGGTTGGAGCACGCCAAGGAGATAGCACGGCTGAGGGTGCAAGAGAAAAAGCTGGAGACCGAAAAGGTCCTTCCACAGGAAAGGATGGCTGAGGCTGAAAGGGCCTTCGCCAGGGAGACACTAGCTCAGGAGGGTAGGTTGTCCCCTGAGAGTGGTTTCTGTGGTCTGGATTCGCCAGTGAGGGTGGGATCCAGTGGTGGCAGCGAGAGTGATTCCAGTGTGGGAAGTCCCACTCCCAGAGCCCGGAAGATGGTGCCTGACCCCCAGGAGGAGGGGGGCAGGTTAGAATTTAGGGGCGGCAAGAAACTGTCCCATCAGTCTTGGGGGGAGTATGTGGACGTGTGTTGGACTGCATTGGAGGATTGGGTGGTGGGTAGCGCGGTGAATGATTGGGAAGGGCTGTTCCATGTAGTTATCAAGGAACACATGCTAAGGAATTGTTTCCCAAGGTTGCGCCACCACCTGTTGCAGTGTGGGCTCTCCGACCCCAGGGAGCTTGCACGGTAGGCAGACCTTTGGGTGAGTGCCAGAGAGTCTGAGAGGGCATTGGGGAGTGACCCGGAAGGGAATGGTGCAGGGAATAGGGATCTTCCAACCCAGCGAGGTGGGAGTGGTGCGGAATAGCCCAGCTAGGTCCCAGGGTAGTGAGAGGGTTGTAGGGCCTCACGTCCTATCTACAGGAAGGAGTGAGACGGGGAGGTGTCCCGAGGTGCCCCAACCGCAGTCTCAGGGCCTGGAGAGTTCCATAAGGGAGCCCCAGGTTGGGAGCCTAAGCTGTCCCAATAGGCCATCCACGGAAGGGGATGCCCTAGTGTCAGGAGAACCCGGGGCGTCGGTAATCCGAGCCCCAGGGGTTCTGGGGTCTGTTCAGTCACAGGGTTTAGATCCTGGGCTGGGATGCCAGGTTCAGGGACTGCCTGACCTGGAGGGAAGGACACCTGTCATCAGGGTCCCTACTGGTTTGACTTCCAGGGGTACTTCTCCAGGTGGGAGGGTGCGGAACTCTGGAAGGGGGTGCCGAGGGAGGAAGGACTCGCCTCTGGCACCGGCTCAACCACAGGGCTTCGATCCTGGGTTGGGAGGCCCGGTTCAGGTATTGCCTGACCTGGCGGGATGGACGTCTGTAAGCAGTGTCCCCCTGGAGTTGTCTTCCAGGGGTGCTACTCCAGTTGGGAGGGTGCAGAACTCTGGGAGGGGGTGCAGAGGGAGGGAGGACTCGCCTCTGGCACCGGGGCTACCTAAGGGTTTAGACCCTGGGTTGGTGGATCGGATGCAGGGTCACGGCCCTGGACGAGTGAGAGAGTGGTGTTCTGAGGGTGCCCCGCATAGGAGGAGAGGGCGGAACCCCAGAAGGAGAGGTAGGGGGAGGAGAGCCTCGCCCCTGTCTGCTGGTCAGCCTGAGGGTGCGGACCCCAGGTGGGTGGACCAGTGGCAGTTTGGCACTGCACGGAGGAGAAGGAGAGTGGCCAACGGGTACTACGGGCCTGGGGCTACCGCCCCCCACTCTGTGAGACAGCAAGGGCCAGAGACATCTGGATGGCCTAGGGGCCGGTCCTGGCCGCAACCGACTAGGGAGCACCAGTGGGGTGGCTTAGTTGGTCCAGGGAGGTTTGAGAGAGGGAACCACCGGGTTCCAGAGTGGCGGAGAACCTGCGGGTGCCCCTGCAGTTGCGGGCCCGCGTCCACGTGTTCTCGCCCTAAGCAGGGAAGCCCATCAAGGCATTGATCGGTCTACCCTGGCTTTTGGCTGGGAGGGGGTTGTGTTGGACTTGGCCCCTATTGTCCTAAAATTTTTCGCTTTTCCCCCTAGCCTTTTTACTGACATGGTGTGTCTGAACTGAAAATAATAAATGCCGTGCAATGGTGTACGCACCTTTATTTCCACCATTGTAGAAATGCACCTTTGTAAAATGTTACTTTTAAAATGGACGCCATGGCTGTGTGCTTGTGCCTGCCTGCCAGAGGTGGGTTACCAGTCTAGTCGTTTGTTTCCCAGCACCCCCAGCTTTTGGAGGGAAGCCTGGCACCCAGGGTGCTCTACACCTCCCCCTAAACCAGTTGGGACCGGTTTCCCAGGGAACCTTCCAGAAGCGTCCAGCCCTTTCTGGTAGGTGGGGTGAGGGGGCTGTGCCTCCATGTGCTCAGACTGAGCGTGGACCTGAATGAGAGGGGACACTCTGCCAGGAGGTACCGCCACATTGGGCCTGTGTGCTGGCCCCTGTGCCCATCTGCACCCCTCCGCTGTCCACAGGGCCAGTGAGAGCCCTTTACTGGAGTGAAGACTGCTGTGTCAGGAGGAGTGCCACTTTATGGGAGATGACTGCTTCTAGGAGCTGCTGTCCTGTTCTGATGAGTACCCACTGCCTGCTGATCTTGCCCAGTATTGCCTGCCTGCTCTCCTGCAGTCCTAAGCCCAGCACCTGGTGAGCACTATATCTTACTGCCAGCTGCCTGCTGCCTAGCACCCTGTGAGCACGTGGTCTGCCCAGGAGAAGAGAGGAGCTGATGCCTGCAGCGCTGTGCTGCTAAAGCGCTATAACTGTGCCACAGGGGAAGAGGAGCGCTGCAACTTTATTTTGTGGGACTTAGCGCTACAACCTTATTCCTGCACCAGGAGAGCGCTGCCTCCAGCCCTGCCCAGGAGAAGAAGGTGCGTGGGTCCTGCAACGCTGGGCTGCCGGAGTGCCATATTTGCATTGACTGTGCTCTGCTTGCTGCGAGAGCGCTATAACTGTGCCCAGCAGAAGAGGAGCGCTACATTTGAAGTGACTGACCATCCCTGCCTGCTGGCTAGCGCCTGGAGAAGAAGAGCGCTTTATCTTATTGCCCAGGAGGTGAGGAGCTGACATCTGCAGCGCTGTGCTGCGAGAGCGCTATATTTCCAGTGACTGTGCCTTCCTGCCTGCTCCCTAGCGCCTCGGGAGGGCTATATTTCATTGCCAGTGAAGGGGAGCGCTACCACTTTATGGTGTGGGACCTAGCGCTTTGTGGGCGCTACAACTTAATTTCAGCCCAAGAACTTTCCTGCCGCCTAGCGCCTCGTGAGCGCTATATGTAAATTGCCAAGGAGGAGTCCTGCGACGGAGGGGGCCCGAGGCACATTGTCGGTGCCTGCCCCTCCGCACTGCTGACGAGGAGAAGGCTCCGCTGAGGGTGAAGCCAGGAGAGGTCCCAGAAGCGGGACCTGTCGGGGCACATTGCCGGTGCCCGGAGACTGCAGAGACATCCAGAGGGGCCTCAGACTGCCGGTGAGTGGGGCTCAGTCATCCTGTGGTTGGGGGGTATGTCGGGGCACATTGTCGGTGCCCGTCCCCGGTGCCAGTATTCTTTGAAGGGCATTGGTTGTGTTTAGAGTCCCATAGGAGGGGGGTTCCAACGTGCCCAGTACTTGTTTCCTCCCTCAACTGCACGACAGACGCATTTTGGGAAATTCTAGAGTCCCAGAAGAGGGGCTCCACCGTGCCAGTGTTCTTGTGGGCATATTCCTGTTAGAGCCTGGAGTGGGGCTCCCATCGCTGCATTGTTGGCGCCAGTGCTGGTTGGGTTTACCCAGCTACCCCGCAGGACAGGGGGCAGCTGCCACGCATTGGGGGCATTGGATTACCCAGAAGGGAAAGAGAGAGGAGTGAGGGACCCTCCTACCCTAGCGCTTTGCGCACCTTTGTTTTCGCCGCCCTTGCAGCCAACCCTGACTGTGTGGGACATAGGGCATTTGAGCCCCTGAGAGAGGCCAGTTGGCCTGGGGCCAGTCTCAGTGTTGTGCCCCCGACTGGGGCGAACTGCGGTTATGCTGGCGAGGCCTATTGCCCCATATGATTTATGGCATAATATGGTTGCATAATGCATTTGTACCTAGGATGCTACTTAAAGCTTTTCCCTCAGGTTTGCAGTGCTGATGGTAGGCCTATTGGGTTCCTGCGGAGGAGGAGCCACATGCTAAATGTGTTTCTATGCCCTATGTTCACATGTTTTATGCCCCAGGCTCAGGATGTGCCTAGTGTGCTTTTATACCTAATGCTAATGATAATGTTTTCCCCACGCAGGCTTATATCGTTGGAGTCCTGCCTAATGTTGCATCAATGCTTATGATTATGCCAATGCTAATGGGCATGTTTAATGTGATGTTCACAGGTCTATGCCTACTGTGGTTGTTCCGGCCTAATGCTCTACGTTACTGATAATGTTTTTCCCCTAAGGCTGACTGCTGATGGTTTTGCATTCAATGTTAATGCTTTTTCCCCAATGCCGGACGACGTCTTTATGCCTCAGGTGACGCCTCATGGCCTGCAAGCATGTTTTCCTTTCAGGTCTGATGCCAATGTGTCCTAATGCTGATGGACTTTACATTTATTCTTTCTTTGTCCTGGTGATGGTTCTGGCAGCGGCCCGATTGGCCCTGCCTTGTAAATAGTCCCCCCTGTGAACTGCTACCCGGTGCCGGTTGGCACAGTTATCTGCACCTGTGATAATATCCTAACATGTTCTGCATAATACATATGCTGTTTTTTTCCACCTAACGTGGTGGGGTCTCCTTTTGTAGTGTGCCTGGTGTGTCGCCTGTGAGTGTGCTGCGCAGATGCTTTACACATTCCCTCCGGAGTTTGGCCCGCCCGCTCTGCACCACGCTACCCGTTTCTAACATTGGTGTTCAGCGGTGGGATAGGACTTGTGTTTGCGCAGTACCACAGCGACAACTGGTGGCACTACAAATTCTACACGTAGAGTAATCACAGGTTTTGGGGATTATTGTTCCTGATTTTTTTGCGCCCTGAAAGTGGCATTTTGAATTGCGCACTCCTGTAGCAGCCCTTGCACCTAAGTCCCTTGTCTTGCACTGCGTCTTGGTGTCTTGCCAAAATGGAATCTGCCTTTGATTTTGACCATCTGTTCAAGTACAGTGTGTTGGAGTTGAGGGGGTTCTGTGAGGAGAGAGATATAATAGTAAGTGGGTCAGACACCAAGCCAGGCCTTCAGGGATTCCTGATTCAATGGCAAGAGGATGAATGGGACCGGGAGCACTATGAGGAGGAGAGGGCCCTGGCCGCAGGCCGAGAGGGTGGCCCTAAGGATCCTGAACAGGAGGTACAAAATGACAGGGCGGGGACACCAGTAAGTAGGGAGGACCCCATAGACAGGGAGTCCCGTGCTGGGTCCAGTGTCAGGGGCACTGCCCCATCCCTTTCCCTGTCCCCAGAAGAGTGGGTAGATAGGAGGGAAGAAAGGGAGCATCAGCTGGCTTTGGAGAGGCTCAGGTTGGAGCACGCCAAGGAGATAGCACGGCTGAGGGTGCAAGAGAAAAGCTGGAGACCGAAAAGGTCCTTCCACAGGAAAGGATGGCTGAGGCTGAAAGGGCCTTCGCCAGGGAGACACTAGCTCAGGAGGGTAGGTTGTCCCCTGAGAGTGGTTTCTGTGGTCTGGATTCGCCAGTGAGGGTGGGATCCAGTGGTGGCAGCGAGAGTGATTCCAGTGTGGGAAGTCCCACTCCCAGAGCCCGGAAGATGGTGCCTGACCCCCAGGAGGAGGGGGGCAGGTTAGAATTTAGGGGCGGCAAGAAACTGTCCCATCAGTCTTGGGGGAGTATGTGGACGTGTGTTGGACTGCATTGGAGGATTGGGTGGTGGGTAGCGCGGTGAATGATTGGGAAGGGCTGTTCCATGTAGTTATCAAGGAACACATGCTAAGGAATTGTTTCCCAAGGTTGTGCCACCACCTGTTGCAGTGTGGGCTCTCCGACCCCAGGGAGTTTGCACGGGAGGCAGACCTTTGGGTGAGTGCTTGAGAGTCTGAGAGGGCATTGGGGAGTGACCCGGAAGGGAATGGTGCAGGGAATAGGGATCTTCCAGCCCAGCGAGGTGGGAGAGGTGCGGAATAGCCCAGCTAGGTCCCAGGGTAGTGAGAGGGTTGTAGGGCCTCACGTCCTATCTACAGGAAGGAGTGAGACGGGGAGGTGTCCCGAGGTGCCCCAACCGCAGTCTCAGGGCCTGGAGAGTTCCATAAGGGAGCCCCAGGTTGGGAGCCTAGGCTGTCCCAATAGGCCATCCACGGAAGGGGATGCCCTAGTGTCAGGAGAACCCGGGGCGTCGGTAATCCGAGCCCCAGGGGTTCTGGGGTCTGTTCAGTCACAGGGTTTAGATCCTTGGCTGGGATGCCAGGTTCAGGGACTGCCTGACCTGGAGGGAAGGACACCTGTCATCAGTGTCCCTACTGGTTTGACTTCCAGGGGTACTTCTCCAGGTGGGAGTGTGCGGAACTCTGGAAGGGGGTGCCGAGGGAGGAAGGACTCGCCTCTGGCACCGGCTCAACCACAGGGCTTCGATCCTGGGTTGGGAGGCCCGGTTCAGGTATTGCCTGACCTGGCGGGATGGACGTCTGTAAGCAGTGTCCCCCTGGAGTTGTCTTCCAGGGGTGCTACTCCAGTTGGGAGGGTGCAGAACTCTGGGAGGGGGTGCAGAGGGAGGGAGGACTCATCTCTGGCACCGGGGCTACCTAAGGGTTTAGACCCTGGGTTGGTGGATCGGATGCAGGGTCACGGCCCTGGACGAGTGAGAGAGTGGTGTTCTGAGGGTGCCCCGCATAGGAGGAGAGGGCGGAACCCCAGAAGGAGAGGTAGGGGGAGGAGAGCCTCGCCCCTGTCTGCTGGTCAGCCTGAGGGTGCGGACCCCAGGTGGGTGGACCAGTGGCAGTTTGGCACTGCACGGAGGAGAAGGAGAGTGGCCAACGGGTACTACGGGCCTGGGGCTACCGCCCCCCACTCTGTGAGACAGCAAGGGCCAGAGACATCTGGATGGCCATGGGGCCGGTCCTGGCCGCAACCGACTAGGGAGCACCAGTGGGGTGGCTTAGTTGGTCCAGGGAGGTTTGAGAGAGGGAACCACCGGGTTCCAGAGTGGCGGAGAACCTGCGGGTGCCCCTGCAGTTGCGGGCCCGCGTCCACGTGTTCTCGCCCTAAGCAGGGAAGCCCATCAAGGCATTGATCGGTCTACCCTAGCTTTTGGCTGGGAGGGGGTTGTGTTGGACTTGGCCCCTATTGTCCTAAAGTTTTTCGCTTTTCCCCCTAGCCTTTTTACTGACATGGTGTGTCTGAACTGAAAATAATAAATGCCGTGCAATGGTGTACGCACCTTTATTTCCACCATTGTAGAAATGCACCTTTGTAAAATGTTACTTTTAAAATGGACGCCATGGCTGTGTGCTTGTGCCTGCCTGCCAGAGGTGGGTTACCAGTCTAGTCGTTTGTTTCCCAGCACCCCCAGCTTTTGGAGGGAAGCCTGGCACCCAGGGTGCTCTACACCTCCCCCTAAACCAGTTGGGACCGGTTTCCCAGGGAACCTTCCAGAAGCGTCCAGCCCTTTCTGGTAGGTGGGGTGAGGGGGCTGTGCCTCCATGTGCACAGACTGAGCGTGGACCTGAATGAGAGGGGACACTCTGCCAGGAGGTACCGCCACATTGGGCCTGTGTGCTGGCCCCTGTGCCCATCTGCACCCCTCCGCTGTCCACAGGGCCAGTGAGAGCCCTTTACTGGAGTGAAGACTGCTGTGTCAGGAGGAGTGCCACTTTATTGGAGATGACTGCTTCTAGGAGCTGCTGTCCTGTTCTGATGAGTACCCACTGCCTGCTGATCTTGCCCAGTATTGCCTGCCTGCTCTCCTGCAGTCCTAAGCCCAGCACCTGGTGAGCACTATATCTTACTGCCAGCTGCCTGCTGCCTAGCACCCTGTGAGCACGTGGTCTGCCCAGGAGAAGAGAGGAGCTGATGCCTGCAGCGCTGTGCTGCTAAAGCGCTATAACTGTGCCACAGGGGAAGAGGAGCGCTGCAACTTTATTTTGTGGGACTTAGCGCTACAACCTTATTCCTGCACCAGGAGAGCGCTGCCTCCAGCCCTGCCCAGGAGAAGAAGGTGCGTGGGTCCTGCAACGCTGGGCTGCCGGAGTGCCATATTTGCATTGACTGTGCTCTGCTTGCTGCGAGAGCGCTATAACTGTGCCCAGCAGAAGAGGAGCGCTACATTTGAAGTGACTGACCATCCCTGCCTGCTGGCTAGCGCCTGGAGAAGAAGAGCGCTTTATCTTATTGCCCAGGAGGTGAGGAGCTGACATCTGCAGCGCTGTGCTGCGAGAGCGCTATATTTCCAGTGACTGTGCCTTCCTGCCTGCTCCCTAGCGCCTCGGGAGGGCTATATTTCATTGCCAGTGAAGGGGAGTGCTACCACTTTATGGTGTGGGACCTAGCGCTTTGTGGGCGCTACAACTTAATTTCAGCCCAAGAACTTTCCTGCCGCCTAGCGCCTCGTGAGCACTATATGTAAATTGCCAAGGAGGAGTCCTGCGGCGGAGGGGGCCCGAGGCACATTGTCGGTGCCTGCCCCTCCGCGCTGCTGACGAGGAGAAGGCTCCGCTGAGGGTGAAGCCAGGAGAGGTCCCAGAAGCGGGACCTGTCGGGGCACATTGCCGGTGCCCGGAGACTGCAGAGACATCCAGAGGGGCCTCAGACTGCCGGTGAGTGGGGCTCAGTCATCCTGTGGTTGGGGGGTATGTCGGGGCACATTGTCGGTGCCCGCCCCCGGTGCCAGTATTCTTTGGAGGGCATTGGTTGTGTTTAGAGTCCCATAGGAGGGGGCTCCAACGTGCCCAGTACTTGTTTCCTCCCTCAGCTGCACGACAGAGGCATTTTGGGAAATTCTAGAGTCCCAGAAGAGGGGCTCCACCGTGCCAGTGTTCTTGTGGGCAGATTCCTGTTAGAGCCCGGAGTGGGGCTCCCATCGCTGCATTGTTGGCGCCAGTGCTGGTTGGGTTTACCCAGCTACCCCGCAGGACAGGGGGCAGCTGCCACGCATTGGGGGCATTGGATTACCCAGAAGGGAAAGAGAGAGGAGTGAGGGACCCTCCTACCCTAGCGCTTTGCGCACCTTTGTTTTCGCCGCCCTTGCAGCCAACCCTGACTGTGTGGGACATAGGGCATTTGAGCCCCCGAGAGAGGCCAGTTGGCCTGGGGCCAGTCTCAGTGTTGTGCCCCCGACTGGGGCGAACTGCGGTTATGCTGGCGAGGCCTATTGCCCCATATGATTTATGGCATAATATAGTTGCATAATGCATTTGTACCTAGGATGCTACTTAAAGCTTTTCCCTCAGGTTTGCAGTGCTGATGGTAGGCCTATTGGGTTCCTGCGGAGGAGGAGCCACATGCTAAATGTGTTTCTATGCCCTATGTTCACATGTTTTATGCCCCAGGCTCAGGATGTGCCTAGTGTGCTTTTATAGCTAATGCTAATGATAATGTTTTCCCCCGCAGGCTTATATCGTTGGAGTCCTGCCTAATGTTGCATCTATGCTTATGATTATGCCAATGCTAATGGGCATGTTTAATGTGATGTTCACAGGTCTATGCCTACTGTGGTTGTTCCGGCCTAATGCTCTACGTTACTGATAATGTTTTTCCCCTAAGGCTGACTGCTGATGGTTTTGCATTCAATGTTAATGCTTTTTCCCCAATGCCGGACGACGTCTTTATGCCTCAGGTGACGCCTCATGGCCTGCAAGCATGTTTTCCTTTCAGGTCTGATGCCAATGTGTCCTAATGCTGATGGACTTTACATTTATTCTTTCTTTGTCCTGGTGATGGTTCTGGCAGCGGCCCGATTGGCCCTGCCTTGTAAATAGTCCCCCTGTGAACTGCTACCCGGTGCCGGTTGGCACAGTTATCTGCACCTGTGATAATATCCTAACATGTTCTGCATAATACATATGCTGTTTTTTTCCACCTAACCTGGTGGGGTCTCCTTTTGTAGTGTGCCTGGTGTGTCTCCTGTGAGTGTGCTGCGCAGATGCTTTACACAATGCCTCTGAGTTTGGCCTACCCGCTCCGCACCACGCTACCCCGTTTCTAACAAGCGTGATGAGAGTTGGTTTTGGTGTTGATAAGGATTTTGTTGATGCCCTGTTTTACTGTGTTGAGTTGTCTTTGCAGGCGGGTTAGACTTTCGGTTATTGTATTTGTGGGCATAGGGTTTCGTGGAGAGAGTAATTTGAGTTGTCTTAATATGCGAGTTAGGCGCTCAGCTAGTGCGACCGTAGACATCAGGTTCACTGCTGAGAGAGTGGGGGTGTTAATGAGAGAGTTGGCCTGTGCGTGTTGTTCAGGGCTAGGGTGTTGTGGGTCAATGGGAGTGTGCATAGCATTGCTACATGTTTCATTCTTTAAGTGGACTATAGGGTGTGGGTTCAGAGTGCACCCTTGTGTTTTTTGGGGTATCGATTGGGTGGTGGCTAAAGGTAGGTTGGGGTTTTTGGGGGCAGGTACCTCTGGGTTAGTATTTTGCTTGGGGAGGGGAGATCAGGAGGGGTAACCTGGTTTGTGGGTTGTTCATGGGGTTGTTGAGCTGAGGTCTAGAGCTGGTGATGGTTTTTGGTGTAGCTCTGGCAGATGTGATGAGGTTGGTAGAGCGGTCAGTTATGAGGGAGAGAGGGGTCTGGAAGGAGTCATGAAGGATAGGGGTGGTAGGCATAAGGGTGCATGTTGTTAGGGTGGAGTGTCTGTTGGAGGTGTGGATTGAGTTTGAGCTTCTGGTGATTCTTGTGTATGTTGCTCCATGTGGTGTGCCCCGGAGATCGGGTTGGGTTGTGGTTGGATCGTTAGCAGTATGGGAGGTGGAGTTGCGTAGCATTGGGAATATGCATTCAAATGAGCGCACGTTGATATCATTGGCATTTATCATGGCATTGCCGTTTCTGTCTATTGTTATGGTAGCATTTCCTTTGAAGGTGGGTGAGTTGGAAATCAGCAGTTTTTGGCAGTGTAGGATGTTCATGGCATTTGTTATTTGTAGGTGGTTTGCTAGATTTGTTTTCCATTTGATCCGGCAGGTAGTGTAGAAGATGAAATCAGTTTTCTCTTGTCCCTTTGATGTGTTGTAGTAGAGGTCTGCTATGAGTGGCCCGGGTGTTGTTTGAGTAGTTTATGTTTGAAGATTTTGGTGGCATTAGCTGAGAGGTTGGGGGGTAAGTGATGGAGAAAGAGTATGGACCATGGGGTTTCAGGTTGGTGAGTTGTTTTGGGGAGAGGCCTGCAAGTGCTGCCGTGCATTTCTTGTCATCTTCTTAATTTAAAGGGGGTCTCTCTTGGGCATCAGGACTAGTGACGAGATTTGGGAAAGTGGATCTCAGTGACTACCAGGGTGCTGCTAGGGATGTGGGGGGGTTGAAGCACCTAAATTGGAGCTCTGTAGTTTGAGTGGATAGGGACCGATCTCATTAGTAGCGATATGGGGGGTCTAATAGATTCCCTGTATTCTCCCATAGTTCTGGAGTCTCAAGTAATATGAATGCAGATTTTGTTGACGGGGAGGGTGATATTGGTAAATAACCTATCGCTAATTTGTAGTTGGTAGGAGCAGCAGGGCTGTGTAAAGGATCAGTAATAGGGAGTGTCTTTTCGATGGGTTATTGACCTAGTACTTATTTGAGGTTGATAGGTACTGTTATGTTTCATACAGGTACCCCAATATAGGCTCAAGTAGTGAATGGACCTTTCACCTACATTCCCCTGATATTGCACTACATAACGGTTCTTAGTAATGACCTTTTACCTAGTTACGGTAATGCCTAAGTGATATGGGGTTTTCGCCGAAAAGCTTAGCCTCATTCATTATGCATGAGGATTCTTGGCATCTCAGCAAGGCTACAATCTCCTGCATAATAACTATGTATAAGGGTCATTCCTTCCGTCATCCTAAGTCCGACATGACAAAGCAAGATATATCCCCTGAGGGTGCCGCTTTGGGTATATAAACGCCATATCTTTGCTGAGACAGGCAGAGGAGAAAAGGACTTCCATGCTGACACACTGACGAGAGACGCTGAGGTTCCTGCACGCAGACACTCCAGCACGCAGTGGTCTGACATCCCTTGCGGGGTGCCCATCTCGAGACCAAGACGGGGTCTCACAGTCTCTCACTTCAGGTAATGGGGTTAACTTTATCCTAGAGGGATTCTTGGCTTCACATCCAAATACATGCTAGGTACACGTAGGTACATCTAGGTAGGGTAGCATCGTAGGAGTACACATTATTACTGTCATGTATTTTTATACTTGCCTGTATTCATAGTTTTAGCACTATGGTAGGAATCTACCATCCTTTTACTCTGTTGATGCTTATAATCATTTATATCTGTTTCTGTCTAATGATTGTTTCAGCACACCTATTTTACACTAGAATGACGCTGGTTCAATAAATGCTTATTGAAAAACATCCCCACCGTTAATTCTGTGTATCTCTCTGAGACAAAGTGAGCACGAGTGACTCAGCAAAAAGTATTGCACTGTTTCCACGATCCCTGATGGTACAGGGTTGCCATGTTTGATAGTTGCCAAGAACTATTCTCTCTTTGGTAAGAGGGGTTTCTAGTGGCACTGTAAGCTAGCTAGTATACAGGCTGACATACTCGGTGGGGATGTTTAGAATTAGTCTGGACACCAATCCCGCAGTGTATGTTGTCTAAACGCGCAGATCCTATATAGGTTTATAGGAACTACACAAAAGTACAGCAGGGCTGTGAGGTAGTATTGTTATTACTGAGAGGCAGACCACTCCAAGACGGCCGCCGCTCTGTATGCAGGATTGAAGCCTCTTTAAGGGCCTCATTTATAAGGCCCCTTGCGCTGCCGGAACGTCACATTTTGTGACGTTCTGTGGCGCAGGAGCCTGCTCATATTTACAAGGCAGCACTAAGCCACTTTTTTTGGCTTAATGCTGCCTCGTAAATATCATTCCCTTTAACGCAGTTTTCTACGTTAAAGGGGCGTGCAATGGGTGTTTCTCTGGGTGTTCCTAGCAACATCCATGGCTTTTTGACACTGGCCCAGATTTAATCTGAGGCAGCGCAAGAAACGTACGCCTCCCCAGGGGAGGCGTAAGGGATGCACTGCGGCGCTGCCTTAAGGCAAAACCTCCTAAATTAGGCCCTTAGGGACAGATTTACAAGAAAGTGCCGCAGCGCAGCTACGCAAGCCCTTTGGCTGCGCAACGCTGCAGCACTTTCAAAGCACAGGAATGCGACATATTTACAATAATATGTCGCATTCCTGTGCTCTCCCCTGCACTGGTGCACAAACAGCTGCCATGCGCCGGCGCAGGCACCCTTGCACCATGGTGCAAGGATACCTGCGTCATGGGGAGATTGTTTTTGTGCAGGAAGGCGCACCTTCCTGCACAAAAACAATCACTACAGGCATTTTCCTTTTTCAATGCGTGCTGTAGAATGCAGCATGCATTGAAAGAGGAAAAAAATTAGGGGAAATGAAAATATTTCTCCTTGTTGCACCTTGCTACGCCACCCTAAGGGTGGCGTAGCATTCTGACGCATTTCCAGGTTTACGATTCCTCGTAAATCTGGAAATGTGTCTGGTTCCATGGGTGTTGCGTGGGAACACCCACAGCAACACCCATGGAATGCCGCTTTCACGCAAAGTTTTGCATGTAAAGGGGTTGTATTTACAAGGACAGGAAAAGTCACGCAGGGAGGCTTTTCCTGTCCTTGTAAATATGGGGCAGTGAAATGCGCCGCCGGTGCGTCACGAAAAGTGACACACTGGTGGCGCAAGGGGCTTGTAAATCTGCCCTTTAGTTTCTATCTTTGTTGATTGGTATAATTGTAATACACAAGATGACTGCTCCTCATGGAGGGAACTCCCAAATGGAGTCTTAGTTTATCAGATTTGGCCCGTAGGAGGATTGGGAGTCGCCAAGTAGGTAGGCCTCCCCTGTGTTTCACAGCCGGTCGGGGAGAAGTATGAGGAAAAAGAACTTTGTGCAATGAGCCAGCGTCGGGCTATACAAAAAAAAACAGCTGACTTACCGGCCTTTGAGCCTCTTATTCAGCACCACCTAGGACCTATTATGCTTGTCCTGGCCTCTTCATACTATATCGAGAGAGCCGGTAGATTGTGGCTGAGGGTCGCACCACTCACGTTCAGGGATCCACATTTAAGTCTGCGGCAGTTAAGTGGGAGGCTCTTGCCGCTATTGAAGCCATATGATAAGCTGAAGCTCTCGCCGCTCTGGGGCAATTAGAGTGAACAGGAGGGTCTTGCAGCGCCCCTCATAGCCAGACTCCACCAGTTGGGACTGTGACCTTTCCATCCCAGGTCGCTGTGCCAGCACTCACTGTTTGCGAGAGACCACACTGTGTGGCCCTGATCAGCAGGTGTCCTCTTGGTGAGTGGGAGGCTCTTGTCATTCTGGCTGGTGTATAGCCACAGCCACTTCACTGCTTCGCCATGTGCTGCAGCAGTCCTCTCTAAATTGCCTCAGTCCCTCTGCAGCTGGTAACTGGGTGACATGTCCTGTGTTCAGCTCCTTGACGACACTTGGGCTCCTTTCAAGCCGCCCAGGTCTAGCACAGCCCGATCGTACAGCAGACCATCCAACTACTCAGGAGAGAAGCCCTATTGAACGGGGGTAAGATAGCCGGTACCTGGATTACTGGCCCTCTTGGACAGCCGGACTTCTCATTCAGCCTACCAGTAATATACAGTATATCTCGTTCGAGCATCGGTGCACCCGACCCCTGTGAAGTGGGGTCCCGAGATATGAGAGCAGATCTCCTTCACGTGGATTTGAAACTCCTTCACAAATCCCTTCTGTGGTTGCTTTAGTGAATCCAGAATGGTCCTTTTGTCTGGTAAGTGGTCTTTGTGATTTAGTGAAAATTTGATGGTGGATTGGTGGCTGGGGCATATCAGGTGTTGCACCAATGGTGACCCCGGCCCACTGGAGCTCTTAAAAACACCCCTGATCCCTAGCTCATCTGTAACTCTCAAAGTCAAAAGGAATCTGCCTAAAGTCTAACTGTGTGAATATCAATTAAAACCAGAAAGTTCCAGGAGTATCCCTATCTCTTAACACATCACCAGAAACTCCTATTATTTCTCTTTTTCACAGTGTACATCTGCAACATTCGTTGATTTTCCATCCCACAGAGCTCGAACGACCAAGTTCACCTTGGGCACCCTCATTCCTGATACGCAATGAATAGGAAGCTTTTTCTGCTCATTAAATCATCCAGTTCTTGCCAAGATTTCCCTTCTCAGGCCTCACTATCTCTAATACACAATACTTCTTTCTCTAGCTATGAAATCAAGAAAACGCACCTGCAAAGGAAAAGAACATGCAGAGCAAGGAAAAATACATTTCAGGTTTAGAAATAAAGGTCTAGTCAAGATCCGTTTAGTTAATTTTTTTCTATGTGCACTTCGAGTACATGATAATATGTGCATGCATAATGTCAAAATAAATGCAAAGCGTGAATAATGAATTCATGATTACATATGCAATGTACTTTCAATAAATGCAGTGTATCTTGAAATACAAGTGTAAATGTGAATGAGAACTACAAATCTTCATGTGAAGCTAAACATTAGAATACGCATGTATATAAATCTCTAGGGGCATATTTACAAACCCCTTGCGCCGCCGGTGCGTCACTTTTCTTGACATACCTGCGGTGCACTGTGGTGCTCCATATTTACAAGGCCATGTAAAGCCCCCCTGCGTGGCTTTTTGTGGCCTTGTAAATACTGCCCCTTTTCACTCAGCGTGAAAGTGTGTGCTGTGGGTGTTCCCACGCAACACCCATGGGTTCTGCCGCATTCCTAGATTTAAAACGTTTCATAAACCTGGGAATGCGTCATAATCCTATGGCTCCCCAGGGGAGGTGAAAGGAGGCACAATGAGGAGAAATACTTTTATTTCTCCTCGTTTTTTCCTCTTTCTAAGTGTGCTGCATTTTGCAGCACACATAGAAAGAGGAGAACACGTCTTGTGATTGTTTTTGTGCAGGAAGGTCTCCCTTCCTTTCTGCACAAAAGCAATCATCCCCGCAATGCAGGCACTCTTGCACTATGGTGCAAGAGTGCCTGCGTTAGTGCATGGCAGCCAATTGTGGGCCAGTGCAGGGGAGAGCTCAGGGATATGTCATATTGTTGTAAATATGAAGCATCCCTGTGCTTTGAAAGTGATGCAGCCCGGCGCAGCCAAATGGCTTGCGGCACTGCGCTACTTTACTTTCTTGTAAATAAGGCCCCTAGTTTATACAGTGAATACACCTCAGTAATATGTTTTTAGTGCTTCACTTTACATGAATAAAGTTAAGGAACACAGGGGCATATTTATGTGTGGAAAAAAGGGGGTACCCCTGAAATGTGTTTCCTACATCAGGGTGACAACATTATTGGGAAATAAACATGTAGGAAACGAATACAAAGTGGATCTATCCTAAACTGAAAGCAATATGTGACCAGAAACAAAAATTTATTGAAAAATATATTATTTTATTTGATCAGCTAATGTTTAAGATATGCAAAACAATTTTTGAAAATGTATTTACACTGAGCATACAATCATTAATAAAAATAAATACATTGGAATACTGTCAAAGTTCAATTTTCAACTAATGTGACTAATACTTATGTTATGTCTAAGTTAGATCAAACAAAAAGTATACATCCAAAGCTAAACATAAACAAATGTATAGAAAAAATTCATACATGATAAGTATTAAATCATTCTACAATGTAGTTATGGCTAACATGGTTACAATCTACGCGCGTTTCGGCTGGACGCCTTCATCAGGTAGCCATGTATGTCTAAAAAAGAAAAATACATATTGGGACAATATACAAATATTTTGTACACATATATACATATCTATATTGTCTGGGCACATATTATAGATCCTACTTATCAATTCTGTCTTTCATTAGATCAGACCTCTTCTATTGTGAATTGATATATTCAATAACTTTAAAAACAAGGCCGCGTCACAGAGGAAAGTTGCAAAGAAAAATTGAAAGAATATGAAAAGGAAAATTAATAAGAATTCGCACCAACAAGATCAAATCACCAACAAGACCAAATCACCAATAATAGAAAAAACCATAAATCAATGTGATATAAATCGCCTAGAAGTGACTAGAAAAATTCAGTGACATATATATACCCAATATATGTGATAATGTTCTTCAGAAAAACAGGTCAAAGGAAGGGAAAGAAGGAATAAGAGTACAGCTAGATTACCTCGAATGATATATAATGAAATATCAATCAATGGGACTTCCTTGATTAATATCTTCTGCCCCTAGAAATAGGGATGCAAGATATAGTGAGAATCATCCCAAATAAGTGTGTATTGCTGAAAAGATGAATAATGATAATGCTAACCAAGATAAAAAATTGAATGGAAACCAACCGAAAGGCTGTGACTACTCGGTTAGAAACTCTGCTATTCATGAATACCTTGAAATTAACGACCACGCTTCATAATAAATGGTGACTGAATGAGACATCAGATATGTCTCCAGGATGACCAGCAGCTGATAAGAAAAACAAACCAGAAAAAATACCGTTGAAAACGATAAAACATACATCCAAAGGCTATAGCTCAAGAGAGGATGGAAAACTTCTAATGAGGGCCTATAAATTACCTTAAATACTTTCCTTTAATTATAATGATATGGTCCGGTATAAAGCCTTGAGATTAAATAAATAAATAAAACATCTCTGGAGTGAAAAGTTTCATCAAGGATATCTAAATACCACGAAAAGGAAAAGGAGAAAACACAGAGCACAAGGTCCATATTAAAATGAAAATTCAGTCAAACATTTATATTCATACAAAACCAACCAAATGTGGAAATATATACCTGGATATTTATATAGGCATAATTCTCCAAATTTACGGGAAGAATAAGACACCGTCAGTCCGTTTCAGTAAATGCGCCGACAACTGCAGAAAACCAGAAAGCATAATACTATAAAATTACCAGTTTTACCATGAGTATAACTAGTTATCGAAAAGTGATAGCGATATACCTTAAACGGAGGTGAAGAGAAGTATATATAGAGATAACATAAAGGGGTAATCACCATCAATGAAGTTTGGTGAAAAGCCTAAAAATGCAAAGGAAACGTAATCACTGTAAACCAACTTTAAATTGAATACAGGACATAAATGATTTCCACAGACATCGCTAACATACCTCGATATTACATCTGTGGGCCGTGGACTTCACGTGCGTACTGCATAGCCGTATGATGGTTGTTGACTGAAAACGCCGAACACGATAATGTGACATGGCAGCCTTTAAATATACTCGTACGTAACTGTCGTAAGCAATACGCAGATGTAATTGAAAGAGAAAACGGACATGCTTATATGTTCAGATGTACGTCAATCATGGCCACCATATTGGAATGTCAGAAAGGCCAAAGTGAAAAGGGCACCGGAAGTAAAACTCAGTATCGGATCACTATCGGTCGGTTATATTATGCATATAATACATGTATCTCCATAGATAAAAAATTCGAAGTATTGAAGATACTCACTTCCTCCTTGACCGATGTTCAGTTCTATACCAACTATATGTAACTATTAGTTGGGTAGGTTCCATGTAAAGCAAAATAGACTATAAATACGGATACCTAACAAGATCAAAAAAGTTTTCGCTAAAGATGTTTGCTGAAAAATGTGGGGTCCAAAATACCAACAAGTGACACACAGCCGCCATATTGGAATGTTAGAAAGGCTAAAGGGAAAAGCATATCAAAAGTGAAATTCAGTATCGGGTTACCATCGATGGTTATATTATATAAGTAGTACATGTGTGTCCCCAATTCAGAGTTCAAAATATTGAAGATACTAATTTCCTATTTAACCGGTGGACAGTTCTATTCCAGCCATATATAACTGTTGGCGTGTAATCTATATTCCCATCACAGTATCTCTGAATAAAGACTACGCAAGATCAAACTCTCTACATTGAGTTATACTAAGCTTCTTCAAAGATATATGAGTGTCAGAATAGTGATCAGTGTAAAAAGATATGACCTGATCAGAGTCTCTACATATAATCATATTGGATACTATATGGGAATGTATGGGCACTAGAAAGGGTTTCTAGATGTTATTATATTTGATCACCTGATCCCAGGGAATCTCGTTATTTAATCCATTTTTATAAGTGTCCAAAGAATAGATCCAATAGACCTCCCTTCTTTTGCGAATTTCTATACTTTGGTTGCCCGAATTAATGCGTATTTTTTCTAAGATAAACCACTGTATATCCTGAGCAGTGTGTTGTATTTCCATATAGTGTTTAACTAATGGAGCAGCTATCTTTTTGGTCCTGATGGCTGATCTATGTTCAGTTAGGCGGGTAGCCATGGTACGTGAGGTCTCACCAACATAACCTAGCTTGCAAGGACATACCAACAGGTATATGATGTTAGTTGTTTTACAATTAGTTAGCGCTGTCGCTTTAATGTGGATACCGTTTATACTATAGGTACTGGCTTCTATAGCAAACTGACAGGCCACACAGGACATACACCTAAAATTCCCAATGGGGGTTCTGTGCCACCAATAGACGTTTGAACGAGGTTCTTTTGTATGGCTGGCATTCTTGAGTGTACTATTAAATCTTTAAGATTTTTGTTTTTCCTATAAGCAAAAAGTGGTTTAACTAGAGAGTGGTTACGTTCTCTGGTTGCATTAAGGATATGCCAGTTGTTATTCACAATATAACGGATTTTGTCATTCATAGTGGAGTGACGTGTAGCAAACACCAATCGAGAGATCGGTGTTTTGATCTGGGGGGTTAAAAGATGTTGTCTATCATAAAAACGGGCCCGTTTATATGAGTCACGAACGAGACGTTTAGGATAGCCTCGGATAATGAATTTAGCTTTCATTTCTGTTGCTCTCAAATCAAAGTCCTGTATTGTCGTGCAGTTCCTGCGCAAACGCAAGAACTGACCGAATGGGATGCTGGTTTTCTGTGATAACGGATGATAACTTTGAAAATGCAACAGAGTGTTGCGTGCAGTGGGTTTGGTGTACAGGTCTACTTCTAGATGGTCGCCATTTGTTTGAATAGTGATGTCTAAAAACTCCACTTTGATATTGCTGGTGTTTGCCGTGAAGATGATATTGCTATCGCATAAATTAATCCAAGATGTAAATTGGGGATATCATCACGGTCACCTGTCCAAATGAAGAAGACATCATCAATATATCTTGACCATAAGTTGACTGACTCACTGAAAGGGGCTATTTCATTATCAATGTATATGGATTCAAACCGGGCCATGTAGATATTCGCTACAGTGGGGCACAAGATGCCCCCATACTGACCCCTTAGTTTGTTGATAAAGAGACCCATTGAATTCAAAGGTGTTTTCTTGTAATACCAGAGTTAGACATTCAAGGATAAATGCTCTAGGACATTCAATATCTAGGACGTCCATGAACCATTTAACAGCATCGATGGCACCCTCTTGTGGTATATTGCTGTATAATGATTCAATATCCATAGTGATCATAGTATGAATCGAAGCATTAAAATCGAGATTTTCTACTCTGTTTATGATGTCTCTGGTATCTTTCACATAAGATGGTATTTTAGAAATGTAGGGTCTCAACAGGATATCCACATATTTAGACAAAGGTTCAGTTACTGAGCCAATAGTGGTGACGATAGGTCTATACGGAGGGTCTGTGCTATTTTTGTGGATTTTCGAACACCATAAATCGCTGCCATTTTTGGTTTATCTATATTTAGATAATCCCATTCCTTTTCGCAAATAAAATTATGTCTTAATGCTCTGGTGGTAATATTAAGCACTAACTTCTGGACTCGTTTGGTGGGGTCAGTAGTTATATGGGTATAATGCTTTGTATCTTGAAGCATTTGTTCCATTTTATCGATGTATTGCTGAGTGTCCATCAAGACAATACCTCCACCTTTATCGCAACCTTTTACTGTCAGATTTTTATTTTGCATGAGGTTCTTAAGGGCATAGTTTTCCTCCATAGTAATGTTTACCGGAGGTGCTGAGATATACTTCATTGCTGTAGTTAATTGCTTATAGACTACATGTTCAAAGATTGCGATTTCTGGGGCAACCTGTTCTAAAGAAGGTAAAAAAGTAGATGTAGGTGCTAGGCCTGACGTATTGGAACTTGATGGTGCATTAGTTTCCTGGCCCTCAAAAAGAAATGGAGTCTAATTTTTCGGAAAAAGGTAATAAGGTCCCGAAGAATTTCAAATTTATTTGCCCTGGTGTGTGGTACATAGGACAATCCTTTGGTAAGGAGCGATTCAGTTGAAAAATCCAAAATTTGTCCGCTTAAATTGAAAATTGGGATGTCATTTAATCTCGCCAGTATTGGCCGTGTCGTGTCACCAGATATTGATTCTCGTCCTGGCGAGGATATTGAGCCACTCCTTGCTGGTAATGACTTGGAGGTACTGGGTATGGCTGGTTCTGGAGTGGTAAATATTGTTGGTTCTGTGGAGGGGGATATTGTTGATTCTGGACTGATGGTTGATTCTCCCTGAATCTTGGTTGGTATCTTGTGCGCCAGCGGGTACGTGTATTCCCTCGCCTGGCTAAAAAAGGACGTCCTCCTCTTGTTCTTCCTGACATATTTCTACCAGGATTCTGATCTTGGTGATAATGATAACCCTCTCCATCTGAATCAGATGTGTCTGAGAAGGTAGTTGTCTTATTTAGGGGCCTGCCATAAGAGCTAGGATATTGTTCTTCATTAGTACCTTCCGGTTGATAGAAGTTCTCCGCCAGGTAGGGATATACATTCTCCTGGCTAAAAAATCTAATGTCTTTCTTCAATTTATCGGTTTTTCTTTTTATTAGATAATCATTATATGAACTCATGTCCCTCTCTACCTCTTCAAGTAATTTTGTAGCATCTTCTAAAGCCTGACTATCTTTGATTTTTGCCTCTAGAATTTGTACTTCCTCAAGTAGGGTTTGGACTATTTCCTTTGCTGTTTCAATGATAAGAATCATTAAATCACGAGAGCATCTGTTGGAAATAAGGGACCAGCGTTCAAGAAATTTTCGAATTTGAACAAAGAGACCCGGAATGTTCCTGACTCTTAACCCTTGCGGGATGACGCCTACCTTTAAATATTCGAGCATAAACTGCCCGTGTAACTCAATCCTTCTTATTTTCTTTTTGAGTGTTGTTAATTTATGAATGTCCCCATTACCAGATAAGGCAGTACTATTAGAGGTCCCAGCTCTTGCTGTGTCCCCGACTAGAGAGGCATAATCCTCATCCGAAAAACCGAAAGTATGTAGTTTATCCATAAAGACCAGAGAATGATTAATGAATAAATTTATAAATGAAGTGGAAGAGCTTTAACTGTATGGGTATTAACAAAAGAATGAAAACCAGAAAGGATAACTAGGAAAAGTCAGATCGTAGAAAAATGGAATGTATCTAGATAAGGAAAACCAGCTCTACTAATCAACAATTAATAAAAAAAGATTTAGATAAGACAAAAACAAATTAGAACCACAGTGACGCAAACCACAGAATTATGATAACAAAGAGAATTATCAAAAAAAAACCCCGCACAGACAGGCTGTGGAGAAATCTATGTGTGGAAAAAGGGAGTACCCCTGAAATGTGTTTCCTACATCAGGGTGACAACATTATTGGGAAATAAACATGTAGGAAACGAATACAAAGTGGATCTATCCTAAACTGAAAGCAATATGTGACCAGAAACAAAAATTTATTGAAAAATATATTATTTTATTTGATCAGCTAATGTTTAAGATATGCAAAACAATTTTTGAAAATGTATTTACACTGAGCATACAATCATTAATAAAAATAAATACATTGGAATACTGTCAAAGTTCAATTTTCAACTAATGTGACTAATACTTATGTTATGTCTAAGTTAGATCAAACAAAAAGTATACATCCAAAGCTAAACATAAACAAATGTATAGAAAAAATTCATACATGATAAGTATTAAATCATTCTACAATGTAGTTATGGCTAACATGGTTACAATCTACGCGCGTTTCGGCTGGACGCCTTCATCAGGTAGCCATGTATGTCTAAAAAGAAAAATACATATTGGGACAATATACAAATATTTTGTACACATATATACATATCTATATTGTCTGGGCACATATTATAGATCCTACTTATCAATTCTGTCTTTCATTAGATCAGACCTCTTCTATTGTGAATTGATATATTCAATAACTTTAAAAACAAGGCCGCGTCACAGAGGAAAGTTGCAAAGAAAAATTGAAAGAATATGAAAAGGAAAATTAATAAGAATTCGCACCAACAAGATCAAATCACCAACAAGACCAAATCACCAATAATAGAAAAAACCATAAATCAATGTGATATAAATCGCCTAGAAGTGACTAGAAAAAATTCAGTGACATATATATACCCAATATATGTGATAATGTTCTTCAGAAAAACAGGTCAAAGGAAGGGAAAGAAGGAATAAGAGTACAGCTAGATTACCTCGAATGATATATAATGAAATATCAATCAATGGGACTTCCTTGATTAATATCTTCTGCCCCTAGAAATAGGGATGCAAGATATAGTGAGAATCATCCCAAATAAGTGTGTATTGCTGAAAAGATGAATAATGATAATGCTAACCAAGATAAAAAATTGAATGGAAACCAACCGAAAGGCTGTGACTACTCGGTTAGAAACTCTGCTATTCATGAATACCTTGAAATTAACGACCACGCTTCATAATAAATGGTGACTGAATGAGACATCAGATATGTCTCCAGGATGACCAGCAGCTGATAAGAAAAACAAACCAGAAAAAATACCGTTGAAAACGATAAAACATACATCCAAAGGCTATAGCTCAAGAGAGGATGGAAAACTTCTAATGAGGGCCTATAAATTACCTTAAATACTTTCCTTTAATTATAATGATATGGTCCGGTATAAAGCCTTGAGATTAAATAAATAAATAAAACATCTCTGGAGTGAAAAGTTTCATCAAGGATATCTAAATACCACGAAAAGGAAAAGGAGAAAACACAGAGCACAAGGTCCATATTAAAATGAAAATTCAGTCAAACATTTATATTCATACAAAACCAACCAAATGTGGAAATATATACCTGGATATTTATATAGGCATAATTCTCCAAATTTACGGGAAGAATAAGACACCGTCAGTCCCGTTTAGTAAATGCGCCGACAACTGCAGAAAACCAGAAAGCATAATACTATAAAATTACCAGTTTTACCATGAGTATAACTAGTTATCGAAAAGTGATAGCGATATACCTTAAACGGAGGTGAAGAGAAGTATATATAGAGATAACATAAAGGGGTAATCACCATCAATGAAGTTTGGTGAAAAGCCTAAAAATGCAAAGGAAACGTAATCACTGTAAATCAACTTTAAATTGAATACAGGACATAAATGATTTCCACAGACATCGCTAACATACCTCGATATTACATCTGTGGGCCGTGGACTTCACATGCGTACTGCATAGCCGTATGATGGTTGTTGACTGAAAACGCCGAACACAATATATTTGTATATTGTCCCAATATGTATTTTTCTTTTTTAGACATACATGGCTACCTGATGAAGGCGTCCAGCCGAAACGCGCGTAGATTGTAACCATGTTAGCCATAACTACATTGTAGAATGATTTAATACTTATCATGTATGAATTTTTTCTATACATTTGTTTATGTTTAGCTTTGGATGTATACTTTTTGTTTGATCTAACTTAGACATAACATAAGTATTAGTCACATTAGTTGAAAATTGAACTTTGACAGTATTCCAATGTATTTATTTTTATTAATGATTGTATGCTCAGTGTAAATACATTTTCAAAAATTGTTTTGCATATCTTAAACATTAGCTGATCAAATAAAATAATATATTTTTCAATAAATTTTTGTTTCTGGTCACATATTGCTTTCAGTTTAGGATAGATCCACTTTGTATTCGTTTCCTACACAGGGGCATATTTACAAGGGAAGTGGCGGAGCGTGTCCTCAGCCTTCCTGGCTTAACGCCTCACTCCTCCACTTCAGAAACGCACGGCTGCACTATATTTACAAGAATATAGTGCAGCCCTGCGTTTTCCCCTGCGCTGGCGCTACATGGTGTCTGCGTGCAGGGGAATATTGTTTATGTGCAGGAAGGTGCCCCATCCTGCACATATACAATCTTTAAATGCCGTTTTGTAACTTCCATGTGTGCTGCTTAATGCACCACACATAGAAGTTGCAAAACTGCATTTTTTTTAAATGATTGTTTATGTGCAGGAAGGGGAACCTTCCTGTACATAAACAATGATTGGCAAAAACGAGGAGAAATGAGACATTTCTCCTCGTTGCGCCATTGTAAGACCAGGTTACCCTAATCTTAATTCTTGCGCTGCCTCATATTTATGCCTCCCTTGTAAACAGCGTCAGAATCAATGGGTGTTGAGGTGGAATGCCCACTGCAACACCCATTGCCCTCCCCTTTCACGCTAAGCATAGCATGAAAGGGGGCCTTATTTACAAGGCAGTGTTAAGCCACGTTAAGTGGCTTAACGCTGGCTTGAAAATAAGGCAAAGCCCCTATCGCGCACAGGAACGTCATAAATAGAGACGTTCCCGTCGCGATAGGGGCTTGTAAATATGCCCACAGAGTATACAGTGTCAGGTACACATATATTGCTTCGGTGACATGTAGGGGTGGAGCCTAAATTACGCTGCTCCACCAGCGCAAGGGAAAGGGCAAGAATGTGCCGCATTGCCTTAAATACATCTCATTCCTGCCTTTTCCCTGTCACGCAGTGCAACGCAGCAAGGTGACTTGCTGGGCTGCATGCCTTGGCCATAAATAAGCCCCCAGGAGTCTACCCCCTGAATTGGTCCTATTGATATATATAGAGTAGTCCTAAAGCCTCTCTCATGTCAAGCAGTACTACCAAGTATCACGCATCAGGCGTTAGACTAACGCGTTTCAGTGTGGTACTCCGCATTACCGCACTAAAATGTATTGTCACGCATAATGCATGTGTCTCACAGCGGCCACTGAAGTGCTGGCTGGCTGTTAAAACTGTTTAGTGTGGCAGCGCGCCGTGCCCCCACTGCTCTCACAGGCTTGCCGTTGAGCTATTAATTAAGGTTGCTAGCAGGGTGAAGCCTCACACTGACACAAGGTACCGCCTTGAATCCCCGTGGAGCGGCCGGCCAATCATGTTGTGTGCTTGACGCCGGCGCGCGGGGGATGTCACATCCTGCTGCCGGTCCGGGACATTTGTAAAGGAAAGCGGCAGCTAGCTAGTGTTTTGCGCGGCTCCGACAGTCTGCGTGTCACTGGACGGCTGAGCCCTGGGATTCACTGGCCTGCCAGCCTGGAGGGTGTCTATTTATTGAGGCAGCCGGCAAACCCAAATTACCGCGGGTGCAGTTGCTTGCGCCCTAAGTGAGCCTGCAGCCACTGCCTTACAGAGAGATGGCGTGTCAAGCAGTTCTTAGAGCGCCACCCGCCACACTCCTCCGGACTCTGCGACTACTGCTCAAGTAAGTGCCACAAGCCTGTGTGATTTACACAATGAATGGCAGCGCGCAATCAGGCAGCTGCAGCCTGCAGTCAGTGCCTGCCTGTGTTAGTACTAAGGTCACAGGTGACACTGCAGGATATTTTCAATTTCGAATATCCTGCCGGCCTGGGCCCCAGTTGCTAATTTCATATTTGTGCTCGATTTCTTGCAGTACACCAGACAGAATGCTTGTGAACACTGCAAAGCACTTCAGTTTCAACCCACACTATTGCTTGCTTGATGGATGAACTACCTATTAAACACATCAGCTGTTGTCAGGGGAGATGTGCTACGAATAACATTTGCTAGACTGGAGTACCCACTAAAGAGTAATTGTGTTGGTATAATGTGTGTCTGATGTAAAGTGCCCTGACACCCTAAACTGGTATGAGCAGCACTATAAAACAAATTAACTGTTTGTGAGAGAGGAACCGAAAGATGTTAGAGTGCTTTAGAAATTAAATGGATGGTATATAAATGATTGATACTACACGATGGTGTTGTGCCATATATGATATGTAGTTCCTATAAAAAGTATACAGGATCTGCACGTTTAGACAACATGCACTGTAGGATTGGTGTCAGACTGACTCTGAACACCCCCACCTGGTATGTTGGTCTTTGTACCAACTAGCTCACAGTGCCACTAGAATCTCCTCTTACCAAGGAGAGAATAGTTCTTGGCAACCATCGAACATGACAATCCTGATCCCTCAGGACCGTGGAAACAATATACTATTTTTCGCTCAGTCACTCGTGCTTACTTAGTCTGTCTCAGAGAGATACACAGAATAAACAGGCTGAGCGTTTTCAATAAGAATTTATTGAACAGTTGTGATTCTGGTGTAGAATAGATGAGCTGCAACAACCATTAGGCAGTATAAGATATAAATGATTAGCAGTACTATAAAGGTAAACAGATGGTATAGCTCTACCATCTTACAATAATCATGAATACATACAAGTATATAAAACACATGATAAAAAAGATGCGTACTCCTACAATGCTTCCCTAACTAGATGTACCTAAGTGTACCTAGCATGTAGGTAGGTGTTAAGCCAAGAATCCCTCTAGGATTTAGTCAACCCCATTACCTGAAATGAGAGACTATGGGACCCCGTCCTGGTCTTGAGTTGGACACCCCGCAAGGGATGTTTTAGACCACTGCGAGCTGGAGTGTCTGTATCCAGGAACCTCAGTGTCTCTGGTCAGTGTCTCTGCCGGGAAGTCTCGGTCTCCTCTGTCTTATCTTAGCAAGATGTGATGTATATAAACCCATAGGTCTCCCCAGGGGTCCTACCTTGCTGTGTTACTGTGTCGGCCTAAGGAGGACGTTGGGCATGAACTTTGTACATAGATTTTATACAGGAGATGATAGTCCTGCTGTGCTTCCAAGAATCCTCATGCATAATGTATGAGATTTCAAACTAGGGAAAACCTGTGTTCTGAATGCAGTGTCGTATCTAGGGAAAAGGTCATTCCCTGTAAACCGTGACAAGTGTAATGTAGGGAAGAATATAGGTGAAGAGTAATGAAGTTACTGAGGCCTATATTATGGTACCTATATGGAATATAACAGAGCATTACAGTAGAAATTACAGCAGTCACCAATATTGAGTAACAGAAAAGCCATAGGTAAATTGCAGCAGTTTTAAGATCTCCGGGGCATATTAACAAGGGCTTTATCTCCGCTTTTTTGGCTTAAAAAGCCAAAAAAGCGGGGATAAAACTATCGCCCTATTAACAAGAGGGTGCTAACATGCATAATCGCATGTTAGCACCCTTTCTCAACGCCTCCCTTTGCATCTCTAATGAGATGCAAAGTGGCGTACCCGGATGGACTACCTTGCAAATATCGCTGATGTTCACATCGCGATATTTACAAGGCAGCCCACAGGATTTTAGCACACGTTAGATTTTGGCGAAAACTGCGGTTTCGCCAAAACTAACGTCTGCTAAAATCTGACTTACCTATGCTTAACATAGGGGCTGGATTATGCTGATACGACCAAAGGGTCGTATCAGCAAGGTTATGCCGTTTGCAGGGAACATCGCTGGAAATCCAGCGATGTTCCCTGCAAACGGCGATTTCCCGCTATCGCTGGTATTTTTATCGCTTTTGAGATAAGCGTCGCTGATAGCGCGCTATCTCAGCTATAACATCCAGCGATAGCCGGCGATAATTATCCTAGCGCTAAGTGCGCTTAGCGATAATTATCGCCGGTTGTTGCTGATATGCCCCTTAGAGTTTCTCGTTGCTCACATGGGTGCAATTTCCTATATTTATATGCTTCCCTCGTCTTCATTGCTTGATTTTGCTTGCGCGAAAGTGTCACTCATAGTCATTGGAATGTCACTCATAATTACACTGAAATTATGAAAATGTCACACACAAGCAACCTGAAACCTTGGCAGCTATGGTCAAGCTATAGGGCTTCATTCATATCGAATACAGTAAACTATTGCTTTTGTGTCTGTCCAATACTAGTTAAATTGCACTGTTATTAATTTGTGGGATCTGTTTCCACACAAACATGAATCCACTTTGGACATAGCTCCATATCCTGCACCTCGCCGATATCTGCATCATCACCAAATGAATGGTAACATTTGTTGAATTTTTAAGGTGCAGCAGTAGGCCCTCTGTCGGCTGTCGGTGGGACTGCAGCCTGTGCACATTATATCCCATCCACTGCAACAGAGGCGCAGGATCCTGGGACCGGGGAGCTTGGCCTCAGCAGCCGCACGTGCTCTCTGAGTTCAGAACAAGGGAGCGGGATTCGGTCTACTCTGGAGCGGGAACAGAGGCCACAGCTTAGCCTGTGTTATGTTTGCAGCTGAGATCCCACAGCCTCTATTGCGCATGCGCGCTACGCACAGCAACCTCCGTGTAAAAATTGTCATACCCCCAGTCCTTTTGTTGGAAATAGCATCATACCCACAATCCTTTGCCTATATCTGCATACCCACAACGCATTTACTAGAGCTTTACTATTTAATTTTTTTGTTTAGTGTCTATATTCTTAGTGAATGTGTGCTTGTCTTTTTAAAAAGTTTGTAAAGGAGTTAAATTTGTCGTCCTATCTTTCAAAAGCATATATTTTTGTCAGAATGCAGGAAATGCAGTACATCAGATAAACAAAATGGCCGACGCGCTTGCTGGCATTTCACTTGCACCCTGTGTGGCAGTGATTTGTCTAGCGCACCGTTGAAATTTTTGGAGGATTGTTTGCATCTCTCCGTAGACAATCCATTATATCGTTAGATAAAAACATCAATGTTTGTAGTTACTTACTAATATAAGAAGGCAGGTATGTGGTAAAGATATGAACAACTTTCTCATAATTAAGTGTAGATTGTGAAAATATGAAGAAATTGTCGATCAGTGGATATTGGGCCCCGGAAGGCGAATGTGCGAGGCCTCTAATTTACATATATGACACCTTCAGGGCTCTGGAAGCAGCTCTGAGGAGACTTCTCCTGGCCCAGCTCCACTCTCAGCCTCCCACAAGCACCTCTTTTACAGCTCATAGGTGTGAGAATTGCTGGGGGCTCAGAGTTAAAAGTGTGGGGGCGCTAAAGTGCTGGACAAAAAGCGTCCCGCAGTGTCTCTGAATGGGCAGCGGGGCAGGAGGCCTAACTGCAGGAGAAACCTGCAAAATGTGTTTCATTGCAATTGGGACAAGAGTTGGGGGCAGATTTACAAGCCCCCTGCCCCATCAGTACGTCACTTAGGTGGCGCATGTTACTGCTCCATATTTACAAGGACAGGAAAAGCCACCCTGCATGGCTTTTCCTGTCCTTGTAAACATATTTACAAGGACAGGAAAAGCCACCCTGCATGGCTTGACCTGTCCTTGTAAATATGGCCCCTTTACACGCAGCACTTTGCGTGAAAGGGGCGTTCCATGGGTGTTGCTGTGGGTGTTCCCACGCAACACCCATGGAACAAGACACATCTCCTGGAAATGCGTCTGAATGCTATTCCACCCTAGGGGTGGCGTAGCGAAGCGCAACGAGGAGAAATGTTTTCATTTCTCCTCGTTTTTTCCTCTTTCAATACGCGCTGCATTCTACAGCACGCATTTAAAGAGGAAAATGCCTGTAGTGATTGTTTTTGTGCAGGAAGGTGCCCCTTCCTGCACAAAAACAATCTCCCCATGACGCAGGCATCCTTGCACCATGGTGCAAGGGTGCCTGCACCGGCGCATGGCAGCAGTTTGTGCACCAGCGCAGGGGAGAGCACAGGAATGCAACATATTATTGTAAATATGTCGCATTCCTGTGCTTTGGAAGTGCTGCAGCGTGGCGCAGCCAAAGGGCTTGCGTTGCCGCGCTGCGGCACTTCCTTGTAAATCTGCCCGAAGTGTCTCCCTACACTAGGCCTTCCCACACCATCCCTGAGAGGCCAGGGAGGGGGGGCCCCTTCCCATCGGCCCAAGTGTTACGAGACACCTATCTTTCAATTGGATCGGCAGGGGTACATGAGCACCGGTGGTGTGTTGCACTTGTGTGGGACCACATGCTGGTAGGCTGAGTGCGAGACCCTCGGCAGCTGCCCACACTACCCATGCCTTGCGCCGGCCCTGAGCTGACACAACGAGCGTGAGGGTATCGATTCGCTGCCAACAAACTTGATCAGGCAGCAGACTCCCCAAGCCATATTTACCAACACTTTGCGCCCTGCTTGAGATTTGCAGCTTGTAAAGAAATGTAACACAACGCAGCGCCTTGTGCTTCATGGCATTACATTTCATTCTGGGAGGCGTTCTATGAGTGGAGCATGTGCTTTCCCCTGCGTCCACCTATAGATTTCACGCAATCCAAAGATTTACACTGGTTTCTATACCTGAGATTGTGTGAAATCACTACATCCCCCGGAGGATGGCATAATGAGGAGAAAAATCTTTTTTTCTAATTTCCTCTTTCTGTGTGTGCTGCATTCTGTAGCACTCATAGAAAGACAAACATGCCTTGAGGAACTGTGTTGGTGCTGGAGGGAATTGCTTCCGGCAACAAAAACAATTCTGCTTGTAACGCACGGTGCAAGGGTGCCTGCGTTGCATAGCTGCCAAGTTTCCAGTTTGGTTATGTGTGACATTTCCATGGTTGGAAAGTGCTTATGTGTGACATTTCATTGCTTTATGTGTGACACTGTGAGTGACACTTTATCCCAAATCAAGCAAAGTAGGTGTGGCAGTGTAATAAGGCTAATTTTGTAATTACTCTTTTTTGTGCAATGTGAAGGCCTAGAAAGGCCCATGAACTCTTGCAATACAACTAATGTATGTAGGAAGGTTTCTAATCTTCCTCCTTCACTTCACTACCCTCAGAACAACCTTGTGGCAACATGAAAAAAATACTTGTCGTTTGTTGATAGTAGTTTAGTTTGGTAATGCTGTATGTCCTGAGCAATACTAATATAGCCTTATAGCCCGCCGTAGCGGGCTATATCGGCTATTAAAGGCCCTCTCCAACGTTAAAGGCCCAAGTCAAAGGCGAGGGCCTTTAACAAGAGAGCGGGACTTTAATAGCCGGTAAAGCCCAGCTACGAAGGGGGGCCACCAGAGGGCAGAATATTCTAACAAATAAAACAAAGGCCTCTCGGAGCCCGCGGGGGTTTAAATCCCCTCGGGCTCCTAGAGGCCTTTGTAAAACAACATTGGAATGTTGCTTTAAGGGCTTTTTCCGGCCCATAGAAGCTCGGAGCACTCCATTGTATTCAATGGAGTGCTCCACATTCCAATGTTCTAATTGTAAATATATACACACTGCCTGTTAGCTGTAACCTTTCTCCATCGTTTGTCATACAGGATGAGAGCAAATGACAAGAATACCTCCCTCTGTATGTACAATTGCATAGTGCTGAATACAACATGCTTCAGTTATGCATTCATGGTTCAGCTAAACGTGATCTTAGTATTGCAGGGAGGGGTCTATTTTTACCATTGTGCAGTCAAGGAATGTACTGCCTAAACATCTGTTTTATTTCAGTGTCACAGAGTATTAATGGACTTAGGTAAGAAAGGAGAAGCTATGACAAATGAAAGGACATTGAAGTAGGAAAGCTATTGGCAGAGTTGCACGGAGGGCTTATCACATGTTTAGGCTTTACATTACACTTTTTGTGATGCTGCGGCAGCGTAAAAAATGCGCCACACTGCGCCATATTTACAAAGTGACGCATCTAGGCAGATGCGTCGCTTTGTAAACCCTAGAGCTACATTACACCTGCGACAGGAATAATGTATGCAGGGTGGGCGTTTCGGCGCAGAAAAGGCTCGTAGAAGTGTCGCAGTGAAATCTATGAGATTTCACTGCGACACTTCTACGGCCCCACTGAGTCAAATCCTTACATCTGCTTGAAGCAGGCATAAGGGGTGAGGCAAGCCTTTTAACCTGGGGCTTGCCCCATGTGAAATGACACATTGCTGGAGTTGCATCTGTTTCCAGACACACTCCAGCAATGTGCCATTTTTGCGCCGACAGATACGTCAGGATTCCTTACGTATTTGTCAATCATTGCGACATGGAGTGCCGTACAGTAAATACAGTGCATCCATGGTGTTGCAAGGAGGGCGCACTAAAAAGTGTCGCATCGCAGTGTTACCACAACAATGCAACACTTTTCATAAATGAGGCCCAAGGTCTGTGCAGTGCAGCAACCTGGCGCTAAGCCTCTCTGCGGTCATCTCTTTGCTGGAAGCAGGGTGAAACAGCTTTGCTCCTGATTTAACTTATTAATTAAGGTGCATTTGTTTTTATAAATAACAGCTATATGCACAATGATTTAACATGCAGTTTAAAAGAGAAAATGATATGCATTTTAAATGTGCAAACTGCAATAGGCAGCCATAGCTATTAGTAAACGGCACAGAGATGCTAAAATACTTTAACTAGAAGTGAACTCAATATTGCAGAAAAATGCACAATAAAATTTAGAGTCTTGACATGTTAGTTATACCTGCAGAATGTCCAGGTTTTAATAAATGTATTATTTTACTAAGCAACATATTATTTGCAACAATTACATTTCTGGTTCTCACCATGCTTCACATAATGCTTGAATAGAATAGATGTACATTTTAGAACAGTGGGGCATATTAGCAAGACCCACGTTAAAATTATCGCTGTTTTAGCGGCAGGAAACAGCCGCTAAAACGGTGATAATGGGCTTGCTAATATGCGTTATAGAATTCCAATAGAAGCCCAGGTTAGATGTGCAGGACATCTAACCTGGGCTTCTATTGGAATTCTATAGCGCATATTAGCAAGCCCATTATCGCCGTTTTAGCGGCAGTTTCCTGCCGCTAAAACGGCGATAATTTTAACGTGGGTCTTGCTAATATGCCCCAGTATTTCTTCTTCGTGTAAATGAAATGCATTACTAAACAGTATTTTGCAAATTGATGTTTCGCTTCTTTAGCAAAGTTCATTGTTTACACAGTGAAACATTTAACAGTAGGTGAAACTGTGGGGCATATTAGCAAGAAAAGGCGATAATCATCGCTAACCCTGCTTAGCGTGATTTTTTTATCGCTGGCTATCGCTGGAATATATCGCCACGCTAACGCTGTATTAGCAACGATTAGCGCTATGGCGATGAATATTCCAGCGATAGCGGGGTAATGGGCCAACATCGCTGAAAAACCAGCAATGTTGCATGGAGAAGGGAGAACACCTTGCTGATACGACCCTGTGGTCGTATCAGCATAATCCACCCCCATGTTAGGTATGGCTAACACCTGCTAATTGCAGGTGTTAAATGGCGATGACCTCGGTTAGCGCGACTTTTCACGTCGCTAACTGGGGCCATGGCCACCTTGCTAATAGGCGATAGGCCTGTTAGCGAGTGTTTCCCAGGTTTGTTCGTCGGGAACGCCCACTTTGCATGTCATTAGCGATAAATATCGCTGACATGCAAAGCGGTAAAAAAACGGGCGCTAATGCCCGCAAACTGTCGCTAACTGCTGTTAGAGACAGTTTGCTGATAGGGCGATATAAATATCGCCGCTTTAGCGGCAAAAAGTGCCGCTAAAGCGGCGATAGTGCCCTTGCTAATATGCCCCTGTGTTCGATGCCCATGGGAACAGAGGTTTATGAATAAGAAGCCACATAGATAAGATGTCTGTAACAAACTTTGAGGCTTATTTATAAGCCCATTGCGCCACCAGTGCGCCGTCGGTGCGTCCATTTTTTTGATGCACCACCGGCGCAGAGTCCCTGCCCATATTTACAAGGCCACATAAAGCCACCCTGTGTGGATTTAATTGCCTTGTAAATATGGTCCCCTATCACGCATTACTCTGAGTGAAAGGGGCGTTTGATGGGTGTTGCTGTGGGTGTTCCCACGCAACATCCATGGAACCTGACGCATTCCCAGATTTAAAAGGTTTTGTAAACCTGGGAATGCATCAGATTCCTACACCTCCCCAGGAGAGGCGTAAGGGAGGCGCAACGGGGAGAAATACCTTTATTTCTCCTCGTTTTTCCTTTTTCTATGTGTGCTGCCCCTTCCTGCACAAAACAATCACCCCTACAACGCAGACACCCTTGCACCATGGTGCAAGGGTGCCTGCGTTGGCGCATGACAGCCCAAAGTACAGGAATGCGCCATATCTTGTAGATACAACGCATTCCTGCCCTTTTCTTTTGACGCACAGCAGAGCAGCAGGAAGGCTTGTTGTGCTGCTTTGCATCAAAATATTGTAAATGAGGCCCTTTGTGCTAAAACTTTGCTAGCTGCATTTTATTTTGTGGGAAAGGGAGAGCTGAATTTGCTCTCAGAAGAACGCAGCTGTCTGATTGGACCCGAGGAGGAAAGACTGCTACACAGTTTGCAACAATACTTTTGTCATTTATATTAGTGCATGTCCCCAGTTAGTTTCAATCAATCAATAAATCAATGGGTTTGTTAAGTGCAACTACTCACCCCAAAGGGTCTCAAGGCGCTGTGGGGGAGGGGGGCGCTTGCAGCTCCTGGATGCTCATGGAGATTCGTCGAAGAGCCAGGTCTTGAGGTCCTTCAAGAACTTGGGGAGTGTTATGTCTGTCAGAGGTGGAGAGGGAGGTTTTTCCATGCCTTGGTCACGAGGAAGGAGAAGGAACACCCTCCTGTCCTGGTCTTCTTGATGCGCGGTACCATAGCCAGGGAGAGCTGGGTCGAGCGGAGGGATCTTTGGGGTGTGTGGAACAAGAGGCGGTGGTTCATGTAGGCAGGTCCAGTAGTGTGGAGGGCTTTGTGGGCGTGGGCGTTTCAATGCTTTTCCCATTTTATTGTCGGTTGTGGCTTTTGCGGCTGCTGTTCGTCTTGCCTTGCTATTGATGCTTGATTTTGACAGATTGCTACTGCAACTGAATCCTGATTTACGCCAATAACTGAGACTCGGCTGAGTTTCATGAACTACTCTTTATGGGGAGTTCTATTGCCTTGATCTGACCTTTGGGCATTATGCTATCATATCTCACTGTTTTCTGTTGAATACGAACTCTTCATGGGTTCTACTGACTTAAAATTCTGCTCCGGATCTTAAGAATAGGGAATCTTTCCTTTATGGAACGAGCCTGATGCATTATTTGATGATTTGTTCTAACCATTCTTTTTGATGAGAATTCTGTAAACGTACTCGATTTTATTGACTAACTTGAATAAAAGAACAAAAAAATACCTACTAATCTCTTTATGAGAAAAAAAGCTTTTAAAACTATTCCAAACTCTCATCATTGACTGAACTTAAAACTATTAATGCGATTTGTCTTCTGATGTTGAAATACTTCCTGATTCAAAATAAGGTGGCAAAGATCCGTCACCTGAGGCGATTATCTGAAGAAACCAGTGCAGGAACGGGGCGTAACCTTGTGAGTGGTGGCAAAAAGAAAGATTTAACCATATTTATTTAAATTTTGCCTCTGATCCATGCTATCACTTCCTTAGGACTTTAACCTACCCAGCCTGCCTGATGCACCAACTGTCTTGGGATGGCCTCTGTGACACATTAGCATTGCAAGAAAACTGTAGGGGTTTATTTACAAGCCCTTGCACCGCCGGTACGTCACTTTTCCCCATATTAAAAGTGACGCACTGGCGGCGCAAAGGGCTTGTAAATAAGACCCGTAAATAGAGAAAAATGCTGCATCTGGGACAGAGCCATTATTGGTGCAGCTGATGCAGTGGCTCTGGAGCCTATGAGTGTGAGGAGATCATTTAGCCAATTATGGCAGCTTTGTATTGCCAAATCAGAGGGGCCCATATAAGTTATCTGTTTGAAGGTACATGGCACCCTTGCAATACCACCAGCTGCGGTCCAATACTGTACAACAAGAGAAGACATGGTTTAGACTCATGCATGAATAAAAAGAAACATCCATCGTTCTTGAAGAGATCAAATTATAAAGTGTGCAGTGATAATTCAAAAGTAATGCTTGTAGCAGCGCAACATTGTCTGAAGAGAACGGATAAAGCTCAGTGCTGAAAATAATGTCACAAGTATAGAATTTCCAATTTTTGGCAGATTGATCACTAAAACACTAAGTAATATAGGTTTAAAAAAGGGACAAATGTAGTATAACGATGATGAAAATGGGATTTGGTTTTGCAGTGTTACATAGCAAAACGTGACCCAAAGGTATTGGAGCACTTTACAAGGGCACCAGTTACATTACACAAGGTCACAATCATATTTTAGGTATAGAGAGATTAAAGGCCTCATTTATGGGATTGGTAGAGCAGGGCAGCAAGGCAAGAAACCTTTGTGAGCTGTCCTGCGCCATAGAAAAAAGGGCAGGAATGCACTGTATTTATCCAATACGTTACATTCCTGTCCTTTCTCCCTACACTGACGCCGTTTCAGTAGCCTAGCACCAATGCAGGCACCCTTGCAGCATGGCAGGCAGGATTGTCTTTGTGCAGGAAAGGGCACCTTCCTGCACAGAAACAATCAGTGGATGCGTTTTCCTCCTTCCATGTGTGCTGCAGAATGAAGCACACATAGAAAGAGGACAAAAACAAGTAGAAATAAAGATAATTCTTCTCGTTATGCCTGCCCTGGGGAGGGGGGGGGCGTATTATTTTGACTCATTCCCAGTTTTACAAGTCCTTTTAAGTCTGGGAATGCGTCAAAACCATGGGAGTCGCTTGGGAACACGCACTGCAACGCCCATGGAATGCCTCCCTTGCGTAGAGTAAGGCAATGCAGTGATTTGGGCTTCGTTGCCTTCCTCAAGATTTATGACGCCACTCAAAGCCACGCAATGTGGCTTTGCATGGAATCATAAATCTGACTCAGAGCCTTGCATCGCGCATGGACCACCTTGTATGGTGCAAACATGATGCAAGGTTCTCATAAATATGTCCCTAAATAATTTGCCCGGAATCACAGGTTGTTGAGTAGACACCAAGACTTGAACATGGGTCTCCAGTTCCAAAGTTTGCAGCTCTGGCCCTAAAGCTCAGTTGCCAAAACTTATTGCACAAGCGTTTGGCTCATGACATATTAATTATAATTATCATGCCAAAGATTATGTCTGCTGTAGAAACTGGATTCTCCTTCCTTTCATTTCCGCCACTCAACCTTGTAGGTTTCAAAATAATCATAGGGCTATGCCCCTTATGTTACGCTATTAGATTAGCCTTATATAGCTAAATATAGCAGTGGTAGTCATCTATATTGACAAACCACTGAGCAATATTAAGAAAGATTTACAGAATAGGTTAGTCTTGGACAGGTGGCAACCACTTTGTATACTGGCCGCCATCTTACATTATGACTATGTTTAAGCACGCGGTGAGCTCTAAACTGCGAACGAGGTAGGCCCAGACAGCTGCGCCATGACACTTGTTGTTCACCTGATAAGTATACGCCCAGTTTCATTTCTTTATTCGACACAGGGGCGCTGCCTCACTTATGAATAGGCCTTTCTGTGTGCGTAAGTAATATTCTATTTGTAGCACCCCTCCTACGTTGGGAGGAGCAGGGACGCAGCTGGCTGACCTTGGCTAAGAGATACCGTGTGCCTGCCTCGGGCTGGTGATGTACGCCCCTCTGCCTCCCTAAAGTACGTATCCCTAAACCTGTAACTTTCCCTTGTAGGCGTGCTCTAGATGTTTATGACCTTTTTGATGTATCATACTATGCTGCGCATGATTATTGAGTCAGTCCATTGGCAAGTATTGCATGGTGCTTGTTGTATTTGGGCTCCTCTGCAGAGTATAGATAATAAACTGCTTGTTTGTATTCTCTACTGGCTGACCGACTCTTCATTGATATAGGTAAGGCCGAGAGGTGGTGTAGTGACCCGAGCGACCCTATATTGGTCACTTCCTTCAGCTGGCGCCCGAACAGGGACCCCGCGATTAATCACCCATCACACCCGTAAACCGGTCATGAGGTCGGGGTGCAGGCTGGTCTAGAGGGAAGATCGGGGGCCCCCACAAGATAGAGCTCTGTTTCTGTGGCTTGCCCCGCCCATCTGATCGAGGGTGCCCTGCCTAGTGGTGATACGCTGGGGTCCAAAGACGGCGAGACCATGGAGCTGACCAGATTGGTCTGGAGAGTCGGAGGTAGAGAATCACGTGTGAAACCTGCGTTTGACAGGTGAGTGACTTTGTGTACGTTTTAGTACTTGAAAATATACTGGCGCCAGTCCTGAGGTGGTGTTGGACTGAACCGTGCGAGGCAGACCGTTGACCGCCTTTCGGTGTGAACTTGAACTGCTCCGGGTGATTCAGGCTTTTGAGACCCGTCTCATAGTGGTTCTCGGGTAGCACCGGGAGGGGCAGGGCCTTCGGGGCGTGTTTCGTGGACGGAGCCATACTACCGACTTTAGGGAGACAGAACCGATCGGTCTGTGCTCCATAAGTGATACCGGACTGTGAGGGTGAGGTCGCCCATCGAGCTGTATCTCAGTGGTCTTGAGCCACAGATGAGATGAGCCTTAGTGGCGAACCTCACGGGCAGTGCCGGACCGCGTTTGACAAGGCCGAACCTTGAGTTGTACCCTGTATTGTGGACAAGCTACTTGGGCTATGCTTTAATAGCGAGTTTGAACTGTATTGTGCGAACGAGTGCTGCGGCTGAATCTCGTGGTGGTTTGAGAGTCGTTAACGGCTCTACGAGCTACAAGATACGGGATAAGCTTTAGATCGTGTCTAATCACAACAGGGTCGAGCTGGGCTATCCATACACGTAACAGAGATTCTTAGGTGGTGCTCAGTGAAAGGCTGTTTGGGCCGTGTTGTATCGCATACCTTAAGAGGTCTGTACGTGCTGATTTTTGAGTGTTTTTTGTGTACGATTTTCGGACAGAGAAGTGGATTTGTTTTGCGCTTGCGCAGTGGGAATTGTGTAAGTATCTTATATTAAGATGCCGTGTTTTAGTAAACTTGGATGTTTTGTATGTCGATGTTGTTGTTCAAGTGATCGACTGGAGGAAAGACAACCTGCTCCTCCAGAGGGTACCCCGAATTTTGATATGTACATAAAGCACGGTATTGGCCTTATTATGTTTAGCACCTTATGGCATAAATATACGAAGGACAATGCTGATTTACAGTGGCCAAAAGTTGAATTTTCTAGAAGGAAAGCTGTTTGCTAAGAAGAGTAGGCAGTCAATGTTTGATATGTTGAGGGTTTGGCAGAAGGAAGCAAAGCATCGGCGAATTAGAGAGGAAAAAAACACGAGGAAAAGACAGGCACTGACGATCGCGGAGAAAGCCATGGCTTATGATAAAGCGACAGTAAACAAAGGTGTTGAGTGCGCAGATAGGGCGTTTCGGCTGCAAGCTGAGAAGAGTTATGTCGTTCAAAATGAAGGTGATGCTTTTGTTGAAGATTTGTTAGAAACCCAACCCCCACCACCTTATGCTCCTCTACGGATATATCCTGTTGTTCCAGCTTCCCAGGCCCCGGCTTCAAGGGATCTGGCTCCGGTTCTTGGCCCCACTAGTCCTCCTCCTCCTAACATTCCGGGTCTACATTTGACGCCTTCTGGGTATTATACTGCTTTATCGATGTCCGGTTTGGAGGGTAATAGCTCTCCGTCTGTGGCACCTGTTTCTGCATTTTCTGGTTCGACTTTGTTTACTCCCTCTAGTCAAGATCCACTCTTTCACCGGCGGATGTTTCACTTCCCATGATGCAATTTGACAGAACGCCTGTGAGTGGAAGGTCCCCGGGAAGTCGAGCGAAAGTGCAAGAACGCGTGAGTAGGGTGTTGGTGCGTTCTGCAGTAAGTGATCAAGAAAAGGAGATGGTGGCGAATCAGGCTTCGCAGTGGATTCGAAATCTGATCTATATGATTGAGGATGTTTGGAGTGTGATGAGACAGTATGAACCGTTTATGCAACAACTTGCGCTTAAGCATGTGTACAACGCTGATGAGTTTGTGGGAACAGCGCTTTAATGCTGAGGTCCCAAGGGAGGTTTCTGAGATACGAGATGAAGTGTATGGTTCCGGTATGGATCCTGCTGCTGTGTTGAATAAAGTTACTACTTTGTTAAAATATCGAGGAAGGATGCCTAAAGAAGGTTCCACAGCATTAATGCACTTCCCTATGAGAGAAGTTCACCCCATATATCATCCTGAGATACCAGCAGAAATAAAAGCAGTGGGTGAAATTGTTCTGCCCCGGGAGGGGGCACGGTTTCAAGAACAATGGGTTTATACCCCCTGGAAGAGAAGCGAAGTACTTTCTCTTAAAAATCAGTTGCCAGATCCCAGAAAGAATCCGACTGCTTATTATAAAGAACTGACAGAAGAGGCTGATTTGACAGTTATGACGTTAACTGACATTATGTTGTTTTTTGGGTTCCTGGTGCCGATTGATATATGGAGGCAGGTGCACTTGGTGGATCAACGTGGTAGAGTTAGGAGCAACATGGGATCAGATAAAGCTGTGGGATCAAGAACGTAAGCCAGGTGAGAAGCCAAGAGCGGAAGTGTTAACTTTACCTGGCCGAATTATTACGTACATGCATTCGTTCATTGCTCCCAAGAAAGTGGATTGGGATAAACTTACAGCATGTTGTCAAAAGAAAGAGGAGAGTGTGTCAGATTTCTTTACTATGTACGAGGGGGTGTTTTTGGATTTCAGTGGTCAGGATTTGTCAGTGGATGGTGGAGTCCAGTTGTTTGTCGACAGGTTTGTTAATAATTTGCTTCCTGAGATTGCAGCCCGGATGAAGGCAGCGGAAAGTACCTGGTCCACGTCCACTCCCTCAGGAATATTGAGTATGGCGCAATATTATGAACATCGAGAGAACGAACAGAGGCAGGTTGTAGAGAAGAAAGGGAAGGAATTGAAGACAAAGGTGTTGTTGCAGCAGGTGCAGGGAAGTAGTGGAAGAGGAAGGGGTCTGCCGCAAGTGCAGCAGCGATGGTCCGTACCGCGAGGTGATAGAACGAGTGCTCCATATGTACCTGTGGGACCTAATCAATGCGCACATATTGTTGGAAGGAGGGGCATTGGCGAAATTAGTGCCCTGAATTGCTACAGGCTGGTGGGATCCCTAGAAGAGGAGGTTTTCGGGGACGTGGTAGAGAAACAGGAAGTCAGGGTGAGAGAAGACCAGAACGAACTGAGAATGTTGAAAAGGATCAGAATTACTTTGATGATTCTAGAGAACGACAGTATTGTCGCGAGGATTATAATGTAGATGAAGAAACAGAGATGTCCGTCCATCCATAGCTAGGACAGCAATGGACAGTGTGGGGGACCAGTTTAGCTGAATGTAGATCAACGCGGACCCTACGTACATGTTGCTGCGGTAGTTGTGAGCGCGTAGCACAGGGGCAACAAAATGATCAACACCTTCATATGCTTTGATAAATCAATTTTACATGCTAACAAGCATATAACCAGTTCACAAATATAAACTTTGAGACTAAAATTATCAGGCAATGAAAAACGTGATGATTTTGGGGTCCCCCCTAACCTAGGGGGAGGACCAAGCAGATGCCTTGAACACAAAAAGCATATCATGCTGAAGGATTCAGTGGTGGTCCCTTCCTTCTAGGACCACCCCAAGCACAGTTATGGGCAAAAATACAATCCCAACCAAAGGCCCTGCAAAGCATTATGGGACGAGATTAGCAGTGGGCAGGGAATATTATAGTGTCCAATATCAAAATAATTCTACAAAGAGCTGCAGTTCAACTAGTCGTTACTAGATGTCCCTCACGAGTCAAATGCAAAAGCATTGAAATTATTAATACATCAAGCTGCAGTTCCACTAGTCGTTACTAGATGTCCCTCACGAGTCAAATGCAAAAGCATTGAAACCCTTTCATGAAGCTTTTGCATTTGACTCGTGAGGGACATCTAGTAACGACTAGTGGAACTGCAGCTTGATGTAAAAATAATTTCAATGCTTTTGCATTTGACTCGTGATCATCATTATTTTGTGTTTCTTGCCTGCCAATTTCTTCCGCTCCCCCTAAATATGGGGATTGTAGGAAAAGGTCTTTCTGGGGGGTTCCTCCTACCTCCTGGGTGAAAATGCTGAACCCTAGGTCCTCAGAGTCTGAGAGTTCTCCTAGTACACTATACCTGGACCCTGAAAAATTTTCTTTGGGTTGGGTTTCTTTTTGCTTCCCTTCTTGTCTATTTCGGCCGGACCACTTGGAGCCGCCGCCTTCCTTTGGTTTTATTCTTTTTTTAACCATCTGCATCTGGCCCTCAGTGGTTTGTGTTTCCTCCTCTGAGGAGGACTGCTCTTTCCCTCTTTTCCTGTGCCCTGTCTCTGGCTTCCTTGAGGAGGTTATATATGTCCGTAGGAATAATGGTACAGTCTGAATCCATTTCCCTGTCTTCCACTTGCGAGTCTATGTCTGACAGCCCTTTACCTTTCTCTTCACTTTCTACGGTTTCTGGCTTTTGAGTTTCCTCTACTATCTGTGTACTTTCTCTTGTTTGGTCCTGTCCTGTTTTTATTGGGGTAGGGGTAGCAGCTCCCTGTGTTGCTTTCCTATTTGGGTTGGGAGTTTCCCCAGTGCCTCCAGCGCTAATTGTTTTAAAAATCACTGGTGCCAGTGCTGCAGCGTAGGATTTGCTATCACCTGCCTGGGGGGGGGTTTGTAGCTGCAGATGCGGCGTAGGAGAACCTTTGCTTTGGACATGCTCTATACAGGTGCCCTGTGGATCCACAGAGGTTACAAGATTTGGGGGCATTACATTCAGTGTGTTTGTGGCCCATGTCCCCACAGAACCTGCAACCCTCATTTGTACATGCCTCTTTCAGGTGGCCAAAGCGTAGACAGTTTCTACAGTATTGCGGTTGGCTTGGGTAATTTAGATAGCCTCTATTTGGGCCCAACGCAAATGTTTGTGGGAGGTGGGTCAATCCCCCTGCAGGGTTTGGTTTAAGTACCACAAAAAACTTTCTTTTACCATTCCAAATCCCAAACTTATTCCTCTGTAATATACCGACCCTCACCTTTGCACAAAACCTGTTTAAAAAGCATTCAATTTCCCATGTAGATACATGAGCATTTTACATATGAACAATCACTGGTACCTCTTTTGCTGCTGCCATAGCAGTAATTTTGACCCCTTTGAGGTTCTCATGTGCACACATAATTGATACACCTTGTAAAAAAAAATCATATTTTAGCTCTGTGAAGAAAGTGACTTCAAAAAAACCTCGAGGCACATTACCAACAAACTGCGATAATTATCGCAAAGCGCGCTTAGCGATGTTTTTTTTATCGCCGGCTATCGCTGGATTGCATCGCTGAGATAGCGCGTTATTAGCAACGCTTATCTCCAATGCGATAAAAAATCCAGCGATAGCGGCGAAATGTGTGAATATTGCTGGAAATCCAGCGATATTCACGCATTAACGCCATGGTGGACTTAGCCTGACAATCCACCTCCCATTGAAGAAACAGGTAAGTCAAGTATTTAGCAGGTGTTAAATTCTAGCGATAATCGCGCTTACCGCGACTTTTCTTATCGCTTCACGTGCGTTGCTAATAGGGGGAAGTTGTGTTAGCGACTGTTTTCAGTCGCTTTTAGTTGGGAACGCCTACCTTGCATGTCATTAGCGATAATTATCGCTGGCAGGCAAGGCGATAGGAAAACCGGCCGCTATCGCCTGAAAGCTGTCGCTAACGCCTGTTAGCGACAGCTTGCTAATAGAGCAATAAAAATATCGCCGCTTTAGTGGCAAAAAGGGACCCTAAGTGGCGATACTGCCCTTGCTAATATGCCCCCCAGTTCTTTGTTTTGTTGCACACAATTCAGATCTTTAGCTGTACATTTAAACACCTTTTCCAGTATTTCTTTCACCACATACTCTAAATCCTTCGTGCCTCTATACTCTTCATCTATTTCTATCTTTATGGAAAGCTCCCCATACTGGAGCGTGGGTTTTGCCATTTCTCTAATTTGTAGGTTGCGCTTTGCTTAGGGCGACATTTTGGCTCCGGAAAAAAAAGCCCTCTATGGCTGAGCCCGGAATGCGCCAACGCAAGTTCACTTTCCCTGTTCCAAAGAAAGCACCTCTGGTGGATGAGGTGACCCCTTCCCTGCCGCTCGTTAGGTCTTGCGTGGCGTTGCAGGGCAGAGCCCTGCTCCGCCTCCGCGAGAGATTTTGTGGGAGAGGACTTTCAGAAGAGGGCTTTAAGCCCCTCCCCTCATTTCCATTGGCCAGCGTCACCGTTTATGCTAAACGGTGGCCTGCCATTGGAAATTAGGGTTTTCTGTTTACGCCCTTTCCCTCTGAGCCGGACTGGCTCGCCTGCTTTGCGTCTGTCGTGAAGACATTTCTTATCAGCTTGTTTATTTAACAAGCTGATAAGAAATGTCTTCACGAGAGAGCCGTGAAGGAGCATACACCAGGCGTCCTACAACCACGCCGGCTTCACGCCTGGAGCATGCGCCAGTCAGCGCTCTCATTGGTCTGTCGGTGTCTGAGAAGGTGGGGCAGAGAACGCCGTGGAGTGGAGCTGCGGGTCTGTGCTGAGAGACCCACTTTGTGACACCGACATCTTTACATGTTTTGATTTCCATGTTTCTTGTCTTCAGGTTGAATCGGACTTGAAGCTGCAAGTGTTCGACAATTGCGAAAATATTTTCATCCAGTTCTCTTTTAATGGGGTGTACCTATGTGCGGGCACAGGAACTTTACTAATTTCATCTTTGTCACCCATGAGACGATCCACTCGAACCCTGGTTTCCAGCACCAAAGTCGGCAGTCTAGCCGACGGACCACATCCTCTCCCCAGGTTTGTGTGGCTTGCTTCGCCCAGCGTTCCAACCGTAGTTCATCAAACAGAAATAAATAATTTAGACAGATTACTTGTAAATACGTCTTAACTAATATTTTATATGACCTGAAATAGCGTTCAACAAATATTTGCTGAGATGCTCGATATTGACAGTCCTGCTTAAAGCTGATATCCTGCTTAAAGCAACGTTTGGACAGCAGAGGATGGGGGCTTCGAGGCGCCTGCAGCTCACATGGGGCAGCAAGAGCGGGTGCACCTGGGGTAGAGCCGCAAACAATGGATTTCATTTCTTCTACTTGTAGGTTTTTTTTCTCCGTTTCGCGCCATCACATTAAAATTATTTGTAAATAGCCACACATATTTGTTGCTGCTCTTTAAATATGTCAACTATACTAGCCCAGCTCGTCCAGAGAGGCCGAAACATCAATTGATTAATATCTTTCGGCACAAAAATCCTGCTTAAAGCTACGTTTGGACAGCAGAGGCTCGGGGCTTCGAGGCGCCCGCAGCTCACATGGGGCAGCAAGAGCGGCTGCACCTGGGGTAGAGCCGGGGACCCAGGAAGGCCTGGAGCTGCTGTCTGAGGCGGTGACATGGGCAGAGACCCTTACTGCAGCCTCTCTGCCAGGGTCCCCCGCTCTGTTGTTATGAGCCGGGTCAGCAGGGAGCGTTTAACCGCATTGAACACAAAGTGGAAAGACTGCCTCGGTTTAAGATTATACAAGCTCTGCTGTCCCTGACTGACTTCAGACCATCAAACAAGAAAGGTTTACATCTAGCAGCAACGGTTGGGGTACAGTCCACTGCCCCCCAACCCCGTCACTCTCCTCCCAACCCGGCTGGGCCTCCTCCATGGCCCTGGCATCTAACTAGCGCTCAGCCCTGCTCTAAGCGCTACATAAAAGATTTGGGGTGAAAGGAGTCGGGGGTTTGGGGGGGGTTGTTATATTTTCCAAAGTAAAGAAAGCCTATTCTTTACACATTATCTTCTTTTGGGGGGTCGACACCTGCTGTGTAATCCCCCAATGCCCCCATCTCCCTACCCCCCACAATACACACGCACCGGTCCTGTCACAAAAGTGAGTGGTTTCAGCCCCCGCCAGGGTGTACAGTAGCCCTGCTTGCATCTCCTCGCGGGGGGCTCTCACTGCGCCCCCTCTTCTTCCTGAGTGACTCATTAGGGTCCGGAATGTCGCAGTTCCTTTGTGCGTCTCTGATGGCGGAGGAGTAATCGCCGACCCCCCACCCCGTTACTGTACTTTAACACAAGGGCCTTTGTGCACTCCGAAGGCCCGGTCCAGAGGTGGCCTCTGACCCTGGCCCGTCACAGAGTGCTGATTCTGAATGCACGGCCTTGGTGGGATTCCGCACGGAGGCGTCTGAACAATGCCCCCTGTGTTTGCAGCCTTCCAGGGAAATCCAGCTTTTCACAAGAAATAAAGGCGTGAAATACTTAAAGCAATCCGCTCACAGCTCATGGGATGTATAATACTGTCAATGGCCCTTCGCAGAGAGCAAACTACAAACCGGAATGTGGTTGCACACTTACAGAATAGGTAGGCTGTTCCGTAACGAAATGGCAACTACATGACAGTGGAAGGATGAAAGGCTGTAACAGCCCGGCCAACATTAGGACCCGGCCGTGACCTGTATTGTACGAAGCTCCTAGGCGACTTAACTGTCATGCTAAGATAAAAACCAGCGGGAAGGAATCTAGGACCCTGCACGTGCGAGTCACCATACTACTTTTCAATACCCACGGGCATTTTATTAATACTTGAAAACGGGCCACGAAACACTCTTTCCAAAGTGCCTAGGCGCTTTACAAACGGTGCTGCAGAGCTACGCTCGCATAAAAGACAGAGCACTCGTTTTATCAAGCTCCGAAGGATGAAAGGCAGAGTAGACCTCAGTGGGATTTGGACCTGAAACAGCGCAGATGTTTACAGCCACTGCGGTATCTCTAGAAGTGATTTCTAGGGGCTTGGGGACAGGGGAAGGAGATGCAACTGGCCACAAATATAATTGGTGGAGCCACCTATAATGGGCAATTGTGAAGGGTGTTTGTGGTCCGTCGGCTAGACTGCCAACTTTGGTGCCGGAAACCAGGGTTCGAGCCTCGGGGTCGCGTCCACATCCTGTGATTCTGGGCAAATCACTTAATCTTCCCGTGCCTGAATGTGTAATGTAAATACGGTGCTCATGTAAAGCGCTCCAATACCTTCGGGTCGAGTTCGCGCTATATAAATATGCAAAAAAAAAAGTGTGTCACACACATCTGTACTCACGCACATACAAAGTTATAGTAATCGCACTCACAAAACACTGTCAGTTACAGACTCATGCATTTCCTCAGTCACTGATTTACAGACAGTGAGAGGTACTTGGACAACATGGGAAAGAACAGGTTTAAATTGTTTTTCACCATCACTGATGCTATTGCTAACACACCGAGTGCCAGCTGAAGTGCACAGCCTTTCAAAGCAACATTTGCATTCAGTAGCTCGTGCTCCATGCAGGTATCAGTGAAAGTTTATATGACTGTCACCTACTCATTTTTATTTTATTTATTTATTTTAAGAGTTTTATATAGCGCTGGCTAGACCCGGAGGTATCAGAGCGCTTTACATTAGGTTACATAATGTTACAGACAATGATAACAGATGACACTTTACATCAAAATAAGCAACAGATTGAGAGAGGAAGGAAAGGTGAGACAGATAGGGCGGCGGGGGAAAGGGGGAAATGTGAAGGGGGAGGATGGGGGAAGAGACGGCAGGAGAGACGAAAGGAAGTTTGCCCAAAGACCGACTGGGTAGGTGACGTCCGAGGAGGGAATCCACAGCCCGTCTCCCCTATAGCTAAGCAAGGTAGCTCCATCGGGCATAAGTCAAAATCACTAGGTCTCAACTGACGAAGGAAAAGTTCACAAAAGAAAGTCAGGTGGATAAAAGAGGGTGGGAACTATGAGCAAGGACGGGTGAGGGCAAAGGTCAATGGCGACAAAGAGGAGAAGAGTAGAGCGGAGAGGGGTAGGGTGAAGGGAGGAGGGAGATTAGGTCCAGAGAGACATAGGAGAGTTTGCCCAAAGATCGGCTGGGTAGGTGATGGTCAAGGAGGGAATCCATGGCCCATCTCCCCTATAGCTAGCGAGGTAGCTCCACCGGGCATCAGACAAAGTGGGTATGTCTCAGCTGTCGGGGGAAAGTTCTCATAGTAAATGTCCAAGTAGGTGAGCAGGAACAGGGTCGGGTGAGGGCTGATCAACATCGGGACGATGAACAAAGATTTTAGACCAGGAGAGTTAAAGCATCGAGGAAGGTCCCACGGAGGCGGCCATCTTGAAGTCAGGCAAGGGGGATGGGTCATTGAAGAACTAATTCAGTCGGTCTCCATTATTCTCTGGTAAAGCAGTGCACGACATAGCAACAACAGCAGTCCATTTAGTCCTCCGATGTATACAGCTAGCGCTAACCGTCCTGGTGACCCACCTAACAGCGGCTCCAGTCCAGGAAGCAGCGACGGTAATAGAACAGACAGACCCAGCAAGAAACTGAGCAGGCTAACCCCGTTCCTCAGGCGGCAGCCGCACCAGAGCCATGTCTGAGGCGGTAAAACAGTGAATAGTATCGCAACTCCCGGTCTCCAGAGAGAATCCAGCAGGCAGTCCCAGCCGCCAGAGCACTCGCGCCGCAGCAGTAAGCAGCCGCGGAGGCTCCCGCGGCTCGCCGATGCAGTCACTCTTGACTGGGCCTTCACATACAGCTCTGCCACTCACCTCTGCAGTACGGGCTTCACCGGAGGCACCTCCACAGCACCGGCAATCTCTCCGCAACGGACCACTTTCCCCCTTTCAGCGGCGTCCGGTGACGTGGGCGGGGATCACGGCCAGCGCTTGTCCATCCTTCCCCCAGCAATATGCCCAGCAGTCCGCCGCAGCCACCAGCAGACTCACCCCTCGACGCCGGACGGACATTCTCACTGCTATGGCTCTTCAGGTGCACTCCGACTTCGACAGGTTTCAGAGCCCAGCCACTGCAAGTACGGTAGGACTGGGCTATGCACTATTTACTTTCCAGGCGCCATTTTGCGTTTCCCTCCCGAGCTCGGTCATCAGGGCCGGTGCAGCGTTCTGCGATGTGCCACAGCGTCCCGTAGCTCAAAACACATCAGTGCAGTCCGCATGTGTTGCTGTGCTGGATTTCGTGCTTTTTAGGTTCCGATGTGTAGGTTGCAGCCGGATGCCTGACGGATTATTATGCTCAGGCCAGCAGAGCCACCTAGAAAGCAGCCATCTTGCCGCTAGCTCCTCCCCTCAGGCTGACGAAACGGCACTGGAAGCAACTGGAGCACACACGGAGAGTGAGCCAAGATTCTGATTCTGGGCAAATCACTTAATCTCCCCGTGCCTGAATGTGTAATGTAAATACGGTGCTCATGTAAAGCGCTCCAATACCTTCTGGTCGAGTTCGCGCTATATAAATATGCAAAAAAAAATAAAAAATCAGCAGACAAAGAGATGTTTAAATCCACACTGAGATGCGACCAGCAGCAAATCCGGAAGACCAAGCGCACAGCCCCCCAAGGCCGCATCAACGGCAGCACCAGCAAAAAAAAGCTTTTGCAATGCAATAGGTCTCGCAGTTACCCGAGTTTAAGCTAATGGCATTGAAAATGACAATGCCTTTTATTTATGTTTTTAAAACAAAAACAAAAATAAAAGGCATTGTTATTTGTAATGTCAATAGCTCAAACTCGCATAAATGCGAGACCTATTGCATTGCAAATGCTTGTTTTTAAGGCAGGAGCGAACCGAAGCTCCGTCGAGGAGAGTTTGTGAAAGGTTTGAGGGGGCGGGGCCCCGGAGACAAAGAGTCTCAGAAGGAATGGCGAGAAAAAGGAAAAATGCCGAAGATCTGTGGGCACCCTTCTCTTTACCGCGCTGCACTTGGGTGGAATTGGATTATTTTATTTTTTTTGCTGCGTATTTATATAGCGCGAACTCGACCCGAAGGTATTGGAGCGCTTTACATGAGCACCGGTTACGTTACACAAGGACACATTCAGGGACGGGGAGATTAAGTGATTTGCCCAGAATCACAGGATGTGGACGCGACCCCGAGGCTCGAATCCTGGTTTCCGGCACCAAAGTCGGCTGTCTAGCCAACAGACCACGGGGCATATTAGCAAGACCCACATTAAAATTATCGCTGTTTTAGCGGCAGGAAACTGCCGCTAAAATTGCGATAATGGGCTTGCTAATATGCGTTATAGAATTCCAATAGAAGCCCAAGTTTAGCGGCAGTTTCCTGCCGCTAAAACAGCTATAATTTTAACGTGGGTCTTGCTAATATGCCCCCACATCCCCACCGAGATGCGCCGGTTGGATTGTGGTGAAAATAAAAAGAGGGCTTCCTGCCCTGTGATTTGAAAGGGGAGAATCCTTGCCCTATGGTGTCTGCCGCTAGCCACCGTCTCGATTGCAAACGGGGACGCAGACTCACCTATCTGACGATTCCCGGCTCGGCCCTCTAGTGATGAAGGGAGGAACTGCAGCTTGGTTTCGCAGGCTTTTCCTGGTGCAGTTTCCTTCGCCGGTGAGGGGGTCAGCTGTAGGGTCATCCGGTGCTCGTTCACGCTCTCGTCGGGGCTGAAGGGGCACGTCTCAGGGTTTGGGCGCAGGAGGCCACGTCTCTGTTCCCCTGCGTCCGGCGATTCTGGGGCCTCTGGTCAGCTTGCGAGATTCGCCGTGGCCGGAGGTACCGGAGACCAGCCGTAGGTTTTCGCCGTGCACTCTGCCTGGTTCCTGCCTTAGGGGCCCCTGGATGGATTCCAGCCCCGAGTGGGCTCACAGGAATTCCTCGGAACGGATAAGCGGAAAAGACTCAGCTCACGGCCAGGGTCTCCTCGACGGGGTCGGCTCCCCCCTCCCTCTCAGCGGCGGCAGGTGATGGAAATTATCGCGGAAAAAAAGGGGCTCCCAAATCCGGTGTTTGCAGTGTCCTGAGGCAGCCCTTTGCCCCAGCTCCTATTCCCTTTGGCGCAGCCTTGCTCCGGTCAGACCAGAGTTCGAAGGCCCGGCCTTAGGGTCTAGTTGCCGAGGGACCGAGGTGGACTGTCCCCCCTCCCCGACCGAAAGCCTGGCCCCGGACAAGCCAGGGTGACGCAGGCCCAGCGCCTTGGAGGTTCTGGGTTTCTAGCCTAACCTATTGGCAGATTTCTGTGCGGAAAAAAAACCTACACTTGATCTTAGCCAAAAGACACAAAACTAGCGAGATACTTAGATAAAAACACACGACATGATTCTTTATTGACAGAACTATAAATCTCCACATAAAGAGGAGATCTCCAAAAATTTAAGCAAGAACAAGCCGTTCATTGCCACACAAAGTGCAAATAAACAGCCAGATCAACGCTTGTCTATAATCCAAGTTTTGTATGTCTGCTTGCATGAATCAGGAATTTATCACCTAAACATATTAGAGCGACTTTAAAATAAACATTTTTCGCATCAGTTATCACAGCGCACTTATTTCTTCTCTACATGGTATTCTCCTAGATACACCTCTGTAGCTTCTCTTTACATAAATACCATAAATAAGTATGCTGTGGCTTTGCAAGGGATTGTGGGTATGCATATTATCGAGCATCTTGCTTATTTCCGTACAAGCAGCTACTCATACCAGCCAAGCTGTTAAACAATCTCACCCTGTGAAGAGGGAGCAAGGCCTTGAAGGGGCGGGGCCTCCTGCAGAGAAGTACCTATGAGGCACTTTTGAACCCCAACCTGTCCCCAAACCCTTCCTCCCCCCCCCCAAATAAACAAGCATTGGCATAGCCAATAGGTCTGGTCTTTAGGACCTTATAAGTGTATAACTAGAGCTATTGGCTATGCCAATGTGTTACGGTTATGTGGTAGAGCAGTGTGGCTGCTGCTTATCATATTGAAAAGTTATAATAAAAAAATGTTGGTTCCTCTGATCCACTTCGCTAATGGATTCCCTGACATTGTCCTTCTGGCTTCTGCCTATTTTAATGTACACTGGTGTAAATTGGTGTAAAAATTGGTGGTGCAACAGCAAAATGAAATTTTGTCTACTGGAGCGCTCCTTTAAAATTGGATTGTGGCTGTTTTTGCCCTTCTGTCACTCATCCAATTCTACATCCAGTGCATATATTTTTCATTTCGATCCCCGGCTCCCGCAGCAGGTTAGCCCAGCACCTTGTGACTCTGGGCAATAGCTCGCTTAATCTTCCCCACGGCCCCCAGCGCCAGGACACCTCGCCTGAGGTAGCTGTGTGCTTTACAAATGCTCGTATTTCATGTTCATTTGATATATTTTTAGTCTCCCTCATTGTTTCTTAATTTAATTGATGTATTTTGTTGGGAAAGAGTTTAGCTATATTTTAAATGGAGAGTGTTGGCAAATTGTTTTATTAATTTTTTTTATATGCGTTTGACTTTTCAAGTTTAAATGATGTATTGGGTCATTTATAAAAAAATTATTAAAAACATAAAAAATCTCAATCAGAGGCACAGGTAGATCTTCTGTTAACTTATCGAGTTGTGGGCCCCATAAAACAAGCCTTGACAAAGGCAATCACTTTGTATTTTGGCAAGCGAAAAGGTTTTACTTGCGCCAGTAAGACAGAAACAACAACTGTTGTATATGCGTATGTAAAGCTTTCCTGGCATGCAGAAGTGAGGGGGTGGTGGGTTAACATGTAGTAAAGATGTCTGCAGAAGATGCACTTTTTATGGAATGCTTGCTAAGTGTCCCGTGTAATGCAAACGGTGCTCATGCAAAGCGCTTGAGGCCCTTCATTTCGAGTTGGCGCTACGTGTATACGCAATAAAGGGAAATAGATAAAAGGCGGTGAGGTTCTGGATCCCTGTTTAATGATAAATAACAATCTAAACCACCATATGTAAGAAATAATCGCAACACCCATAAATGATTAATAACCTTGAAGCAGACTTGACCATGCTGCAAGAAGAAAGCAAATGAATTTAGGCCAACCAAATTGAGTACTAATAGTGTTAAAGGGCTGTGGATGCTCTTGTATAATTACTTGTGATTCTGACATCGAAGCAGAATTGTGCCCATGCATAATTCCAGTCAGAGTTCCCATAACACAAACTCGCCTCTCAACACTGCGAGACCGTAAGGCGAGCAAAGTTTGTATCCCAGCAACTGCAGCTTGTAATAACAGTCGCAGAGCAGAGATTGTCGTCATGTTGCAATGGTGCTGGTGTCCTGTAAATAACAGGGAGGAGAGCGAGAGTCTGTAAACGATAAAGTGCAGCGTCCATGAAGCAGGCGCAGTGCTGAGCCAGGAAAACATGTGCACTATGCAACACAAGCATTTGCAATGCAATAGGTCTCACATCAGTTAAATGCTGAGCTATTTGCTTTGCAAATAGAAAAGTAATACGGCGGGCGAACAATTGTTTTTTTTTACACTACATTTTATTTATTGACTTCTGTAGTAATGGCAGCATGCTGTGTGGCGTGCCGCCATTGTTACAAAAGTGAATTAATAGAAAAAAATAAGTTGTTTGTCCGCCATATACTTTTACTTTTGCAAAGCCAGTAGCTCTGCATTTAACTAATGTGAGACCTATTGCATTGCAAATGCTTGTTTTTTTCAAATTGCCACGTCAGAATGACAAGTTTATACTTCTGAAGAAGCGCGTGCAACTATGTGTGTCCTTTTCTAGAAGAGCAGAACTAAATACACATGCAGAAACAGAACTGCCTTTGTAAGCTGCACATGACAAAAATTGACGTATTCTTTGAGATGGCGCACTAAGTAAACAAACACTTGACGCGCTAAGCAAACAAACCCTTGATTCAGCGAGCCCTTTCTGACAACAGATGTGCTGGACCGCAGTTTCCAGCAGCAACAAACGTCCTGTAAGAAAGCATGCATCAGAAAGCGACTGCCTGAGTAAGCGAACCTCTGACTCAGCAAGCCGCTTGGGATACAGATGCGCTGGACTGCCCATTTTCCCTGCGCACATCAAAAACAAACAAGCTGAGTGTATTTATTGAAAAAGACTCAATGAATATATCAATATATGGCTCAGCAAGCCCTCCGCCCGATAATAGGAACTTGTTCACCTCCTAAGCTATAACCAACACCACAAAAGTAAAGGCTGAGCATCCACAGGAGAAAATAAACTGCCCCAATAACTCCACAGTTTACCACCAAACTGTAAACAAGCCAGCCTGGGAGCTGCCTTCGGAGAGAATACAAAAGAATGTCAGCCACATGGCAGGAACTGGGAGGTACGAATGCTGCAATAAAATGTAAGCAGTTACAGGCCTGTGCACCCATGGTGGAACGCAAGGTGGAAAAAATAATAAAATAGTCCCCCCAAGAACAGATGAACACAACAAAGCGTAATGATATTGTACTTAGTCCCTGCTGCTTGGAGGAAAAAGGAGAGACAAAGAGGCAGGACTGGCCACTAGCAAGCAGGGATTTTTAAAGGACACTGAAACCAACAAATGAGAAGCCTGAGAATGGCTTTAGGCCCACAGAGATGTATACTAAAGTATACAAGAGGTCGTACGCTTATGCTCGACCTAAAAAGTATACAAGAGGTCGTACGCTTATGCTCAACCTAAAACCACAAAAAAAAGCTTGCTGAGGCTGGTGCGGATCTCCTGGGGTATTTTCACACCCCTTAATGGACGTGGGCAGTACAAAGCATCGGAAAACCAGCTGGAAAACCACTATTTACAGTGGTTTTAAGCTTGTTTTCTTTGCCACCTTATAATATTGGTTCCTCACTGGGAGACCATGTGATGGGAGTCGATATCGGTATTGTGTGTCACGCGGTGGCACCGTGTGAGTTGTCAGGTATGTACCGTACAGCCAGCAGCACAAAGTACAGGACCGCAGGTCATTACTAGATGTCCCTGTAGTTACTAGGGGGCTTATTTACAAGACTGCCTGCGCCGCCGGAGCTTCACTTTGTTTTGACTCTCCGGTGTTGCAGGCCTCTCAGTCATATCTATGAGGCCATGCAAAGTCGCCCATCGTGGCTTTGCATGGCCTTATAGATATGGAGCAGACCTGACAACTTTAACAAAAATCTCATCGTGTGAGGAGGGAAGGGCCTCGGAGGGGGCGGGTCCTCGTGCAGAGAAATAACTAAGAGGCACCTTTGCCCCACCCTCAAGCCCCCTCCTCTAAAAAAAAGGTTGCTGAGGCTGTAGTCCTAGCCCCTTGATAAACCTCTGTAAAAACATTGTTGTCTAGAGATTTTAATTTTTGATTTATGTTTTTGTATCATTAGAGAAGTAATTTAGCATAGGTAGACATTGCTAATCCGGGCCAATTTTTTTTAACAAGCATTGACATAGCCAATTTTTTGTATTCTGGCAATGGTTTTAAGCTATCTTACCCCGCTACTCACATCATAAAAATATTTCTAGCCTGTACCAGCGTACAACAGACTCCTTGGACACAGAGTAGAGCGCTTTCAGATAAGTCATCAGTTGCTGTTTTGCACACTCCTAGTTTACTATGCAAGGTCTAGACTTGGAAGGCCAATGTAAAGAATGCCCAGCATATGATGTGGGGATTGCTGGATGGCAAGGCGAGGCCAGCAGATACCAGAGGTGGCTACTAGCTGCCAGTGATACTCCTTTCCCACCAGATATGGACACCCCAGAGGTAGGACGGCCCGAAGATCAAGAGGCACTTACTACATACACCTGGTAGAAGGGCTTCAGGTGGGTAAGGATCCGGCACACCTCTACACTGCATGCTCCCGCACTGCATTCACTGCGGGGCAAAGCAGGCTATGATGAAATGGTACCGATACACACTCACACGGCTTGCTACCACACTAATTGCCATGATGTCAAAAGTGCACCAGGCAAGTACTGCACACCTCAAGTTCCATACAGTGTTACCCACAGTTTCCACACTTCATCCATTTCACAACGTGTAGTAGCATTTCAGCTGAATGCCCCGCAATGTGCTCACTGCACACTAAACTCCAGGTTGAATTACACTGCAATCATTCCTGTCATAGCACCCACTGCAGCGTTAGCCTATTCACACTATACCCGGTGTGCAATCACTATTCATTTCTACTAGGCACAAGTAATTCACACCAGAGTTGCAAGACACTGTAAATGCCCCAAACATTGCATAGCTGGTATATTTCGGGTAATTGCATCCAAAATGCATACACTGCGCACACAACTGTTGCCAAAGCATCTGTTGCATGCTCACTTCGCACACATTTTACCAATTGTATTTCACACAGGAAATGAAAGCACCATCACGCTGGCCGCAGTACATTTGATGCATGATTTCCCCACGTTGTGGGGTGGAAGCTATTCAATTACAATATCATACTGTGAGCTAGGAACAGTTTCGGAAAGTGCAGCCACACAGCACAAACTACCATCACTGCTTGCAAAGGACACTCTAAGAACATGCTCCTCTCACTGTAGCCCTTGCACATTTCACTATTGCAATGACACTTCACCTGCAGGCCCATACATCTTTATGATCTGGTGATAAAGCTAAAATTCAACTGATCCACGCTTTAACAGGGCAAGGGCTCAGATTCAAAACAGTTGCAAAGATATCCGTGTTTTTTATTGTGCTTCACCATGAGTTTAGTGCTCTCAGGTTCACGGGTAACATATTTCCTGTCCCTTTTGTTACCTATATACCGTTTTCACACTGTATTTTACGGAGGCAAACCAGTCATCATTGAATAAAAAATAAAATGGTTATTGTTGACGCTAAACTACATCAGCAAAAAAGCAGCATGGCGATGTATATGCAGGCATACATCATCAGACCATCACACATGCTAAATGACATATGGACATTTGCCCTTATACGTTATGCCGGTACGGCAGCTTTTAAAAAAATTGCTGTTTCAAGACGTTAGAACCACATCTTGCAGCAGTAAATTTAAAAACTATAAAAAATGTGCAAAAGTGCCTTCTTTAGAAAGCAGCCCCTTTCCGCATATTACAGGAGCTGGGACCCCCCAAAATGAAATTGAAGATAAAAAATGCAGAAAAAAACGCTACGGGGAGAGGTGACAGACAGGGTATCAGCGGTTGAGCACACAGGGGTTCAAGTAAAAGCTGAGGAGAGACGGGAAGAATGGGGGTAGGACAGATAGGAGAGCAACTGAGTAGTTGGGTACGGTGAAAGGAAAAAAAAACAAGATAAGTCCTGCGTGCACAGAAAACAAATTCGGTAGACATTTGCTCTAGTATGCTATGTGCTTTAGTACAAAAATCATTAGATTTACTGACCAAAAAAACATAGTTATTTCGAGGTTGCATTGTAGAAGTTATATATCATGTTTCTTTGCTAAGGTTTATTGCGTGAGGTGCCACTGACTGCGGCAAATGTAAACATGGGCCACAGAAAAGATTTCAAAAATGCAAAATGTGATAAGAGGTCTGCTTGCAATAAGTCTAACCAATGCCAATTGCCTGGGATAGTATTTAAACCTGTTGTTCTTTTTGCCCTACCTCAGTTTGGGCACGCCACACCATGCCACATAATTTCAGTCAGCATAATTTCACTCAATGCCGCACACTTCCAAGACACACAATTCAACTCTACATTTCCATTCCACACCACATAGTTCGACTACAAACCACATATTTCAACTGAAAAACACAATTACGCAACACACCACATACATCCAATCCACACCACAGAATTCCACACCATGCCACAAAATTCAACACCACATAATTAAACTCCACAACATACCACTCCACAACACAAAATGCCATTCCACATAATTCCACTCTATATCACACAATCCCACTCCAAATAATTCTATTACACTCAATACCACATGATTACTATCCACAAATTCCCACTGCACTCCATGCCACATAATTTCACTACACAAATCCACTCCACACAATTTCAATACAACACACATAATTCCACTCCACACCACATACATCCACTACACTCCAAGTCAGTGAGTGAGAGTGAGAGAGTCAGACAGTCAGGTGCCAGGATGAGAACGAACATTGTAATCCTGTCAGATGATGTAAGGCAAAAGTGGAGGAAGCGCAGAGAGAGTGAGGGGATTTATGAATGTTTGAAGGGGCCACTCTGGAGAGAGTTGGAACTGCGTGATGCGTAGTTTCACCTGGAGTTATCGCTCCACGTGAAATAGCACAGTTGGTAACGAAGGCCACAGAAGCAAATATCTGGCAGTGGGGACTATCATTGCTCATTGAGTACTTACAGAAGGTTCTGGTTGTTACAGAAAGGTGGCACTCCAAGACGATGTCAGCAGGGGCAGGTTTGACTAGAATGACCAATATAATTTATGTGAGGGGGAGGAGCGCACCATAAGGAAGAAGTTTGAAATTTAACGTTTGAATATCCACACGTTGGAATCCTGAATTTGATTTTAACTCTGTTACATACAGAAATACACATAGCTTACGTTATCAGAAGTTTACGAAGAATGTAATCAAAGCAATTACCCTGACCGTAGTGCTAATGATGGCTGGGCTAGACCTGGAATCCTGAGTCTAACAGTAGCCTGAAGCCACTATTATGCCACGTCGTGTAACTATGTGAAAAACAAAACAAAAACAAAGTGGGAAAGGAATTCACGACGGGAGGGCTCGTCTTGTCCAGAAGAAGTTTAAGAAGCAAAAAACCCAACACTCAAATGACACACGCTATTCTGGTGTCGGGAGCATGCCGATATTGGACAGTGACTTGAAACAACAGTGACATCTCATGCAGTGTCATGATAGGTAAATAAATACCTGTGCTATGCCTATAAAAGTACGTTTTACTGTACACATCTTAAACATAGCTCCTATCTGTCCACCAGAAACATGAAATCAAGCTGCATCATATACCTTTGCTTAGAAATAAGGGGGCATATTATCAAGGGCAGTATCGCCACTTTAGCGGCACTTTTTGCCGATAAAGCGGCGATATTTTATCGCCCTATTAGCAAGCTGTCGCTAACAGCTGTAAGCGACAGCTTAATGGCGATAGCGGCCGTTTTGTTGCCGCCTTGCATGTCAGCGATAATTATCGCTAATGACATGCAAAGTAGGCGTTCCCAACTATAAGCAACTGCAAACAGTCGCAAATACAACTTCCCCCGCCTATTATCAATGCCCGCGAAGCGATAAGAAAAGTTGCGCTAACTGCGATTATCGCTGGAATTTAACACCTGCTAAAAACTTGACTTACCTATTTTCTCAATGGGAGGTGGATTGTCAGGTTAAGTCCACCATGGCGTTAATGCGTGAATATCGCTGGATTACCAGCGATATTCACGCATTTCGCCGCTATCGCTGGATTTTTTATCGCCTTGGAGATAAGCGTTGCTAATAACGCGCTATCTCGGCAATGGAATCCAGCGATAGCCGGCGATAAAAAAAACAGCGCTAAGCGCGTTTTGCGATAATTATCGCAGATTGTTGGTAATATGCCCCAAAGTTTGAAAAAAACTGACTTTGGTACTAAATGAGTACTCAACATAATAAATTAGGAAAGCAAACATTTTTACGTGTTTACTTTTATCCATCCTTTCTGGTCCACAATTTTCAAACTAATGCGAATGCTCGAAGAATGCCTTCACAATTCCATGCAGCATGATTTTCCAAGAATATTTCCTGTCCATGAACTGGTATAAAGAACAAGTACTTTTACGTTTGTTTACCACTCGTTATTCACACTGGAGCTCCTGTTGCCACGACCAATGGCTGGTCCCCGAAGCAGGGAGAGATGCTGAATATATGGATATTTCCCCTTCAGAGACTAAAGTGAAAGCAGCGGATGGAAATGCAAAGTACCTTCTTTCTCGGGTCTGCTACCTGGGTTTCAGGAAACGAGAGACGGGTTGCACCCCAAGCTGGTTTGAGAAAACTGCAGTCAAACTTGCGAGTCTCGTGCTGCTCAAATTCTGCTAGTGGTTCTATCTAGCCGGCAATTTCGGTATGCCTCAGGCCAGAAGGGGGGTGTGTCCGCCTCATTTGATTGGCGGAACTTCAGACGGAGCCATCACCAGCAGTTTTTGTGCACCACTTCCTCCAAGGAGGCTGACGTGGTGTGGTTGGAATAGGACAGGTCTGGCCCACCGAGGATCGTCAGTTTAATGATAACAATTAATGCAAACACAATGTGACGTGTGCAGGGCACAAGTCCTAAAAAAAGAAGTGGGGGGACTAACCTAATTAATCAGTATGCAAGTGACATCACGGCGCGTGACATTGGGGCGCGTGAGGCGTGTGACATCACAGCACCTGACATCACAGGAAGGGGCATCACAAGAAGTGGCATCAGATCTTAAGCCCTCACATATATGTTTAGCAGGTCTATCATGAGTACATTTGAGCACATTTCGAGTATACTTGCAAACCCTCATGATTTAGGCAGAAGATTCACACTTTTGTAAGCTTCACATAAACCAATGTTGCCTTTTGTCAGCGTAAAGTTTCTCTACCCATAGTGCTTTAAAAGAAAAAATAGTGATATTTAAATTATTATAACACCTCCTCAGGGGTAGTATGCGCTATATAAATGCTATTTATTTTGTGCAAATACTGGGAAAGATGGACACATCTGACGTTCTTACAGTGCATGCATATCTCCTAAACAGAACCTGAACAAAGTGAAAAGATGTCTCTCTTAAGTATGTGTGAAGTGCTAACAGGTGTGAGCCTTTGTTTCCCATTTGTGGCATTTGCTTCTAGGTGTGAGGCTCCTGACTGCTGCCAGCCAGGAGACTCGAACAGAAGGAGGCCTGATGACCCCTCAGAATAGGCCATTGTTATGGGCCCAGCAGGAGTCAGAAATAAGAAAGCCCGTCTGCGCCTGCACGTTGTTGCTTGTTGCGATCGAAAGCAGATAACAACGTGCAGGCGCTGCTGAAAGTGTCCCGGTGTTTGGAAATTACACCGGGACGGATTCAACATCTTTTTCACTGGGGCCATCTTCTTGGCAGGGTGGACGGCGTCCACCCTGTGAAATAAGTGGGTGGACGCCGTCCACCCGCGTGTACCCCAACTCGTGCCCTGGACGTGTGGCCCGGTGGAAATGAACAATGACAAAAATACTCAAGAAAAGTACGGAAGGAGCGGGTAAGAAAACAAAATATTATTCCATTCGCAACTTCTGCCGGGTTTGTATTCAAGCTAGCCTGGCTGAAGAAGGGTGATGCCCTGAAACCGGTCCCAGGATGCTTGTTTCCGGTCCAGGGAGGACCTGGCTTGGCAGTTTGGGCTGGACTGTTCCCACAAGGAACAGGGTCAAGACTGATTTGCATATGGCTGGGTCCAAACTGGGGTGGTGTGGTGAGCAAAAGAATGATGGATTTAACCTAGATCCTTGTGACTGGGGGTGAATGTTTGCATTGTCCAGCATTCCGTCCATCTATTGTTTCTTTTGCATTTGTCGCCCTAAGTGGGAAGGGTATGCCCAGACGTGGGTCCCGTGCTCACTACACCACTGGATTTAAGCTAGCCTGGCTGAAGAAGGGTGATGCCCTGAAACCGGTCCCAGGATGCTTGTTTCCGGTCCAGGGAGGACCTGGCTTGGCAGTTCGGGCTGGACTGTTCCCACAAGGAACAGGGTCAAGACTGATTTGCATATGGCTGGGTCCAAACTGGGGTGGTGTGGTGAGCAAAAGAATGATGGATTTAACCTAGATCCTTGTGACTGGGGGTGAATGTTTGCATTGTCCAGCATTCCGTCCATCTATTGTTTCTTTTGCATTTGTCGCCCTAAGTGGGAAGGGTATGCCCAGACGTGGGTCCCGTGCTCACTACACCACTGGATTCAAGCTAGCCTGGCTGAAGAAGGGTGATGCCCTGAAACCGGTCCCAGGATGCTTGTTTCCGGTCCAGGGAGGACCTGGCTTGGCAGTTCGGGCTGGACTGTTCCCACAAGGAACAGGGTCAAGACTGATTTGCATATGGCTGGGTCCAAACTGGGGTGGTGTGGTGAGCAAAAGAATGATGGATTTAACCTAGATCCTTGTGACTGGGGGTGAATGTTTGCATTGTCCAGCATTCCGTCCATCTATTGTTTCTTTTGCATTTGTCGCCCTAAGTGGGAAGGGTATGCCCAGACGTGGGTCCCATGCTCACTACACCACTGGATTCAAGCTAGCCTGGCTGAAGAAGGGTGATGCCCTGAAACCGGTCCCAGGATGCTTGTTTCCGGTCCAGGGAGGACCTGGCTTGGCAGTTCGGGCTGGACTGTTCCCACAAGGAACAGGGTCAAGACTGATTTGCATATGGCTGGGTCCAAACTGGGGTGGTGTGGTGAGCAAAAGAATGATGGATTTAACCTAGATCCTTGTGACTGGGGGTGAATGTTTGCATTGTCCAGCATTCCGTCCATCTATTGTTTCTTTTGCAATTGTTATGGGCCCAGCAGGAGTCAGAAATAAGAAAGCCCCGTCTGCGCCTGCACGTTGTTGCTTGTTGCGATCGAAAGCAGATAACAACGTGCAGGCGCTGCTGAAAGTGTCCCGGTGTTTGGAAATTACACCAGGACGGATTCAGCATCTTTTTCACTGGGGCCATCTTCTTGGCAGGGTGGACGGCGTCCACCCTGTGAAATAAGTGGGTGGACGCCGTCCACCCGCGTGTACCCCCAACTCGTGCCCTGAACGTGTGGCCCGGCGGAAATGAACAATGACAAAAATACTCAAGAAAAGTACGGAAGGAGCGGGTAAGAAAACAAAATATTATTCAATTCGCAACTTCTGCCGGGTTTGTATTTTTTATTGAAACTAATTATATACACTAATCTTACACATACTCTTACTTCCCCACATAAAACAAGAACCGAAAAGAGCGTGGGAGCCAGAAAGAATGTAAACTAGACAGATCTCTGGACCCAACATGAAAGGATTCACACGCTAATGCCCAGCTTCATCACTGATCTCGGTACAGGGAGTGCCAGGGGTCACAAACCTGCCAGCTTATACCCAAGAGAACAGGGTGGTAAAAGAGTCCCAAGTACGGGAGCTGGCATAATAGCCTAGTAAACAAGCGGTCTGCACTTTTCAAGCAATCGTGCTTGTGGCGGCATCCACCTTGCGGGAGCGAGCAGCGGCGCGCATGGGCCATCTGTTTGTAATTAACACGGCCGCGCCGTTGCTCGCTCCCGCAAGGTGGATGCTGCCACAAGCACGAGTGCTTGAAAAGTGAAGGCAGATTCCTAAAGGCCCTCTCCTAGTGCAGCGCATGCGCGCTGCATAGGAGAGACCTAAAAAGGAAGAGAAGCATGATCTGAGCCTCTGATCCCTCACAGAATTATCTGATCTGTGAGCTGTAAAGTGAAGGTAGTGGAGGGCGTGGTTATACTCTCGCTAGCTGTTGATTGGTCATGTTCTCTCAAGTTCTTTTTTTTGTAGTTCCCAACGTGGCTAATGGATATTGTAGTTTTTTTGTACACTTTGATATGGAGCTGCTGTGAATAATGTAAGTGAATTATAAAAACAAAACCCTCGCCTCGGGCCCCTTTTTTACAATTCCGCTTTTGCTGCTGCGGAGTCCGAGGCAAGAAAAGCCTCCACAAGAGGAGCTGGGACACTGCGTGCACTATTGGGGACCGAGAGAAAAACACGAGGAACTGCACACAGGAGGAGCTGGGCTGCTGCGTGTACTATTGGTGACCGAGAGGAAAACACGAGGAACTGCACACCAGAGGAGCTGGGGGGCTGCGTGCACTATTGGGGACCGAGAGGAAAACACAAGGGACTGCACAGCGGAAGAGCTGGGCTGCTGCGCGCACTATTGGGGACTGAGAGGAATACACGAGGATCTGCACACCGGAGGAGCTGGGCCACCGTGTGCACTATTGGGGACTGAGAGGAAAACACGAGGAACTGCACACCGGAGGAGCTGGGCCGCCGCGTGCACTATTGGGGACCGAGAGGAAAACACGAGGAACTGCAGACCGAAGGAGCTGGGCCGCCGCATGCACTAGTGGGGACTGAGAGGAAAACATGAGGAACTGCACAAGGGAGGAGCTGGGCCGCCGCGTGCACTATTGGGGACCGAGAGGAAAACACAAGGAACTGCACACCGGAAGAGCTGGGCCGCCGCGTGCACTATTGGGGACCGAGAGGAAAACACGAGGAACTGCACACCGGAAGAGCTGGGCCGCCGCGTGCACTATTGGGGACCAAGAGGAAAACACGAGGAACTTCACAACGGAGGAGCTGGGCCGCCGCGTGCACTATTGGGGACCGAGAGGAAAACACGAGGAAGTGCACACCGGAAGAGCTGGGACTCCACGTGCACTATTGGGGACTGAGAGGAAAACACGAGGAACTGCACACCGGAAGACCTGGGACGCCTTGTGCACTTTTGGGGACCGAGAGGAAAACAGGAGGAACTGCACACCGGAAGAGCTGGGCCGCCGCGTGCACTATTGGGGACCGAGCGGAAAACACGAGGAACTGCACAGCGGAAGAGCTGGGCCACTGCGTGCACTATTGGTGACCTAGAGAAAAGCATGGAGAAGGCGTGGGAGGAGCAGCATCCCGGGGCTGAAATTTTGCACAGCCTTTGTCCTAATTTGTTCAAATGAAAATAATGGAGAAGTATGACATGAAAACACGCAGCGCGCACTCAATTAACAGATGATATTACATTCTGCCACATAGCAACCATCTCCCACACAACATTATAAATATGCAGAACACTACAATGTCATATTATCGAAACAGCGTCGTCTGTACTCATGAATGAGGACTCTTTCACCTTGCTTTATTAGAGCGACTTTTACAGTAATCCTTTTCACATCACATGTCAAAGTACACTTATGTTTCTTTGGTCCTCCCAGTATTCTCCTACATAAATATCTGTAGCCTCACTTACAATAAAGGAGACATTTTTTGGCTTTGCATAGGATTGTGGGTATGCAGATTACCCAGCACCTTGCCTTGATCAGGACTAGCAGACAGGCCTGCACTGCGTCTCCTGCATGTTCCACAAAAAGTTCAGTAGTCTGCATTTCACCATAATTGTTCGTAAAGTCTTCCACACATCTACAGATATTAAAGTTATATTTTAACACAAATTGTGGATCTTTAATAGCGCAACAACTCACTGGAGGCACTTTAAAATGGAGGTAGCACTTCTCTCCAGAGAATGACAGCCGAAATGTCATGGTAATTTGTAGTACAGAGAGTGCAAACACACGTACGAAGAGCCGGGCCATAGTAAGTTTTCGAAACCAGCGCTGACATAGCGAGATACATAGATAGCATTACCGAAAGATGGAATTCACTTTCACAGTAGTAAATGCGTATATGACACGAATCTTTTTTGACAGGAAAATAAATCTCCACATAAAGCGGAGACCTCCAAAAATTTTAAGCAAGAACGAGCCGTTCATTGCCACACAAAGTGCAATTTATTTTTATTTTTTTCCTCATGTCAGGGCGTTGTTTCTGGTTCAGATACATCAATCGTCACCTTCCACAACACCCTACTTATTCGTCAGTCGTTGGTAACAAACTTGGCAACAAGTGCGCAAGCTATCCCATTGACCTTTTACCTGTGAAGGGAAAAGGTCACGTTGGTCAAATACATACAGTAAATCATTAAATTTACTCCACCTGTCTTCATCCGCCCTCTCCTCTCTCCTGTCGCCAAACTGGTTCCTGGATTAAAGAAAAGAATAGACAAAAACAGGTTAGTGGTCCCTCCAGGTCCCCCCCAGGTAAGGGCAGGGGGGCCCCTTTGGGTCCGCTGTCGTCGCCGTCGTTGCCTGAGCCTTCCAGGGCCCCCCCGTGTAAGGGTACAAGGGGACCCCTTTGGGTCCTCAGGTTTCGTAGTCGCTGTCTCCATCTGATCCGTCCAGTGCTGCGTAGTCGCGCAGGAGGCTGTAGATCATCTTACGGCACACCAGGGTTGATGTCTCCTTTTTCCCTACCACCAGGCGGTTTCTGGAAAACAAAAGAACATCTTTAAAACAGCACAGGAGCCTCCAGCAGCTCTGGAGGTCACCTAGTGCATGTGTCCCTGGGAACAGTCCATACATCACACAGTCTGCAGTGATGCAGGTCGTAGGTGTCCAGGGCCTAAGCTCCGTGCCGAGGGCCTTCAGCAGGTCCTGTGCGTATGTGCACTCCCAGAAGAGATGGTATGTTGTCTCATCCACGGTGCACCCTCTCGGGCAGGACTTGTATCGGTTGAGTCCTCTTCTTGAGGGCATGAAGGCTCTCACGGGAAGTCCTCCTTGGATGGCCATCCAGGCGATGTCTTTGTGCTGGTTCGTCAGGCGCTTGGATGCGATGTTTCCCCACAAGTGGTCTGCTGTGGCTGAGGGGAGGGCGCCGATCGGCTCGCTGATGTCCCTTGCACGTATCTGGCTTTGGACAAGCTTCGGAGTCCATGTGGCGGGGCTGGCTGCCTCCAACCGGAACTCCTTTACAAACTTCTCCTCTTCTTTGTAGAACCATGGTGGCTCCCAGTTGTACGGGACGGCGCTCAGCCACTCTGCCCATCCGAGGCGCCTCCACGTTGGCAACAGGAAGAAGCGTGCCATCAGAAAGCCGACATGGCTCTCATCTTCGGTCCTCAGGGTGTTCCTCACGCAGTGGCACACGAAGATTCCCCTCAGGATGGTGACGATGTCTGGCACTCCCTTGCCTCCCTTGTCGTGGGTCTTGAACATCACCTCCCTCTTCACTCTGTCCATCTTCGAGGTCCAGATGAAGTAGAAGATCATTCTCGTGATGGTCTTGGCCGTTCTGGTCTGCACCGGCCACACTTGAGCGACTTACTGGAGCACTGGCAGGGTCCAGCTCCGCAGGACCAAAGACTTCCCTTCGATCGTCAGCTTCCGGAGGCTCCAGAGTCCCAGCTTCTGCCTCGTCTTTGCCAGTCTTTCTTCTCACGTGTTCTCCACTGCACCGTCTCCGCCGAAGCAGTCTCCAAGGATCTTCAAGAAGTCCTGCTTGATGGGGAATGGCAGTGGGTCTCGGGTGGGGGTCCAGTGTCCGAAGAGTAGGGTTTCCGACTTGGCGCTGTTGATCTTTGCTCATGATGTCTTCCCAAACTCGATACAAGTCCTCTCCAGCTCTTTCACAGATGAACCATCCGCGCAGAAGACTGAGACATCATCCATGTAGAGGGAGCACTTCACTTCGCCCTGTCCTCCGCTTCCTGGTGCCCTCACTCCTCTGATGTTCTTGTTCTGCTGGATGCGTTCGGCGAGGCGCTCAATCACGCAGATGAACAGAAGGGGGGAGAGTGGGTAGCCCTGCCTCACCCCCGACAGGACGGGGAACGGGTCGGTCCTCCAGCCATTTACCAAAGCCGTGCTGGAGATGTCTCTATACATTGTGGTCACCAAGTCACAGAAGAAGTCTCTCAGTCCCAGTGCTCTGAGTGTCCGGTCCATGAACTCATGGAAAAAGCAGTCGAACGCCTTTTCCTGGTCCAGGCTGACCAAGGCCGTCGGGAGCTTGCGGCCCTTGACGTACTCGATCGTGTCCCGAACCAGGGCCAGACTGTCCGTGATTTGCAGACCCGGTATCCCTCAGGACTGGTCAGGGTGTACTATCTTCGCTATCACTTTCTTTAGGCGGTTGGCCATCACCTTCGCGAGAATCTTGTAGTCTACATTGAGTAGAGTTCTTGAGGTCTTCTCTCTCTCCCTTCTGTTTGTACAAGAGTGTTATCATACCCTCTCACAGGGATTGCGGCATACTGCCCTTGCCCACCATTTCCTCGTAGAGGTTCAGCAAGTCCGGCCCGATCAGGTCCCACAGTTCGACATAAAGTTCCACTGGGAGACCGTTATTTCCGGGTGTGTTGCCTCTCTTGGAGGTCGTGGCGGCCAAGTGCAGCTCTTCCAGGGTGAAGGGCGCGTTCAGGCCCTCTCTCTCTTCTGGACCCAGTGTCTTTGAGATGCCCTCCAGGAAACTATCCGCCTGGGCCCTCTCTGACAACTTCGGTGAGTAGAGTTCGTCGTAAAAGTCGGTTACGACTTTCATGACTTCCTCCTTCTCACTTTGGAGGTTGCCCTCCAAGTCCCGAAGCTCCACCAGCGGTGTGTGGGCTGAATGAAGTTTCTTAAAGAAGAACGAGTTACATTTCTCGTCCTTCTCGAGGTTCTCGGTTCTGGTCCGGAAGATGATTTTCTTGGATTCTTCCCCAAAGTGCTCTGTGAGCCCTTTTCGGGTTTCCTCCAGGTCGTCATCCACGTCCCATCCCCTGAGCTCGAGTTCGTACAGTTGCTGCAGTCTGCTCTGCAGCTTCCTGTACGTCCTCTTCTTTTCCCGTGCAGCAGCTCTGCTAGCATCCTGGAAGAAGCTCCGGAACCTGTCCTTCACCCATTCCCACCACTCGCTGGCGGAGTGAAAGAGGTCCTTCATGTCCCTCCACTCTACATACACGGTTCTGAGGTTCGCCACTAACTCCTCGTTTTCCAACAACGAGCAGTTCGGCTTCCACGATCCTGGGCCAGCGGGGAACTTCCCTGTAAGTTCCCCCTCGAAACTGACTGCTCTGTGGTCAGAGAAGTGGACGGCGACCATGGAGCTTCGCCCAGGCTTTACCGTTGGGGAGGTGAATAGGAAGTCGATCCGTGAACGCACGGATCCGTCCGGCCTACTCCAGGAATAATTCCTGGTGTTCGGCCCCATGCTCCCGATGGCATCCTGGAGGGACGACTCACCTATCATCTCCACCAACAGCCTGGACATCACGTCCATCCCTGCAGAGCCTGACCCACTGCGTCCATCCAGCTCTACTATGCAGTTGAAATCACCACCCATCAGAAAGGTTCTGGAGGTCACGAGTTGCATCCTGAGCACCCTGAACATCTCGAGTCGCTCATTCTTCTCTGGGAGGGCATAGACATTGATGAGCTAATGGGCTCACCGGCCCACGAGCGGTCCATGACCAGCACTCTGTGGTTGACCTGCTCGGTGACCTTATCCACGGTGAAATGCCTCCCCTTGATCAGAATGGCCACTCCAGATGATTTGCAGTCGTTCCCTCCAAACCAAAAAGATGGCCCATGCGTCCACTGCCGTTCAAGCTGGCTGTACGACTGGGCGTACGGAATCCCGCATTCCTGCAGAAAGTAGATATCTCGGTTCTGAGTGGCCAGGAAGCGCAACGTGCTGACCCGCCTAACCTGATCCTTCACGCTTCTGATATTTAGGGTGAACAATGATACAACCATTGTCTCCGTGCTATCGGTCAGTATCTGGTTCTGAACCTACTGGGGTTGAAGGCCCTGGTGTGCTCTACTTGGGGTCCTGAACCACCTGCTGGTCCTGCTCCCCCCCCCTCTTCTGGGGTGTTTTCCGTGCTTGTGATGAGCACCTCTGTTTCTGCTTCTGGGATCCACTGTGTGACTTCGGGCATGGGTTCCAACATGCTGAGGTGATGGTGGAGTTCTTGGAGGACTGAACCTATTTTCTCTAAGTCCTCATCCTTGTCTTCCTCCTCCATCTCTTCGTTGTCGTCACTTACTACGATGACGGCCTCGTTGTCTTCTTTTTCTTCTTCTTCCGTGCCTGCTGTGTTCACCTTTTTGCTGGCCAGGAAGTCCTCTTTGGTTGGAAACTTCCTCTTGTTGGCGTTTACTCGGTAGAGGGCTTTGTCCGGTGTCGTCCCCTCCTCCAATGTCTCCGGCTTGGGTCCGGGTTGCGGTGTTCCGCGCGAGGTCGCCTTCTGGATTCTGGCGCTGGAGCGTCTCTGTTCCGTTGCCAGTTCCCTGTCTTTTGTGGTCTTCTGGTGCAGCGTGTAGGAGCGGACCTGGTGCCATGTCTCCTGGATCCTGTCGTCCTCATCGTCGCTGCTTTCCTCTTTTCCCTCGCCTTTTTTCTTTCCCTTCTTTTTAACCTTCTTCTTTTTCTTCTTCGTCGTAGCAGAGTCTTCTACCTCAGTCTCTTCCTTCTTGTCCTCTGTTTCCGACGTCAGGGTTGTTTCCCTTGGGGCTTTCTTTGGCGGGGGTGCATGTGGTGCTCCGTCCTCGGGGGGTCCCTTGCGATTTTGGACTTCCTCGGCTGGTGCCTTCCCAGTTGGTGGTGTTGGTACCTCCACTGTGGCTGGTCCCGCCTTGGGGGTCTCTTGGGTCTTTGGGCCTGGTCCTGCGGGTGGTGGGCCCTTCGGGTCCTGGCATTTCTGGTCCACCTTCCTGGGTGTTGCCGGTGTCTTGGCTGCTTGTGCCCTGGCTTCCTTCAGAATGGTGTTCAGTTCTGCACTGGCTGCTGCGGACACCTTCGGCCTGGTCTGCCTCCAGGCTGTGGTTCCCGCAGCAGCCGCTGCATAGGTCCTCGGCAGGTCGGACTTGGGGCATTGGTAGTAGGTGTGACCCTTTCCTCCGCAGAAGTTGCACTTCTTGATCCTGTTGCACGTGCCTGCCTCGTGTTCGGTCTGTTTGCAGATCCTGCAAAACTTCTTTGGGCAGTCCTTGCCAAAGTGTCCCACAGCCTCGCACTTCCTGCAGGTGAAGGGTTGTCCCGGGTATCTGATCCTCCCTTCGTCGGCTCCTAGGTAGAAGCTGGCTGGTGGATGTTTCATTCCATCTCTCCCTGCAGGGTCCTTGTGGAGGTCGATGGTTGCTCACCAGGTCGTGTTCCACACTCCGTTGGCGTCTCTGACCTTGGTGGGTCCGTTCCGGATGGTGCCATACCTCTGGGGAAGCGACGCGATGTCTCTGTCTGGGATGTTGGGGTTGGTCATCTCAACCGTTACCCTCTTCTCCGTGGTGGCCGGTGCCCATCCTCTCATCAAGCTGAAGGTGCTGTAGGGTGTCTCCTTCTTCTTCTCCTGGAAGAGGTCCCAGTACTTCCTGAAGAGGGCCTGGGCCTGGGTGATAAAGCTAAGAAGGAACATCATGCCTGACGCGGACGCCTGGCAGCTCCGTACCTCAGCCACTGGGACCCCTGCTTGTTTGAGGACCTTGTTCAAGAACAAGTCCCTGTCCAGTCTGGGCCCTTCCTTGTCTTTCACCTCCCACCGCATGACCTGGGCGTGCCGGTGGGAGACGTTGTACCCATTGAAAGGTTTGGGAGCTGTCCCTTGCTGGTCCCTGCCTCACCCCTCCCTCCACTCCCTGGTTTGGCAGCGTTGGGGTGTCCAGGTACACCCGCATTTGGCCCTGGGGCCTGTGGTCCTGAGGCCTTTGACCCTGAGGCCTGTGGTTCAGGGACCTTCGGGGCACCAGCCTTTCCAGCGCTGGTGCTTGCAAGTGCAGCCTTACTTGCTCCAGTGCTGCTCTCCCCAGGGGGCGGGGGGTGGGTTTCTGGGCGTCCGGTGAGGGGATGCCATCTGTGATGTCCACTGGGGCTCCAGTGTCCATTGCTTCCATTTTGGGGGATTTTGGGGCTTACCGGTAATTTCTGGGTTTACCGCCAGTTTACCGTCTCGCCTTGGATCTTCCGCCTGGATATCTGGGGTGTCTCCCAGCAGACTACAATAGTCTGCAGTGCAAGAAACTCTGTCCAAGCACTCCCTAGAGCTAAGGCAGGGTTATAGGTGCTTCCACCTAAGCATATGTCCCCTTGCCAGAGGTCTGTGTGCAGTACAGGCCTGTGAAGGATGTTAGGAGGTGTTTTAAGCCTCCAGCATTAGTCCGCCCAAACGCCAGGAGAGAGAGAGAGTTAAAGGGAGCGCAACGTTACCGGTGCTCTAAAGCTGACCACAGGTCCTTGGGGGTTCTGTTTTGTGTTCCTAGGGAACAAACAGACACCAGCACGCTGGTGCCCCTCCTCCAGCTTAATTAAAAGCTCGTCGGGCAGTCGCAAAAATGTGCATAAATTTGCATGAAGCAAATTTATTCGCTTCAAAGTCAAAGTCGCAGCACTGTCAAAATCAAATTTTACTAGCGCAAAAATTGCGCTTTCAAACTGATAAGAACAGATACTACACTTGATCTTAGCCAAAAGGCCGAGAAGCTTCCACACATCTACAGATATTAAAGTTATATTTTAACACAAATTGTGGATCTTTAATAGCGCAACAACTCACTGGAGGCACTTTAAAATGGAGGTAGCACTTCTCTCTAGAGAATGACAGCCGAAATGTCATGGTAGTTTGTAGTAGAGAGAGTGCAAACACACGTACGAAGAGCCGGGCCATAGTAAGTTTTCGAAACCAGCGCTGACATAGCGAGATACATAGATAGCATTACCGAAAGACGGAATTCACTTTCACAGTAGTAAATGCGTATATGACACAAATCTTTTTTGACAGGAAAATAAATCTCCACATAAAGTGGAGACCTCCCAAAAATGTAAGCATGAACGAGCCGTTCATTGCCACACAAAGTGCAATTTTTTTTTTTTTTTAAATATACTTAGTTTATTTAGAATTTTTGGGCGTTACAGATACAAAATAACCAATCCCATTCAGGGTGGTGTACTTTAACTTGACTAGGTATTGCACGCAGGCAAAAACCTATCAGTTTTCCATCTAGATATGTTTTTCATAATGGAGATACACCTTTATGCTAAAGTGTATTCCTAAATTTAGGTTACCCATTCTGCTCAATTCTTTTGTTTTCATATTTTTTCTGCTTCTTGTTTCCCATGTTTTTTAATATCCACATAATAAAAAATCATTACTTTATCAAGAGCGATATTTATACAGTCTTTTATAGCAAAACTTTTATGTTGGAAGACTCCAAGATTTCTTGTGACCCATAGGCTTTCTTTTACACACTATATTATTTTCCATAGTATATTTTGTTGGCCTTTGGTGCATGTGGTTGGAAAACCATATAGAATTAGTTCATAGTTTATATGGTCTTGTCCTGTGATCCCCTTTATTAGGGGTCCTATGGTTTTCCAGGTTTTTTGCGCAAAATGACAATTCCACAAGAAATGTAGTACCGATTCCTCCGCTAAACAATTGTCTCTGGGGCAGGTTGGATCCTTTGCTAGTCCTCTTTTGTGCTGGAAACTTTTCATTGGTAGAGCTTTGTGGATAGCCAGCCATGCAAGGTCCTTTTGGCTATTAGTTATCTCTTTGTTGGTCATCGTTTTCCATGCTTCTTTTGAAAGTTTTTCATTTAGGTTATTTGCTGGCGTCAAAGCTTGTTTCTTTTGTATGGCTTGTTTCAAAGCCGTTCTGTGTAAAAAATCCTCTGCTTTAAGTTGTAAATGATTCATGTTCTTGAGAAAAACGTCAATAATATTGTACATTTTTGAGGGTATGAAGGCTGTGGGCAATCTGTTGTCTTGTTCCACTAGTTTTGCTATTCTAAATATGTTTGCAGCTCCGTATCTAATGAAATGTGCAGCAGAGTTCCTTTTCTCAATAATTGCATTTAAACAAAGGCTGGTGTATGTAATTAGGAAGTAGAGATATAGGTTTAGTACCCTTTTCCTCCATTTTCTAGCCTTTTGTAAACAATTTCTCTTTTGTAATTTTTCCATTTTGGAGGACCAAAAAATTCAAAAAGGGTTTTTGTAGTTTCTTTAAGGTCTGTTTTGATGGAGGGAAGACCATTGCGTAGTAAAGCATTAGAGGAAGAAGTACTGCTTTGATTACTAGTAACTTCCCAACTAGACTTAATGATCTGGTCTTCCATAAACCAATCTTTTGGTTTATTTTGTTTTGTACTTGCCTCCAGTTGTCTTCCCCTGATGTATCCTCTGAAAAAAGAACTCCTAGTGTTTTGGTAGGTTTCTGTGTGGTTTTAACCTGTATTTTAGCCAGGTTATCCCAGTTTCCAGCTGTGAGGCAAGTGCATTTCTCTATATTTAAATCGAAGCCTGATGCTTTTGCAAAAAGGTTGCAGTGTAAAAGTGTTCTTCTAACTGATTGTGGATCTGGACATAATATTGTTATGTCGTCCATATAGGCTATGCATTTTGCTTTATTTCCTCCAGCGCCGGGGACAAAAATCCCTTTTACTACTTTGTCCTTTCTCAAAGTTGCTAGTAGGGGTTCCAAGGCACAGATGAAAAGAGCTGGGGAAAGTGGGCATCCTTATCTAACTCCTGTGTGTATGTCTACTTTACTTGAGAAGTGACTGTTTACTTGGAAATAGCTTGTGGCGTTTGTATATAGCAGACTGATTATTTTTGTAAATCCTGGTGGGAAGCCCATATGTTTGAGAACCTTGAAAATGTATGAGTGTGAAACACTGTCAAAGGCTTTTTGCAGGTCTAGTGAGAGGACTCCTAGCGGGGTGTTATTTTTCTAAAGCCATCCAGATGGCGTCTCTTACTGTGATTAGGCTGTCCCATAATTTCCTACCAGGGACAGCACAGGCTTGGTCTGGGTGTACAACTATTTTTAGGACTTTTTTAATTCTATTTGTGAGTAGTTTACTTAACATTTTGCTATCTACATTTAGTAGGGTGATGGCTCACCAATTTTCCAGACATTCCTTTTCTCCTTTTTTATGGATAAGAGTCACCACACCTTTTAGGAAGGATGAGGGGAGGTTGTTTTCTTTTATCGCTTCATTAATCATTTTCGCAAAGTCCCTAGCTATTGTGTCCCAGAAAGTTTTATAAAATTCCCAGGGTAAACCATCTTGCCCAGGAGCAGAGTTTTTTGGTATCTGGGCAAGTATGTCCAAAAATTCTTGGCCTTCAAAAGGTCTGTCTAGGAAATTTTTTGCTTCCTCAGACAACTTTTCATCTAAATTTTGTAGGAAATCTTTTCCTATGTTTACGTTAATTTCTTTTTTTTGTAAAGGTTGGTGAAAAAATTTGCTGTTATATCTAGCATTTTATTTATATCATTAGTTAAAATTGCGTTTTGGTCTTGTAGCCCAGTTAAAAAATTTTGTGCCTGCTTAGCTGTTTTTAAGAAAAAAGCATTACATTTTTCCCTTCTTCATAATTCTTAACTAACCCTGGGCGAATTGCACATAGTACAGTGTAGATAGCTTCAAATTCATCAACACATACAAATGATTTGATGAAGCAATTTTACATGCTAAAAAGCATATATCAAATTCATAAAAGTGAACTTTGAGAATGGAAATATCAGGCAATGAGAGAGGTGATGATTTTGGGGTCCCCCCTAACCTAGGGGGAGGACCAAGCAGATGCCTCGAACACAAAGAGCATATCATGATAAACGATTCAGTGGTGGATGGTCCCTTCCTCCTAGGACCACCCCAAGCACAGTTTTGGGCAAAAATACAATCCCAACCAAAGGCCCTGCAAAGCATTATGGGACGAGATTAGCAGTGGGCAGTGAATATTATAGTGTCCAATATCAAAATAATTCTACAAAGAGCTGCAGTTCAACTAGTCGTTACTAGATGTCCCTCACGAGTCAAATGCAAAAGCATTGAAATTATTAATACATCAAGCTGCAGTTCCACTAGTCGTTACTAGATGTCCCTCACGAGTCAAATGCAAAAGCATTGAAACCCTTTCATGAAGCTTTTGCATTTGACTCGTGAGGGACATCTAGTAATGACTAGTGGAACTGCAGCTTGATGTAATAATAATTTCAATGCTTTTGCATTTGATTTAGGACTAGTTGAACTGCAGCTCTTTGTAGAATTATTTTGATATTGGATACTATAATATTCACTGCCCACTTCTAATCTCGTCCCATAATGCTTTGCAGGGCCTTTGGTTGGGATTGTATTTTTGCCAATAACTGTGCTTGGGGTGGTCCTAAGAGGATGGGACCACCACCGAATCGTTCAAAAGATGTGCTTTTTGTTTTCAAGGCATCTGCTTGGTTCTCTCCCTAGGTTAGGGAGGATCCCAAAATCATCACCTCTCTCACTGCTTGTTAATTTATCATTTTCACTTTTGTGAAATGACTATATGCATTTTAGCATATAAAGATACTTATTTTGTCTTAACATGCAGTGTGCAAGATGCCTTTGACAATTATTGCATAGTGCAGTCAAGCACACACTACACAGTGCTACTATGCAAACTATGCCCAGGGTTAATCTTAACCCTTGAGTTGAAGAATGTTTCTTTCTCTTTTTGAAGGTACCACTTTTTAATTTTTTCTTTAGTCTTAGTGATTTCTTCTTTTATATCTACTCCTGCATCCTGAAGTTCTATTTGTAAGGCTAGTTTTTCTTGTAGGTTTTTGAAATCAGATCTTTGGTGGAAGGCTCTCTCCTTCCCTATATTAGAGAAGACATTTTTTGTTTGTTTCTTTATAAATTCCCACCATAGGGAAAGGTTTTGGAAGTCCTTTTTTGTTTGCCCATTTGCTATATTGTACTTTGAAAGCTTTTTGTATCTCTTCATCCGGTAAGATTGAAGAATTTAATTTCCAGTATCCTCGCCCTTTTTGATATACTTGTGGGAGGTTGCATGTTGTTATAACCGTTTGGTGGTCAGTGAGACAGCTATCATCTCATTTGGATGAGGTACATTTTATGTGTTTGTTTGCAAAAATAAAGTCTATTCTAGATGTGGTATTTCCATCCCCAGATAGCCACGTATAACCTGTTGTATTTGGGTTACAGATTGTAAAAGAGTCCTGAAGTGAAAAATTACTAATCATATTTTTTTAAAGTTTTGGAGGTTATATCTAATTTGTATTGCGTGGAGGATCCATACCTGTCTCCTGGAGACAGGATGCAATTAAAGTCTCCTGCAATGATACAAGGTTGGTTTCCGGTTAGAAAAAAGTTTATGTTTTCTATTAATGCTTTCCTTTCATTTTTTCCTGTATGGGCATAGATGTTTATGACTTTTAAATCATTTTCTTTGTATCTCACTATGGCCATTTGTGCCCTTCCTCGGGCAATTGTTGTTTCTTGTAGTAAGAGGAAATTATAGTTTTTAAATAAAATTCCTACTCCCGCATTTTTATTTCCTCCACCTGACCAAAAGGATGGACCCAAAGGCCATGCTTTTTTTATATGGTTATAATCATCTGTGTAAGGTAAGCCACATTCTTGTAGGCATATGATGTCTACTTGTAATGTTTTGCAGTACTGAAATATTGCTGCTCTCTTTGTTGGGTTTCTCAAACCCTAACATTTATAGAGGCTATAGATATAGCCATTATAATGAAAGACCACATCATTCTGAAATTGTTTTTTAAACATTTTCTTTTATGCTATTCTCCTGTGGGAGAATTGAAACACTTTCTAGTGTTGTAATAATTTCTTCCTCGCTATTAAAGAAAATTGGGCTGTCCAGTGGAGGGATTTCCTTTTGTGGTTCTTCCCCCTCTGCAGTGAGTCCCTTTTGTATATCTGTGTCAGACAGACCTTCCATTTGTAGGTCCTCTGAGTCTGGCAAATTTGCTAGGCTACTAAATCTAGAGCCTGGACATTGATTTGTTTGTGAACTTTCTATTTGTTGTTTTGTAGCTTTTCTTTTAAGTCTATTTTGTACCGCTTCTTCTGAGAAAAGGAGCCCTCTTTTTTCTTTCCTTTTTTTGTTTCTTTCTAACTGTCTTGCTGAAACTCTTAAAACTCCTTTATCTGTTCTTTGAGTATTTGGTGTCTCCTCTGATTCAGAATCTGATTCTGATAACTTAGATTTGTTTAAGAAATCCCCTGCTTCTGAGAATTTTGCTTTTTTTTCCCACTTTCTTTTGTTTTACTACTTCTTTATCTGGTTCTTCTTCCTCAATTTTTTCTTCTAACTGTGCTTCAGGGTCCACTGTCTGTGTGATGTGTGTGCTACCTGAGTCTGGTGAGATTGCAAATAACAATTCCTGGTTATAGCCAGCTAAAGAGTCTTCCTTATTCTCCTGTGTCTCCTCATTTGTGTCTGTTAGGTCTATTGTGTCTATTTCTACTGTCTCTAATGTTTGGTGTACTATGAGGTTTGTGTTTGTCTGGTACTCATTTAGGGGCATATTCACAAGGACTTATCTCCGAGTTATCGCCACCTTAACGCATCAAAAGTGGAGATAGATTTAACTCCCCATTCACAAGCGGGTGCAAACTGCAGACATCGCCAGTACTCCCGCGATAACTGCCCCAAAACTTATCCCCAGGGACAACACCACCAACTAACCCTAATGAGATGCAGAGTAGATGTTCCCGTGCAAAAACACACGAAGAAACCACAACACCACTTTCACAACGAACTGCCAGATCTGCGATGCGAACCAAAAACAAGCGATAAGCCGCGGTAGCAGCAGGGATTCTACACCTGCCTTCTGCTGGTGTTAAGCAGGACGACTACCTGCAGCACGAAAGGGAGCCCAGCCCAGAGCCACATCGGAAGACGCACAGATGCCATGGAGACAATGATCATGCAGCACGGAGCCCCAAGAGAGCCACAACACCCACTGCCACCACTCCCAGGCCCCCCCCCGGCCAAACACATACTGTGCACAACACAAGAGCCACAAAAAGCGCATGACGTCGCACAATGACAGAAAGAAACACACATGTGTGGTCAGAAGAACGAGAAACAGTCACACATCATTGAAGTAACAACCAAAAACTTTATTGAAATACAACAGAAAAAACAAATGCGGAAGATTCCTGTCGGGTCCTTCCGGGACAATCCTGATGTCACAGACTGGAAAACAGCACAAAATCAGAACGTGTGTCATGCGCACATCAAAGGAGCGAGACACAGAGAAACAGAGAATGAGAGAAAGGCTGAGAGAGATGGAAAGGAAGGGCGAGAGAGAGAGAGATAGAGAGAGAAGGAAAGGAAGGGAGTGAGAGAGAGAGAGAGAGAGAGAGAGAGAAGGAAAGGAAGGGAGAGCGAGAGAGAAGGAAAGGAAGGGAGAGAGAGAGAGAGAGAGAAGGAAAGGAAGGGAGAGAGAGAGAGAGAGGGAGGGTCACTGCCGACCACGCGCACCCAGGCCCCACTGCTCACCTGCTGCCACCGGTGTGTCTCCAACCACGTGCCGGTATACACTGCAAGCCACCAGGTCAGCAATCTGTAAACGAGGCCAGAGTCAAACATGGCAGAGTCCATCTCACTGCACAGGGCAACACTGCCTGTCCGTCCCTGCGCACACATGTAGCCGCACCCTACCCTCCTCCCGCCGGCCAGCGCTGACTGTCCGCACATGCGCACCCAGGCCCCACTGCTCACCTGCCGCCAAAGGTGTGTCCACCAGTGGGCACACCACGTGCCCGTGCAAGCTCCAGGCCCCGCAACCATGGCATGCTCCACATCATGCTGACCCGCGCCGCGGCCCAGCAGGTCCTACACATGACGCTGAGTCCTGAGGCATCAATGGCAGAGACCACTCAAGTGCACACATAAATATCGCAGGCTGCACACCCGCTCAGCAATTTTGGGGCCACTAACCCTGTGCAACCCCAGTCAGCGCCACGTGGTGGTAGGCCTGTGACGGCCGCAAGGCTTCGGGTGCACTAACCCTGTGCAACCCCAGTCAGCACCACGTGGTGGTAGGCCCGTGACGGCCGCATGGCTTCGGATGCCACTAACCCTGTGCAACCCCAGTCAGCGCCACGTGGTGGTAGACCCGGGACGGCCGCATGGCACTGGGTGCCACTAACCCTGTGCACAACAATTCATGGGCCCTTTATGATTGAGTATCGTGGAATGTCCGTCATCCAGTCACCACCGGCAGAGGGGAATGTGACGTTGTCGGCCCCTTATATTGGCGGGGTCACATGGCCTGTGACGCCTGTGCCGGATGGGTGTGGTGTGTGTGCGAACCTGCCCTCAGGGAGTGGCCGTGACATGCTGACAACTAGACCAGTGACCTGCTAACCACTAGCGTGTAAACCTGTGACATGTAGCAATGTGGCCCCCCCCTCGTAGCGTGTGCGGAGTGGTCTGGCCTGGCGGATGCTGCCGGACCAGCGCAGGGCTTGCAACAATGACTCGGGGGCTCTGGGCGTGGTTCAGTCCATGTCCGGACAAGGAAGTGAGTAATGCGTGTGTCCCTGTTGTGGTGTATACGGCACCAGGAGCGCAATCGGCATTGTAGCACACTGTGACTGGAATCCCACTAGATGAGCATCATTGACGTTAGGGTGAATCACTGTCCCTACATTCATCCACACATTCATACATGAATGATGAAAGACATGACACAGCAGTGCGTTCCTGGATGTTTATTGCACCACCAGTGGGCCCTGCCAACCCCACTACACAATATGGGCCCGTGGAGGGCCAGCCAGAGTCAATCGGGGAATGGCAAGTACAGCGGAAGAGGAAGGGTACAGTCCGCAGTCTGGTCGCCGTGCCATTGTTCACCAAACAGGATATGGCAGTCCATGTTGTGGTCCAAGGTGAGTGCAGCAGAGTGTATGGGGGGTCAGTGGTAGGTCAAGAGGCTATGTGCGGCGCCAAGCAGCAACAGGCCAGGTGGCGGAGATGAATGCTAGTGCCTCCTACTGAACTCAATCCCATCTACGTCCTCGTCCTCGGATGTGAGCTCTGCCCCACCTGTGGGTGGGGCAGTTCCGGCTGCGGCACTGTGTGCCTCTGACACATCAGGGCCGAAGGTGGACTGTCAGCCGCACTATGTGGCAGTGACACATCAGGTGCCGGAGTGGAAATGCCTGCTGCACTGTGAGGCACTGACACACCTGGGGGCGGAGATGTGGATGGTGTAGGGGCAGCAGCGTACATCTGCGCCACGCCTTGTGGCAGCAATGCCATGATGAGGATCTACAGGGCATGGTAGATCCCAGCTACATCTCGCTGATGTGCAGCAGTGGCTGCCATCCTTTCCGCCTCCATCCGCACCAGGTCCTCCATGAGCCTCCGCATCTGTGCCAGCTCACGTATGAGGTCGCTGGAGCCACCCTGGGCGAACAGGTGTTCTTGTCGCCGAGTCATGACTCCAGCGATGTCATCCATGGCTCGTTGGAGACCATGGAGTGGCCTGTGGGTGTCCGTGAGGGACTGGAGGTGGTCCCTGATGGTACTCAGACACCCATGGAGGGCGTCCAGTTTGGTAGCCATGAGATTGAACCCCACCCGCACCTGCTCAGCCGTCTCCCTCTGGCCCTCCAGCACACGACGTTGGAAGGCCATATGTTGTTCGTCGAGGTCTTGGGAGACAGCTGGGGTTGTGGGTGCCTCCTGTTGGGTGGTATGTGGAGTGGGTGGGGTCTCCTCGATGCAGCTGGGCTGCCCTGGTCCTGGAGGGGGTTGGCGGATAAGTTGAGTTCAATGATGTCTTCGAGGGCTTGGGTGTCGATGCTGGTGGTGTCCTCCTCGTCATCAGTGAAGAGTGGCTGGGACTGCTCTGCAGGAGGTGTTGATGGTGCCCCTGCAATGTGAAGGGGAGATGGTGTATTACAATGTGTCCGCATGTATGTAGCCGCATGGTACAGGTTCACATTCAGACGGCAATGCATTGTACATTGTGACAGTCTGTGGATCAGGGCCATGATCCAGACTCATTGTGGGTGTGCACTGTGCTCTGCTTGATTGTGCATGTGTGCCATTGTGGCCATCTCCCACCGTCCCCCGGTACCTGGTGGTCACTCACCCTGTTGCGGTTGTGTTGTGTCCTGTCGAGCAGTGTCCGGGCCCCCGACTCCTGCCACGGTCTCCACACTGATGACTGTCGACACCAGCTCCTCCATGTCATCCAGCTCCTGCTGTGGCGCAGGGCTCCCACCTCCAGTCTGCATTGCTGCCTTCTGGTTGGCTGCCAGTTTGTCCTTGGTCTTCCGCTTGATGTCAATCCATCGCCTCTTGGCCTCGTCCATTGACCTCCTGTGCTCCCCTACGGCATTCAGCTTGTCCACGATTGACCGCCATATTCCGTTTTTGGTGCCCAATGACACGTTGGAGGTGACGAACAGTTGTTGATGGTGTTCCATCACCTCCGTGACCAGGATCCTGTTTTCCTGCGGACTGAACTTCGTCTTCCACTTCTTCTTGTCCTTGCCCTTCCCTGTCCCCGAGGTCCCAGGCTGGTCGTCCGGGGTGCTTGTGGGGTTGCGCTCATCCTCTGCGCATGCTACGGCTGCCTCCATGGTGCTTGTGTGTTGGTCATTTTGTGTTTGTGTGTTTTTTCTACTTTTATGCTGGTTGTTCCCGCCTGCCATGTGTGTATTGCAGGCCTGGCACTGCTTATCGCTGATTTCCTCATCGCCCTTTGGCACATCGCATGTTTTTTCGCGTTGAGGTTTGTGTTTTTATCACGGTTGCGGTTGTTGTATCGCGGACATTGGCCGCGTTTTCAGGGGATTATTGCATGGTACCGCCGTGTTGTGAATTCCACGTTAACACGGGGTTAATTTCCCGAGATCGACTGCAATGTGTAGAGTTGCGTTAGCATTTTTTGGAGATGTTTAGTGCAGGTTCTTGTGAATATCCCCCCTGGTGTTTCCTGTACTGCTTGTGTGGGGATTTGTGTTTGGGTCTCATTTTCTTCTAACTGGGGGATTGGCTCTATGTGTAAGGATGCATCTTGTGGGTCCAGGTTATCTGTTTTCTGTATATTCTCTGTTTTCCTTTCTTGTATGTCTTTGTCTGCCTCTTTTGGTTTTTCTGTCTCAGGATTTGTATTTTGTTTTTTCTTTTCAACTATAGGTTCTGGGAAGTTGGGTGTATCTCTAGTTGGACAGTTCTTGTATAAATGGTTATTTCCCCAGCATAAATTACATTTTTTGGGCGCTTTACAATCTTGGGCCATATGACCTTTTTTCCCGCAGTTTCTACATATGTCTCCTGGGCACCACTCTTTATTGTGGCCATACTGTCGACAGGCTTTGCAAAAGTTGGGTTGGCCAGGGTAGTATAGGAAACCTCTGTTTGGTCCTATTGAGAAGTTAAGGGGGGGGGGGGTTTAGTTCCTCCTATTCCTTCTTCATCTGCCTCTAAAATGACCATATATCTCTGCTTCCCGTTACAAATTCCCCATTCATTTTTTAATTCACTACAGTCTGGCAGAACCTGCGTAAAAAATTGGCTATTTCTGTTGGGGATGCGAAGGGGTTGTACATGTGTATCGTTACTGGTATTTCTCTGGGTGCTGCTAAGGGAGTAATAGAGTATCCTTCTAAGTCTGCATTGTCCCTCTTATTGCTTAGGTTAAAAAGGAAGTTTTGGTACATAGATTCGTTACAAAAGGTAACATCAAAAAGGCCTCTAATTCTAAAGTCCTGCAAACATTTAACTTCTGAGGGTTCTATTTCAAAAACCTTTTTAAAAATGGTGTCCATTAAGTGGGTGAGGTTTCTTTTGTGTTTGGCGTCCTCTTGGATTTCAAACCTAACTGAGTACTTTATACCTGGGTGGCCGTTTTCCCAAATGTGGTGTTCCTCGCTGGTCTACCCCCTGCACGACTTCCTCCAGCTGCGGACGCTTAGCTCTTTGGGGCATCCATGTTCAGTTGTGTGCCCCCTGGCCGAGCACCAGCCGGTGCGCCTGGGGGCTCACGTTAAATGTCTCTTTGTGTTTCTTTTGTGGTCCCGAGTTGCTTGTCTTTGTGCCAATTTTTTTGTTTGTAGTGTGCCCCCTGGCAGTGCACCAGCCGGTGCACCAGGGGGCTCACTCTGTTTTAACCGCTCACACGTGAAATAAAAGGGGAGCCTTTCTGTTGTAGAAATGCGTGGAAGCTGCGTGCCCCCTGGCCGAGCACCGTCGGGTGCGCCTGGGGGCCCACCTTACTTTGCCAAAAATCTCCTGACTTTGTAGAAAAAGGGCGCGTGCCCCCCGGCCGAGCATGTCCGGTGCGCCTGGGGGCTCGCTTCAGTGACCAAATGGGCTTGTTGTTCTTAGTGCGTGCCCCCTGGCCGAGCACCGTCCGGTGCGCCTGGGGGCTCGCTTCAGTGACCAATGGGCTAGTTCTTCTTAGTGCGTGCCCCCTGGCCGAGCACCGTCCGGTGCGCCTGGGGGCTCGCGTTCGTGCCAAGATCCCTCCTGGGATGAAGGGGCGTGTTGTGACGGTGGGCGTCACGTCTCTTATCGGCCTTCTGGTCAGTTGTTTGATCCCAAGAAAGGATTTTGTGACGGTGAAAAAATGCGGAGTGTCCCCGGGCCGAGCACCATCGTGGTGCGCCCAGGGACTCTCTAAACGCAAAGTCCTTCGTAAAACTCCCCCCAGCCCCTCCGTGGTGTGCCTGCTTGGCTCACCTGTGTCCTGACGGGGTCAGGTGTTCCTAATTTGGGGGTGGTACGTTTTTCGGTCTGAGAGTGTCCCCGAGCCGTGCACTCTGTCAGTGCGCCCGGGGACTCTCCAAAAAGATTCCAAGTATGTCCTTGCAACCACGCAGCTATGTGCGGGTCGCGGTCCAATGCCGAGAGGCTTCCCCCCTGTTCCCCGAGCTTCTGGGCATCAGCTGGGTCCCGGACAAGCCAGTCCCTCCACTCAGGTTACAGGCGGTATCTCTCCAGATGCAAAAGTTTGCCCCTTCGTGTGTGCCCAGGGTCCACGCAGCCTTGCCACGGACAAGCCATGGAGCGAAGGCCCAATTTAACCCAGACAGCACTCGGGAGTACCCTCCTGAGCCTTGACCTCTTAACTATCAATCACGCAGTATTGCCACGGACAAGCCATGGAGCAAAGGCCCAGCAACCAATAGGTTCTGAGGTTTCAGGCGCCCCTTGACCAATCACAAGTGTACTCCTACACTACACTTGATCTTAGCCAAAAGGCCGAGAAATAGCGAGAAACATAGATAGCATTACCGAAAGACGAAAATCACTTTCACAAGAGTAAATGCGAATATGACACGATTCTTTATTGACAGGAAAATAAATCTCCACATAAAGCGGAGACCTCCAAACATTTTAAGCAAGAACGAGCCGTTCATTGCCACACAAAGTGCAAATTTTTTTTTTGTTGAAAAAATATACTTTATTAAAAAATTTTGGTTGTTACAGATACAATTTAACCAATCCCATTCAGGGTGGTATACTTCTGAACTTGACTAGGTGATGCACGCAGGCAAAAACCTATCAGTTTTCCATCGAGATATGTTTCATAGTGGAAATACACCCTTATGCTAAAGTGTTTTCCAGGGTTTGTTACCCAATCTGCCCAATTCTTTTGTTTCCATATTTTCTCTGCTTCTTGTTTGTCCTGTTTTTTAATATCTACATAGTAAAACATCATTACTTTATTTAATGCAATATTTATACAATCTTTGGTGACAAAATTCTTGTGTTGGAAGACACCAAGGTTTCTAGTAGTCCATAAGCTTTCTTTCACACAAGATATTATTTTCCATAGTATGTTTTTCTTGTCTTTGGTACATGTTGTGGGAAAACCATGCAGGATTAGTTCATAGTTTATATTGTCTTGTCCTGTGATCCCTTTTATTAGGGGTCCTATGGTTTTCCATCTTTTTTGTGCGAAATGGCAGTTCCAGAGGAAATGAAGTACGGATTCCTCCGCCACGCAATTGTCTCTTGGGCATGTGGGATCCTTTGATAGTCCTCTTTTGTACTGGAAGCTTTTTACAGGTAAAGCTTTGTGTATAGCCAGCCATGCAAGGTCCTTTTGGCTGTTGGTTATTTCTTTGCTGTTTGTTGTTTTCCATGCCTTTTTGTAAAGTTTTTCGTTGAGGTTGTTGGCAGGCGTCAAGGCTTCTTTTTTCTGTATGGCTTCTTTCAAAGCCATTCTGTGTGTGAAGTCTTCTGTTTTTAGCTGTATATGCTTCATGTTTTTTAGAAAATCCGAAATGATACTGTACATTTTCGATGGTACAAAAGCAGTGGGCAATCTGTTGTCTTGTTCAATTAGTTTGGCTGTTCTAAAGATGTTTGCGGCTCCATATCTAATAAAATGTGCTGCAATATTTCTTTTCTCAATGATTGCATTTAGGCATAGACTGGTGTATGTAATTAGGAAGTACATATACAGGTTTGGCATTCCCTTTCCCCCGTTTTCTAGACTTTTGTAAACAATTTCTCTTTTTAATTTCTCCATTTTGGCGGACCAAAAGAAATCAAAAGGGTTTTCTGCAGTTTCTTTAGCGTCTGTTTGGAGGGAGGAAAAATCATTGCGTAATAAAGCATTAATGGGAAAAGTACTGCTTTTATCACTAGTATCTTCCCAACTAAGCTTAAAGATCTTGTCTTCCATAAACCAATTTTTTGGTTGATCTTGTTTTGAACTTCTCCCCAGTTGTCTTCCCCTGAGGTGTCTTCTGAAAAACTGACTCCTAGTATTTAAGGGGCATATTATCAAGGGGCCGCGATAAAATTATCGCCGCTTTAGCGTCAGTTTTCGGGCGAAAAGCGGCGATAATTTTATCGCAATATCATCAATGACACGCTAGCGCGTGTTTCCTTGACTTAGCGCCCGTTTCCAGCACGCCTAACTTCGCATCTCTAATGAGATGCAAAGTGGGCGTCACTGGGCGTACCCCTGACGGACTACCTGGTTAAATATCGCGAAATGTACATCGCGATATTAACAAGGAGTCCCACGCATTTTTGCAGACGTTAGTTTTTGGCAAAAACCGCGGTTTTTGCCAAAAACGAACGTCTGCAAAAATGCAGACTTACCTATACCTAACAATGGGAGTGGATTATGCTGATACGACCACAGGGTCGTATCAGCAAGGTTATTGCCGTTTTCCATGGAACATTGCTGGAAAACCAGCGATGTTCCATGGAAAACACCGCTATCGCTGGGAAATTATCGCCATTGCGCTATGCATTGTTAATACAGCGATAGCATGGCGATAATTGCCAGCGATAAAAAAATCTCGCTAAGAGCGGCCAGCGATAATTATTGCTGCCGCTTGATGATATGCCCCTTAGTTGGTTGCTTTATGGTTTTGACTTGTAGTTTTGCCAAATTGTCCCAATTTCCAACTGTGAGGCAGGTGATTTTGTCTATGTTTAGTTTTAAGCCTGATGCTTGTGCAAAGATGTTGCAGTGTAAAAGTGTTCTTCTAACTGACTGTGGATCCGGACATAATATAGTTATGTCATCCATATAAGCTATGCATTTTGCTTTATTTCCTCCAGCTCCAGGGACAAAAATTCCTTTTATAATTTTGTCCTTTCTCAGGGTTGACAATAGTGGTTCCAAGGCACAGATAAAGAGAGCTGGGGATAGTGGGCAACCTTGTCTGACTCCTGTGCCTATGTTTACTTCTTTGGAGAGATGGTTGTTCACTTGAAAAGAGCTGGAGGCGTTGGTGTATAGAAGTCTTATTAGGTTTGTAAATCCTGATGGAAACCCCATGTGTTTGAGAACCTTAAACATGTATGTGTGGGAGACACTGTCGAATGCTTTTTGTAGGTCTAGTAAGAGGACTCCTAAGGTAGTGTTTTTTTCCAAAGCCATCCAAATGGCGTCCCTTACAGTGATCAGGCTGTCCCATACTTTTCTACCAGGGACAGCACAAGTTTGGTCTGGATGAATCACAATTTTAAGTCCTTTTTTGATTCTATTTGTGATCAATTTCCTTAGGATTTTACTGTCTACATTTAGAAGGGTGATGGGATTTGCCAGACATTCTTTGTCTCCTTTTTTATAGATAAGCGTCACCACTCCTTTTAGGAAGGATGAGGGGAGGTTATTTTCTTGTACAGCTTTGTTTATCATTTCCACAAAATCCCTAGCTATTTTGTCCCTAAAGGTTTTATAGAATTCCCAGGGCAGTCCATCTTGCCCTGGAGCTGAGTTTTTGGGTATTTGAGTAATTATGTCTAAAAATTCCTGACCTTCAAAGGGTCTATTTAGGAAAAGTTTGGCTTCTTGTGACAATTTGTCATCTAGGTTTTGTAAGAACTCATTGCCTGTATTTTCATCTATTTTTTCTCTTTGTAAAGGTTGGTAAAAAATTCTGCTGTGATGTCCAGCATCTCTCCTACTTTATTAGCTACATTTCCGTTTTTGTCTTGTAGTCCAGTGAAATTTCTATGTGCCTGTTTTGCTTTTTTAAAGCAAAAGGCATTGCATTTTCCCCTTCCTCATAATCTTTGACCCTTGAGTTAAAGATAGTTTCTTTTCCTTTTTGTAGGTAACATTTTTTTATTTTTTCCCTGATTTTTGTCATTTCTTCTTTGACCTCGACTCCTGCATCCTGTAGTTCTATTAGTAAGGCTAGTTTTTCTTGAAGATCTTTAAAATCTGACCTTTGTTGGGCAGCTCTCTCTCTTCCTATGTTGGTGAAAAAATGTTTTGTTTGTTTCTTTACAAATTCCCACCATAGGGAAAGGTTTTGGAAATCTTTATTTTTGTTTACCCATTTGTTATACTGTATTGTGAAGGCTTTTTGTGTCTCTTCTTCTGGTAAGATTGAGGTATTTAGTTTCCAATACCCTCTCCCCTTTGGAAACCTTGAGGTAGTTGGCACTCTGTTATGACCGTTTGATGGTCAGTGAGACAGCTATCTTGTAGTTTTGATGAGTTTTATTTGTTTGTTTGCAAAGATAAAATCTATTCTGGATGTGGTATTTCCATCTCCAGATAGCCAAGTGTATCCCATCGTATTCGGGTTACATATTGTATAAGAGTCTTGAAGTGTAAAATTATTTATCATATTTGTTAAAGTTTTAGAGGTAATATCTAGTTTGTATTGCGTGGAGGATCCATATCTGTCTCCTGGAGACAGGATGCAATTAAAGTCTCCAGCAATGAGGCAGGGTTGGTTGCCGGTCAGAAAAAAAGTTAGGTTTTCAAATAGTTCTTTCCTTTCATTTTTCCCTGTATGGGCATAGATGTTTATGATTTTTAATTCATTTTCTTTGTATTTTACTATAACCATTTGCGCTCTTCCTGGGGAGATCGTTGTTTCTTGTATTAGGTGGGAGTGGTTGTTTGTAAATAAAATCCCTACTCCTGCATTTTTGTTTCCTCCTCCTGACCAAAAAGATGGCCCCAAAGGCCATTCTTTTTCAATATGTCTATACTCTTCAGCATAAGGTAAGCCACATTCTTGTAGACATATGATGTCTACTTTTAATGTTTTGCAATATTGAAAAATTGCTGCTCTCTTATTTGTGTTTCTCAAACCTCTGACATTTATAGAGGCTATTGTTATAGCCATTATAATGAAAGACCACATCATTTTTGTTTTTAATCTAGATGTTTTCATTTAACGTGTTCTCCTGTTGGAGGATTGAAACACTTTCCAATGTAGCTATAATCTCTTCTTCACTATTGAAGAAAATTGGGCTGTCAAATGGTAGGCTTTCTTTTTGTAGGTCTTCCTCTCCTGGGGTGAGGCCCTTTTTTGTTTCCGTGTCAGACAGACCTTCCATGTGAGGGTCTTCTGAGTCTGGCAAATCCGCCAGGCTGCTAAATCTAGAGCCTGGACATTGTGAACTTTCTATTTGTTGTTTAGTAGCTTTTCTTTTATTTCTATTCTGTACAGCTTCTTCTGAGTAAAGGAGCCCTCTTTTTGTCTTTTCCTTTTTTGTTTCTTTCCATCTGTCTCGCTGAAACTCTTAACCCTCCTTTGTCTGTTCTTTGGGTATTTGGTGTGTCCTTTGATTCTGAATTGGAATCAGATACGTTTGATTTATTTAAGGCTTCTCCTATTTCTGAGAGTCTTGCTTTTTCTTTTCCACTTTCTTTTCTTTTACTACTTCTTTGTCTGCTTCTTCTTCCTCCATTTTCTCATCTAAATGCGCCTCAGGGTCCCCTGACTGCGTGATATGTGTACTCCCTGAGTCTTGTGACATTGCAAATAACCATTCCTGGTTATATCCTTCTAAGGGGTCTTCCTTATTTTCATGTGTCACCTCATTAGTGTCTGTTAAGTCTATTGTGACTATTTCTACTGCTTGCTGTACTATCAGGTTTGTATTTGTTTGGCACTCTTCTTGTGTTTCCTGTACTACTTGTGTGGGGATTTGTGTTTGTGTCTCATTTTCTTCTAACTGTGGTATTTGGTCTATGTGTAAGGATGTATCGTGTGGGTCAGGGATATCTGTTTTCTGTTTATTCTTTGGTTCCCTTTTTTCTATGCCTTTGTCTGCCTCTTTTGGTTTTCCTGTCTCAGGATTTGTATTGTGTTTTTTCTTTTCGACTAACGTTTCTTGTAGGTTGGGCATTTCTCTGGTTGGGCAGTTTTTATGTAGATGGTTATTTCCCCCGCATAAATTGCATTTTTTGGGGGCTTTGCAGTCTTTGGCCATATGTCCCTTTTTCCCGCAGTTTCTACATATGTCTCCTGGGCACCATTCTTTATTGTGACCAAATTGAAGACGGGCTTTGCAAAAATTTGGTTGGCCTGGGTAGTAGAGGAAGCCTCTGTTTGGCCCTATTGAGAAGTTTAGTGGGGGGTGTTTAGTTCCTCCTATCCCTTCTTCATCTGCCTCTAGGATGACCATATACCTTCTCTTCCTATTCCAAATTCCCCATTCATTTTTCAATTCACTGCCTCCCCTTACAGTCTGACAAAATCTACGTAAAAAATTGGCTATTTCTGTTGGGGATGCGAACGGGTTGTACATGTCTACTGTTACTGGTATTTCCCTGGGTGCTGCTAAGGGAGTAATCGTGTAGCCTTCTAATTCTGCATTGTTCCTCTTGTTACTTAAATCAAATAGGAAGTTTTGGTACATGGCTTCGCTGCAAAAGGTAACATCAAAGAGACCTCTAATTCTAAAATCTTGTAAGCATTTTACTGCTGAGGGTTCTATTTCAAATACATTTTTAGGTCTCGCCTTAGCAGCGCATGCGCTGCATGCGCTGTCTCAGCGAGACATAAAGTAATCTGTACGTTGTGTGAAACTCCGTGTGATTTGTCATACCGCTTGTGATTCGTTTAACTGTGGCATTGCTGTTTTTATCTTGCTTTCTGTTGGCTGTTGATCCGATACGTAACTTCCGTGTAGTCCGGAAGCAGCATCGACCAACTACAGTAAACTTACACTGCAGGGCGGTATCTTTCAATTTAAGCACTATGTTGTTTTTTGAGTCTCGCATAGGCAGCGCATGCGTTGGACATCTGCTGCCCCGAGTGCGCTGAGCGCCTGTAGCCCCCACCACGTCCGAGCCGCAGCCCCAGGGCCCTCCCTTACTGCCCTGTCCGCACCACTCTCAATGCTTTCCCCCTCCCGCTGTCCGTCTTCTCTCGCCCCTCTCTCCCCTGCACTCCCGCTGTTGGTGCCTTCTCAATGCGCAGGTACTGCCGCAGGCAGGCCAGACACGAGCGCTGCTTGTTTTTCAAATTGTTAACGCAGAACAAATATCAGGGATCACTATTAGCCAGTGTAAAGCTACCTTGGCAATCTGCCCACTACAGCATATTGTCTGGAGTTCTCTCCACGGGACTAGTGTTCAATGAAGACATTTTAAGGTTTTTCCAGGTATCAGGGCTGCAGTCCAAGCTCCTCCCCAAATCCTGCATCTGAGGAGAGTGGAAACCCCTCAAGGCTTGTGTTGAGGACGTTAAAAAAACACCCACTGTGATACATAGGTGTTAGGTGGGCCCATGTATCCGTGACGCAGAAGCACCGCTGCCAGTCCGTGGGCGATGGCCATCGGCTCCAAGCTCTGGCTACAGCCAGGGCGAGCGCTAGCGGCAGTTCGATGGTGGAAAAGTCTTAGAATGATTCGCGATTAAGAGCGTTTCAAGGAGCTATTCGCAGCAGTTCTTAAAACGTGCACATATAAACCTTTCTCCTCAACATGCAGCTCACAGGTTCCAGTCGGGTTAACCTGCCTGCTGTAGACGGTTTTTGGGTAACCTGCAGGACAGGTTCAATCCGGGCTTTAAAAGCTCAGAAGGTTAACACGCTTGTTGCAGAGCTTGGGCGTTTAATCTCCAGGGCGCAAGTTTCACACCCTTGAAGATGCTCTTTGCCAGCAGGTATTTTTGTGATAACGGATTCCACATCCGATTATTTACCCGGACGGGGTAAAATGCTAGCTGCAGAGGGAGCTGGCCGCATTTAGACAGAGCTGACACAGCATTTCATCCACCCGAGGTTGACAAAATAAAAACCATTGCGTTGTACTTGGAAGAAGCTTCAGTCAGAAAACCTGAAGTGGATCTGGAAGGTACATAGCCCGCATGACGGGGCATGTCTGTTGATATTGAGCAATCAAGTGGCTAGTCAGTGCCCTGCTCTGTTCCAAACATCAGATGTAAAATGGCACAGTGACAGCCGCCAATCCTCCCCCCTCTGTGTGCGGCGCCTCTGTGTTGGCCTTAGACGACTCTACCGCTGTAGCCCCCACTCCCACTAGAAACTGAGGGGCATATTACCAACAATCTGCGATAATTATCGCAAAACGCGCTTAGCGCTGTTTTTTTTATCGTCGGATTCCATCGCCGAGATAGCGCGTTATTAGCAACGCTTATCTCCAAGGTGATAAAAAAATCCAGCGATAGCGGCAAAATGCGTGAATATCGCTGGTAATCCAGTGATATTCACGCATTTACGCCATGGTGGACTTAGCCTGACAATCCACCTTCCATTGAGAAAGTAGGTAAGTCAAGTTTTTAGCAGGTGTTAAATTCCAGCGATAATCGTGGTTAGCGCGACTTTTCTTATCGCTTCTTGGACATTGGTAATAGGGGGAAGTTGTGTTTGCGACTGTTTGCAGTTGCTTATAGTTGGGAACGCCTACTTTGCATGTCATTAGCGATAATTATCGCTCACATGCAAGGCAGCAACGAAACGGCCGCTATCGCCATTAAGCTGTCGCTAACAGCTGTTAGCGACAGCTTGCTAATAGGGCGATAAAAATATTGCCGCTTTATAGGCAAAAAGTGCAGCTAAAGTGGCGATACTGCCCTTGGTAATATGCCCCTGAGAGTTTAGTAGTCGTTATTGCCCAATAGAAGTGTGTTCTTTTCCTCGACACAGGAAGAATTAAAGCCCCACAGACCCTGCGCAAAGCCCACAAATCTTTGTAAAACGGCGCGTTAATTAACTGACGTATTTTATTGGGATTTGAACAAGTCACTTGAACTGTCCCCACCGATCCTTTCAGAAGTTTCATAGTCCAGCTCAGCGATGTAACTGAGACGGAGCCATCCCATTTTATCTGCAGGTCTGCAGCAGGCGCTCATCCCTCTGAGCTGCCCAGCAAGGTTTAGTATCTCCACACCGGTTGATTGAGCAGATGGATGTTGTGAGGGACAGAGGTTGTGTGTTGTGGTGCAAGCATTGCCTCTTTACATCCTTATTCACCCTTTAAGTAGTTACACTAAAGCTGCTACAAGAAATAAAAATATATACATTAAACAAGCATTTGCAATGCAATAGGTCTCGCATTTGTAAGAGTTTAAGCCATAGGCATTGTAAATGACAATGCCTTATATTTATCTGTTTTGAAAACCAACACATAAATAAAAGGCATTGTCATTTATGATGCCAGTAACTCAAACTCTCGCAAATACAAGACCTATTGCATTGCAAATGCTTGTTAAAAACTGTGTCCATTAAGTGAGTGAGGTTTCTTCTGTGTTTGGCGTCTTCCTGGATTTCAAGTCTAGCTGAATACTTTATACCTGGGGGAGCCGTTTTACCAGATGTGTTGTTTCTCGCTGGTCCTCTTCCTCCTGCACGGCTTCCTCCAGCTGCGGACGCGTAGCTCTTTGGGGCATCCATGGTTAGTTGTGTGCCCCCTGGCCGAGCGCTATGCGTGCCTGGGGGCTCACTTTGCTTTTCTTTTCAGGTTTCTCTTTGAGGGTAAATGCGTGCCCCCTGGCCAAGCACCGTCCGGTGCGCCTGGGGGCTCGCCTTGTGGCCAAAGTGCGTCTTTTTCCTTTCTCCCTCAGTGGCGAGAGTTCGTCAGTTGAGGGCTGTTATTTCCGTGTAATGGGGGCTCGAGTAACTGGCCAATAGTCTTCTGTGATGTTTAGGGCGGGCCCCCTGGCCGAGCACCTGCCTGGTGCGCCTGGGGGCTCGCTTCAGTGACCAATTAACTTCGTTTGCAGTTGCGTGCCCCCTGGCCGAGCACCGTCCGGCGCGCCTGGGGGTTCGCGTTCGTTCCACAGTCCCGCCTGGGATAAAGGGGCGTGTTTTCCGATGGGCGTCACTTCACCTCACGGCCCTCAGGTCTGGTCAGTACGATCGATATCCAAGATGTCTTTGTGGCGGTGAAGGAATCACAGAGTGTCCCCGGGCCGAGCACCGCCGCGGTGCGCCCAGGGACTCTCAGAAACCGGCGTCCTTTGTGCAACCTCCCCCCACCCCCTCCGTGGTGTGCCTGCCTGGCTCACCTGTGTCCTGACGGGGTCAGGTGTTCCTAGGTTCAGGGTAGTGGGATTTCCTGTCCGGGTGTGTCCCCGAGCCGTGCACTCAGTCAGTGCGCCCGGGGACTCTCCAAAAAGAATTCCGAGTATTTCCTTGCAACCACGCAGCTATGTGCGGGTTGCGATCCAATGCAGAGAGGCTTTCCCCCTGCCCCCGAGCTTCTGGGCATCAGCTAGGTCCCGAACAAGCCAGGAGTCCGCAGCCCGTCCCTCCACTCAGGTTGCAGATGCAGGACTTTACCCCTTCGTGTCTGCCCAGGGTCCACGCAGTCTTGCCATGGACAAGCCGTGGAGCGAAGGCCCAGTTTTACCCAGACAGCACTCGGGAAGCGAATATGACACGATTCTTTATTGACAGGAAAATAAATCTCCACATAAAGCGGAGACCTCCAAAACGTTTAAGCAAGAACGAGCCGTTCATTGCCACACAAAGTGCAAATTTTGTTTTGAAAACCTTTATTTAAGTTTTATAAAGGCACACATACAAGAAAAAGACAATCTAAAATATGCTTATAATATGTGAGAGTCCAGTTACAAAATGTACATTTCTCGCAGGTGTCAGAAAAAACCTATATAAGTGCCAATCCTTAAAATCCCGGTGGCAGGGTATCATGAGTCAAACGGGAGCAAACGAGGTATGTTTTAAGTGATCCATCCCTTCCATTTGTCCGTGTGCCAAAGCGCACCAGCTTCTGCCTCCCCCAAAAGCGCCCGGTCAACATAAACATAAGTCATTAGTTTGTCAAGGAAGAGGTTCCTGCAATCACTGGCAGATACGTTCTTATGCAAGAAAAGGAATAAGTTCCGTGAGTCCCACAGCAATTTTTTACCACAGTTCAAAAGTCTCCAAGCCGTGGGAGGACGTTTCTCGGAGAGAGAATGTCCATACAGCACAGTGTCCCAATTCAGCACAGCAATGTCCGCAACATGGAGAAGGAAAGGCTTTACCAAAGTCCAAAAGGCTTGCGCCTGCCTGCAGCCCCAGAACAGGTGAAAGACAGTTTCTTCGTGGCCGCAGCGGGAACGTGGGCATTGTGCTGATGGTGCCAATCCTCTGTGATGCTGGAACACCTTCACTGGCAGGCAGTTGTGCACGCTCATCCATGCTAAGTCCCTCTGGCTGTGCGTGAGATCTCGGTGACCCACCATTCTCCAGACACACAAGGACTGGGCCCCGGACAGGAGTCCCACCTGTTGGGATTTCTCACGGGCGACCAAAGCCTATTTCAGTTTCTTCGCATGGGAACATATCGCTCTACACAAAATGCTGGAGTCCAAAGTGTTTAAAAATTTGCAAAGTCCATCATAATATGGGGGTACAGTCAGTGCAAATGGCATTACATTGGAGTGGGCAATCCATATCCCCTCAGCATGGTTCCCAAGAAATACTTAGTGAAAAAACTTGGTACAGACATGGAATCAGCATCAGTTCGTGATACAGCATAACATAATACTTTAGAAAAAAGAAACATTTCAATATTAGGCATACTCTTCCCCCATTTTTTTCAAATGGTGCACATCTTTTCCCTACTCAACTTTTCCATCCTGGAACCCCAAATAAATGAAAAAATCAATTTGGAGCATTTCTGCAATGTGCGGGCCTGTGTAGGGAAAACCATAGACAGGTATAGCAGGATAGGAAGAAGAACAGCTTTTGCAACCATGATGTTACCCTCTATGGTGAGTTTGCGCAGTTTCCATAGGGTGATCTTTTTCTCCATTTTGTCCTGTACTTCTTTCCAGTTTTTCTCTCTGTGAGTATCCGCAGCGAAGTGTACCCCCAATATTTTCGTGGGTTCTGTGGTAACTGCGACTTGGAGGTTAGTTAACCGGTCCCATGGACCCATAGTGAGACACACACATTTGTCCACATTTAAGCGGAGACCTGATGCTTCTTGGAAGAGTGAAGCCTGCAGTAGAGCCCTGTGTACTGATTGTGTATCTGTGCATAAGATTGTGACATCGTCCATATATGCCACCGTTTTGGCAGGAGTACCACCCCCACCTGGTACAAACACTCCTCTGATGATTTGTCACTACGTAGTTTGCACAGAAAAGGCTCTCGAGCACAGACAAAGAGCGCTGGGGACAAGGGGCAGCCTTGTCGCACCCCAGCACGGATGGGGAACTCTTGTGTGTGGAAGCCATTGATGCCCTGTGTGTTGTGTCATACAGAGTGGGAAGGATGTTTAGGATAGTTTGCGGTACATTCAAGCGGTGGAGTGCAGCAAAAAGGTATGGGTGAGCAACCCAGTCGAAAGCTTTCTGGAAATCCAGACTTAAGACCCCAAGTGATAGATATCTCTCTTGAGCATACCACAGAACATCCCTAATTGTAACTAAACTGTCTACGATGGTGCGCCCTTGAACTGCGCACGTCTGGTCAGGATGGATACATGAATGGAGAACTTTCCTGAACCTGCGTGCCAGAACTTTAGATACCAATTTGTAGTCCACATTTAGTAATGAAATTGGTCTCCAGTTTTGAAGTGATGTTTCATCTCCTTTTTATAAAGAAGTGTGATGACCCCTGCGGAAAAATCATGTGTAAAACAATTATGCTTAAAACCCTCCTCCAAGACTTGCAAGTAGTCAGAGCACACGTGGCCCCAAATTCTTTTATAAAACTCCCATGTTAGACCGTCTAAACATGGGCTCGAGCCCTTGGGGGAGGATCTCAGTGCCGCCAGAAATTCCTCTCCTCCAAAAGGCCATCCAAGGAAGTCGCTTTGTTCAAATGTTAAACCTCCTGTTAATAAAGAACAGTATTCATCTAAATCTGAAACTGAAGGTGGTGTGGCAGGAGCATCATACAAGGAGTGAAAGAAATCAAAGGCGAAGGTCTGGCATTCATCTACCCCCTGTAATATGTCCCCCTGCACATTCTGTAATTTAGTTAGCAGCTTGTGTGAGCCATGAGATTTTTTAAAGAAGAAAGAAGTACACTTTTCATCCTCTTGAAAATGCTTGATCCTTGAGTGGAAAATAGCCTGTTTGTGACGTTTGTTTAACCACTTCTGCATTTCAGATTTCATAGAACGTACTTTGTCTTTCACATTACCCCCAGCTTCTCCCATTTGGTGGAGGAGTATAAGCCTCCTGTGTAAACGTTGAAAATGCTGCTATTCGCTTTTGCGTCAACTCAGAGCTTGCCTTGATCCTGAAAGAACAGCCTTGTTTTAGTTTTCACCCATTTCCACCATTGATATACGTTGGGGAAGTGAGCCTTCCTTTTGGCCCACTTCTGGTAGCTTAGCACATATTTGTCACAAACCTGTTGGTCAGTGAGGAGGTCATTATTAATTTTCCATTATCCAGGACCCCTTTGAGGTCGATCAGGAACTGACAAAGAGACTGTGACTACACGGTGATCTGAAAAGGGGACTGGTATAACAGAGCTAGTATCGGCGCAGTGAGTTTTAGAAGAAAAAAACATAATCAATGCATGATTGCGTGAGACCGTTATCCACCTCCCATGTGTAACCATTAAACCTGGGCGTAGTAGCCGTAGCTGTGTGCTTGTCTGCACTGTGCAATAATTGCCAAAGATATCTTGCACAGTGCAAGTAAAGATAAAATAAGTATCTCTGTCTTTATATTTTTTGTTTTGAAAACCTTTATTTACGTTATATAAAGGCACACATACAGGAAAAAGACAGTCTACAATATGCTCATAATATGTGAGAGTCCCGTTACAAAATTACATTTCTCGCAGGTGTCAGAAAAAACCTATATAAGTGCCAATCCTTATAACCCGGTGGCAGGGTATTATGCATCAGAAAGGAGCAAACATGAAGCCTGTTTTAAGTGATCCACCCCTTCCATTTGTCCGTATGCCAGAGTGCACCAGCTTCTGCCTCCCCCAAAAGTGCTCGGTCAACATAAACATAAGTCATTAGTTTGCTAAGGAAGAGGTTCCTGCAATCAGTGGCGGAGATTTCTTTATGCAAAAAAAGGAACAAGTTCCGTGAGTCCCACAGGGATTCTTTACCACAGTTCAAAAGTCTCCAAGCCGTGAGAGGACGTTTCTCAGAGATAGAATGTCCATACATCACAGTGTCCCAATTCAGCACAGCAATGTCCGCAACATGGAGAAGGAAAGGCTTTACCAAAGTCCAAAAGGCTTGCGCCTGCCTGCAGCCCCAGAACAGGTGAAAGACAGTTTCTTCGTGGCCGCAGCGGGAACGTGGCCATTGCGCTGATGGTGCCAATCCTCTGTGATGCTGGAACACCTTCACTGGTAGGCAGCTGTGTATGCTCATCCATGCCAAGTCCCTCTGGCTGTGTGTGAGATCTCGGTGACCCACCATTCTCCAGACACGCAAGGACTGGGACTCTGACAGGAGACCCACTTGTTGGGGTTTTTCACGGGCGACCAAAGCCTGTTTCAGTTTTTTCGCATGGGAACATATCGCTCTAGAGAGTATGCTGGAGTCCAGAGTCTTTAGAAAGTTGCAAAGTCCATTATAATATGGGGGTACATTCAGTGCAAATGGCATTAAATTTGAGTGGGTTAACAATCCATATCCCCGCAGCATAGTTCCCAAGAAATACTTGGTGAAAAAACTTGGTACAGACATGGAATTCACATTAGTCCGTGATACAGCATAGCATAATACTTTAGAAAAGAGAAACACTTCGATATTAGGCATACTCTTCCCCCCATTTTTCCAAAGTGTGCACATCTTTTCCCTGCTCAACTTTTCCATTTTCGAACCCCAAATAAAAGAGAAAATCAATTTGGAGCATTTCTGCAACGTGCGAGCCTGTGGAGGGAAAACCATAGACAGGTATAGCAGGATAGGAAGAAGGACAGATTTTGTTACCATGATCTTACCCTCGATGGTGAGTTTGCGCAATTTCCAGAAGGTGATCTTTTTGTTAATTTTTTCCTGCTCTTCTTTCCAGTTTTTCTCTATATGAGTATCAGCAGCGAAGTGCACCCCTAGTATTTTTGTGGGTTCTGTGGTAACTGCAACTGGGAGATTAGTTAGCCGGTCCCAGGGACCCATAGTGAGACACACACATTTGTCCACATTTAAGCGGAGCCCTGATGCTTCTTGGAAGAGTGAAGCCTGCAGTAGAGGTCTGCGCACAGATTGTGCATCCGTGCATAAGATTGTGACATCGTCCATGTATGCAACTGTTTTGGCAGGAGTACCCCCCCCCCCCTGGTACAAACACACCTTTGATGATTTTGTCACTTCGTAGCTTGCACAGGAAAGGCTCTAAAGCACAGACAAAGAGCGCTGGGGACAAGGGACATACTTGTCGCACCCCAGCACGGATGGGAAACTCTTGTGTGTGGAAACCATTGATGCTCACTCTGCTGTGTGCTGTGTTATACAGAGTATGTAGGATGCTTAGGATATTTTGCAGTACATTCAAGCGTTGAAGTGCAGCAAAAAGGTATGGGTGAGCCACCCGGTCGAAGGCTTTCTGGAAATCCAGACTTAAAACCCCAAGTGATAGAGATCTTTCTTGAGCATACCACAGAACATCCCTAATGGTAACCAAACTGTCAACGATGGTGCGTCCTTGAACTGCACATGTCTGGTCAGGGTGGATACATGAATGAAGAACTTTCCTGAACCTACGCGCCAGGACTTTAGATACCAATTTATAATCCACATTTAGTAGTGAAATTGGTCTCCAGTTTTGGAGTGATGTTTCATCTCCTTTTTTTATAAAGGAGGGTGATAACCCCTGCGGAAAAATCATGTGTAAAACAATTATTTTGAAAACCCTCTTCCAGGACCTGCAAGTAGTCAGAGCATAACAGTCCCCAGAACTTCTTGTAAAACTCCCAAGTTAGACCGTCCAAACCTGGGCTCGAGCCTTTGGGGGAGGATCTCAGTGCATCCAGAAATTCCTCACCGCCGAAAGTTTGCCCAAGGAAGTTACTTTGATCTAATGTTAACCCTCCTGTGAGTAGAGAACAGCACTCTTCTAAATCTGAAGCTGAAGGTGTTTTGACAGGAGCATCATACAAGGATTGATAAAAGTCAAAAGCGATGGTCTGGCACGCATCTACCCTCTGTAATATGTCCCCTTTCGCATTTTGTAATTTAGTAAGCAGCTTGTGTGATGCGTGAGCTTTTTTAAAGAAAAAGAAGTACACTTTTCATCCTCTTGGAAATGCTTTGACCCTTGAGTGGAAGATAGCATTTTTGTTCCGTCTGTTTAACCACTTCTGCATGTCTAGTTTCGTAGAGCATACCTTGTCTTTCACATCACCCCCAGCTTCTCCCATTTGGTGGAGGAGTATAAGTCTCCTGTGTAAATGATGGAAGTCCTGCCATTCCCTTTTGCGTCGGAGCTTCCCGTGCTCTTGGAAGAACAGCCGTGTTTTAGTTTTAACCCATTTCCACCATTGGTACACTTTGGGGAAGTGAGCCTTCCTTTGGGCCCATTTCTGGTAGCTCATCACATATTTGTCACAAACCTGCTGGTCTGTAAGAAGGTCATTATTAATTTTCCATGATCCAGGTCCCCTTTGAGGTCGATCAGGAACTGACAAAGAGACTGTGATTATATGGTGATCTGAAAAGGGTACTGGTGTAACAGAGCTGTTATCGGCGCAGAGAGTTTTAGAAGCAAACACATAATCAATGCGTGATCGTGTGAGGCCGTTATCTGCCTCCCAAGTGTAGCCCTCACCTGGCGGATGATGCTTCCGGAAAGGATCATATAGGTGTAAATCCTGTATCAGTGTTTATAACAGTTTTGACGTAACATCCAGTACATAATTTTGTTGGGACCCTTGCCTGTCCCTGCTGTGTGTGATGCAATTGAAATCCCCGGCTAGTAAGAGAGGTATAGCACCTGTTAATAAAGGTTTGATTAGATTCAACAAGCCCTCTCTTTCTGTTTTGGAGGCTGGTGCATAAACAACACAAATACGTAATGGTATACAATCCATAAGTACTGAAATCAAAAGAGCCCTTCCTGGGTATAAAACTTTTTCCTCCATGATCTGCCAATGTTTGTTTTTAAGGAGGATGACCACCCCATCGTTCCTATTAGCTCCTCCTGACCAAGCCGATGGCCCATATGCCCATTGTTGTTGAAATGAGGTGTATCGCATCTGATGGGGGAGATAACACTCCTGAAGACATATAACATCAGCTTGTGTATTTGCAAAATAATCTAATACAATTGCTCTGCTGACAGCAGTACCTATGCCCCTCACGTTGCAAGAGGCTACTGTTACTGCCATAATGAAAACCATAAGAGAACCAGCCATATTTACACCTTGGAAGAGGTAGTTGCCCTCACTGACTCACCATCTTCAGTGATGCCCATCCGCTCGCAACTGGTGATTATGGAGGTTGAGAACAGGGCCTCCAAATCTGGTGTGCTTTCTATATCTATTATAGGGCTATCACTGACTTCCAAGACCTGTGCAACATCTGATAAACCCTCCTCGATATCCGAGAGGGAAAGTAGAGGGCCGTACCTGCCCCCTCGGGGAAAGCGGTCCAAGGAAGAAGGACGTCGCTTGGAGCGGGTGACAGCAGGTGAGTCCATTGGGCTTTTAGTACATCTCGCTTTGCGCTTGTTGGAAATGTACGTAGTCCACCCGCTGTGCTCCATATCCTTCCCCCTCTCTGTGGCTACAGTTGAGGAATGCAAAGAAAGAGCAGTGTCCTGTGCAGCCTGCCTCAGACCCTTTACTGCCTGCTCTATGGTGACGTTTTTAACAAGTACTTGCGCTGTGGGGGGGATCACTGAGACACCAGAAACAGGGACCTCAGTGATGGGACTCTCGTCCTCTGCGAGGGTAGGTGCAGCGCCAGGCACGGCGGAGGAAGTAGCGCCCTGTGATTTAAGATGCTCGCGCCGCGCTCTTCTTTCTAAAGCTGCAGTTTTAATCCTCTTTGTTTCTATGCGCTCCACCTCATCCCCTGCCAGCTGGGACAGCAGAGGAACGGGGCTAGGAGGATCTTCAGTGTCTAGGGAAGGCACTGCCGCCTCTGGCTCCCCTTCCTGCTCTGCTTGTGCGCTACACCTTCTAATCTCTATACCATCAAAGCAACCCAGTATGTCAGAGTCAGTAATGTCTGGTTGTTCCTTCCGGGTCTGTAGCTCTGGTGAAGCTATTGGCTGGGTGGTATGAGCGGCTGGAGCATTTTGCGTGGAATGGGTGCTAGCTGCTGAGGCATACGAGAATTTACTCCTGGGGCACATTTTAAAGAGGTGCTCCTCACTACCACAGAGATTGCATTTCTTTGGAGCAACACAGTCTTGGGCCTTATGATCTGCCCCCCGCAGTTCCTGCAAACGAGCCCTGAGCATTGTTCCTTGGAGTGGCCAAATTGCAGGCAGAGTCTGCAAAAAAGGGGTTGCCCTGAGTAAACCAAAAACCCCTTATTGGCTCTAAGGGTGGGCGTAGTTCGCGAAGTAATGCTTCGCGAAGCTACGCAAAGTGCAGTTCGCGCTACGCAAGCTTCGCGTAGCACTACGCGAACTGCGTAGCGCACTGTTCGCAATGATTGCACAGTGCCGGATGCTTGTCCGCACTGTGCAATCATTGAAAACGGCAACTTGCACAGTGCGAGCTGTCTTTTACTGCTGCTCGAGTAGATTTTTACTCGAGCGGTGGCTTTCTCAACGCGGACTGGTAGTTTCTCATCGCGAGCGGTCGCGAGCATACGCGACCACTCGCAATGAGAAACCTGACCTCCCCGCGTTGAGAATCTCGCCGGGAGGTTTATTTTCCACGCTCGCGATCGGCAACTTGATGTTGCTGATCGCGAACGAGGAAAAAGTCTCGCCGGGATGTCATTTTGCTTGCTCGCGGTCGCCAACTTGACGTTGAGGACCGCGAGCAAGCAAAAAATGACCGCGGCACTACGCTACGCTACGCGTTTTCGCACTGTGCTACGTGCAATTCGCGTTGTGCGAAGTAGCGCAAGCTTCGCAAACTACGCGAGCGTAGCGTAGCACTTCGCCCAGGGTTAATTGGCTCCCAGGGTGAAGGTCTGTGGTGGATGTGCCAACCCACGTACTCCTTCAGGGTCCTCCTTGAATGTTACCACATATTTCCTCTTCCCATTCCAAATCCCACACAGGTTTGTAATCTTTTGCCCCCCTCTGACGGTGGCACTCAAAAACACCTCAATTAGCCTGGGATCCGTCTACCGGTTGTACATATGTACCACTAGCACAGTCTCCTTAGGCGCAAACATAGGGGTTACAGAGAGCCCATAGAAAGCATTACTGTGTTGTTTCCCTGTTGCATTGTGGAGAAACCCTTGACAGATAGACTCACTAGAAAAGGTAACATCAAACACACCCCTGTTGGAGAAGTCCTGCACACATTCAATTGCTCTCTCAGATATATTACACTCCTTCTTTAACACTTCTTCAATGAGAAACAATACATTCTTCTCCTTCCTTTGAGCTTCATCAATTTCCACACGTACCGTATTTGGCACATAATCTGATGCACGTATATTGCCAGCCATGCGTGCATATGAGGCCATGCCAATCGCCTCGGTGGGGGCGGGGGAGTAAGCTCCCTGCAGGTATCTCAACTTAATGTCTATCGGCACCCGCCGAACTCCTGTGCGATTGAGGGAGCAGGCGTGCGGGCTTTTACACGCTGTGTATTAGCAGAAACAGAAATGTTCAGGGGAGTTTAGAAAATCGAAATAAACTATGGGAGCGGGCGGCCGCCACTGCTCCGGTATAACAGGCAGTCCCACCTGTATGCAAAACGGGGATCCGAGACCAAGGGGCGTGATGGGATCAGAAATAAAATCCGCCCGATGCCTCTGTAGAAATGTCACAAGTGTGCTCCTCTAAGAAAAGCAGAGGTTTTAACATTTTTATTTCTGTTCAGTCTTACCTCCGAATGGAGACACTTGTGGCAACAGTAGCAGGTGTCAGGCAAGACCGCTTCTGTATCACTCTGGAATTTCTTTGGATGATGAGATGAGGCTTCCCCCGTTCCCCTCCCTTCCCTCTGTCATGAGGGGGCCAGCGCGATCTGCGCGGCCAGGGGAGGGGTGGGGGTGTGGGCAGCTTCCCTGGGACACCACAGACAAAAGTCGTCCGGTCCGCTGGCAGGTGGAGAGTGTAGGTGACCAGTCACAGCCACGGACTGGGATCTGACGCCGTCGTCGTCGCCACCAGTATGCGAAATGCTGCAAACTGCTCCTCTGCACTAGGACTTGCCGTGAGGGTGTCAGCTAAAAACTGTGTCAGCTAAATACCCTGACAGCTTTGGGGTGTGCAGCCTGGTCCCAGTCAAGCCAGGTGCCACAGGCCCGGCCCAAGGAATTTTCTTTCTGTCTACCCTACCCTGAGACATCAGCCTTGCACCCGTCAAGACAGGGAGCGAAGGCCCAGTCCCTCAAAGCAGATAGAACAAACATTATCCGGCACTCCAAAAACCCTTCACCCCTAGTGGCGCAGCCTGGCTTTGGTCAAGCCAGAGTGACGCAGGCCCAGCCCTTCAGAAATCAGATCTTTATATGCTAAAAACACATATAGTCACTTCACAAAAGTGAAAACATACAATTAACAAGCAGTGAGAGAGGTGATGATTTTGGGATCCTCCCTAACCTAGGGAGAGAACCAAGCAGATGCCTTGAAAACAAAAAGCTCATCTTATTGAACGATTCGGTGGTGGTCCCATCCTCTTAGGACCACCCCAAGCACAGTTATTGGCAAAAATACAATCCCAACCAAAGGCCCTGCAAAGCATTATGGGACGAGATTAGCAGTGGGCAGTGAATATTATAGTATCCAATATCAAAATAATTCTACAAAGAGCTGCAGTTCAACTAGTCGTTACTAGATGTCCCTCACGAGTCAAATGCAAAAGCATTGAAATTATTATTACATCAAGCTGCAGTTCCACTAGTCGTTACTAGATGTCCCTCACGAGTCAAATGCAAAAGCTTCATGAAAGGGTTTCAATGCTTTTGCATTTGACTCGTGAGGACATCTAGTAACGACTAGTGGAACTGCAGCTCTTTGTAGAATTATTTTGATATTGGATACTATAATATTCACTGCCCACTGCTAATCTCGTCCCATAATGCTTTGCAGGGCCTTTGGTTGGGCTTGTATTTTTGCCAATAACTGTGCTTGGGGTGGTCCTAAGAGGATGGGACCACCACCGAATCGTTCAAAAGATGTGCTTTTTGTTTTCAAGGCATCTGCTTGGTTCTCTCCCTAGGTTAGGGAGGATCCCAAAATCATCACCTCTCTCACTGTTTGTTAATTTACTATATGCATTTTTAGCATATAAAGACAGAGATATTGATTTTATCTTAACTTACAGTGTGCAAGATTCCTTTGGCAATTATTGTACAGTGCAGTCAAGCACACAGCTACACAATGCAATTTGTATAGCTATGTGTACAGGCTCAAACAGGCACTCACCCTTGTCCTCGACGCCTGGGCTGGGACACCCTAAGCCATGGCCATTTATAGCCCTAGTAGTCAGGTGACCCCTTCAGCCAATGGGAACCCTAACACTATCCAATCACAACACTAGCCCTAAAATCTAGAACCAATAGGAGACCAAGACCTTACAGCCAATCTTAGCCCTAGTCCAAGCACCCAATCAGTTTCAAAAACCCTGATCTCTACGTCCAATAGAGGCCCTATCCCTACCCCTACCCCTACTAGAAGTCCCAACCCTAGTCCAAGCAACCAATGGCACAGGAAGCCATAGTTCCTACTTCCAATAGAAAGCCTAACCCTACTCTTAGTCCCACACCTAGTCCAGCAACCAATAACAACAGAAGCCCTAATCGCTACTTCCAATAGAAATCCTAACCCTAGCCCCAACCCTACATTGATTGAAAACAATTCACAAACATGAACTTTGACAATGAAAATATTAAGCAATGAGAGAGGTGATGATTTTCGGGTCCCCCCTAACCTAGGGGGAGGACCAAGCAGATGCCTTGAACACAAAAAGCATATCATGTGAACGATTCAGTGGTGGTCCCTTCCTCCTAGGACCACCCCAAGCACAGTTATGGGCAAAAATACAATCCCAACCAAAGGCCCTTCAAAGCATTATGGGACGAGATTAGCAGTGGGCAGTGAATATTATAGTGTCCAATATCAAAATAATTCTACAAAGAGCTGCAGTTCAACTAGTCGTTACTAGATGTCCCTCACGAGTCAAATGCAAAAGCATTGAAATTATTAATACATCAAGCTGCAGTTCCACTAGTCGTTACTAGATGTCCCTCACGAGTCAAATGCAAAAGCATTGAAACCCTTTCATGAAGCTGGGGGGGTGGGGCTGGTTTCACTGACTTGTTAACACAAAATGGTCGCTGGGGGTGCACTGCTTAACATACAGGTCTTAGCACAGAGCAAAGGAGACATTTGGAGGGAAAAACTGATCGTCACGGGGAATGAGAGGGAAAAACTACAGAGTTTGGACTGCAAATCCCACAATTCAACAGGTTAAATGGAAGCAGTCACAGGCAGGAAAAACCACAAGTTTAAACACAAAAACATGGAATAAATTATGCAATCACTGGCAGCTCAAAACTAAAATTTTAAACTGTAACAACCACAGGCAAAGATAGGTAAAGAAATTTAAAAAGAAAAAAATAAGATGATGCAATCACAGGTGGGGAAAATCGTTTTTTAAACTTTCTTAGGAAAGAGACAGCACTAGTCTGCCTCCAGTCCTTACCACTTCCTGGACTCTGCTCACTGCAATCTGGGCACAGGTAGGCTGCAACTCACAAAATGGAGGAGAATGATTTGAGGTGCACCCAGCAAAGCCTTAAGGGGCCTGGGCAGGTGTGAGAGGAGGGCTCAGATTTGCTTGGAGCTGGGAGAAACCAATAGCAGTCCTAGGTCTGCTGGCCTGGGGGTGGGGCTGGGACTGGGGAGCTGCTCTATTCAGGGATCTCCTAGGAGACAGACAGGCTCAATCCACACTTTGATAAGGCCCTGACAAACTTGTCCTCTAACAACACTATTTGTATAAAGCTTTACTCCCTCTCCTGGCCAAAAAACGAAGTGCACAGTCCCTATTAAACACAATTTAAACAGCTTACAGCAGATTACTGCTGTCTCAGGGGGGAGGGGGGGGCTTTTTTCACTGACTTATTAACACAAAATGGTCGCTGGGGGTGCACTGCTTAACATACAGGTCTTAGCACAGAGCAAACCTAATTCTTTTATGTAAAAACATTCTTCCCTGAACCACTGTAGCTACTCTATTGTTTATTGCCCCAGGTTCTGGGTAATAGGCCTGCCTCTGTTGCAGGGAACCACTTTTAGAAAGTTGGCATTTTTCTGCCCTTAGCCTGTTTGTGCCTGTAGCCTGCCTGGGCCACATGACTGGGTGTAACCGACAGTTAAACTTTGTGAATTCCTCCCAGACTGTCACACATTAGAGGAATTAGGTGTGCCTAAGTGAGCCATCTCCTGGCAGGATGGGGGCGGGAGCTGAGTACAGCCCCACCTACACCTGAATAGCCTGTGGTCTGACTGCACACAAAGGGCAAACAACCCTGCATAGTCACTTCAGCCAGCTTGAAGCCACGGCAGGGAATTCCATGCACTACAAAGCCACTGTCTAGAAAGTTCTCCCACCTTCCAGAACCAGGGCACCAGGGTATAAAAGAAGGATTTCAGATAGCAGCACTTCATTACCCTTCTGGACCTGTGGATACTCTTCCAGAAAGGACTGCTGTGCTGCTACAAGGTCTGCCACTCTGCTGTACTGCTGCTCTAAAGAAACTGCTGCCCTGCCATGCTTACCTGCTGTCCTCTTGCCTGGGGCAGAAGAACTGGATCTGGAACTTCATCTTGATCCCAGGACCCCAGAGTGACTCAAAGAGCTTGTCTGCTGGCCTCCTGATCTGAGCCTCAGGGACATAAAAGTCTCCCCAACCAGCTCCTGGAAACAGCTGCAGTGATCTCCTGACTCCCAAGTGGTGCCTCTCAGGTTCTGGACCCTTGTTGTGACTCACAGGCTCTTAAAATCAAACTTTTGGGCTCTTCGGACTGGGGATCTTCGCACCGGAACCACGCAGCTCGCACCAAAATTCAGCATGAGCCACCGCCAGCCCGTGTGTTCGCACAGCAAGCATCGATCACCCACAAACTCCAGCCTGCCCGTCCACGACACCCAGCCTGCTCTTCGCGCCATGCAGACCACCGTTCGCGATGCTCTCCTTGCTCCCTGCAACCCTCTTCAACGCAAATGGGGCTCTTGGCACAAACCTTGAGTAGGTAAAACTTTACCATGGCTAATCTGGGACTGTATTCGACCGGTGCTCTATTGCAGTCAGCCTGAACTTGTGACTTTGACCCGGTCTAGTGTGACCATTTGGAAACTCTGTATATGCAATCAGGAATTCTATTTACTGTAGAGGGGCACTGCCTTGCTCTTCTGATTTGGATTGATGTGTATAGGGGTGGTCCCTGCCAATGGCATTGCGTCTTGCTGCTGCTTTGTTTTTACATAAACACAAAGCTCAACATGAACTCTTGTGAACAAGCTACAGGCAGGGTGCACAGCTGTGTGTTACTTCAGACTGAGGACAAAGAAATACCCAACCCGGTATTGCCAGAATTTCCTCAGTATCAGCCTTAAACATTAAAGCTCACATTTGTTAACAATTTGCGTCAGGATTGTTCCACTTTTGTGGCGCAGCCACAATGCAAAATGTTAGTTGGGATTTATAAAACCACGCAAGGGCCAATTTGAGGTGAGTTGAGTGACTTTGTATAGAAATATAACAGAATACAGTGGCTTGTGCTGCATTTACTTTTCGTTGTGGTAGGCATTTCATGCGTGTGGCATTGGCATTCCTATGCATCCAATCATGTAATTTGACACAATCCCAGATTTACTAAAGGCAGTAAATCTGGAATTGCACCAAAATAGTGTGCCTACCACAAAGAAGCGAAACAAGGAGAAATATCTTTATTTCTCCTTGTTATTTCCTCTTTCCATGTGTGTTGAATTGTGCTGCACACATGCCCCTTCCACTATCCCCCTGGCCAGACATGCACCAATCCCAGAGAGAAGGGAGCTGCCCCCAGAACTGGTTTAAAGTGACCACAGAGGAGGGGCACTCCTTTCCATGGCCACACCTCTGGGGTGGGCACAGGAGCTCTGCACAGGGGAAGAAAGGTTCTGCTATCTTTGTTTTTAGGTAGAGCGGGGCACTGTGGGATTTTGTCAGCGCTCGTCCTAAATTAGGTCCAGTAATGGCTGATTTGACAGATCAGGGTCATGTGAGTTTTTCCAGATGGTGACCCGGTGAATTGAACAGTGCAATAAAATTCAATAAATCCATATAACATAGCTGGAAAATCCAGTGGGAAAATCCACTCAGGAAAATCCACTATGGGCAAGAGAATCAGGGTTAAGCAATTCTTTGATGGCTCAATTTATTACAGCACCATTAAAGTCATAACAGGACAAAAATCATATAAATTTGGTCAGTAGTTTATCGATAAAATCGAAGGATGTAATAAAGCTTTCAAATGCAAAATCAATAGTGCTAAGCTGATAAAATAGTCTAAATCCAGAATAAAATAGAATCTGCCATGCAGTCTGTCTTAAAAGTATAGTGCCTAGAAATCAGAATAAGAGACCAACATGGAGTCTGCATCTAAGAATGGCACCTAAAAGCTCTGTCTGTCACCCAAAAAACAGAGGGGCATATTAGCAAGACCCACGTTAAAATTATCGCCGTTTTAGCGGCAGTTTCCTGCCGCTAAAACGGCGATAATGGGCTTGCTAATATGCGTTATGGAATTCCAATAGAAGCCCAGGTTAGATGTCCTGCACATCTAACCTGGGCTTCTATTGGAATTCTATAACGCATATTAGCAAGCCCATTATCGCCATTTTAGCGGCAGGAAACTGCCGCTAAAACGGCGATAATTTTAACGTGGGTCTTGCTAATATGCCCCAGAGTTTATATACACTTTTTCAGATCCCAAAGACACTCTACCAAGTATAGTCTGAGGTTGAAACCAGGTTTCGGATTGGCTGAAAACAGATACAGTTTCTTCTATTGGAAACATTAGCTAAAGCATTCATAATTGTCAATAGTACATTGATAGTATATCTAAACTAACATTACACTGTTGTTAACTATACAGCTCATAAACTTCTAAAACAAATAAACAGGAAAAACCTTGAAATTTTGCTTCTTATAACATTGGAAGAACTGTAAGAAAATAGAGAAACACAAACAGCAATAGAACAACTTAATACATAACTGTAACGTTTCTTGTTCTTGCTCTCTGCCACCTTAGCGGGGACATTTCTATGCTGTGTTGACAGCATGTTAAAAAAATGAACAGAAATGGATAGAAACAGGGTGGTGGTCAAGACAGAGAACCAATACCGAGGGGTGAAAGTTGTCTATGCTGCAGGCCCTGCAGAATGAAGACAACTGCACAATATGATGTCTAAAAAAACTTGATTACCACCTAGTATATTAGTCAAGCCAACTCAAGCATTGCAAAATATATTTTTGAAAACTATATCAGCCCTCCCTCTAATGATGGAAATCATCACAAATCACCTCACAAGACTTTTCTCCCCCAATAGCAATGAGATAGGATTCCAATAGTCTTTTCCATTGCTTCCATGGACTGTTTGGCTCCCCCACCTCATTCAAGAATGGAGGTGGTTGTGACATACTTGCTGCAGCCATCTTGGAAAAGGTCAGGGATGTTAGTGGTGAGAGGAAGAGATGACACCAGAGATCAGTTTACTGTTTTACTAAGTTTTAGTTTCCGTGTAGGCAATAAGTAAAGACTCAAACCCCCAGTAAGGTCTCAAGTGTTTTTAAAAAAAAAAAAATCTTTTTGCATGTTTTTGTGAAATTGTACTTCTTTAAGTGCTCAAGCAGTTCTCTTGAATATTACTTGCAGTGCTCAGGCAGCCCTCATTTTAGTTTCTAGAGAGGGGTGCCAAGATGAAATACCAGCCACAGACCAGCACTTCCTTCACATAGCTCCACCTCCTTCACGAGACAAGCCAAAGAGTCCCTGGAATGCAGTTCCCCTGGCCGTGTTACAAGGGGAAAAGACAGCAAGTAGAATGGTGTTGACTTCTGTTTCCCTCCTTACCAAGGTTTTTTTAAGGCCACCGAGTGTGCTGTACTACAGTGGCGGCTGGTGGAATTTGAACCTGGTGGGGCGTATGCGGAACGAATCAACGTATGCGAGCAAGCACTGCGAGCGAGCCTGACGGCAATAAGGGGGTTTCGGGGGGGTTCTCCCCCGTTAAGAAATTTTTAAAAAATTGGCATCTTTTTGGTGCGATTTTCAGCGCTATTTCTGTGATAAATGGACTAAAAATTCAGTTCTTGTAGGCATTCATTAAAGAAAACTCATACATTATTTCAGAGAATTTTTGGGTTGCCAAGCAAGTCTGACTTCTGAAGATGGCTAGGGTACTAAGCAAGACTGCTTTGGCTCTACCCTTTCCAATAGAAAACACTAGTTAGCGATGTGAACAAGTTCAATGGACAAACCTGGGGTCTAGGGAGAGTCCCTCTCCTGAGAAAGAAATTTAAAAAAATTTGGCAAATGGTGCATTTTAAAGCAAATGAATGCAGCGATATAGCAAGGCTTTTTAAGCAGTGGGAACGTATAGTCTTGAAATATTAAACACATTAAAAACTGCCCCGTATCTTCTTGCATTAATTTGTTCAACAGTCACTGTAATATGTAAATTGTTCTGCATGACAACTTTAGCCCTTTAAAATGTATGCTTGCCCAGTGTCTTGCACTGCATGCAGCATTAACTTTGGAAAAATATGCTCCAACCAGACTTCGGGAAGCACCCACAGCTGCTGGCTGTAACCAGTCATATAGAAATATGTGCAGACAGGTCTTTAAGTGAGATGAAAATAGTGGTTGCTCCCTATAAAGGAACATGCCAAATACATTTCTGTGATTCCCATAGTGTGCCATCAGACCGGTATTTTGGTTTCTCTCTGAGATGTAATTTTATCCAGATAAATGGCACAGCAACTGACATTCGCCTAAAGCCTGTCAGTATGATTGGCTTTGTCACTGGATGTTAGCTGTTTAAGATAAATGAGTAACAACAATGATTTCTTATAAATAATTAACATTGAAAATGTTTAAATTCTGAACTTCTGAAATAGTGAGTCTGTGAATTAAATAACATTGAGGCCTGTGGAAGGAGTTTTGGTCTTCAATTATGTGTGCTTTATGTTAGATATGTATCCTCTTTTTCTCTGCATATCTTGTCCATCTGCACATCTTCAACCCCCTCTCTTTCCTCTTCAGCATCCTCTTTTCACTCTTCCCCGAATGCCCTTCCTCACATCTCTGTCACTTCACCGCCCCCAACATGCACTGCACTCCCTCAAATATAAGCACCTTAATTTCTCTTACTTTTGCCTTGCAAATATTTTGACATCAGTGTACCCCCTTCACACACATTTCCACAGAATTTCAATTGCAAATGGAATACACAAACATTGTTCTGTGTGCTCTGCAGAGAGGCCAACCCACTGACAGGCACTTTGTTTGGCTTTAGCCTTAGCGCCTGTGTGCTCAATCAAAGCCCCTCATCAACACCTGGCATGGCTCAAGCTTCAAAGCATACACAGAAAAAAATACAGATAAACAACATTATAAAATAGCTAATTCGTGGGGAATGCAAGATCAAGTAAACATGTAAAATAAGAGAGGAACTAAATCGCTGAAATGCATCCCCTTGACATTTTTAACATTCATTGTTTGCAAGTCAATCCATGTTTTTGGCATCAGTGTTAACTTAGGGGCATGTACACAGGGCCAGTTTTAATGCCATACATCAGAGGACTGGCCACTGTAAGCACATGTTACACAGTACAAGCAGAGTCACCTTCATCTCAACACGACAAACACCAACAAAGACTTTTAATTCAATTCCAAGATGTCCCAGTGTTTGATGGCATCTGGGTGCTGCTTAGACTTGTGGCACAATTCACTAAATTACCCTTTGAAATGAAGTATGTTTCCCAGCCATGTTCACTTTCTTTACTCCCACACACTTCCTACTCCTGTTTGCTTCTTTCTCCTTCTGTATTCCAGCAGTCCAATGTCTCCTTAGTGTTTGAAGCCAATAGATGTGTATGCCAGCCTATCATCCTTCCTATACCCCCACCAAGTCCTAAATCATTGCCTGTGAGATTCACCCCGTCCCTACCTCCCATTTATTCTTTAAGACTAGGAATACCAGGGTAATGCAGGCCTGTTACCAGAGTCATAAAGAGGCACACAGCACGAGGGCTCTTTACACTAGAAGGCGAGGCCTCTTCTCCGCCTCTACTTGGAATACACGTTATTTTATCAACACGCAAAATAAATAATGCATTCTGGCAGTGCTTTTAATAAGAAGTTCACTTTTCAATGCACTTACTATAAATCACTGTGGCATGAGTCATTACTAAATTAGGATTCTCTTCTCACTGGAAAAATTAACATGGCTCTGGCACTGCTTAAGTATTCCTTTTTTATTCTGCAAACATTAAAACACTGGCAGATCACACGTGCAAAGTACTGTAAATTAACATTATTTAGCACCGTTCAGAATCAAGCTAATGGATTTTCTGAAGGTTATTATCATTAACTCAATTAACAGGGTTAGAGGATAAAAAGACCTAGAGATCTCAATATGATAATCAGAGTTGCCACCACTCGGAGCGTTCGCTGCCGTTTGTTGGCACCCACCTGATGAGAGCAGCTGATCCAAATGTCTTGCACGGGGGCAAATGGAACCTCCGGAACTTGGCGGCCGGTACAGTGTTTAAAGTCATTACAGCCCCCCTATGGTATTTCAGTTACGCGTCACGTACACAGTAGTGTGAACAGATTCCAGTGGTAAATTTTCATTCCAGTGTGCAAAAAAACTCTTGAGTACCGTACCACACCACAGCAGCCAACACCTTAATTACAAATGTCGTTTTAGTTATGTTGTTTCCCAGCAAGCCATAATGAGGGCAAAATCAGTGCACATAAATAGCGGCTATCTGCAGTCAACAAATCCAATTTCTATGCAATGCGATGAAAACACAGCGATACTCACAAAAATGAAATCCACTGTGGAACACTTTCTACCACTTTGTTGTGGTGCCAAGTGGCCGAATGACTCCGAATCAGAAAGTTCAGTTTTGTTTTTAGTCACCTTTACACTGCAGGCTGTGATTTCTCACCTCTGATATATTAAAAAACAGTAACCCAAGAATGCAGTGTACGGTTGGCTAAAAAGAAAGGCCTGTCTGAAGGTGTCACAGGTGCCAGTTAAAAGCTATGCTTTGTGATTGTAAGATGAAGGGTTGAAGTAAGAATAACTCAGTCATCATATTTCATTTACCAGAAGTTTGTGCATGCATTCACTGATGTAACAAACCACACATAACTAACTAATACCAAGCACAGACCAGCAGGAATGCTACACAGGCGAATAAGAAAACACAACACAAAAGACATGCAGCACTCATACATCTCAGAATGTTCTTCACGTACTCGTCCCCTGACTGATAGGCTGGAGCCCGCACCTATGTAACTCTCTTTCCTCACCTTTCAAAGTTCATTCCTGTGTCCACCACACTGTTAGCTTCCGGAAAATAACTGCAGGCGGGCAGCGCAGAAGAGCATCTGAGAAGGCTAAGAATAAGTCAGCTAAGCTGGAAAATAGCCTTGCGCCTAATCCTTTACACAAGGGTCTTAACTGATGTTAAAAACTTCGCAGCATTTCCAGCTCTGGAGGCTATTAACTAATCACAGGCTCCAAGCCTCTCACGTCTCAATCATTAGAGCTGCGTTTCGCTCAATGGATGGAAATCTCATTACTAAGGTGCCTCGCGCATCGGGTGCCTGCCTCCTATATTAGACACTCTGTAGATAGTAGTGCAGTTACGAGTGAAGACAACATACACGCACACACATGCACACACATGCACACCTCTAAAATTTGAATACGCATACTCACAGAGGTAGGCTCGTTAAAACTGCATAGCTCGAACACTGTCTTGGTAACAATAAAAAGGCATGCATATATGAGGCATAGCAGAAGTAGAGAAGAGGTGTCCTTAAAATCCGCAGTACACCCTCAGAGCGGAGGGAAGGACGGCTATCATGCACAGGCGATGACCTCAAACACAAACACAGACATGATTAGCCTCCTAATCACCCAGAAGGACATGATCATAAATTCCATCACAGGGAACTAAAGCAACAGCAATTCATCACCCGTAAACAGCAATAGGCAACCGTGCTCATCATTCACACTTCATTTACTTGTTTCTTACATGCATTGTATTGTATTCCTAAAGCGACGCGGAGGGGTCTCCAGATTAGCTCGAAGTTGAATTAGGAGGAGGTGCCTATCACACAATGATCGGTAAACCGAGGCAGACTGTATGCAAATAGCTCCCATTCATCAGAGGAATGTGAACTTTGCTTGTTGCGAGGTTGAAATGAAATAAACACTTTAGCTAATATGAAGTACAGAGAGCATTGCGAAAAGACATGAATTTTGTGACTCAAAGAATGTTGTTGCACACAGTGACACAAAAGCCAAGCCTAAGATTGCTGTGATACCACCGAATAGTGAGACTACAGTTTTGCATGTACTCGCAGCTCGCATCGCAATACTCGCGAGGGATGGGGGGGTCGCGCGGGGGTGGGGGCCGGGGAATAAAAAAAAAAAAAAAAAAAAAAGAAAACTTACCTGACCGCCGGTCTGCGCCGCCTCTGCTGGGCCCTTGGCGCCTTCACTGGAGTGGCAACCCCACAGCCAATACTGGCGCTGCTCCAGCAGCGCCAGGATAGGCTCAGAGCAGGGTTACTCGCCGCCCGCCTGCCCATTAGGAGACCGAGGGTTGAGCCTTTGATCAACCCTCGCTCTCCTAATGGGCATGCGCCAGCCAGAGCAGACACCAGTGCGCATGACTGGGCACAGCGGAAAAATTCGCCGACCTTCACCAGTCATGCGCACTTGTGCATTGTGCTGCTGCATGCCCCTGGTGACGGTCTGACAATGCATGTCAGTCAACATGACGCTGGACCGCCCACCCCCTTCAGACTCTGAAGGGGGTGGGCGGTCCGACGTCATGCTGACTCACATGATTGTCAGTTCTCCCTCGGCGTCTGTGAACTTAAGTAAACTGAGGCAGTTTACTTAAGTTCACAGACGCCGAGGGAGCTGCGGGCGCAGGCGGCTTGTGGGGCAACACCCCAGTGCCCTAATGGATGTACCGCCACTGTACTAAGTGAATGGCCTGAGAAAATTAGCTCTACAACAGGCGAGGTGCAATACAGCTATCTTCTAAGCTGTGTGCTCAGCTGTAGCGTTAAACTTAAACCGCAATATCCTTACACCATAAATCACGCAGCTCACCTAACCACGGGAGCTGAAAGGTGACATCATTTGTTGAAGCACACACGGCGATATAAACTTCTGTTTGTCACCTCAGTAGCTCATGCCACAGCAAAGCGCGTCCTTTGCCGTGTACCCTTCTCCAAGCAGGGCACACCGGCTATTTCCCTCAAATCACTATTATCAGTAGTGTCCTGCTGGACACGTTCTAGTGTCTCAGCAGGCACTTGTTTTACCAGCCACTGCCTCGAGTGCTGGACACATTTGTACCCCACACCCATCCATCACAGGCGTCATGAGTGACGTGACCCTGCAAATAAAAGGGCCCGGGTGCACGTGCTTGTGGCCAGTTAGCTAAGTAGATACCCAGTGTCTGTGTGGTGATTTTAGTAGCATGTGGGCTAGGGCCCACAACACTCTAATGGCGACAAGGGATTCTGACCCCATGCCGTGCCGCCTTTCTCAGCTATGAAGGAGGTGGTAGAACTCCACAACCATGGCAGCGGCTGTTCATCGTCCCAACAAAGGGGTAAACTGCGCCGTTTCCGGAAGAAAGAGTAAACGAAAACTGCCGACTGCAGAGCACATGCTGCGACCCCTAGGTAGGACAAGGCCCATGTCAAACATGCCCCAACCTGGTGCAGTGCCCGCAAGTTACCCGAGCCGGCTGCCATTCGTTCCGGAAAGAAGAGGAGTAACCTCCCTGTAAGGCACATGAAAACCGCCCAGTGAACACCTCATGTCTCAGCGGAGCTCCTGCAATCACCTCGCTGCCTCAGCTGCAATAAGTGTGCAGAGAGCCCATACTGAGACATATCAGGTACCCTTAGTGCCCCCCTACCTGCAGAAGCACGCGTCAGCGACTCCACCAATTGTCAGGAAGGAAAAGAAGGGTGAAGCGACTGCACACCGATGTCTTCTGCAAGCCGATGCACTGGTGAGGTGTGACTGCTGCCTGCAGAGGTGACTGCTGACGCCGCCAGTCACCTCTCTGCCAGATGTGGAAGTGCCGTGAGGGGAAGCGGCACACTTGACCATGAGAGTGGTGGCCCAATGGTGCCCAAGCAGGAGATCGGAGGCCCATGAAGTGTGCCTGCATATCATGCAGCGCAGAGGGACACTATTAGCCACTGCCGCAGATGTCCTGAGGCCGCACCTGCCTGATGTGAGGGGGTGAACTGTGCGGTGCCGGAAAGAGTCGGTGCAGCCTGGCGGATGGCGGTTCGCCGTCTGCGTGGGCTTCTGACTGGTGGTGCAACACTCCGCCAACAGTGGGACTGAGCCTGCATTGACCACGGGCGTCCTAAGGCCGCAACTGCACTGAATGCCCCAAGCAATCTGCTGCACAGCTGCCCGCATGGGTCCGCAGCCTGAGTGCAGCTGCCCTCGGCCTCAAAGAGGGATAGTTGCAGCGCCGTCTAGTGTCTGTTCTGTTGCACCAGCATGTGTGTGCCCCCACTGGCACCAGCATCCCCAGCCTCCACGCAGCAATTAAGGAAGGCTGTCATGACCACTGTAGTGCCACCTAGCGGCTCATGATCGCACCGCACCTAGACAACATCCCACACCGGCACCTACAGCCTAGCAGCACCCGAGAGAGCCAAACGGGCCCGCAGCACGAGGAAAGCTGCAATGGCCTCTCTGAAACCACCCTTAGCGCCATCTAGTGGCCACAGTGGCACACCACACCCTGAGCTGCCAAACAAGGAAACAAAGACCCCGTACACAGTAAAACACAGAGAACAAGCCCAAGTGCACCTCACACACAGAGCCTATGACAACTGCTGTGCCTCCTAAGACATCTATAGAGTACTATATGTCACCCACAAGAAAGAATGAGAAGCTAGGACAGTTGTCAGTGCATAGACCCCCCCTGGTGGACATCTACAGCCACAGCTAGCCAGAAAAGGCTTTGTTGCCTTCTGCAATTGCAGCCAGTAGCCTGCAACCGTAAGAGAGACTGGCCAAGTGGACTGCCTATTTCCTAATGAGGAGAAGGACCAAATACCACAGCAAAGAAAGCCCTGCTAGACATCTAGCACGCCACCAGGACCACTGTGCGCAGCATGCTCAACCCCCAGCAGCTGTCTGCTGCCAGAGCATTCGCAAAGATGGTGCCACCCATCCCCTAGCGGTTGCCTGCCGCCTCCACAAGGAAAGAAGAACAAGCATACAGAGAGCCAGCCAAGAGCACCCTCCAAGAGACTATATCATGAACAGAGAGAGCCTGGTTGCCTGCCAGGCACCCAGCATTCCCCCAGAGAAGATAGGGGAGTAAAGGCCTAACATGGCCCGAATGCAGAGGGGAGAACCTCTTCACCCCCACTGCACCAGCACCGCCCCCACTGTAGGCCAGCGACAATCAAGGGAGTGGCCCAGCACTGCCGTAAAACTACGTAGTACATCGGCCCATTACAGGCAGAAGGTGAGCCGCACGTCCCCAAGTGGCATGCTGCCACCACCGCAACACGAAGAGAATGTGTCCTCCCACACACTGCCTCAAGATTGAGTCGCCAGTGGCCCAATACAGGCAAAAGGAGAGTTGCACACTCCAAGTGGCAAGCCACTACCACAGCTCCCTACTGCCCGCAGAAGTCCTTCCCAGAAGAGGGAACACCCGGAGTAGGAGTTTCAAGAAGCTCCCTGGGGACAAGTGGCTGGATGCCACCCAGCACCCAGGATGCAGGAGGGAGAAGAGAGGAGAACGACTGAAGTCTCACCAGTATGGTCCAGAGACCATTGAAGGTTGAAAGGCCCTGTTGACCTATTCGGAAGATGGTGCATGCCACTGCACACCGAGGAATAACTGAAAAGAAGAGTGACAATACCATCACCAGGAAGAACCGGACGAATACAGGTGCGCTGGAGAGAATAACAAGGAGAGAAGTATGAGGACTCGTACCACTACAAGCCAAGTGCACAATGTCAAATGAGAAATGAACTTGGTGTGATGATTTACAAATCATAAGAGGTATTATGATTTAAAAATCATCAGAGGGACGACTGAAAGAGCGTAAACATTTCCTATAGAATTAAGCATTACTAATGGCAAACCTGCCTTGGGCTTCAGACATAAAACTGCATTTAAAAGTGACACGCAGACATTTGGTGCTGCAAAATGAAAATACGAGGCTTTGATATTCACAGGCTTTAGTCAGACGCTTTCTACTTAATAAATCATCTAAACCATTGCACAATTAATTCATAGTTTGATTTAGTGTGGCTAGTTTAGATTTTGTCCTCATGTGATTTTAATTTGCAAAAATGTTAAATGTGTGCATTAGTAGAATATAGTTGTCCTGAATTAATACGACATTTTAAAATGTAGAAACACAGAAACAGCTCTTACTCTGAAAGCTCCAATTGACCTTCAAGATAAGCAAAGGAATGTTTCTTTCTGTGTGAAAGAGAGAATGCTTGGCGTAATTTACAGCACATAATCTCTGAGCCTTATCGAATTTTAGTTGCTGGTAAAATGCTTCATTTAAACAAACCTCATTTATTTAATTGCTTTAGAGTGAATAGAAAACACACACATTTTTAGAATGCATTACCATGTTATGCTTTAAAGATTCCTGATTAAAATACCGTGGGCCTCAGTTATGAAAACTGTCACCTCGCTGTGAGAAATCAGCGATGCAACAGTTTTCACTGCAGCTTCCTTGCGACACCATGGATGCACCATATTTAATGTACGGTGCTCCATGTCGCAAGGTGCAAAAGTGACGCATTGCTGGGGTGTATCTGAAAACAGACGCAACTCCAGTATTGTGTCCTTTCACATGGATCAACACCCATGTGAAAGGGCCTGCGTCAGTCTTACACCTGTTGTGAGTCAGGCGTAAGGTTTTGACGCAGTGGCGTCCTAGAAGTGGCGCAGTGAAATCTGCTAGATTTCACTCTGTCACTTCTACAAGGCTTTTTGCGGGGGAACGCCCACCCTGCATACATTATACTTGACGCAGGTATAATGTGGCGCAGGGCTTCACAAAGAGTTTTATATAGCGCGAACTAGACCCGAAGATATCGGGTATCAGAGCACTTTACATAGCACCAGTTTCGTTACACAAGGACACATTCATTTTTGTTAGGCACGGGGAGATTAAGTAATTTTGCCCAGAATCACAGGCTGTTGAGCGTGGTTGCTGAGAGTCGAACCCAGTTCCTCAGCTTCGACGTCGACCGCTCTAGACGTAAGGCTACATCCTCTCCCCATCTGCTTAGATGCGCCACTTTGTAAATAGGGTGCAACGTGGTGCATTTTTTACACCACCAGTGCGTCACAAAAAATTAATAAATAAGGCCTCAAGTTCTTTTGCAGCTAATGTTATGTATTTAGTTAAAATATATTAAATAAGAAGGATTTTGCCTGCCTGATGAATGATGTGCGCAGACAGCAGAGGGGTGGAGGTGTCCTTTTGGAGTATGCTGTATTTCAATTGGATGAAGACAAAGATCATGCCATCTGCTTTGTAACATAATTATTTTATATAAATGTGTTCCTTGTTTAGGAGTTTTAGAACCCTTGCAGAGACCTGTGCAAAAGGCAGACTCAGACAGATTTAGGCACGGAGACTTTTGCAGATTTTTTCAGACCTGCAGAGGAGGGGATGACAGACCTTGATGGAGAGCAGGACAGAGGCGGAAGAAGGCAGATTAGATGCAGGTTTTATTCGATTCTGACTTTTATTAAAATCCCCAAGCTTTATGCTTTGACTAACTGGCATTGCCAAAGGTTTATTTGCTCTATGCTTTATTTCTCTTTAAGGGAGATTCTGCAATGATTAATTATTGATTTAGCTTTATGCTAGTCTCATTCTTGCTTCTAGTCTTGAACTCTTCATGAGTTCTGACTGACATCATTTGTGCCTCACTTTCTTAGAATAGGAATTCTTTCCTTTATGGAACGCGCTGTATGCATTTTATGATATGCTCTGTACTATATTTTTCTGTTATCAGTTCTGTAACCTTATCGATACCTGACTAATGAATGAAGAGTCAGAGAATCTTAAATATTAATTTGAAAATAAATCCCTTTAAAACTAATCACAACTCTCATTATGAACTAAAATGTGTATTTGCATTTGATTACCTACCTGTGTTAATGAAGGAGCTCTTTTGGTCAAAATAGGGTGGCAACGATTTATCACCTTTAGAATAGATAATGGCGTGGAAAAAGGGTAATGGTAATTAACTAAATTTTCCAAAGAGAGATTACCACAAGATGTCCGCGCTATCATGTCTCTTGTGACAGGAAAGGTGATCATGCAACTCAGGTACATGTTTATTTTATGTCTCCCTAACAAGAGGTGGACGATCCATTGAAGGCTCAAGTCATGCTGGGGCCAGATGCATGGACCCTCGAGTTCAATACAAGGAGAGCCTTCACGTACACTCTAACCTCATGAGCCAAGAATTAAAAACAGAGAGCCATATTTATGAAGAGCTTGCTTTGACTTGCGCCACTCAAGGTGAGGCAAGGCAACAAAAGCCCTTATATCAGATGTACTATGCCACTCAGAGCCACCTTATGTGGCCCATAGTAAATCTGGAGAAATGCATGCTCTGCGCTGGGAAGGCATTCCAAGGCTGGAGCGTAGGTGTTCCCAAGCATCCACCCAAGGTTTATGGCGCATTCCCAGATTTACGTACACTAGTAAACCTGGGAATGCGTCAAAATACTATGCCTTCCCAGGTGAGGCATAACGAGGGGAAATATACTTATTTCTCCTCGTTATTTACTCTTTCTACATGTGCTGCATTCTGCAGCACACATAGAAAGAGGACAATGCCTGTTGATAATGCAGGTACCCTTGCACCATGGTGCAAGTGTGTTTGCGTAGGCGCCAGGCTGCCATCAGTGCACCAGGGCAGGGAGAGAGCAGGAATGCGTCATATCTTAGTAGATATGGCACATTCCAGGTCTCTTCCTCATGCAGCACAGCAAGTTGTCTTGTTGCGTTGCTTCAGATCTTTGTAAATCTGCCCCAAGCCATTTGATATAAAACAGGTCAAAGGAAGAGATACTCATCTAGTGGCTGAACTGCACAATGTGAAGACCAGGGATCAATCCTTACTACCCCACCAGACCAAATTGTGCGATCCTAGGCAAATATCTTTCTTATATTTAATGAAATGTAACGTTTCTCCAAGGTTGATAAGAATTTAGGCCACATATAGGGTGCACATGACAAGTGACTTGCTTCATGGTTCGCTAATGGCATTGTCTTCAGGGCGTGGGGTTGTATGAATATTTCTAAGTTCATATTTAAAAACTATCGTTTTCAATAAATGTCGCTCAATGTGGTGACATAATCTTGACGTACAAAGGTTAAATGCTCCTGCAAGTTAAAGAATAGACTTTTAGGGATATTGAACAGACTTTACCATATTTTTACACGTGTTTGCTGCACATTTTACATGACAAACATCTTCGTTGTTTTGATCGTGCAGGGTTTGTTGGAGCCAAGCCAGACCATTGACTCAGCTCAACTTTTTTTGGGGGGGGTCTGGGATTCGTGTTTGATTCAGATACCGTAAATTGTTACTTTTCACAAAAATAACTTACTTGTACATCATAGGCAACAAACTTGACTACATTTGTACAGCCTATCCCATTGTCCTTTACCTGGGAATCGAAAAGGTCAAAGTAATCAAAAAAGATTTAGGCACATGTCTTCAGCAATGTGCTCCTCTTCACTGTCTCCTTTTGGCTACTGGAGCTTAGTTGGGGAGGCCTCGTGGTTACTGGAGTAATGCAAAAGAAACATTGTTAGATGACCCTCTGGGGCTTTCCAGCGAGGCTAGGGGTCCGCTTCGGATACTCATGTGTACTTGTTAATGTTGGATCCATTGATTGCTGCATTGCTTCGTAGTCTTGCAGGGGCTGAGGATCATCTTGTAGCAGGCCAGGTTGATGTCTCCCTCTTCCCTACTAACAGACCGGTTTCAGGAAAATAGAATAACATCTTTAGAAGAGCACAGGGGCCTCCAGCAGTCCTGTAGGCCTCCCAGTGCATGTGTCCCTAAGAACATAACATCCATGGATTGTCGTGGGTCCCAGGGCCCTAAGGTCTGGGATTAGGGCACTCAGCCCATCCTGGGCATAGGGGCATTCCCTGAAGTGGTAGGTCATCCCATCTTCAGTACATCTTCGCGGGCTAGACTTGAAGTGGTTGAGCCCTCTTGTAAGCATGAAGGCTCTCAATTGCCATCCAGACGATGGCCTAGTGGTTGTTGGTCAGAATACTGGAGGCATCATTCTCCCACTCGTGGTGTGCTGTTACTGAGGGTAGGGCACTAATCTATTCACTGACGTCCTTTGCACCTGTTATTTTTGGATGATCTTCGGATAGGGTGACCAGACGTCGGGGATTTGCCTGGACAGTTCAGTTTTTTCACCAGCTGTCCCGGCAGATTTCAGCAATTTTGGCTCATGTCCTGGTTTATGAGGGGGTCGACTGAAAACAGAGAGAAGCACGTTTTGGGGTGTCCTAAAGCCTGTGCTAGTTAGCATCTGTTATAAGTAATCAATTTAATTATTAGTATGATGTTGGTTGTAGAAATTAAATTTTATCTATTTTCTTAATGCCTCTTCTGTGATTCTATGTTGAAGAGAGCTGTCCTTCTGCTGATGAAAAATAGTAGTCATTCTTCTATTTTTCCAAAATGTCCAGGTTTTTGGTTCTCAAGATCTGGTCACCCTATCTTCGGAGCCACTTGGTCTGGGCTTCCAGCTTCCAGCCCAAACTTCTTCACAAACTTCTCCACTTCTTACTTGTTGCATGGTATGGTCGAGCTGTAGGGGACAGCAGAGCACTAGGCCCAGCCGAGGTGCCTCCACTTTGTAGTAGGATGAAGCATGTCATCAGGAAGCAAGTATGGATTTCATCTTTATTCCACGGGGTGCTACTCGTTTAGTGACACACGAAGATCACCTTCAGAATTGTGATGTTTGCCAATCCTATGACCCCATCTCTCTTTTCATCTTTGCATTACAGATTAAGCAGTAGAGCATCTGTGTGATTGCCTTTGGTGTTCTTGGCTGCACAAGTCAGACGTATGTGATGTACTGGAGCATCGGCAAAGTCTCGTTCTGGAGGACTAGTGTCTTGCCCTCGATTGTCAACTTCCTGAGGCTCCAAAGTCCCAGTTTGTACTTTGTCTTTGAAAGTCGCTCATCCGATGTCTTCTCTGGCACATTGTCTCTCCAGAGAAGACCTGCTTGATGATGGGATGGCAATCGATCTCAGATGGGGGTCTAAAGGCCGCAGAGCAGGGTTTCTCCCTTGGTGCTGTAATTCTTTGCTGCAGATGCTTCCTCAAACTTGATGCACATCTTTCCCAGTGCCTTCACTCAGTGTCCATCTGCACAGAAGACTGAGACCTTGTCCATGTAGAGAAAACAGTTCACTTTGCTTTTCTGCTGCTGCCTCGTTCCATTACTCAATTGAAGTTCTTGTTTTGCCTGATGCATTCAGTGAGGAGCTTTATGACACTAACAAACAGATGAGGTAAAAAAAGGAAGCCTTCCCTGGCAGGACTTGGAAGGGCTCTGTTTCTAGTGGTAGCTTGCTACATTGTGCTCACCATGTCAGAGAAAAAGTCCGTCAGTCACAGAAGAAGTGCTCCAGTCCTAGTGCCTCGAGGATCCAGGCCCACAAACTCATGGTTAACGTGATCAAGCACCTTTAGTTGATCAAGACAGCCTGGACTTTTTGGCTTTTGATATATTCAATCTTGTCTCGGGCTAGGGCCAGACTGTCCACAATTTTCCGACCTGATATCCAACAAGACTGGTCAGGGTGGACTATCTTTGCGATTACCCCCTTTAGCGGTTGGTCTTTACGTTCACTAAGATTTTCTAGTCCATATTAAGGTGTGAGATTGACCTACAATTCTTGAGGTCTTCTTTTTCTCCATTCTGTGGGAACAAACATGTTATCATGCTTTCTCACTGGGATTGTTGCATAATTCCCTTTCCACCATTTCCTTGTAAAGCTTAAGCAAGTCTGGGTCAATCAGGTTCCACAGTCTGACATAGAGTTAAACTGGGAGACCATCAATGCACAGGGTTTTGCCTTGCTTGGAGGTCATGGCTGCCTAGTGCAGTATGTCCTGCACGAAGAGTGCATTTCGGCACTTTCGCAGTCAGTGACTTTGAGATGCTCTCTAGTAAACTGTCTTGCTGGTCTCTCTCAGACAACTTTGGTGAGAAATGTTTGGTATACAAGTCAGTTATGACTCTCATGACTTGCTCTTTCCCACTTTGAAGGTTTCCCTCCGAGTAAAGTTTCTTAACAATGTAAGATTTGCATTTCTCATTCCTCTCAAGGTTCTCAGTTCTGATTCAGAAGATGATTTTCTCAGACTCCTCCCTGAAGTGTTTAGGGACTCTAGTTCATACAGTTCTCTCTGACTGCTTCGCAGCCTCTTTTCTCATGCAGCAGCTCTGCTTGCATCTTGGAAGAAAATCTGGAACCTGTCCTTCACCAATTCCAACCTCTCCCCAGTAGAGTGAAAGAAGTCCTTCATGCTACTAAACATTACATACACAAAAGAGAGGCTCGCCACTAACTCCTCGCTCTCCAAAAGTGAGCAGTTCAGTTTCCAGGAGACTGGGCTAGCAGGGAACTTTCCTGTAAATCCTCCCTTGAAAATTATTGCTTTGTGAGCAGAGAACTACAGATTCACCCAGGCCTTAATACTGTGGAGGTGAAGAGGAAGTCACACAAGGAATGTGCAGAGCCAGTGGGGTGATTCCATGAAAAATTGTTTGCATTCGTCTCCATACCTCCTAGGATGTCCTGCATGGATACGTCACCCAGCGTCTCTGCCAGCAACGTAGACGTCACATCTCTCCCTTCAGAGTCTACTCCAGTATATCCTTCTGCCTCTATGGTGCAGTTGAAGTCACCTTTCATAAGGATGGTGCTGGAGATCACAAGCTGCAGTCTGAGAACCGGACCATCTCTAGCCTGCCATTCTTCTCCAGGGGCAAAAAGAACAATTAATGAACAGAATGCAGAACAATGTCATACATTTCCCCCAGTACAGAGATCTGGGTCTAAATCCATAGTTTTTTTGCTCACCATGCCATTCCAATTTGAACCTAGCCATATGCAAATCAGTCTTGACCCTGTGCCCAATGGGAACAGTCCAGCCCGAACTGCCAGGCCAGGTCCTCCCTGGACTGGAAACAAGCATCCTAGGACCGGTTTTGGGATTTCACCCCTCATCAGCCAGGATAGCTTGACTCCAGTGGCCTGGAGAGCACCGGCCCCACGTCTGGGCATACCCGTCCCACTCGGAGTGACAAATGCAAAAAGAACAATTGATGGACAGAATGCAGAACAATGTCATACATTCACCCCAGTACAGAGATCTGGGACTAAATCCATTGTTTTTTTGCTCACCATGCCATTCCAGTTTGAACCCAGCCATATGCAAATCAGTCTTGACCCTGCGCCAAATGGGAACAGGCCAGATCCTCCCTGGACTGGAAACAAGCATCCTAGGACCGCTTTCAGGTTTTCACCCCTCATCACCATCCATCAATTGTGTGTCTTTTGCTTCCTCGCCCTAAGTGCGCCGGGTATGCCCAGACGTGGATCCCGGGCTCACTGTGCCACTGGATTCAAGCTATCCTGGCTGATGAGAGGTGAAACCCCGAAACCGGTCCTAGGATGCTTGTTTCCGGTCCAGGGAGGACCTGGCTTGGCAGTTCGGTCTGGACTGTTCCTATGAGGCATAGGGTCAAGACTGATTTGCATATGGCCAGGTCTAAACTGGGGTGGCATGGTGAGGAAAAGAATGATGGATTTAACCCAGATCCCTTGACTGGGGGTGAAATGTTTGATTTGTTCTGCATTCCGTCCATCAATTGTGTATCTTTTGATTCTTCTCCAGGGGAGCATACAATCTGATGAGCCTCGCTGACTCTCCAGACTATGACCCAGCCACGGCTAGAACTCTGCCATTCCTGCTCAGTAACCTTCTCAGTTGTGAAATGCTTCCCCCTAATCAGAATGGTGACTCCTGTAGACTTGCAGTCATTACCTCCTGACAATAAAAATGGGCAGTATGCCCACAGTCTCACAAGCTGGCCGTACAAATGGGCTTAAGGAGCTTCACATTCCTATAGATGGCAGATGTCTCAGTTATGGGCTGAGAAGAAGCACAATGTGCCAATGCATCTAACCTGAGCCTTCAAACATTTGACATTCAAGGTGAACAAAGGCATTGCCATTGCTTCGACACTCGCTATCGGTGGCTGCGTTTAGAATACTAAGGGAGACGGGCCGAGTGATATTTCACTTAGTGGTTTGGGCCCCTGCAGGTCCTACTTCTTCTCCCTGTTTTCTTTTGAGGAGGACTTCTGCTTCTAGCAGTACTTGCCACATGTCATCTTCGTTTTCTTCCTGGGTTTTCTTTCTGCCAGTCTACCAATCTCCAGGAGTAGCCTTTGTCATTCCTCCTGGGGTTCTTGCTTCACTTCTGATGGGATGCCCCCATCTCTTCTTTTTCATCAGAGTCAATCGTGACATGGTTGTCATCATCCAGATTTGCCCTTTTTCTAAAATGATACCTCACTTGTGCGGGTGAGCCAAGGGCCTGTGACTGGGAAGGGACAAAAATATAGGGATTAAGGGTATAGCACAGCACATTCTAAGCACTACATTTTTTGAAAAATAAATGTTTATCCGATTCTGCATTGGACAGCCACACAAGTGAGGTATAATTTTACTCGGGAGACCAAGGGGAACGCTGGGTGGTAGAAATTTGTGCCGGCACAGCAATTCCCCCACAGAAATGTGAGAAAAATGTGATTTTTTAGCAAAATTTGAGGTTTACACTGGATTCTGGGTAAGAGAATCAATGCAAGCCACACATCCTTGGACTCCCCCGCGTGTCTAGTTTTCAGAAATGTCTGGGTTTGGTAGGTTTCCCTACATGGCCGCTGAGCCCGGGGACAAAAACGCAGGTGACCTTCCAACTAAACCAGGTTGTTTTGTGATTGATCATTTTTTATGCCTCTACAATACGTTTTGGGCCATTTTCTGTAACGGGCACTAGGCCTACCCTCACAAGTGAGGTACCATTTTTATTGGGAGTCTTGGGGGAACGCTGGGTGGTAGGAAATTTGTGCAGGCCCAGTGATTCCACAACTCTCCCACACACAAATGTGAGAAAAATGCAATTTTTTTAGCCAAATTTGAGGTTTGCTTGGGATTCTGGGTAGGAAAATGTTGGGGAACCCACACAAGCCACACATCCTTGGACTCCCCTGGGTGTCTAGTTTACAGAAATGTCTGGCTTTGGTAGGTTTCCCTAGATTGCTGCTGAGTCTGGGACCAAAACCGGAGGTGCCCCCCTTGCAAAACCAGGTAGTTTTGTGATAGATAATTTGAGGTTTGCTTGGGATTCTAGGTAAGAAAACATTGGGGGATCCACGCAAGCTTCACCTCCCAGGTGTCTAGTTTTCAGAACTGTCTGGGTTTGGTAGGTTTTCCTAGATAGCTGCTGAGTCTGGGACCAAAAACGCAGATGACCCCCTTGCAAAACCGGGTCTTTTTGTGATCGATCATTTTTGATGCCTCTACAATACGTTTTGGGCCGTTACCTGTTGCGGGCCCTTGGCCCACCCACCGAAGTGAGGTAGTATTTTTTTTGTGAGATCTGGGGGAATGCTGGATGGTAGGAAATTTGTGTGGGTTCGGTGATCCCATAACCTTTCCACACAGAAATGTGAGGAAAACATGATTTTATTTAGCTAGATTTGAGGTTTGCGGGGGATTCTGGGTAATAAAACATTGGAGTATCCACGCAAGCCACACCGCCAGGCAAGCGCCATCCATGCACACCTCCAGCCAAGTGCCATCCATGTACACCGCCAGCCAAGCGACAGACCACGCACACCACCAGCCAAGCGACAGTCCACACCCACTGCCAGCCAAGCGGTGGTCCACGCACACTGCCAGACATATGCCATCCACGCAGACCGCTAGCCAAGGGACAATACACGCACACTGCCAGCCAAGCACTAGTCCACACACACTGCCAGCTAAGCGCAAGTCCACACACACAGCCAGCCAAACGTCAGTACAGAGACCAGCAGCCGAACTCCAGGTCACACACACAGAAACATTTGCTACTGTCTAGTGGTTTTTGTGCCCCAGATGAGCCTAAAAATAACGCTGCTCTGAACCCAAGGGAAAGCAGAAGCAGCCAAAATGTGTTCACACAAAAAGGGGAGCAATGCCTGCCTAAGGAGCCGCTCCCTGACATGCCCATAAATATATATCTGGTGCATAGCGGGATTTCTGCTCCCCCCCGGAGGCAGATAGGGGCTATTGCCCCCATCTGCCCCACGGGGGGGAGAAAGACTGGGGCTATTTTTGGGGGAGGGGGCATTGGCATCGCCCACATCTTTTATTTACAAGAATCCCTGTTGTCTAGTGTGCTTTCTGCCCCCCGGTGGCAGATCGGGGGTAATAACCACCATATGGCCCCTCAAGGAAGGCAGAAAGACTGTCCCTTTTTTGTTTGGGGGTTCGGGGCTTTTGCATGCCCATTCTGGGCTGCCCCCACCCCTCTTTTAGATAGAAAAAAAATCCCTAGTGTCTAGTGTGCTTTCTGCCACCCCCATCTGCGCCCCAGGGGGGTAGAAAGACTGTGGCAATATTTTAGTGGGGTGGGGCATTATAATGCCCATTTAGGGCACCCCCACCTCTAAATGTGCGCAAAAAAGATCCCTGGTGTCTAGTGTGCTTTCTGCCCCCCCGGTGGGGCAATTTGGGGGCTACTGCCCTTATCTGTGACCGGCGGGGGCAGAAAGACTGTGCCAATATTTTTGAGAGGTGGGAGCATCATATAATGCCCATTTAGGGCATCCCCACCCCTAAATGTGCACATAAAAAAATCCCTGGTGTCTAGGGTGCTTTCTTCCACCCGGGGGGGGGGGGGGCAGAAAACCTGTGCCAATATTTTAGAGGGGTGGGGGCATTATAATGCCCATTTAGGGCAGCTCCCACCCCTAAATGTGTGCATAGAATAAATCCCTGGCGTCTAGTGTGCTTTCTGCCCCCCCCCGGACCAGAAAGACTGTGGCACTATTTTAAAGGGGTGGGTGCATCATATAATGCCCATTTATGGCAGCCCCCACCTCTAAATGTGCGCAAAAAAATCCCTGGTGTCTAGTGTGTTTTCTGCCCCCCCGGTGGGGCAGATTGGGGGCTACAGCCCTCATCTGTGACCAGGGGGGGGCAGAAAGACTGTGCCAATATTTTAGAGGGGTGGTAGCATCATGTAATGCCCATTTAGGGCAGCCCCCACCCCTAAATGTGTGCATAAAAAAATCCCTGGTGTCTAGGGGGCTTTTTGCCCTCGGGGGGGCAGATTGGGGGCTACTGCCTCCATCTGCACCCTGGGGGGCAGAAAGACTGTGCCAATATTTTAGAGGGGTATGGACATTATAATGCCCATTTAGGGCAGCCTTTCCCCTAAATGTGTGCAGAGAATAAATCCCTGGTGTCTAGTGTGCTTTCTGCCCCCCCCCCCGGGTGGTCAGAAAGACCATGCCAATATTTTGGAGGGGTGGGGGCATTATAATGCCCATTTAGGGCAACTGCCCTCATCTGTGACCCGGGGGAGGCAGAGAGACTGTGCCAATATTTTAAAGGGGTGGGGGCATCATATAATGCCCATTTAGGGCAGCCCTCACCCCTAAATGAGCGCATACATTTTTTTGGGGGGGGCAGAAAGACTGTGCCAATATTTTAAAGGGGTGGGTGCATCATATAATGCCCATTTAGGGCAGCCCCCACCCCTAAATGTGTGCATAAAAAGAATCCCTGGTGTCTAGTGTGCTTTCTTCCCACCGGGGGCAGACTGGGGGCTACTGCTCCCATCTGCGCTCCAGGGGGGGGGCAGAAAGACTGTGTCAATATTTTAGAGGGGGTGGGGGCATTATAATGCCCATTTAGGACAGCCCCCACCTCTAAATGCACGCATAAAAAAATCCCCGGTGCCTAGTGTGCCCTCCTGCGGCGATCCCCAAGCAGGGATCCACTAGGGAAGGGTACCATTGGAAAGGGGAGATTCTCCCCTTTCCAATGACACCTCTACCGTTTGCCTACGTGCTTGGGGGCTGAGCTAGCCCCCTGAGCATGTAGGCAATGAAACTGAAATGAGCTCATTTCAGTTTCGGTTTCAGTATGCGCCGATCGTCAGCTATGCTGTAACAAAAAAAATATCTCCGGCAGTTGGGGAAGCTCTTCCCCAGCTCCCAAGGCTCAAAGAAAAAAAAAATCCCTGCTGTACACAGCAGAGGGATTTTTGACTGCTTTGCCGAGGACGTAATGGTTACTTCCTTGGCCCAGCAGCACCGCTGCAGAGGACGTAACCATTACGTCCTCGGCACAGAAGGGGTTAATTGGCTCGACTTGTGGTGCATAAAGATGTTTGTGTTTAGGTTCTTTCTAGCTAGCCTTAGATTTCACAGCAGATCTCGTGACATACGTTACTTTGGTGTCTTTTTAAGCCTTCTGTAGGGGTTCATTGACAAAAAATATCAAGTACCAAAATATCTACATACAAAAATATCGATCTAAAAATATCGATTTTAAAAATATCGACTCCCTATACTCATAATTAAAATTACAAGAAAATCAAAAAATATAGTTTTCACTAATATAGTTGTCTAAAATATCGATTTTTAAATATGTATATACATTTAAATAATAAACATTAATTAAATTTAATAATAATACTAATATAATCAAAATAAAATATATTAATTTTTTTTTATAGAATGTAACCATTATTATTATTTACAAAAATTAAACAAATATATATATTAATATACATATTTTAATTACATATATCGAATTTAAAAATATGACTAAATTAATATTTGTATTTATATTATTTTGTAATACTATTTTTATTCTAAGACAAAAAATAAATTTATATACATATATCCAATAACATAAAATGTTTTAAAAATAACCCATTGTAAATACAAATAAAAAACTCAAACAAAACAAAAATGTAGTATTTACTAAAAATAAATACAATATTAAAAACATTAATAATTACAAATATTACAATTCTAAATAACCCAAAACATATTATAAATTTAAACAATATAATGTAAACTACAACATTTTAAAATTAATACATATTCTATTCCCACTACAACTTATAAATAGTAGGCAAAGGGCCTCATTTGGTAAATCGGACTGGCTTCCGACAGGCTCAAGGAGCCCATCAGCCAGTCGGAAACTGATCATAATCCCTATTCGACAGCGTTTCCGCCGTCGGGATTATGATGTCGGTTACTGACAGGCTTTCCATGTCAGGCTTTCCGACATGGAAAGCCTGTCGGAAAGCGACTTTGGGGGCCCCTAGCAGGGCCCCCCTCCTTCCGCAGCCTTTGGTTGTGGGCCCCCCTATAAATCCCTGTAAGTCCCACCATCGTGTGGCATCATGAGGTGCCTGCCACACGGTGGAGGGATTTACAGTAACTCTCATTATCATTTAAACAATTATTAAAATTACCAATATTTAATAATTATTGTAATTTTCTATACATCCTTCCTTATCCATACAAAAACCACAAAACACCCCCCCAAAAATATATATTGCACAATTTACATTATTAGGGGCTGATTACGATCTCGGTAGAAAAGCCTTTCCGACCGAGATCATTGGTTTCACTTTCGACCCCCTAATTACAATTTAGTCGGTCGGAAGTTAAACCGGCCGGTCATTCCAACTGGATTCCGACTTGGCCAGTTGAGACCTACTTGTAATCCATATGGACTTTTAACGCCGTACGGATTACTATGCTCGGTTTCCGGCAGGCTTTCCATGGGAAGCCTGTCGGAAAGTGAGTTGGGGGGCTAGCAGGGCCCCCTTCTGTTTGCGGTCTCCGGTTGGGGCATGTTGATCGCTGCATGGTATGGCAGGCACCCTGAGGTGCCTGCCACGCGGTGCAGGGATGAACACATCCTCCCATTTCCTTATGGGAGCTTGTGCTTTGGCCAGTTTACGGCCGTAACACATGCTCCCATAGGGAAATATGAGTTTGCGACAGCACCATGTGCGGTCGCATTGTAATTAGGCGGTCGGAACCGCCGACCAGAGTTCGGTCAGACCCATATCCGCAACAGTGTGTGTACGCCTGATATCGTAATAAGCCCCTTAATTATCAATTAAATAATAATTTATAATAATAAATCATTTTGAAATAATTATCATTATTTTACGTCCCACCCTCTACCCATACAAAACCCACAACCTGCACATTAAATTTAACTTTACAAAAATTAAGTATACAATTAACATAAATAATCATCAATTAAATAATTATAAATATTTACTAAATAATTATGAATAAATTATAATTATTTAACTTCCCACCCTATACCACTACAAAACACATAACCCACAACTCAAACTTAAAAAACCCCATTAATGAGACTATTTTCGTAAATAATTATAATTTAAATAATTAATAATAATTAAAAATTAATTATGAATTAATTTTAATTCATTTACTTCCCACACTATACCCCTACAAAACCCACAACTCGCACCTAAAACTTAACTTAAAACATTTATTAATTATACAATTAACATAAATAATTATCAATTAAATAATTGATATTAATTAAAAATATTAATTAATTAATTATAATTAATTTACTTCCCACCCTATACCCCTACAAAACCCACAAACCGACCTTAAAACAGAATTAAAATAATGATTAGTTATACAATTAACATAAATAATTATCAATTCAATAATTAATATTAATTTTAAAATATTATTAATATTTTTTATTAATTTACTTCCCACCATATTCCCCTATCAAGCCCACAGCAAGCTATAGTACTAAAAATAACAAAAAACTATTACATTACATTTAAAAACTACTATTAATTTACAAACCATATTAAAAAATGTACAATTTTTAAATAAACATTTTAAAACATATACAAATAACATATATATATATTAAAAATCACAAAAATAATTAAAAATCAATATTATTAACAACAATAGTTTTAACATCGATATTACCTTAAAATCGATATTCTTCTTCATGATTTCTTGCTCTCAATATTTCCGTGTCAGGATATTTCCAACTCGATATTTGTGTCAGTCGATATTATTGACTCGATATTTTGTCTCAACACCTTCCGTAGGCATGATCTAAAAACATTGAAAGTTTTCCAATAAGAGTTGGTTGCGAGATAAAGCAGCAATGTGTTGTTTCCGTCAGTGCGTATTTTTAATTCTTTAAATGCTGGAAGTAAATACTTTCCCATTAGGTCTTGACAGTTTGGGCAGATACACATTATGAGGCCTATTACGATGTAGGGCAGACTTGCGCCCGCCCGACACCGTCTCGGTGTGAGAACCGACCGACCATAGGTCGGCTGTTCCACACGCCCTGTTACGATGCAACCGCACATGGTGCGGTCGCAAACTCTAATTTCTCTATGGGAGATTGTCCTGTGGTCGGAAACCGGCCGCAGCACAAGCTCCCATTGAGAAATAGGAGTTTCTGTGAAACCCTGAACGGTGCCTGCCAGAGGGTGCAGGGATTTACAGGTGGGCACCATAGGTGCCCCACTAGGCCCCCAACCCGAGGCCGCTGATGGATGGAGGCCCTGGTAGGGCCCCCCTAATTCGCTCTCCAACAGGCTTTCCATGTCGCAAAGCCCGACATGGAAAGGCTGTCTGAAACTGACATCATAATCCCAACGCCGTAAATGCTGTCCTAAAGGGATTATGAATGGCCTACGACTGGCTGACTGGCTCCTTGAGCCCGTCGGAAGCCAGCAGAATGACTGGCCGGTTTAAACTCCAACCGCCTTCTTTATAATTAGGCGGTCAGAGTTTAAACCAAGGATGTTGGTCGGAAAGCCTCCGACCTGTGGTTTTCCCACCGACATCCTAATCGGCCCCTATGTGCTTTAGTGACAAATTTCTGTAGTTAGATAGCTTGCATGTCTTTGGGCGAAATTAGGTTTCTTGCATCACCACAGCGGGGCTATTTGTGACTGCTGCCAAAGCTCATTTCCACCACCTCACTGTGGTATAGTATATCCTATGAAAATACTTAAAGAATCAATCTCAATCGAGCCAGGATAATATGCTCCTGAGTCGCCATTTTAGCCTCCATCCCCTCTTCTTTCAGGTCGGATTCCCATTGCTCTCTTAGTCTGATCAGCGGGTCAGGGATGTTGCACACCAGGGACTTAATAAGCCAGAGATGCCTTTCCACTCTATGGCCACCATTGTAAGTCTGGCTTCCAGGGGGTTATACTCTGGGATCGTCCTGGCCTGCAGCTTGTATTTGTCTAGCGCATGACGAAGTTGTAAATAAAGAAAATATTGTGATTTACGTAAATCATATTTGTCTGTTAGTTCCTCGTCATGTGATCAGACTGCCAGACGTTCCCCAGTTTGGAAATTCTTAGCACGTCCAATTTCTGGAAGCCTTGGAACCCCGCTGATTCGGAAAACCACTTGACCATCCATAATGGTGTCTCCCTGGCGAGCACTCTATGCCACCCGATCCACTTCAATGTCACTCTCCAGCTACAGCCAAGTATGGCTGTAAGCTCCGGAAGGTCTGGGGGGAGGGCCTCCCCATACATCCAGGACCTTGCCTTAGAGTCTGATGGCCAGTTCCCCCCAGTCTCTAAATTTCCAGTCATTAATCGAGAGCAACTGAGCCACGCAATAATATAATTTCAGGTCCACTGCCCCAGGCTGTTGTCGTAGGGGATTGAATGCACTTCTTCTGAGAGACTCTTGGTGCTGACCCCCCCCAAATGTCATTGTTAATACTGTCCTGCAACTCAGTGAATCAGCGTGAGGGTACCTTAAAGGAGTAGTTCTGTAGGACATATAGCAATTGTGGAACAATCACCATTTTGCGAGACAACCCATCATACTCAGGGGGAGGGTGCTCCACTTGGCCAGATGTCCCTTGATTTTCCAGAGAAGAGGAGTAATATTGCTATCCCAGAATGCACTAGGGTCTCTATTTATGTACAACCCCAGGTATCTGAGTGACCCTGTTACATATCAGAGTTTCTGGGATGCCGAGGGTAGATCTGGTGGGGTGCCCAACAGTGGGATTATGGCTAACCTACCCCAGTTTACTCTCAGACTAGCTGCCGCTCTTTAGATCTCCAGCATGTGCATCGGACGTGGTGGGATTCATCGGTTCGGGTGCTGGATATATAACAGGACACCGTCCACGTATTGGGAGATTCGATCTTCCACATCACCCTCTCATCTCAGTCCCCAAATTTGGGCATTCATCCTGATCCATTCTGCCAGGGGTTCTATTACCAGGGTGAATAAAAAGAGGAGAGGAGACAACCTTGCCGGCTGCCCCTGCTAATGCAAAACTGTCGAGACAGGGTGCCATTGACACAGACTCTTGTCCATGGGTCAGTGATTAACAGCTTCAAATAGGCGGGGAAAGTTGGGCTGAAATCCATTCTTTCCAGTAGTACATGAAATAAGGGCCATTCAAAAGAATCGAAGGCCTTTTTGAAGTCCAATTGCATGAGGGCCGTGGAGCCTGAGATGCAGTCCAGGTGGACTAACACTATATACAGACTCCTACGGCAGTGCTGGATGCCCATAAAAGGCATAAAGCTGTTCTGGTCGTAGTGTACCAAGGACCTTATCTGTGGTACCACGGACCTTACCCGTGGGACCAGGTGGTTTGTGAGGGCCTTTGTCAGCAGCTTAGCCTCCACGTCAATCAAGGAGATTTGTCTATAGGATTTGCATTTGCAAGTGGCCTGTCTGGTTTGGTGAGGGCTACCACTGTGGCATCTCAGATACCGGCTGGGAGGAGTGCCTCCTTCCCGGTGCCTATTAACAAGGCGTGAAGGTGAGAGACCAAAGTAGATGCAAACCTTTTTAGGAAGTCTGTGGGAAGCCATTTGCACCTGGTGGTTTCCCAGGTTGCAAATAATGTAGTGCAGTGAGGAGTTCTCTTCCTCCGTCAGGGGCCTATCCAGATCTGCCCAGCTGTCTGGGGCGAACCGTGGCACTGCCAGATCTGAGACTATTAGGATCTGCAATTCCGCCTGGCTCACTGCCAGATCTGAGACTATTGGGTTCTGTAATTCCGCCTGGCTCAGCGGGATCGATCTGTACAAATGTTCATAAAATTGCGAAAGGTTTCAGCTATTTTGGATGCATCCTGAGTCGTCCCTGCCTGCCTGTGTGCATAGCTGAGGGACAAACCTATTTTCCAGAGATTTAGTAGCAAGTCTATGGATCAGCTTTCCCGCTTTGCTCCAGAATTCGTACAGTCAATTTTGCATGTCTGTTAGGGCCGCTTTGACTCCTCCCAGCATCTTCTGTTTAAGGGACTCTCTTGCCGCCCTGAGGAGGTGGGGGTAATCTTCCTCCCTCATCTGGAAATAGAGCCTTTCCATCTCTCTGAGTTTACCCTCCAGTGCCAGAATGTCCTCCTCCCTTTCTCTTTTCCTACTGGCTATAAAAGCAATTATTTTCCCCCTGTGATCCCCTTTCATGGCCTGCCACATTATCACAGGAGATATATCTGGGGTGAAAGAACCTCACAATGGAAATCAAATTCTTCTTGTGCATAGTAATGGACCTTAAAATCATTCAGTGACCCTACATTCAGACCCCAATATAAGTTTGGCCTACGTGATTTCAGCCACATGTCAATATCTATTGGGAAGTGATCGGACAATATCCTTTGGTGAATCCCCTGACACCTTCAGTATAGCAGAGGAGGGGAGGAAAAAGCAGTCTAACCGTGAGTGTGATTTGAGAAGGTAAGAAGAATGCTGTATACGGCTTGTGGTTAAATGTACAAGCATACAGTCCTGTGCTTGCCTCGTGCCTCCAATGCGGTAGAACCCTAGTTCTACTGGGTTTCATACAAACGTTGGTGGGGAGAGTTCTGTGTTGGATAGTTGAATACTGGCCTGCGCAGGAGGAGCTGCTTACGACTGTTGTTCATCAAAATAAATCCACTTACCTCCATCCACCTGGCGTGAAGAGTCTAATTTCCTTTATAACAAATAATAATTCCCATGCAGCTGGGTTATGGATCCCCCATATATCGCTGAAGCCAAGAAAGTCAGCCCAGGATGCCAGGGTCATTTGTCACCCTTCGCTCTCCCCATCTCGTGTGTCCATTTGTGGGTGCATAATTTCGTTGAAGTCGCCCCCAACTATAAGCCCCCCTAGTGGGGGCCGCCACAATAATTCTCATCAGTTCAGTTATCAAGGCCCCCCACAGAGTGTAGGGGAACATATGTGTTGACAACAGTTCACGGTCTCCCAAACAGGGAGCCCGATAACAATACGTACTGACCCAGTGTGTACTGGATAATGTCTGTGACCACTAAAAGGAAGCTTTTATGCCGCAGGGTAGCCACCCCTCCATATCCACTAGTAAATCCAGTATGATACACCCAGTTGAAGCCATATCGGAACAAAAAGGTACATTTGTGCCAAAGCAGATGAGACTCCTGCTAAAGGAGGACCACTGGAGCCAAACTATGCACATATGTAAGGATTGTTCCCTGCTTAACGTTATCCAGCAGGCCATTTACTTTCCATGACACAATCTTACAGTGTATATTGATCTATGGTACAGTCATGGTGGATAGTCAGTCATGTGTGTCTGAAACATAGGGGAAGAGAACTGTGTGCAGCACCTGTGTGTAGCAAAATCAAAACAACCGAACCCCCAAACAACCCACCTCCACTCTCCACCAAATACTTCAGTTCTGGAAGCATCTCTCACCCAAAAAGCCAACATACCCATTAGAAATGATAACCGAACATAAAAGACAAATATCAAAGTCTGATTTAACGGGGTAACTGTCCGCTTGGTGCAGGAGCAATTGAGCCCCAGACAGCCACATTAAAACCAATGTTAGTAGAGCAGAGATCATGAGTTGGGCCAGAGCCCTGGAAAAGGCACCACGGCTCCCGGTGGGCAAATGAAGGCCCAGCCGCAAAGAGAGTCTGTTCTCTGGCCTTGGGAAAATCCATTGAATGAAGCAGTCTCCCACGTCTATCACAGGTCCGCTCCCATCGATGGCGTCCCCTCTCACGGAGTCTCTACTGCCTGCCTTCTCTCCTGGGGCGGCCTGTCCACCCTCAGAGCAGTGGTGGATCCACCCACATAGTTAGCAATTGCTTCTTCTCGGCTGCCCAGGCCCATGTCATCTCCGGTCTTTCAAAGAATGGTGATTTGCCGTGGAACAGCCCTTTGAATTGAGCAGGGTATATAAGTGCATATTGAATGTTCATGGCCCTGAGTTTCTTTTTCACCTCCAAAAAGGGTTTACTCATGAGCTGTATCTTGGCAGTGTATTCTGGGAATAACATCACCTTAGAGCCTGAACAGCGAATATCTTGTAGGCGGATGGCCTGCCATAGTATAGCATCCCTGTCAGTATAGTCTAGTGCCTGCATGATGATGGGCCAGGCAGGCACCCAGATGGCAGTCTTGGACCAAGTGCTCTGTGATCTATCTAGTATGAAGCAGGAAGACAGCACCCTGCCCGGGATCTATGCCTTAAACTAGTCTGTAAAGAATTTCTCCAGTTGCTGACCCTCTGCGCCCTCCGGAAAACCCACCAAATGCAGGTTATTTCTGCGTGATCGGCCCTCGGCATCCTCCATACAGTGCTGTCAGTTCTTTCAGTCTTTGGAGCTCCCATCTTTCAGAGAGGAGATGTGCCCTTCTGCCTCATTGGTCCTCACTGATAAATTCTGTAGGTCCTGGCATAGGAAGGAGACCTCCACCCCACCCTACCAATCTTGACATTGAGATCTTTGTGGGTATCCTTAATCACCTGAAGTATAGTGGCCAGTGAAACCATCTCCTCCTGCGGCTGGGGAACCAGTTCTTGCACCCTGTCCCCTGCTGTACTTAGAGGTGTCACTAGTTTGGCATACTTGTCTATTCAGCCCTGGCCCACCGTTGCCTTGTCTTTCATAATTTTAGTGGTTCAGGTCAACAGACTCCAAGGTGTAAGCCCCTTTGTGTTTTGGTCTCTCCCCCAGACCGCCGTTCCCCAGTCACCATCCTCAACGCCTCAGATTCAAAACCCCAATGTGTTTCCCTGCAGTCCTCTGGTGGGGCTCAGCCAGCATGGAAGGTGGGCAGTGAGGGGGCCCCTTTCTCCGGTCTTACCTCTCCATGCACCAATACAGGATGCTGGCTCTGTATATACTACACCAAAATGAGGTATAGTGTGCACAGAGTCCAGAGGATCCCCAGAGGTATAGCAGAGGCTAAAGTAGATAATACCATACTCTCTTTTGTGGTAGTGTGGTTGAGCGGTCAGGCTTATCAGAGGGTAGTGTTAAGCATTTGTTGTACACACTCAGGCAAGGAATGTTGTCACACACTCAAAGACTGAATCCAGACCAATTGATTGTATAAAAAGTTGTTACTTTGTAATTTTTTATCACTAGAACCAAGATTTACTTAGTAGCAGGTAAGTGATACTTTCAATACAATAATTTAAAAAATACGGTGTGTACTGGTTTTGTAGAAGCAGACAAGTTATTCTGCAGTAGAGAAAATGAGTTGTAAACTCTTTAGAATACTTGTAAATACTTTAGATTACTTTTTAGTTACTGTTCCGTTCCTTTTCTAGTTTAAGGCAAAACAAACAAATAACACAGTCTAGGCCCTACAGTACATTAGTAAGCAGGACAACTCATTTGCAGACAATAAGTTACTTTGTTGCCATACAAAACAGAGTCAACACTTGGAACATTTTTCAGAGAAAACCACATCATGCAATCCTATGGGAAAAACGAAGTTAGCAATTTCAGGAATGCAAAACGACCTTTGGTGTGGTCCTTTTGGGGGTAGAACCAAGGGTCCCCATGGTTTAATTCTGCACTCAAGGTGCACCACCAGCGGCACTATGGCAGCCAGGTGCAGTGTACAGGGGTACCAATGCTAGTCAATGGGAACTAGGGGCACATCCGTTGGAGGCTGCTCATGGGAAGGTAAAGCGGCCTTGGAGGGCAATCTTCGGGAGTTAAGGTAAGCACACAGGGGGGCCCAAGACAGCACCAAACCCACACCACCAGCATCACACGGGCGGCCGGGTGCTGGGTGCTCACACAGTGTCGGACGGCCAATGTTACCCTATGGAGATCGCCGGTTCCGGTTTCAGGCTGCAGGTTCAGACCAGGTCTCTTCGATGGAACCAATAGCCAGAGGAGGAAGTTGAGATGCCAGACGACGTTGGGACACCGCTGGTTCTGGTCACCAGGAGGCAGGGCCGTAGGATGTAGTTGTGTATTTGGATGTCGGGTTTCTCCTTACCGGGAAGGTCACTGTCGAGGGGGTAGTTGTGAAGAGGCTGCAGGCGTCGACACACAACATTGGAGGTGACACCCCTCTATGGTCTGGAGGTCAGGACCGCTGGGGAAACACTTCAGGACCAGTGGACCCTCTGGACACGGGTCGTAGATGGCGGGGCAGAGGTAAGTCCTGGAGCAGGGTTTCTTGGGTTTGCAGGGTCTTGATCTTCTTTTGTGGACAGGGCCGCTGTCCTCGGGAGTCTCAGTCTTTGTTGAAGTGGGGGATCAGTCCTCACCAAGTCTGGAGGTCGCTGATCCTTTTTGGAGTTGTTATTTTCTTCGCAGGGTATTCGGAGATGCAGGCAGGCTGGTAGGGATAGGGCCAAGTCAGTTGGGCCCGGAGTCTTCACTGCTGCGACGTCTTCGGGTTCCAGTCTTCGTAGGTCATCAATACTGAAATCCTGGTTTCAGGGCTGCCTCGTAACTCCTGTATTTAGGGGGGGGTTTAGGGGTATAGAGGTAGAAGGCAATGGGCTACTGGCCTTAGGGTGACTACACCCTTGGTGATCTCACCTCACATCGGGGAGTGAGCACATTCCCTAACCCTGATTAAGGGATGACCCCCATCAGCAAGATGGTGGGCACTGAGGAGTGGGCGTCACCTCGCATCCCTCACCTGAGGGGTGGAGTTGGCAGAGGTGGGTACACCTCCTGGGCTTACTAAAGTTTCCCACCTGTCTTCCAGCCGAAAAGGGGGTGAGACAGGAAGGGGGCCGGCTCCTGATAGCAGGAGAGGCTGGGGTTGCGTTGCAAAAGCGGCAAGGCCTTTGAAGCTCCCCTGCCACAGATGGCTCTTCGTGAACTGGGGGAGGTGTGAACACCTTCGCCCAGGAAAGGCTTTGTTTCTGGGCCCTGGGAGTGAACGCTCCCACCCCAGGGGTCCAGAAACCTGTCTGGTCAGTAACCCACCAGTGGTTGGTTTGGTTCAGGGGTCCCCTCTAGAAGGGACCCCAGAGTGCATGGAATAATAAATCTGACACTGTAATCAGTGCAGGTTTATTATTCTGAGATGTTTGATACCAAACATCCCAGGATTCAGTAAAGCCATTATGGTGCTAGGAAACTCGTAATGACCAGTTTCTAGACCATATCCTCAGGATGGCTTTACTGGGCATTTATAATATCCAAGAATGGCCTTAGATATTATATGGACCTGTCTGCTCATGCAGATAGGTCCTCACATTAGGTATAGGGCACCCTGCCTGAAGGGTGACTTACCTAGACCTCATGCAGTGCTGGGCAGGCATGGTGCCATGTTGAGTTTTCACTTTTAGCTGCACCACAACACGCAGGCTGCAATGGCAGTGGTGCATGTGTGTGATGAGAGGTCCCTGAGGGTGGCATAATACATGCTGCAGCCCTCAGAGGTTTTTCCATGGCTACCATTCCCTTGGTACCATAGGTGCTCCTTACAAGGGACTTACATGTAGGCCAGAGTTGTGCCAATTGTGGAAACGGGCAGGCCCTGGGAACCTGATTGGCAGGGACCCAGGGCACACTCAGTCACAGTGCATCAGAAATCTGGCAACAAGTGAGGGGGGTTACTGCAACAGAAACCCACTTTCCTACAAACACCATCGGAACCCACCACCTACACAGGGTCTCTCTCCGAGCCCGTGAGGATGTCAGCCCTGTTGCTGGATACCTCGTGGCAGTCCCACCCAGCCTCAGGGCAACAGTTGCTGCCGCAGCTGGACAGCACAGCCCAATGCCCAGTGAGGGGTGGAACAGCACCGCTGTCTGCATGTAGCCAATCTGGATCACCAAGGTTTCAGCAGCTGGTCATGAATCAAGAGGAGGGGGGCCGCCTGACACCCTTGGCCCCCAGAACCAGCCAGAGCAGCCTCAGCAGGACCCCGGTCATGTCGGCTACACTCCCCCAATCCACCAGGGAGGGCACTAGGGTGTTCGCTGGAGGCTCCTACCCCTCCGCACGCAGGGTCCACAGCAGGAAGGAAAGCCTGCGCACAGCATGCGCGGCTCCGGGCCTCTACAAGTCAGGTGCTTCCCAGCTCGATCCACCCGCCAGGCCTTTACGGTTGTATCAAACTGCAGGCTCCACAGGGGTTGACAGAACCGCAATCGTTGGAGAGGTGGAAGTCCCATCCAGGACGTCCCTCTCCGCCCCCCAGCAAGCCGCATGTCAGGTCTGCTAATATAATATTGGATTAAAAGACAGACGTACTGCCTGGAGGTGCCACCTATTATTTAGGTCCTTCTCACTAGGCAGTGCATGTGTTGTCTGTTGCGAGAGTATTGCTAGCTTACAGAAGTCTTAGTGCCTGTCTATTGTTTTGTATGGCTTGGCTTCATTATCACTCTCATTTGCTTACTTCTTGTTCATTAGCATGCGTGGGCTGTCATTCCTCTTCTTGTGTTTGTCCCTCCCCTGGAGCAAACCAATCCCTTTTCAGTTGCTACTTTTTTTATGTGTCTTTTAGGCACTAGACAAGAGTGCGTCTTTTTTCCAGCTGTCTCCCTCGTGTACTTCTCCCACTCTACCGCGCTCGCTTGTGTTGCTCATGTGCGTCTCACCCACCCTCCTCTGTGACGTTCTTGTGGGCTTATCCCCCCCATTACTTTTCAACCCAAGTGCTTCCCCCCACTCCACATTGCGACCTCTCTCGTCTGTTTGCTCCCCCCAAACTCCTCTCTCCATTTGCTTTCCTGTCTGTGTCTTCCATGTTCCTTCCCTTCACCCATAACCTCCGTGTTTCTCCACCGATGCCCATGTGTTACTTCACCCCCCACCCTCCAGTTGCTTCTCCAGTCCTCTCTGATTCTGCCTCCCTCTGTGTTACTTACCCGCACCCCCACTTCTTTTGTTTTCATTTTTGTTTACCAATCCAATTCGTATTGGCAAACGAAAAAATAATAATAATCTTGCATCATTTTTGTAGGCACACGTGCTTGGTGTGTGCGCATACAAAACCACGCATCACAGGCTTTTTCTCCCCTGTTTTGAAAGCAATGCTGCACAGTATCAGAGATGCTGCACAGTCTCAGGGATGCTGCACAATCTCAGAGATGCTGCACAGTCTCAGGGATGCTGCACAATCTCAGAGATGCTGCACAGTATCAGAGATGCTGCACAGTCTCAGGGATGCTGCACAGTCTCAGAGATGCTGCACAGTCTCAGGGATGCTGCACAGTCTCAGAGATGCTGCACAGTATCAGAGATGCTGCACAGGATCAGAGATGCTGTGCAGTCTGGCTAGAATAACTTGCAAAGCCAATAGGTCCCAAAGGCGAGATGTTCTGCCATTGTTTTTATTGACTGCCCTGTAGTAGTGCTCGTGGTCCAGGCCTTCAATGTCTGAGCGAGGAGGAGAGCCGAGCTCGGCTAGTTGGCCAACCCACCAGCCTGCTGCTGTGCTGAGTGTCTGGGTGCCCAGCAATTTTTAGGGGTTGATAATAATAATAACGGTGACATAAGGTTAATTCGTTTGCTGGAGAGACCTATTTTTTGTCTAGTCACAGTTGCATTTAGTCATAAACTAGCAAAGGGAGTTAATATGCATGCTGCAAAGCACTACTTGTAACGTGCAGATCACAGATTTGTATTGTATGTAAACCACTCAGTGGTTACTTCTTTTATCACCGAGATCCCTTTGTTACCTGCAGTTAATAAATCACAATCCTCTGACATAGCACAGTCAGCTATGACCCAGCATCAAGGAGCTGCATGCAAACTACAAGGCATAGATTTGGAACCTTGGCCCAGATTTACCCATGCGTTGTGCCGGGTTTGCATACTTTTGCAATGCAAACCTGATGCAAACTGATTTACTGACATTTACTATCCAACACAAATCAGGATTTGCGTTAGATAGATTTGCAATGTAACACATAGTTGCACTATGTGCTGCTATGCGCTACTTTGCATCAAGAGGGCATTCCATGTGTGTTACATGGGCGGTCTCATGCAACCACCCCTGGGTTTTGGGTTTCACTATTTACAAACATTTGTAGCCAGGGATTTGCACAAAAAGATTTTCCTTTCTCCTTGTTTTTCCTGCTTTGCATGTGTATGCCATTGTAAAGCACACATAAAAAGCAAGAAAAGTGTGTAAGGATAATTTTGTACTGAAAGGGTCCCCTTCCAGTGCAAAACCTATTCCTAGAATGCACACACCCTTGTACTATAGTGCAAGGGTCTGTGCTTTGGTGCATTGCAGCCAAAGTTTGCCAGCGCAGGCAGCGAGGAAAACACTGCCATATCTTAGTATAGATGCCGCAGTTCTGCTTCCTCCCTTTCATGCAACGCGTCACAAAGGAGATATCTTCCTGCACAAAAACAATCCTCCCCGTAGGGCAGGGAGAGAGCTGAAGAGCTTCATATCTTAGTAGATGTGGCACTTTTCAGCTCTCGCTCATTCACGCAGCGCAGAGCAGCAACGTGCCTTGCTGCACTGCGTTGCGTGAATTCTAAGCAAATATGCCCCAAATGAATATGTGCTACTTACAAGGAAAAAGGCGACTTTATCAAACACCTTAGTGAAAGAGGGCCAGCGGCTTTTCAAGTACCTACCTATTGCTGTGGAAAGTGATAGGCAAGATATTATAGATATCTATAGAGAAGCGAAGAAAAGATTGGAAAAGAGTTTTGCAAAAGACACTACCATAGTGATGTGTACGTTTAAATGTCATACCCACTCTCAGAGAATGGGGGAAACAGTGCATTAGTTTATCTGAAGATTGTGGAAATTGTCTGCTAAGTGCCATTTTGGTGCAATGGCAGATGAATTAATTTGAAAATCAACTGACTGTTTAATGTAGGAGCAAAATGATGAAGGAGAGACTTTGGGCAGCAATCCTCCCGTAAGGATGCCATAGCAAAAGCTAGGGTTGTAGAGGAATCAGACTATCGCATGTGAAAAGTGGGGGGGAAATATAATAAGTACACTGTAAAGGTTTCATGCTTGGATAGGAAGAATATAATAGAGGGAACAAAAATGCTACATCTACTATTAATAGTCTGAAGCAAGTTAGTAAAAGCTGCAGTAAGTGTGTGAGCAGTTTTTATAATTCGAATGCAAAACATTGTTTTGGATTGGGAAAGTAGTGTAGGAAATGTGGATGCAGGGAAAGTGTGGAAATTGATAGAATTCTATGTGTAGGTAGGAAATGTGGATGCAGGGAAAGTGTGGAAATTGATAGAATTCTATGTGTAGGTAGAAAAGACAGTTGTGCAGGTAGATGGTGCAGATCAAATGCAGAATTTAAAATCAGTAGGACTGTTCATCTCATGGTCAATTTGGGTTTGCCATATACCATCATTGCTAGAGACTACTCAAGTCGGAATGGCCACAACTTTGCCTTCTTCCCAAGGTTATAAACTCAGGTGGCTATCAAGGAGAGAAAATTGACATAATTAGGTACATGTTAAAAAAGTAAGAATTTCAAGAAAGATATGTGGAAGGGAAGGTATCTGTAGCCAAAAGTGGACTCTAATCTTGGAATGCGAACATCAATATAAAATACATATAATCATCAGCCCCAGGGCTCCAAACCAGGTTATGGTAGCCGAAGACACCACAGTAGCTGAAATTGTGTGTGGGGGTCATGGAGTGGGAGGGCAAAAGAGGTATTTTCCAGCAATTTGGAACAATTAAGTGGCTATGTTCATAGGATTTTGGTCAAACCTGATGCTGTACATGTTCATCATAAACTGAGACGGATACTGATCGTGGTTAGGCAATAAGTGACAAATATATTCCAAGATATGGTTAGAGAAGGTGTCATTGAACCCATAGAAACTTCTAATTGGATTTCTCCTCAAGTTATCACAGAAAAATCGGATGGTAGCCTTAGATTCTGTGCCGACCTTTGCACTGTAAATCAAAACATTATTTTGGGATAACTATCCTCTACCAAATATTAATAAATTGATATTGTTACTGAAGGGAGGCAAGTTTTTTAGTAAATTAGACTTTAAGGGGGAGTGGGCACAGAGGCAAAGCTGGCGGATGTGTTTTTGAAATGATCAAGACCTCCTCCACCATCCGTCCACATTCATAGGCCTGCGTGCTGCTCTGGGGGTCGACCTAGCTTCAGTGCCTCCTTGGTGCCCCCCCCCCACTGCCACTGCCATTGGATTGGAGAAATTGCAGACAAGTGCCCCGCCATGAGGAAAGTACCGAGGAGGTGACCACTCATGATGGAGGCGGCCCATTAAGTGGATCAGGTCCTGCACACAGTGGTGCCTGCCTGGAGGAGTGCAGCTGGACATGTGAGTGGAGATTGTGATCGGCTGTCCCCGCTGGGGAGGTGAAGAACTGGAGCACAACTCCTTGGTGGGCCAGCGGCAAGAAGAAAGTGGTTATTGGCTCTGTATACTCTGCCCTTCGCTGATTCGGGGCTCCTGGGCCCATGGACCGGGTGAGTGCCTGGTGCCCGCTGACACTTCCTCCCCCTCGCACTGAAGGCACACCTGTGAGGGGACCCACTTCCATAGGAGTCCCTGTGAAAAACTGGACCTCTGTGCCATTTACCTCGATTGCTCGTGCTGCCTCTGGTTTGGATTCTTGGGCTAGGGGGCTGGGTGGGCCCTTGGAATTTGAAGATGCAGGTGCTGGATGGAAGGAGGGTTACCTTAACTCATGCAAAACACACAAGATGATGGACGGAATGTTGCACATTGGCAAACATTCACCCCCAGTCACAGATCTGGGTTTAATCCATCGTTATTTTGCTTCACCACGCCACCCCAGTTCAGACATAGCCATATGCAAATCAGTCTTGACCCTGTGCCTCATGGGAACAGTCCAGACCGAACTGCCAAGCCATGTCTTCCCTGGACCGGAATCAAGCATCCTAGGACCGGTTTCGGGCTTTCAGCCCTCATCAGCCAGGATAGCTTGACTCCAGTGGTGCAGTGAGCACGGGACCCACGTCTGGGCATACCCTTCCCACTTAGGGCGAAATGCAAAACACACAAGATGATGGACGGAATGTTGCACATTGGCAAACATTCACCCCCAGTCACAGATCTGGGTTTAATCCATCGTTATTTTGCTTCACCACGCCACCCCAGTTCAGACATAGCCATATGCAAATCAGTCTTGACCCTGTGCCTCATGGGAACAGTCCAGACCGAACTGCCAAGCCATGTCTTCCCTGGACCGGAATCAAGCATCCTAGGACCGGTTTCGGGCTTTCAGCCCTCATCAGCCAGGATAGCTTGACTCCAGTGGCGCAGTGAGCACGGGACCCACGTCTGGGCATACCCTTCCCACTTAGGGCGAAATGCAAAACACACATGATGATGGACGGAATGTTGCACATTGGCAAACATTCACCCCCAGTCACAGATCTGGGTTTAATCCATCGTTATTTTGCTTCACCACGCCACCCCAGTTCAGACATAGCCATGTGCAAATCAGTCTTGACCCTGTGCCTCATGGGAACAGTCCAGACCGAACTGCCAAGCCATGTCTTCCCTGGACCGGAATCAAGCATCCTAGGACCGGTTTCGGGCTTTCAGCCCTCATCAGCCAGGATAGCTTGGCTCCAGTGGCGCAGTGAGCACGGGACCCACGTCTGGGCATACCCTTCCCACTTAGGGCGAAATGCAAAACACACAAGATGATGGACGGAATGTTGCACATTGGCAAACATTCACCCCCAGTCACAGATCTGGGTTTAATCCATCGTTATTTTGCTTCACCACGCCACCCCAGTTCAGACATAGCCATATGCAAATCAGTCTTGACCCTGTGCCTCATGGGAACAGTCCAGACCGAACTGCCAAGCCATGTCTTCCCTGGACCGGAATCAAGCATCCTAGGACCGGTTTCGGGCTTTCAGCCCTCATCAGCCAGGATAGCTTGACTCCAGTGGCGCAGTGAGCACGGGACCCACGTCTGGGCATACCCTTCCCACTTAGGGCGAAATGCAAAACACACAAGATGATGGACGGAATGTTGCACATTGGCAAACATTCACCCCCAGTCACAGATCTGGATTTAATCCATCGTTATTTTGCTTCACCACGCCACCCCAGTTCAGACATAGCCATATGCAAATCAGTCTTGACCCTGTGCCTCATGGGAACAGTCCAGACCGAACTGCCAAGCCATGTCTTCCCTGGACCAGAATCAAGCATCCTAGGACCGGTTTCGGGCTTTCAGCCCTCATCAGCCAGGATAGCTTGACTCCAGTGGCGCAGTGAGCACGGGACCCACGTCTGGGCATACCCTTCCCACTTAGGGCGAAATGCAAAACACACAAGATGATGGACGGAATGTTGCACATTGGCAAACATTCACCCCCAGTCAAATTGTCAAAAATAAGTTTATTATGACCAATTGGTCTTTAAACTACATAAAACACCATAAAACAACTAAAATACAATAGGTTAAAAATTATAAAAACACCATAAAACCGGATTGGGCTACTATAACAAGTTCATTATTTCTTTGTCTCATAAAACTTGTTCCCCTAGTATCAGTTATCATAAAACAATTCCAGGTGCATAAAAATCCAGCATTTAGTAACTTCGTTAAACAACTAAAATTGTCCAATTAACTCTGTTTGTCACTCCCTTGTCCACTCTTTCATTCCCTATTCCATAAGTAATCTCTTTACAGCTTGGATAAACTTCGCCAATGCAATAGCAATGTCAAGGAACTGCATATCAATAAGAAGTTCGATTGCTTGCGGCCTTGACCTTATACCATATTTTAAAAAACTGGCCGTAAAAACAATCGCCGTAGAGTTAACAGTTTTTGACAATCCATTAAAATATGAACACAAGAACATTTTACTCCCATTCCGCATGTACATTTACCATCACCATCCATTAATATACTTTTTATTTTCCCATTTGTACGTGCAGGATTGATGCCTACTCTCACCTTTAACAGTTCCATTCTCAACCATTGATTTGGTAGGGTGTCTAAATACGGGTACCAGTTATCATTTCTCCAGCTATTTAACATAAAATGCACAGACTCTTTTTGTTTCAAATAATCCATATCAATTTGTCTAGATTTTTCTTTTCCCAAGATTTTTAGAACACTCATCCGTTCTTCAATAAGTAACGACTCCGGGTCAATTCTCACCTTTAAATTGTCACAAATGGAGTGGAATTTCTTTCTTGTTACTTTTGCCCACTTCAATTCACTCTGTTGGATCTCCCTCATACACCAACATGCCACTTTCTCCTCCTTACTTGACCCTAGCCGTTTCCAAAATCTACATAAATTAACTTGGACCTGTATGTTCCATGCTAGCAAATCTAGTTCTAACCTAATGGCCTGTATCATAGATGAGCTGGGCAATGACAGGAGGGTTTTTAAACATTTCCCTTCCTCATTGTCCCAAGAGCATTTCCCCCTAAACACAAAATTTCTGCTCCGTATTGCATCTGAGGGGGATCATAGCATTGAAGGCCTTCAACACAGGTCTGTGCGACATAGCACCATAATTACTGTTAAATTTTTTCAACCCACATACTGCAGCTAAACCTTTTGTTTTCTGGGCCTGTAAATGTATACCCCAATTTAAAGCTTTATCAAACCATATTCCCAGGTATTTGTATTCATTAACAATTTCTAATTTTGTTTGCCCCAGGAACCAACTGCATTTTTGGTCTCTCTTTCCAAAGCACAATATTTTAGTTTTTTCCATATTTACTGTTAGATGTTTGGATGAGCAATATGTATTAAATGCATTTAACTTTCTTTGCAGGCCTAGTTCTGTTTGATCAAGGATAACTAAGTCATCTGCATACAATAGGCAGGGCAAATGCTTCCCATTTACCTTTGGGCTTGCCCTCTTTTGATCATTAAGGAGGATGGCAAATCAGCGAGAAAGATTGAAAAAGAAGAGGTGCCAATTCACAGCCCTGTCTTAGGCCGTTATTGATTACTATCTCATGAGTCAAACCCCCTACTGTATCTTTGATCACCTGTGCCCAATTCTCACTATGCAGCTCTTGGATGACTACTAGGAGTTCTTCTGGGATATTATATCTTTTAGCGTCTCCCATAGGCATCCTCTATCTACCAGATCAAATGCGGCCCGGAAGTCAACAAAACAGCAGCACAATTTACCTTGCTGTTCTACCGACTTCCGAGCCACTGCCCACAAGGCGAAACAATGATCGAGGGTTGAGTGCCCCTCCTTAAACCCTCCCTGTTCTACCGGGACAATCGCTTGTAACTCAACCCAGTCCTTCAGTCTGCCCAGAATTATTTTGGAGAACACTTTCACACCAATATCTAGCAGATTGATTAATCTATAATTCTTTGGGTCCTTTCTGTCCCCTTTTTTATGTAAAGGCCTGATTACCGCTCCCCTCCATGATTTTGGGATAGTCCCTGTGGTTAGTACTGCGGTAAACATCTTTGAAAAAAATTGGGCCCACCAATTTAGCTCTGTTTTAATTATAACTGCAGGTAAGTTATCTGGCCCTGCAGCACGGGTTAAATTTAATTTCCTAATGGTGTTCTTCACATTTTCAAGGGAGCATAAGGGAATTAGATCTTTTACTACCTGCCGCATGGGAGTTCTTTCCTCACTTAATACTGTCCCATTACCAGCCATATATAATTGGCTTAGGTGCTCCTCCCAGGATGCCTCATCAACTTCACAGCTCAAGGTTCCCGGGGATCGACCCGCCGCGTCTTGAATCAGCTTCCAGAATCCTTTAATATTTTTAGTTTCAATTGTTTCCAGGATGGAGTCCCAACATTTTTCTTTAAAGCTCCTTTTCTTGGCTCTCACTAACATTTTATATTCTTTCCTCAATTTTAACAAATTATTGTAGCCCTTCTGATCATAGCTTAGCCTCATACTTCTTTCTTCTCTCCTCAGTATCTTTTTTTCCCTCTACATACAGAATCAAACCAGCCCATTTGCTTTCTACCTCCCCTTTCAAAATTTTGCCACCCTTTTCCATCTTTTTTAGGTTGACACGGAGGCATTGTACTACCTGGGAGATTTTTTCTTCAAACCATAGGACCCTCAAATTCCCTACTACCTCAAAGGATAGATTTTGTTGAAATCTAGCTAATTTTGTTATATATTCATCAGTTAGTTTTGTGGTCAATCGTTTAGGGTAATCCATTGGTTGCGGTAGAACTTTTCCACAGACTCTTGGGGGGCTCTTACTATTTCACAATAGAGTGGGTAATGGTCGCTTTCTTTACACTTAATTACCTTAAACATTTTTACTAAGGCAAAATTCCATGCATGTACAAAGCAGTAATCTATGGGACACAATTGATTGCCTCTTCTAAATGTTTGCACCGCAGGTCTATCAAATTCAGATCTGCCATTTAAACTAATTAACCCCTGTGCCCCTAAGAAGTTCCCTAGAGCTTCATCTTGCGTGTTCATTTTACAACTAGGATAAAGAGCCGGCATTATCTCATATGCTTTTAGAATTTCCTTCAGCCAAGGATCCAGCTTTTCGGGATTTAACTTATGATTAAAATCTCCCGTAATAATTAGGAAATCCTTACCATATTTATCATTTAGGGATTTCATTTCATCTTTAAAGAGCCCCATTTCTTTTACATATTCTTCTTGGGAACCCCACTGTATATATATATTTACCACAATCACATGGTCATTTAGCCTTCCCGGGCCCTGTAAGCGTACCTCACTGGCCAGCATCCATTTACAAGAAGTATTTATCAGAGTCACCTTATTTACTGTTCTTGTAGAAATTAGTGTCATAATCCCACCAGATGAACGCCCAAATCTTGTTTTAGAGGCGACTTTATTAATCTGGGTACAGCCTTCAACTACGAGGGTACTGTCGCATAGCCAAGTCTCTTGCAGACAAATAATATCGGCCTGTCGTGAAACATTTTTTACACAATCAATCTTTATTTGTTCTTTAAAACCATTGATGTTCCACGAAATTATTCTTAGTCTATGCGACGACCCATTTCCCTAATCTATTTCGCTGAGATGGTTAGACACATTTAATGCCCACCAAGATGGATTTAAGTCGCTATCCTCTATACTCCAATTTCCCCAGTTCTTATCAGGCTCATGATTTTCAACAACTATTTTAATCTTTTCTCTTAGCCCACAAGCCCCTGCAATCAGTCTTGCTTGTCTTTTCCCCAAGCCTGCGTGACAATTCAAGAAGACGCTATCTGGCTGTTTTACACTTTCTAATTCGGCCTCTGTAATTAGTCTTATTCCTTCCTTTAATATTTCTTTCTCGGCACTTACTATTGCGGATTTAATCATCCCTGAATATACTTCAACCTTTGTCAATTCCTTACCTTTACTACTTGGTAAAAATCCGACCTGCCTCAAATCCTTTGATTCAATTTCACGCAGACTCGGACATTTTGAGAAGGAAAATAAAAGTTGAGCTCGATTTAACGGAATAATTTTCCTCAACTTTTTCCTTCCCTTGGCTACATCCAGGGGTTCAAAATATAACCACTTTTTATCACTTGACTCTATTACTTCACATTCCCTATTCTTTTTTCACATATAGTTCTTTTTATATTTGGAATGTTTGACTTAACGCCCTCTTTCCCTGAGCTCTTCTGGTACATTATTTCCTCCCTTGAATTTACCCTTTTTTTAACCATTTCTCCTCCCTTTCTACTTCCCGAGGGTTTTTTTGTTGGACACTTTGTTTTCTTGTTTTCTCCTGTCTCGTATCTTGGAGGCTGTCCGGCTTCTTCCTTTCCTTTTTAGTAACTGGAGGAGAGCCTCTTCTTACTGTTGTTACATGTGTTACATGAGATTTACCTTCTTTACCCTTTGCTTTTGTACAGCCCGTTTGTTTCCCTTTATGTTTCCCTTTATACTGGGTGGGTTTCCTTAACGGAAATCTAGACTTTTGCCACCTATATCTCCACTGATCACTTCTTCTCCTAATTAACATTGGGTGTCTCGAGATATACACATCATGGCCATTTTTCATTTGATCTAATTCCCCAATATCCCCAGTGTCCCCTAGGGTTGAACTACCCAGCACTGGTCTAACCACAGACGGCATTAGACCCCTAATGCCCTGTAGTTCACACACAGTGAGCTTTAAACTCATCTCCTGGGCTTTTAATATTTTATTATTTGAGAGTGTAACCTCTAACAGGCCTTGCAGGATCTTTTGCAACATTAATATCAAGTCCAACATTGATGCCGAAGGTGTTACAGACAAGTCCAGGTTCTCCGCGCTATTACGCAACGTGTCTTCCAATAACTTGGGTCCTTGATTTGCCCATTGACCCAGACTTTTATCTGCATTCGCTCTTTCATCCAAGTCTATACTATCTTTCTGTACTTGTTGCTCTTTTAAAATGCTCTCCTCATACTCTCCATCTGCGGTGCCGAGTTCAGAGAAAATCCTAGACGATGACGAAAGTCTAGGTTCCAAATTGATGTTTATTTGGCTTAAATTGCAAATATTACAGGATGAATCTTCTATACATTGGGCACTTTGATCATTTGTTTCCTGAATGAAGTCCCTCTCCAATTCTTGAATTTTTTTGGGCGTAGGTTTCTTAGTGAAATGTTTTCCCACAAAGTCTTTTATTGATTTAGATACAGTGCCCCGTCCTTTTGTACTTGCATGCGATGTGTTCGGCGTCTGTTCCTTCTCCATTACTTTATTTTGTCCCCTTGTAACGTTCCCATCCATAATCTCCACAGGGGTTCCAATTGACTCACTTGTTTTATTAGTTATAGTCTGAGTGTCTTTTCTTATTTTACTTATTTTTTGATTTTTAGGTGCCATTTAAAAAGACAAAAAAAGTTCTGATGCCAATATAATTTTAAAACTCAAAATTCAATAGGATGTGACTAGGACAAACAGTGAAATAATGTTAAATCTAGTCTAAGGAAGAGGTCCCAATGAGATCCGACTAAAAGGCTCCGTCTCCACTCCTACACACCTTCATGCAATTGCTTTTCTCTCACTTAATGAGTCCAGCGCTGCTTCCGTTTACTAGGACCAAACCAGCGCAATAGGGCGAGATTTTTGCCAATTAATCACCTGGATCACTTTCACTTACCTCTGCTGTGACGTAAAGTGGTGCATCGGTCTTGCCGTAAAAATAACCTTCACTCCGGCAAGGTTATCTTCTTAACCCTGTTCGGGTTAATTCCCCTTTTTTCAGACCTTTGCCCCCACCGGGGGCTCTCGCAGATTGTTTTTTTTTTTTTACCGGGGGCACCCGAGGGATTTCAGGCAGGTCTATCGTGCTCCGTGCTCGAGTCTCCAACCTCCGACCTCCGAGGAATCTGGTTTCCGGAAATGACGCGCGCAGCCTCACGTCGCGTCTCCGCGTTGTACCACAATCACAGCAGAGTCCCTGCATTCAACTAGTATTGACGTCAAGGCGAGTCACAGATCTGGGTTTAATCCATCGTTATTTTGCTTCACCACGCCACCCCAGTTCAGACATAGCCATATGCAAATCAGTCTTGACCCTGTGCCTCATGGGAACAGTCCAGACCGAACTGCCAAGCCATGTCTTCCCTGGACCGGAATCAAGCATCCTAGGACCGGTTTCGGGCTTTCAGCCCTCATCAGCCAGGATAGCTTGACTCCAGTGGCACAGTGAGCACGGGACCCACGTCTGGGCATACCCTTCCCACTTAGGGTGAAATGCAAAACACACAAGATGATGGACGGAATGTTGCACATTGGCAAACATTCACCCCCAGTCACAGGTCTGGGTTTAATCCATCGTTATTTTGCTTCACCACGCCACCCCAGTTCAGACATAGCCATATGCAAATCAGTCTTGACCCTGTGCCTCATGGGAACAGTCCAGACCGAACTGCCAAGCCATGTCTTCCCTGGACCGGAATCAAGCATCCTAGGACCGGTTTCGGGCTTTCAGCCCTCATCAGCCAGGATAGCTTGACTCCAGTGGCGCAGTGAGCACGGGACCCACGTCTGGGCATACCCTTCCCACTTAGGGCGAAATGCAAAACACACAAGATGATGGACGGAATGTTGCACATTGGCAAACATTCACCCCCAGTCACAGATCTGGGTTTAATCCATCGTTATTTTGCTTCACCACGCCACCCCAGTTCAGACATAGCCATATGCAAATCAGTCTTGACCCTGTGCCTCATGGGAACAGTCCAGACGGAACTGCCAAGCCATGTCTTCCCTGGACCGGAATCAAGCATCCTAGGACCGGTTTCGGGTTTTCAGCCCTCATCAGCCAGGATAGCTTGACTCCAGTGGCGCAGTGAGCACGGGACCCACGTCTGGGCATACCCTTCCCACTTAGGGTGAAATGCAAAACACACAAGGGGGTCGACCTAGCTTCAGTGCCTCCTTGGTGCCCCCCCCCCACTGCCACTGCCATTGGATTGGAGAAATTGCAGACAAGTGCCCCGCCATGAGGAAAGTACCGAGGAGGTGACCACTCATGATGGAGGCGGCCCATTAAGTGGATCAGGTCCTGCACACAGTGGTGCCTGCCTGGAGGAGTGCAGCTGGACATGTGAGTGGAGATTGTGATCGGCTGTCCCCGCTGGGGAGGTGAAGAACAGGAGCACAACTCCTTGGTGGGCCAGCGGCAAGAAGAAAGTGGTTATTGGCTCTGTATACTCTGCCCTTCGCTGATTCGGGGCTCCTGGGCCCATGGACCGGGTGAGTGCCTGGTGCCCGCTGACACTTCCTCCCCCTCGCACTGAAGGCACACCTGTGAGGGGACCCACTTCCATAGGAGTCCCTGTGAAAAACTGGACCTCTGTGCCATCTACCTCAATTGCTCGTGCTGCCTCTGGTTTGGATTCTTGGGCTAGGGGGCTGGGTGGGCCCTTGGAATTTAAAGATGCAGGTGCTGGATGGAAGGAGGGTTACCTTGACTCATAACAGTTGCTGCTTAGTTGCTCTGTTAGACAGAGTGGGCTCAGCCCAAGATGGGTAAGGATAAGGGCCCACAAGCATACACACAGTTGAGAATTGACAGGTACACTACTCCTACTGCAGAGTAGAACAGATCACCAGGCGACTCCTCACATTCACAGCAACTTGAAATCACAGGGATATTAACTATTCTGCAGGCCATCCAGAAGTCCTGTGACGAGCTAGAAGCAAAAATAGGCGAGGTGGGGGTGGACATTGCCCTCACCAGGCTAGATCTCTGGAATGTGGCCAGCAGAGTGGCTGACGCTGAAAGTTGCATTTCACTTCTTGAAAATGAAGTAGCGGCCCTTAAGACAATGGTGACCCATCTGACCACTTGCACACACACCTCGGAAAACTGGGTGGAGGATGCCAAAAATAGATCCCGGTGCAATAATCTGAGACTAGAAGGGTTCCTGGAAGGGTCTAGAATATCAGGACAGAAGAGTTCTTGGAAAAGTAGCTCCAGTCCTGGATTCCAGGGGATGTCCTATCCACATGGTTCCGTGGTGGAATGGGCGCACAGAACTCTGGCTCCAAAGCCCTCACTGGGTGGCCTCCTGAGGCCCATCATAGCTCGAATACTGAATTTCCAAGATTCAGAATAACATCCTCAGGGAGGCTTGTAAAAAAGGCACCTTGATTTTTCAGTCTGCCCCGATCATGGTTTTCCCTGTTTACACAAAGGAGATACAAAACAGAGGTAATTCTTCAAAGCAGTCAAGGCGAAACTCAGAGAACCATCCTTACCGTACATGCTGATTTACCTGAAAAAGCTTAAAGTGGTCTACAACTCCGGTGCCACCTTCTCTGAAACCTCGGAGGACGCATGAGACTGGGTAGTGGAGAGAAAAAAGTTTTACTGCCATGACCCTCCACCTTTATGAACTGAGGACTAGCAGCTGCCGCGGCCCAACCCAGGCTGGCTAAAACGCTCCCGGAAAACACCTACATCCAGAAGGGGCCGTGGATGTTGAAAAGATTCCCCATGCTCATTTGAGTCAGAATGAGCCTGACACATTGGCCCAGGGAATAGGAGGGGACGCCAACAGGAGGGGGTGAGGTGGGGTGGTTCCCCCCTCAGTTGACCGGGGCTACTGGGAGAGTTCAGCATGTATTTTTAGAGAGACCATGGCTAGGGGAGGCTGGGGGAGGTTGTGCCAGGGGTGCACAAGGCCGTACAGGATCCTAGGGAATCAGTCCCTGGATCAACATGCAGATATCCAGTTTAGGAGGAGGCCTGACATTGGTTGCAGATGCTTTTGTTTCAGAGGGATGTTGAGGTGACAGATACCTTTTGGGTGAAGTTAGGGTGGGGGGTTGAGGGGGTATTACTGTTTCTATGTTTTGGTATAAGGCAATGTTATACAACAGACTGACAGCGCAGACACTCCCAGCTACAACACTAGAAAGCCCATATCAGGCCGCACAGCAGCTATACACTGACATTAATGTTCAAAACGTGTAATTTACCTACCATCCCCCATGACTGACTTCCACGTATCGACCTGGAATGTCAATGGTCTCCTGAATCATATCAAGAGAACAGCAGTTCTCAGATATGCTAAAAGGATGCGGCTTGCAGTGCTGCTGATACAAGAAATGCACCTCTTGGGGTGCAAATGCACCCTTCTCTGCAGGCTTGGGTACAATAGGGCATTTGACACGTGATATGTTAAAGGTTCTAGGGGGTGGCAATCCTTTTTCATAAAACCTTCCCAATGGCAGTGTTGAATGCATGACCCTTAGGGTCCGTATTTAGGCACTGGGGGCTCGCTAGAGGGGAAGCAGATTCATTTCCTAAGCGTATATACACCTCACAAGGCGCCCGTCCCTGCGCTACATGGCATCACCAATGTGGTGGTTGGTTTCCCCTCCAGCATCATGATTACAGGAGGACATTTTAACTCCTCTGGCCCTCCAACACACCATCATATTTAGAGGTCAAAGCAGCTGAAGGCATGGATGGACTCCCTGGGCCTCTGTAATGCATGGTGGGTCTGGCACATAGAGGCCAGGGAATATTCCTATCTGTTGGCATCCGCCAAAACACTATCATGTATTGGTCTCCTGCTTATACCGGCGAATGACATTACTTAAACCTCAGCCATGAATATTCACCCTAGAGGAATTTCAGACCACTCCCCAGTGACCCTTCACTTTGTGTTTCCAGTCCCGCATAGGAGGCCTGTCTGGCGAATGATCCGTTCACCGAGTTCCTCCATGCTGAGGTCTAAGCGTACTTCGAGACAAATGAGGGCTTGGTGGCATCAGAGGGCACATTGTGGACATGGCTAAGACTAGGATTAGGCTGCTGGCCAAATCACACCTAAGGGGAAGGGCTGAAAAGGCCAAGTATCGCCAGATCACGGAGTTAGAGGCCGGGATTCTCCGGCTTGAAAGGCAATGCAGCATGAGCACCCTTGAGACAATACATAGGTAACTCGAACTTGATAGATTAGAGCTCAGGCAATTGGCAATGCAAGAGGCCTCTCAGTGTTGGTGGGCCTCAACCAGATGGGTCTACGAATACTAGGACAAGAATGGAAAACTACTCTACTGGCGGCCCACCAGGGACATGGGGTCCTGGGTGACTCCTGGGATCAAGGGCCGGCATGGGGAATCCGTCACAGCCCCTTCAGAGATAGTGGAGGTGTTTGCTGAATACTATAGGAGGTTGTACACATTCTATTCCCACCTGGTCGGGGAAAGAGATAGTCCACTTCTATCCGAAATACCACAACCATCCCTCACAAGGCCCCAGAGGAGGGGGACTCAACTCTCCTCTTACAGCGGAGGAGTTGGGGAAGGCCATACAGGACATGAACGCGGGGAGGACTCCGGGGCCCAATGGGTTTTTTCTTAAATACGAACATCAATTTTCAGACATCCTTATTCTACAGCTTCTGAAACTATATGAGGAAGCGGCCTATAAAGGGATGTTCACCCCCTAAGCTAGACGTGTTCTACAGTGTAGTCCTGCCCAAGATGGCACAGCCTGCAAATTATTGTTCCGCTTACCAGCCTATCTCGCAGATAAACACAGAATTTAAAAATTATGCAAAGGCTCTGGCGAATCGTCTGCAAGGCATGTTTGGGGATCTTGTGCACCCAGACCAGTGAGGCTTTATGGCTACCAGGGGAACGCCGCATTGCATTAGCTGGCAAGAACGAACAGAACCCAGTGCAATATTATTGCTGGGCTTCGAGGAAAGAATTTGATACCGTCAACTGGGTCTACCTCCACCAGGTTCTCCAGTGCATGGGATTTGGCCCCAGTTTCTGCATATATACCCTGCTCCTTTAAAATGAGCTCAGTGCCCAGGTTATGATTAATGGGATCCCTTCCGAGACTCACAACTCGTAGGGGAACCAAAGAGGGCTGTCCGCTGTCCTCTTCGAATTGACAAATGAACCGCTGGCCATGATCATCAGATGCTACGCCCAAGTGAAAGGCCGGTACTAGCAAAAGGAGACCGAAGCTAGAATGGTCCTATACGTGGATGATATCCTCCTTTACCTGGCCTACCCTAGTGTGACTGGCCCCCGAATCCTAAGGATCCTAGAAGTCTTTGAAGAGGTCTCGGGCCTAAGCACAAACTTGCATAAATCACTCTGGGTGTCCCTGAAGGGGGAAGAGGCTTTAGTGGACAAGCACATGATCATCCTTATCAGGCGTTTGAGCTTTAAATACCTTGGAGTTCAGATGTCGGTGTTCCTGGAGCTGGCGTAGAGCCTCAATCTCACACCTCTTCTCCATAGGACAAAGAGGGATTTGCAGAAGTGGCTAGGGCTTCCACTGCATATTCTAGGGTGAAGTGCTTTTTTAAAATAATGGGGCACCTGAGATTTCCATATGTGTTACAAAACTTTCAGTTCCCAATTCCCAGGGCTTGGTTTGCCAACCTTACGCTTTAAGTCGATCCTTCTTATGGGGTGGGCTGGCCCGCACATTGCTTGGGATGAGTGCCGTCAGTTGACATATGATGATGGGATGTGGGTGGTGGACGTACAGCTGTATTATTGGGCTTCACAATTCCTGACTGACTGATGCGTGGAGTTATCTGGCCTACAAATTAGAACTGGAGCTACTGGGTCTAGATAAAGTGATGCACTTTCTATACGGCACACCAGTTCCAGCCCGCCTCCCAGAGTCTTTGAGCGTGGTATTCCTCTGTTGGCAAGCAGCACTCAGATTTACGGGAGGGGATAGGTGGGCGGCATAGCAGACTCCGTTATGGCTCTGTCATTGGCTGCATCACACCTCAAATTTACAGGGCTTTGGCCAATGGGACAAATTTGCGATTACGACACTGGGGGATGTGTTGACGGTTTCCATATGAAAACTTTTGGAGAGCTGCAAGTGCAATTTCAACTCGCCTGCACCCAATTTCACAAATATTTACGAATCTGGCACACACTAGTACCTTACCGATCGGAGCTTTTGGAACTGCCGGAGTCCAGCCCATTGGAGGCCCAGTTGATGATGGGTGCCCTAGGCTGTGGATGCAACTCTAGGCTGTACTGTTCACTATAATGTGCCTGACACAGAAATAGGAGAGGTGGTTAGGACCTCTGGAGGACGTCGACTGGAGGGAGTTGCTGATGTCCCCATGTGATATTGCAGTATCCACTAGGCTCCAGCTTATTCAGGTGCGTTACCTGCACATGACTTAACTCACACCATGACACGTGTGGCATGCCAGCAGCCTTCCTGAGTCCAAATGCTTTCAGTCCACACACCCGGACGAAGACTGTCAGATACAGTTCTTGTGTGCATACATTTTTGAACACAAAAAACAATAAAAATGTGTTTATTAAAAAAACAATTAGACGTTAAGAGCGCTTACCATCAGATTAGGCTACATAAGGATTCAAAACTCCTCACTGACTTCATAACAATGGAGGGTGTATTCTAAATCTCTAGGAGGCCGTTTGGCTTATCGTCAGCTGTGAGTGTGCTTCAGAAAATGATGGCGGAGGCGTTCGAGGACAAGGATAACGTGATCTATTTTCAAGAAAATATCATGGTATTTGGTGAAACCATTGAGAGTCATACATTGCTCTCAAGAGGGTGTTAGATGAAATTGCTGAATGCGGATTAACACTCAGAGGAGAATAATTAAAGTTGAAGGAATAGAGTATTTAGGTTATACCTTGTCAGTCTCAGGTGTTAAACATAAAGGGGCCGATTCCGATCTCGGTCGGAGGCGCACCCAATACCATTCGGTCGGGAAAAAAGCCATGCGAAAGCCTGTTTCCCGACCGATCCGCACATCATTCCGAACGAGCAAGTACGATGCGCACAACAGCATAGAATCCGGCCGAGTCGTACTCACCCAATCCAGGTCCTGTTCTCCGACCGAGGCGAATCCGGAAACGCCGAATCGAGTCGCACGGAAGGGAAAATGCAGCCCCGTCCGGCCGGACAAGTACGATGCGCTTTCCGTACACGCCGAACCCGTCGCTACGTTCGGCACGTCAAAGCTTCTGGGAGAGGCGCACCTAAGCTCCGATTCGCGCCACAACACGATCCACGGCTACGAGGCGAACACGCCAGCGACGAGGACGAGGCGAAGCAACGAGAAAGACGAACGAGACGAACCAACCATGAATCCCTTCGTACCGATCCTACCATTATTCTACATTTACTACCGGAACAGGCACGGACGCGTACGGCGCAGAAGGTAAGTCAGACACCAACCACAAAAACATACAACACGTACACGACACATCACACACACACAGAGGGATGCAGAATTTACTTACACCAGCAACAGCAGCACCATAGGGGCGGGATGCCCATCACCAATGCCACATATGCACACAGGGGCCTGGATGCGCACCACCACTACCACCCCTACCCAGGGGGGGCTGGATGCCTACCACTACTACCACCCTTACCCAGGGGGGCTGGATGCCTACCACTACTACCACCCTTAGCCATGGGGGTGCCAGATGCCCACCACTACTACCACCCTTAGCCATGGGGGTGCCAGATGCCCACCACTACTACCACCCTTAGCCAGGGGGGTGCCAGATGCCCACCACTACTACCACCCTTACCCAGGGGGGGCTGGATGCCTACCACTACTACCACCTTTACCCAGGGGGGGCTGGATGCCTACCACTACTACCACCCTTAGCCAGGGGGGCTGGATGCCTACCACTACTACCACCCTTACCCAGGGGGGGCTGGATGCCCACCACTACTACCACCCTTACCCAGGGGGGGCGCCAGATGCCTACCAATACTACCACCCTTACCCAGGGGGGGCTGGATGCCCACCACTACTACCACCCTTAGCCATGGGGGTGCCAGATGCCCACCACTACTACCACCCTCAGCCATGGGGGTGCCAGATGCCCACCACTACTACCACCCTTAGCCAGGGGGGCTGGATGCCTACCACTACTACCACCCTTACCCAGGGGGGCTGGATGCCCACCACTACTACCACCCTTACCCAGGGGGGGGCTGGATGGCCACCACTACTACCACCCTTACCCAGGGGGTGCCAGATGCCTACCACTACTACCACCCTTACCCAGGGGGGGCTGGATGCCCACCATTACTACCACCCTTAGCCATGGGGGGCTGGATGCCCACCACTACTACCACCCTTACCCAGGGGTTGCCAGATGCCTACCACTACTACCACCCTTACCCAGGGGTGGCTGGATGCCCACCACTACTACCACCCTTAGCCATGGGGGTGCCAGATGACCACCACTACTACCACCCTTAGCCAGGGGGGTGCCAGATGCCCACCACTACTACCACCCTTACCCAGGGGGGGCTGGATGCCTACCACTACTACCACCCTTACCCAGGGGGGCTGGATGCCTACCACTACTACCACCCTTAGCCAGGGGGCTGGATGCCTACCACTACTACCACCCTTACCCAGGGGGCTGGATGCCCACCACTACTACCACCCTTACCCAGGGGGCTGGATGCCCACCACTACTACCACCCTTACCCAGGGGGTGCCAGATGCCTACCACTACTACCACCCTTACCCAGGGGGGGATGGATGCCCACCACTACTACCACCCTTAGCCATGGGGGTGCCAGATGCCCACCACTACTACCACCCTTAGCCATGGGGGTGCCAGATGCCCACCACTACTACCACCCTTAGCCAGGGGGGCTGGATGCCTACCACTACTACCACCCTTACCCAGGGGGGCTGGATGCCTACCACTACTACCACCCTTACCCAGAGGGGGCTGGATGCCCACCACTACTACCACCCTTACCCAGGGGGGGCTGGATGCCTACCACTACTACCACCCTTAGCCATGGGGGTGCCAGATGCCCACCACTACTACCACCCTTAGCCATGGGGGTGCCAGATGTCCACCACTACTACCACCCTTAGCCAGGGGGGTGCCAGATGCCCACCACTACTACCACCCTTACCCAGGGGGGGCTGGATGCCTACCACTACTACCACCCTTACCCAGGGGGCTGGATGCCTACCACTACTACCACCCTTAGCCAGGGGGCTGGATGCCTACCACTACTACCACCCTTACCCATGGGGGGCTGGATGCCTACCACTACTACCACCCTTACCCAGGGGGGCTGGATGCCTACCACTACTACCACCCTTAGCCAGGGGGCTGGATGCCTACCACTACTACCACCCTTACCCAGGGGGGCTGGATGCCCACCACTACTACCACCCTTACCCAGGGGGTCTGGATGCCCACCACTACTACCACCCTTAGCCGGGGGGGCTGGATGCCCACCACTACTACCACCCTTACCCAGGGGGTGCCAGATGCCTACCACTACTACCACCCTTACCCAGGGGGGGCTGGATGCCCACCACTACTACCACCCTTAGCCATGGGGGTTCCAGATGCCCACCACTACTACCACCCTTAGCCATGGGGGTGCCAGATGCCCACCACTACTACCACCCTTAGCCAGGGGGCTGGATGCCTACCACTACTACCACCCTTACCCAGGGGGGCTGGATGCCCACCACTACTACCACCCTTACCCAGGGGGGCTGGATGCCCACCACTACTACCACCCTTACCCAGGGGTGCCAGATGCCTACCACTACTACCACCCTTACCCAGGGGGGCTGGATGCCTACCACTACTACCACCCTTACCCAGGGGGGGCTGGATGCCTACCACTACTACCACCCTTACCCAGGGGGGGCTGAATGCCAACCACTACTACCACCCTTACCCAGGGGGGGCTGGATGCCTACCACTAACAACAACTCCACTCACAGGATGGCTAATACATGTCGCAACAAGCACACACCAACATAAAGAATGCAACATTAAGACATCCCCCAACACCATGACAAGCGTGTGTAGACTGTGTCAAATGCCTACGACACAGAACATGATCATCAACATACAATGTGACACCCTATCACATGTGCCACACATAAATGTGTGTGGCCCCCACAATGCAAGCAGGCCATGACCATTGTGGCAATGGGGTCCAAACCCCCATCATCACAGTGACCAAAATGTAAGTGTGGGGTCCTGAGCTGAAGCACATCTTGACCATTGTGGCAATGGGGTCCAAACCCCCATCATCACAGTGACCAAAATGTAAGTGTGAACAAAGTAGAAGCTGCAACTGGCAAACTGCATGGACAAATCCTGGTCACAGAACAACAAACACAACTGTGGCAAAGTAGTGCAGGTGTCCCATTGCAACATAGATTTGGGGAGGCAAACAGTGCAGTGCAAATAAGACATACCTCTGGCCAGCTGCATACAAACATCACCCATGGTATCTGACACCGTCAACATACATCAATGACACAATGACAGAAGTGACCATCACAATGCAGACCCACATATTTGCACCAATGGACACACCAATGCAGATACCCTGTGTAGACTGCAGATGGCAGGTGAACAGATACCATACCATGGCAGCAATGGGACACATAAACAATGATCATTGTGCTGACTGATGACCTAGGAGTCCCAGGGACAGCAGGGCAAACACACCAAACAACATACAGATAATGGCACACCATGAATATGCCAATGCAGTGGCGCTGATGCACAAACACAAACAAGCAGACACACACTGCACATCAAACACAACAGGTGAGGGGGGACCAGTGTCCCCAGGCAACCACACAACACATGAGGAGGCCTGAAGACCAAACACACAGATGTGCATACAGTGCCACACAAAGGTAACTCAGGGATCCAATTCCCCTATGTGGGCAATCAGGCATTGTCAGATGAGAGGGAGCACAAATCACACATGTCACACAAGCATGTAGGAACAGCAACCCACACAGTAAGACACCGAGGCACCACAGCACCACCCCCAGGGCCCACACAATGTGGTGACCCTGGGCTGCATTACAATACCACTGTGATGACAAAGCCAGATGTCGTTCACACTGTGAACCACAGTCATGTATCCTGAGCAAAGAATCACCAGCACACCCACACAAGCACAAATCAATCAGCATGGCCAGTAAGCCAAGGCCAACATGGAGGCAGGGGTCTTGCAGGGCAACAACTCTCATCTGCACACACTAAACAACACACACCTCGACCACCAACAATGTGCTGCAGTGAAGCTCACATGCACAGGTGACATTGCGCATGCACCCATGACAATCCCAGGGGGGTGGGTGGGAAGCAAGGTGCAGAGACACAGCACACATGGCCACTCAACAAGACTCCTAAATGTCTGACACACTGCACACTACGCCGTACATGGACATGACGGCAACACCACACCAACCAATGGGATCCCAGCCACAGTCACACACCAATGAAGAAGCCAAGGTCACCCACAAAGAACACACATGGACAACTACCAACATTGCAGCCCTGACCCTGAGGAGTGCCAGCAGTCACACACACAACGTGTCACAAACAATGAAAGCCAACACAAACCGGAAATCACATTACAGGAGTAAACAACAAGTGCTAAGGGGAATCCTAACTGTGACCCATCAGCGCCTGCCCACAAACTCAGCCCTGACAGCAAACACACCTATGGGTGACACCCTGATGACCAGTAATGTGCCATGCACCCACATCACAGAGAACCCAGGGAGTAGACTTTGGGGGAACATAGCTCAACTCAGCAAGCATCACAAACAGGAACATCACTAGGGATCCCAGCACGCATAGCAAAATGGAAGTGAACACACAGACATGCTCATACAACACACACCTTGGGCGCAGGCAATGTCACAGGAGCACACACTGCCATGAGGGGACTCCACTCCTGTGTGAGGAAAGCTGTGCCATATGTCGCATCAGTAGGGCTCCATCATGTCAGCACAACACTTTGTCACACAGTAAACAATTAGCACCAAATCAAGGCTCCCATCACATCAGCCTGGTCATGGGAGTGTCAACGAAATCATCAGCACAGATCCAACACACATGTACAGCAAGTTGCACTGACAACACAGATGAGTCCTTCCCCATTGATGCCCAAACCTGCATGTCCACTGGAGATGGCCACACGGTCAGGGAAGTAGACGAATTGAACAATGGCAAGCACTACAGATGTGCAGGGATGGAAGCCACAGATGTGACATTGCTAATGTAACTAGGAAATTCCATTGCCAAATATTGTAAACATGACACCCACAGATGCTGTTAAGGATGACATGGATACACCACAGGATAGGACACTGTCCCTCTGGACCACATGGGGCCCTGCCCAGTGACACTTCATTGTCATGAGACCAAAGATCATCATCCCTGCTGCAAGGGCATGGTCAGCATCATCAACATCATGTACATCAGAAGTAACAGCATTAGAGAACAGAAAGTTGCTTTATTCAGCATATGTGTGTCCAAAAACTCAGAGAACAGTAATGCTCCAACAAAGGCCAATGGCCAGTCCATCAAGTAAGTCAATACAGGGTGACAGAGGCAGATGTCACCCTACGCATGCCTGCACTGCACAAAACCAGGGACAATCCACTAGGAGGGGCAACCGGGGGGGCAGGCCAGGCACCGGAGGGACAGGATCAGGGCTCACCAGGAGGAGGCAGGGAAGGGGTGGTGGGTGCTGGAGAGCCACTGACAACTGCAGTGGAGGTGTCTGACATGGTGTGTGCCGGCACAACTGGGGGGCATGGCTCAGATGTTGTGGGTGCCGGCACGACTGCAGTGGACCCTGCAGATGGAGTGGACAGGTCCGCCACTGCACTGCCCAAGTCAGACAGGGTGGTAGTGGACTCCACTGCAGTGCCTACCTCCAGGGGAGGAGAATGGGGAACAGGCAAGGTGGGCTGGACAGAGGGGGAGGACACCCTCACCACATCAGTGGCACAGACAAGCGCAGCGGGGAGTGTGGTGCCGGGAGAGCAAGTGGCAGGGGGAGAAGGCCTGATCCTCTTGGGGATGGTATATCTGTGGGTGGGGGAACCTGGGGCAGGGTGTGGTGGGGGCACCTGTGGAGTGGGGGCCTGAGGGATGGAGGAAGGAGACCTGGTGCCTGAGCTGCAGGGCGGCGGAGGGGTCTTGCTCTTATGACTCCGGGGGGACTTGCGGGTGGGGGCCTCAGTCTGTCTGCGCCTGGGGGAGGGTGTCCGGGGGCGAGGGGCACTCTGCTCCGTGTGGGTGGGCTTCCTCTTCCCCCTGGATGCTGGAGCAGCTGGATCGTAGGGGATGAGGCCGAGGTCACAGAGGAAGAGCCGCTGTGACTTTGGGGTTCCAGGTGAGGCAAGGGAGGGTGCTTTGGAGGGAGAGGCAACTGAGGACTGCGCAGTGCTTGTGGATGCGTGTGTGTGTTCCAGGGCCCCATCCCCTGTGAGTCTGGTTTCAGTCCCCTGACTGTGCGTGCGTGTGCGTTTTGTTTGTGGCGTGTGTGTCTGTGTGCTGGACGTGTGTGTGCTGGTGTGTGCCTGTGCCGGTGTGTGTGTGCTTGGGACGGGTAAGGTGCTGGGGAGTGTGGATGGAGCAGAGGCAGGAGGGGTGAGGGACTGTCTGAGGAGGGACACTGCTGCCATCAGGGAGGAGTCCATGGACCTATTGCCCCTCTGTAGGTCAGACATGCCCGATGAGATGCCCTCCATGAACGACACCAGCTGAGTCAACAGAGCGGTGTGTGCATGGAGGACACTCAGCATGGCTGTCTGCCCTACATGGAGCTGGCGAAGGAGGTACACAGACTCCTCACTCAGGGCAGCAGGGGACACAGGGGCAGGGGGTGCGGTGCCTGGCCCGAAGGAGACACGCTCCCGAACATGGGAGCCTCCACGGACCTGGGGAATGGGAGCCGATGGGAGGCCGGTGGTGGTGCTGGTGGTGGCGGGGACAGCAACACTAGCTGGGGTGTGGTGGCTGCTGACACCCGCCTCCATAAGGGAGTCATCCTCCGAGCCGCTGTGGTCCTCAGCTGAGGTGGATGGTGCTGAGGACTCCTCGGTGTGGCTCCCCTCGCCCTCCGTGCCACTGGGTCCCTCCGACCACTCCTCGGCTGTTGACCCAGTCTGGCTCTCCGGCTCCTCCTGGTCCGTGGAGCTGTCCCCTTCCGTGGCCGTGGATGTATCTGCAATCAATGGGGAAACAGACAGACATCAGTCACCTGCACCAAACGCACACACCACTGTGAGCACAGCACATTACAGAGCAAGCCCTGGCATCATTAGTTGAACATTGCTAAAAGTGCCCTAACTGAACAGGAGAAGCCAATTGTCAGTCTGATGCCAACCATGGCACTCACATCCCACATGGCCTTGCACCCATCTGTCTGGTGTCTGTTGGATAGCAACACCCCAGTATGGACACATGCACCACCTACACAGTAGTTGGACAGTGCAGAGGACACGGTGTAGCATGTGGACATGCACACATCACAACTCTTGCCACTGAGTCAGTACAGGTTTCCGGATGAAAGGGATGCCCAGAGTCAAATAGGAAATGCATGTGATGCATACCAGCGACAGACACCATGATGCACCCATGTCCTGATAGCCATCGCCACAATGGTGTGCATGTAGCACATGTCACTCCCCTGCAGGATCACCAATAAGTAGACACATGTCATGGCAGAGGCATGACTGCTAAGTCATACATCACTGTCTCAGTGATGTATGACTTGGCAGCCAGACAACAACACTCTGCACTGTGTCACAATAGTAGGTCATGGGGAATGCAAGTCCTGGAGCTGCACAAGTGCACATGTACATCCCCCACACAACACATCATCTGAACCCTCATCTGTCCAGGTCATACCGATTGGACATATGGGAGACCTGTGACACTACCCTCTGAACCTGAGCCCCTCACAATCTGCTGTGAATGGGAAACAGCTGCCTGAACTTCACATTCGCATACCCCAGTCTGCACGGGCAGCTGATCAAACACCTATGTGACACACAAGTATCGTCTCCTATGGTCACATCTCCAGTGGCATGCTAAGCCCCAACCGAGAAACACCCCAGCAGTCCTGGCAACAAATCCACAGCACACTGACACAGAGGCAGACACCTGAGGGGTCAAATCACTGCGCACAACGTGTCAGCTGATACACGGGAGTGGGAGTACAGGTGTATTGGATGGGCTGGAGTAGGCATGACTGTCCTGCCCCACATGAATGAGGGATGAGCCCTGGACAGTGGATAGCTGGCTATGTATGTGTCACACACGTAATCTGCACACTCCTGGGGCCCAAACATTGTTCCCACCCGCTGCATGGGTGTGTGCCAGATACCCCAGGCACATGTGGTGGCTCAGCTCAGCAAGTGGACCGCATATCAAAGCAACACGCAGATTACATGTCCGAACACAGGCATTGTGTGAACAATGGACCCACCCATGTTGCCCACAACAGAGTTAGGGAAACAGATGCTGTCCCCCACCTTGAGTGAGGCAAACTGCAAGGACACAGTCCCAAGTGACACAATTCCCTGACTGTAGGGGCCACACCTGGGTATCAGATGAGGAGTGGGCAGTGCACAATAGAGGGACATGGCTCCTGGACAACATGACTGCTGTACTGTGGCAGTTTAACCAGGCCAGAGGAGGGCACATAGCATGTAATACATAGTTCACAGTGCAGTCTTTGACTCACCCCCTCCTTGCTGCTTTCTGGCCTTCAGCTGCCCATCCAGGTCTGGATACACCACCGCCAGGATCTGGAGCATGTGGGGGGTCAGGGTCCGTGTTCCGCCCCTCCTGCGAGGAGGCGACAGCTTCAGCTGGACCCGTGCAATCCTCCGGGTCCAACCCCGAAGGTCCTGCCACCTCTTCTGGCAGTTGCGGATCCGGCGCTTGTAGACCCCCACGGACCGGACAGCCCGGACGATGTCCTTCCAGATCTCCTGCTTCCGATGGGCATTAACCTGTGAGGATGACAAAGTGAAAAGGCCATTACTACACATGCAACATATCCGTGCATGACACAGTTGTATATACATGTCTCAATCACAGGGGCACATGATGTACACAGGCAGTGCAACGTTGCCCATGGACAGTTTGCCAGAAGTCACTACATGGTATCATTGCATGGGAAGTAAAACCTTGTTCAAATGCACTGTCACTGCACCATACCTGTCCAGTGCATGTCACTACACACTATGGGGGTGACAACTACTCAGTGAGCCTGCTAGCCAGTGGCGTGCAGACTTTCAGCCTTGCTAGTCAGACAAAATGCACATTCAGAAAGGCAGTGCACAGAACACTCACCTGCTCCCCTGGTGTCCCATACAGCTTGCTGTACTGTGGAAGTAGGCTGTCCAGCAGGGCCTGGTTCTCCTCAAGGCTGAAGGCTGGGGCTCTCTCCACAGTACGTGCCATTGCAGGGTCCAGAGGGGGCAGAGACAGCAGCAGTGCAGTGGCAGATGTCGTCCTGGAGCATGTAGTGCAGGCAAGTGAGCTCTCAGGGGAACAGCCAGCAATATATATGTGCTGCAGAGGCAGATACTGTCCCATGTGTCCAAAGTGATAGGTCCAAGTCGTTTGCATCTTCTGAATCTGGCCAATCCATGGAATAGCAGCACCAATACACGCCCACAGCATCCTTCAAATCTTCAAATTCATGACATACATGATTTTGCAACATTGTTGTGGGTGACCAACTGAATTTCCAGCAACCGACTCGTTCGAATTTCGAAAACGCGTCCGTTGCCAGGCTAGGCCATTGACAATGGGTGCGCACCGATCGGTCCATTGCGGTTCAACGCGTACAGGGGTACAACGCGTACTCGCACACATTGAATGCAATGGGCCGGCCGGGGGCACCGATCGGTCCATTGCGGTTCGACGCGTACAGGGGTACAACGCGTACCCCCACACATTGAATGCAATGGGCCGGCCGGGGGCACCGATCGGTCCATTGCTGTTCAACGCGTACAGGGGTACAACGCGTACCCGCACACATTGAATGCAATGGGCCGGCCAAGGGCACCGATCGGTCCATTGCGGTTCGACGCGTACAGGGGTACAACGCGTACCCGCACACATTGAATGCAATGGGCCGGCCGGGGGCACCGATCGGTCCATTGCTGTTCAATGCGTACAGGGGTACAATGCGTACCCGCACACATTGATTGCAATGGGCCGACCGGGTGCACCGATCGGTCCATTGCTGTTCAACGCATCCCTGTACAAGTGACTGGCATATGTCACCATGCCTGTCTCAGATGAACATATGCCAGCCACAAATAGCTCCCAGGGAGTGAGGGGCACACCTACAACACCACAGCCTGTCCAAACTGTATCATAAGGCATGTAAGGCTGCATTTCCTATTGTGTGTATGTTGGTGTACATGTTGTCCTGTGGATGTCACCTGGGGGCAGCCACCCCCAGGCTGTGCACATGTTCATGGGGACAGGATCCTGGGTGTTACGTGTACATGACCACTGTGATGTGCAACTGTTCATATCTGAGCATGTGCCATGCTCACATTTCACGGTGGTGTATGTGTATGTCATGTCACATACCCCGTGAGTCCCATGTGGGACGGTATGTTTGAGCCAGGGTGACCCAGTGGCACAATAGTGATGGTCCTCCACAGTCTGTGTGCATGTAGTGTTCACAATGTCTCTGATTTCATGTGCACAATGGGAGACAGTCTCCACATCCACGTTGTTTGTGCATGGACTTTGATGTTGTGCGTGTGTGTGTGTCACAGACGTCCATGTCTGTCCTGCAGAGGCAAGTGGAACCACTTCCTGTGGGGGTCATGGTTGTTTTGCTGTGGTGTATACATGATACTCCATGTAATGCCAGTGTCCATGTGGCAATACAGGGTCCCTGGGAATGTACCTGTCGTTGAGCTGTGATGCCTGGGGCACATCTGTCCTCACATGTCACTGTGGGGGTGATTGTAACATGGCAGCAGGAGATGGGAACTGTGACACGGCCTCATGATATCCAATGGGCCAACCTGGGACTAATTGATGCCACTTGTTGAACCGTGATGACAGATGTTGGCCATGTATGTACCATACATGTCCTTACGGAATTGCACACTTCATGTAGTTGTGCCTCATAATGATGTATGATGTGATATTGAGTGTGTTCAATGCCGCATATGTGGGGTGACTGACAATCTTGCTTTCTTCTCCTCTGTACTGCAGGGCTCCTGCTGTCCATAGACCATTCCCAGACCTGGCAACGATGGTGGAACGGGACAGCATCCGACGGTACCGCTTCACCAGGCAGCTGATTGAGGATTTGGCAGTGCAGTTGGCCCCACATTTGCAGCCTGGCCGGCCGTATCCTACAGCGCTGACCCCCAAGGTGAAGGTGATGGCAGCCCTACACTTCTTTGCCACCGTTACCTTTCAACACACTGTGGCGACTGCTGGTGGGATGTCACAGACCATGTTCAGCCGTGTGCTCCGCGATGTTTTGGAGGCAATGTTGCTATACCTGAACCGGTACATCTATTTCCCTAGACTGCAACGACTCACTGACATGAAGAGTGACTTCTATGCCCTGGGGAGGATGCCGCATGTCATTGGCTCCATTGATGGGACACATGTGGCTTTGGTACCACCACAGGCACATGAACAGGCCTACCGTAACCGCAAACACTACCACTCGGTCAATGCACTGGTGGTGTGTCTTGCAGATATGACCATCACACACGTGTGTGCCCGTTTCCCTGGTTCAGCACACGATGCCTTTGTGATGAGGAGTAGTCGCATCCCCAGGATGATGGCACAGATGCAGAACCAGCGTGCCTGGCTTGTCGGTGTGTACTGACTTTGTGCCATTGTGTGTGATCTGATCTGTAGTATTCCGCCCACTTTTCCAAGTCAGCTAATGTGCACTTGTCTGTCCGTAGGTGACTCGGGATACCCCAACATGCCATGGTTGCTGACACCCCTCAGGAACCCTGTGACACCAGCCCAGATGCGCTACAATGAGGCACATGGTCGGACCAGGAGAGTGATTGAGCGGACATTTGGTCTCCTGAAGAGCCGCTTCCGCTGCCTCGACAAGACAGGAGGGTCCCTCCCACATGCCCCAGCGAAGCTGTGCAAGATTATCATCGTCTGCTGCATGCTCCACAACCTGGCAGTGCGGAAGGAGTTGCCTCTCATCCAGGATGACAATGACCAACATCCGCCACCTGTGGAGGATCCTGGCCTGGACCACGATGCCAGTGATGATGATGATGATGATGATGGTGATGTCCACACACAGCTCATCACCAACTTCTTCAGCTGAATGTGAGTATCCAGAGATGTCAGGTCAATGATGTGAGTATGCATGATATGTGTGGGTGGTGCTCTGGTGCTGTTAGAGTGTGTCCATGGGCTACTTGACTGGATGTGTGTAGCGATGTGTGCTTACAGGTAGTCTGTACTCCCTAACAGTGTTGACATGCTAACTTGGTTCTGGGTGGGTATCTTGTAACATGTATTGTGCATGAGTTTTGCTGTTCTGTCCTGTTCTCCATTGCTTTTGACTGTGTGTCATTTCTGTCCTTCACAGTGTACTTTCAGATTCGTTTGGTCAACTGTGTCCACCGACGACGTGATTGCACTTCCAGGGTGGTAGCTGTTGTGTCCCTACAGGTGATGTGCGCCACACCCATGGACTTCCTTCCTTCTACAGTTGTTGACTGTGTGCCCGCTGCCAGGTGGGATTACCTTGCATCTGTAGTGGTTACGACATGTTGCAACTGTGTAATAAACCTGTGCTTCACTTTGTGATGTGCGTTGTCTGTGGTCACACATTTGACTGCCATTTGCTTACTGCACCTGTGGGCTACTTGACTACAACTGGGAATAGGTGTGGTGTCTGTGCATTGCACCGTCTTTCCTGGCAACATCAGTGTAGGCAATGAGTCAGATGGCCTAGGTGTGTATGTGTTGTGTAGCCCTGGTGGTGTGTCTCCCTCATATGTGTCACGTTGCCATTACTCACATGCCTGTGTTGTACTTGCTGTTGCAGTTCGCATACACAGTGTAATTTTGCAGTTCGTCATCCCCATGACAGCACCCACGTTGGAATCACAACAGAGGCAAGTATGGTGTATTAGTGTGTTTATTGTGATACATTTGTGTGAATAGTGCACAGGATGGTTAGTGCTGTACATTTATATTGCAATCAGAAGTTCCTGGTAGACAAAATCCCCAGTATCGGGGCCACAGTTGTCTGAGACATTGGTCCAACTTGTACTCCCCATGTCATGTGTGGGAGTTGTGTTGCCGTCAACAGGGTGAACAGTTTGCGCACAAAGGTGAACATCCAGAACAGGTTCAGGCTTCCTGGGGTTTGCACATGGCCATCGGCCTCTCACTTGCCCCTCCTCGGACGACCCCTCTTCTTTGGGGGGGGCCCTCAAGTGCAGGCTGCTGCGGTGCAGGGGACTCTCCGCCAGAGTCATCCTCCCTCCCTGTGGCAGTTGCAGTTGTTCCGGCACCAGATGTTGTTGGCACACAGGGAGGTGTAGACTGGTTGCTGGTCATCTGGTGGAGGCATTGTAATATGTCCCTATGCACCGCCGTCATCTCTTGCAGTGTGTCCCACTTGGACTCCACGCGGGACATGTGTGAGTCCAAGCGGGCATGATGGGCAGCCTGCTGCTCTTTGATGTCCCTGAGGAGCCCCACTACCTGGCTGAGATCTCCGGTGCTGGACTGGTACGCATCGGCTATGCGTGCCAGTTGTGGGTCATCATGCACACCAGACACCTCTGCAAGCAGCGACCTCTGTCTCCCACCCCTCCCACCACCCCTGCCGACATGTGCAGTGCGTGCAGTGGCATGCACAGATGACCCTGGTCCCCCTTGGGGGTTGGTGGTGGTGGTGGTGTCCATGGCCCCACGTTGGTCCAGGGTCCCTGTGCTGGTGGTGCTCCTTGTTCTGTCCATGTCAGCAGGGATGGTATTTGTGGTGACAGTCGTTGGAGGGGTGGGTGCAGGGGGTGCAGCTGGTGGTCCTGCTGGTGCTGCAGCTGGTGGTCCTGCTGGTGCTGCAGCTGGTGGTCCTGCTGGTGCTGCATGATGACTTGCACCCGAGGTGCCAGGTTGGTCTTCTTCATCCGAGGAGGGCAGAGGCTGTTCGACACCAGTGAGCTCCGTATCCTCTTGAGCCTGGGACTGGGACTCCTCAGCGTCTGCTGCTGTGTCCCCATCATCACCTGTTTTTGGGAGACACACACAATGTATGTTATGTTTCTGCAGGCATCAATGCTTGACACACCTGACAGTTGTGACTGTGCCTCTGGGTGCGGGCCTGTACATTGCATTGTCCTAAGTTGTCACAGTCAGGGGTTGATATTGGTGTAGCACATTGTCCTGCATTATTTGGGCATTTCTATTTATTTGTTGGGGTGTGAACATGGTCTGCATTGGTTGTATTTGGTTGACAGCCAGCCCTCCTTCCCACCCAGCCAGTCAGTTATCCCACCATGGACTGTGCTTGCATTGCAGGGAGTGCAAGTTGTCTTTCAAGATGTCAGTCAGTGGTGTCCTGCTGTTGGTTGTTGCACAGTTGCCAGCGGGACCTTGTGCTCCCCACAGCAGTTGCCAGTGTCAGCCATCTTGTCAGTTGTTTTCCACTCCCTGTGATGTGAGCATGGTTCAGGGTGGTGTTGATGGGACAGTTGTGGGGGTGAGCTATGTCTGTGACTATGACTCCCATCATGCTATTGCCTCCACCCCACTTCCCAGCATTCCCATACTTACTTGCTTTTGGGGGGAGTTCAGTGTGTGTGGGTGTGAGAGCAATGGCAAGATGGCTGACAGTGGTGTCCTGCTGTTGGTTGGTGTGCAGTTCCCAGCATGCCCTTGTGCTCCCCACAACACAGCACCAGTGTCAGACATCTTTGATGGGCGTTTCCACTCTCTGTGGGATGTGCATGCGTGAGTGTGAGCTTGCTGGGCCATGTGGGTGGGGGATGTTGAGCTGTGACTACGACTCCCATCATGCTATTGCCTCCACCCCCCTTCCCAGCATGCCCATGCTTCCTTCCCTTTGACTCTGCTTCCCTGTGGGGTTGTGTGCCTGTGCTGACAAGATGGCTGACAGTGTCATCCTGGGGTTAGTTCTGCTACAGGTCCCATGTGTGTCCTTGTGCTTCAATCTGCATGACCCAGTGTTGTGGTTCTTTGTGGGATAGATTATTGGTGTGTGAGGCAATGCATTCTCCCAGGTGAGTGGTGTGGAGTTTGTGTTAAGGGGGGAGGTGTGAATAGCTGCTGGTGACTGTGGTCGGTGCTGTGAGTCCTCCTTCCCACCCAGCCAGTCAGTTATCCCACCATGGACTGTGCTTGCATTGCAGGGAGTGAAAGTTGTCTTTCAAGATGTCAGTCAGTGGTGTCCTGCTGTTGGTTGTTGCACAGTTGCCAGCAGGGCCTTGTGCTCCCCACAGCAGTAGCCAGTGTCAGCCATCTTGTGAGTCCTTTTCCACTCCCTGTGATGTGAGCATGGTTGTGAGTGGTGTTGATGGGCCAATTGTGAGGCTGAGCAATATCTGTGCCTACAACTCCCATCATGCTATTGCCTCCACCCCCTTCCCAGCATGCCCATCCTTCCTTCCTTTTGACTCTGCTTCCCTGTGGGGTGGGCTGCCTGTGCTGACAGGATGGCTGGGAGTGTTGTCCTGGCAGTTGTTTGGCTAAAAGTCCCAAGAGTGTCCCTGTGCTTCACACAACATAACCCATGGTGGTGGTTCTTTGTGGGATCTTGAGTTAGGATGTGAGGCATTGCATTCTCCCAGGTGGGTTATGTGGAGTTTGTGTTGAGGGGGTGTGTGAGGGGAGGTGCTTGTGACTATGGTCAGTGCTGTGAGTCCTCCTTCCCACCCAGCCAGATATCCCACCATGGAACGTGCTTCCATTGCAGGGAGTGCAAGTTGTCTCTCAGGAAGTCAGTCAGTGGTGTCCTGCTGTTGGTTGTTGCACAGTTGCCAGCAGGGCCTTGTGCTCCCCACAGCAGTAGCCAGTGTCAGCCATCTTGTGAGTCCTTTTCCACTCCCTGTGATGTGAGCATGGTTGTGAGTGGTGTTGATGGGCCAATTGTGAGGCTGAGCAATATCTGTGCCTACAACTCCCATCATGCTATTGCCTCCACCCCCCTTCCCAGCATGCCCATCCTTCCTTCCTTTTGACTCTGCTTCCCTGTGGGGTGGGCTGCCTGTGCTGACAGGATGGCTGGGAGTGTTGTCCTGGCAGTTGTTTGGCTAAAAGTCCCAAGAGTTTCCCTGTGCTTCACACAGCATAACCCAGGGTGGTGGTTCTTTGTGGGATCTTGAGTTAGGATGTGAGGCATTGCATTCTCCCAGGTGGGTTATGTGGAGTTTGTGTTGAGGGGGTGTGTGAGGGGAGGTGCTTGTGACTATGGTCAGTGCTGTGAGTCCTCCTTCCCACCCAGCCAAATATCCCACCATGGAACGTGCTTCCATTGCAGGGAGTGCAAGTTGTCTCTCAGGATGTCAGTCAGTGGTGTCCTGCTGTTTGTTGTTGCACAGTTGCCAGCAGGGCCTTGTGCTCCCCACAGCAGTAGCCAGTGTCAGCCATCTTGTGAGTCCTTTTCCACTCCCTGTGATGTGCGCATGGTTCATGGTGGTGTTGATGGGACAGTTGTGGGGGTGAGCAATATCTGTGACTACGACTCCCATGATGCTATTGGCTACACTGACTTGCCCAGCATACACAGAATTCCTTTCTTTCAGTGGTCTTCACTGTGTGTTGGTGTTGTAGTGGTGGCTACATGTCTGGATGTGTTTGTTAGTTATATTTGTGCCACTGCCTAGCTGTAGTTGTAGTTGTGTTTGTACATGTGATGACACGGTTAAATGTAACTTTGAGATGGCATGTGTTGTGTTTATCTGACTGACATACACATTTTGGGATGATTCTGTTCTGGTTGCTGTGTAATTGCTAAGAGTGCATGGTTTGACTCTCCCCTTGACAGTGATGTGTGTGTGTATTGTGGCAGAATATTGTGTACATTTGTTGTGTACTCACCAGGCTCTGGGATGTTCTCTAGTCCATAGACGCTCACTGGCGGAAGGATGGCCCGCACCTTCTCCTCCCAGGGCCTGAGGTATACTGGCTTGGCAGGAGGGCCACTGCCGGTGTGTTGGCTCAGGAGGTAGTCCTTCTTCAGCAGCTCCCGTACCCTCCTGCGCACGTCATACCACCTGTTCTGGATGTCAGTCTTTGTGCGCAGACATGGTGATTGTGCGTTCACCCTGTTGATGATCCTCTCCCACATCTTTGTTTTCTGGGAGATGGGTGTCTGTTGGACCAGTGCGCCAAACAGCTGTGGCTCTACCCTGAGGATCTCGTCTACCATGACTTCCAATTCACAATCTAGGAACTTGTGATTCTTCTTTGGGGGCATGGTGATGGGTGGTGATGGTGAGTGATGTGTGTGTTGGTGTGCAGGTGAAGGTGTGTGAGTGTGTGTTTTGCTGGGTGTATGTGAGGTAGCTATTTGTTGGTGTGCTGATGGTGTGTGGCTTGTGTGAGGGATGAGCTGTGGGTGTGTGGTTGCTGTCTGTTGAGTGCTGGCAGGTGAATAGCATTTGCAAAGGATCATGGTTGGGATTTGTGTCCTTTATATGGGTGGAGTTGTGGGTGTGTCTTTGTTCTCTGTCCCCACGCCCCCCCCAGTATTTATTGGCTTTGTAATTGCTTGTTTGGCCTTTTTTTGTGTATTTTCCCTTAGTACTTTCTGTGCATGTTGGAAACGTTCTTGTGACCGAGTCGGACCCTGCAGTTGTCTCGTACGGTCTACTCCGTTTCGTTCACGCTGTGTTTGTGCTATTTTCTATGCTGCGTACGCGTCGGTCGCAGTGTTTTGTGTTACTTCGGCTCGCAGTTTTGTATGCGTGTCGGTCGTACGGCTTGTCCTCCGTCCGACTCGGTCGTGGTTTTCGCGCCTTGCATCGTACTTGGCGGTTTGGAGTTCGCGGGTACGTTTCGGTCGGATTTGTTCCGGGTGCGTGTCGGTCGGTTAGATTCGCGTGTTTTGCCGGCCGGATTGCTGTTTTCCGTGCGGCTCGGTCGTTCGGCTTGGGTTCCGTACGTGTCGGTCGGATTTTGCACGCTTTGCATCGTACTTGGCGGGTCGTGCGCCACAGGTACGTGTCGGTCAGAATTAATGCCGGCTCTGAGTCGGTCGGTGCTTTTTCCGGCCCGAATCGGAATCGACCCCAAAGTGTATTTGCTGAAGCAATAATAATGGCTCCTGCTCCCAGGGACAAAGTTCGGTTGAGATCATTCTTGGGTTTTATTGAATATTTCTCAAAGTTTGTGAAGAACTTTGTAGAGAAAAATGGAAGATCTTAGAACCCTTTTGAGAAAAGAGTGCGGTTTTGTTTGGGATAATAAACAGCATAAATGATTTGATAATGTAAAACATGAGATTTGCACTGCAGGTGTTTTGACTTTCTTTGACCGACAACTTAAATAGGTACTTAGAGTTGATGCAAGTGCTAAAGGCATTGGAGCTGTGCTACCAAAAATTCATAAGGATGTTGAGAATACTGTAGCTTTGCCTCCCGCTCTTTGACTCATGCAGACAGGAGCTATTTAGTTATTGAAAGGGAGGCATTGGATGCAGCGTGGGGTGCAGAGTATTTTATGACTTACCTATTGACCCTTCCTATAAATCTATGCACTGATTATTATTAACATTAACATGATAGTATTGTTGCAGGGCAGAGCAGGAAAGGGTCCAGCAAGGTTGGCCTGTTTGGCACTTGCCTTCAAGAGTATAGGTATGAATTGAGTTTATACTGGGTTGTTATAATGCTGAGGCAGATGTGACATCTTGCTTGCTATTGAATTGGCAAGATGTAGATAGAGTGGAGGCCTTGGAAAAGGACAGGGCTGTTGTGAGTGTGAGTGACATAAATTAATGGAGCCAGGGTGCAATCCAAAAAGGAATGGTGTCAGAGCATAGAAGATGATCTGGTTCTACAAAGGACTTTCTGCTAATTTCAAAAGGGAGAAAGTTCTGTTCCAGTCTTGGTTAGACAATATTGCAAGATCGTGGATAAATTATCTGTAGTGGGAGGTAAAATAATTTTGAGAGATGACAAGTTTGTGCCACCTGAAGGGTTGAGATTGAAATTGCTTAAGTTGGTGCATAAAGCTCATCTAGATCAGACGATGGCAAATAAAATAAATGAGAAAAAGATTTTGGTGGCCAGGTATAGACAGTGACATCACTGTTTGGGTTGAGAGGTGTACGGCATGCAAAAAAGGAGAGAAGAGGTTGAGATTGGGAAAACAATTTGTACTGGTGGAGATTTGTGATCGTGGTAAACCATTGCATAATGTGCACTAAATTTTATTGCCTCTGAGGGTGAGCGTGGGGAGTTAAGATTTGCTGTGGTCGATGTGTTCTCAAAATGGTTAATGGTAAACTTTCTCCATAAAATAACAACTAACGCTACCATTAAAGATCCAATACAGAATACCTTCTATTACATTGACCACAAATAAACCTCAACCCCACTCAAAACAGGCACAGGGCAGCCGTAACATTATTCCTATCACAACCGAACTCATTGACACCACCCGCACCAAATTGGTCACTTCGACTCTGCGATGCATGCTTCATAATTAAAATGAAGCACAAGCTGGAAATTGCAGACACCATCTCACACTATAACCTTGAGCTATTAGTCCTCACACAGACCTGGTTCAATGATACATCTCAAAACATAATGGACCTTGGACTTCCACCAGAATACTCCGTCATCAAAATCAACAGTGTAGGGTGAGCGGGTGGAGGAATAGCAGCCATATTCAAAGATGCCATAAAATGCAGAGAGATACTGAACTGTGCATTCTCCTCATTTTACTGCCTAACTATAGATCTGCATAGTTCCCCTTTCAGACTAAATGTCATTTACCACCGCCAGGTGACAACACAGCTTTTCTTGAGGAATACAAGCATCTCACAAACAGCCAATCAATGCTAAGTGACAAAACTATTTTATTATTATTATTATTATTAATGCATTTTATAGAGCGCACGACTACCTCCAACGGAAGTGTCCCGGCGCTAGCGGTGAGTACAGATTGCGTGCAGGGACTGAGGAATTGCGCAGTGTTCTAGGTTAGGCTGAAAAGCCAGGTTTTTAAGGCCTTTCTAAACAAGGGCTCTGTCTTCGCCTTTCGAAGGTGGACTGGCATAGAGTTCCACAGCGAGGCGGTTTTCACAGCAAAAGCACGACCCCCCCTCCTGGCCTTTTTGAAGCGTGGGGTCACCATTAGGTCCTGATAGTTTGACCTCAGAGATCTTGATTGGTAATATCTCTGGAGTCTGTGCTTCAGGTATTGGGGGCCAGCATCTCTGATGGATCTGAAGGCCAGTATCAGTGCCTTAAACTCGATCCGTCTCTTGACCGGGAGCCAATGAAGGCTTCGCAGGTGAGGAGAGATGTGGTGGCGAAGAGGCACATTTCTGATCAGCCTGGCTGCAGCATTTTGTATTATCTGCAGTTTTCTCAGCAGGTAATCCGGGAGCCCCAGGTAAAGACTGTTTGCGTAGTCCAATTGGGAAGTTACAAGCGCATGGACCGCATTTTTCCTGCAGTTCATTGGCAATAAATGCAGGAATTTGCGTAAACTTTTTAATTTCCAGAAACACGCGGAAGAGACTTTGCAAATTTGGGCACTACCCGATAAGCTGGAATCAATTCGGAAGCCTAGGTTCCTAGCTGAGTTCACCGGGCTAGGAGGGGGGTTAAGCTCAGCCGGCCACCAGAGTTCAGACGAGGGAGGAGAGGATTGGTTAAAGAACAGTACCTCTGTTTTATCGGTATTCAGCTTCATGCAATTATTTGTCATCCATGCCAAGATTGTTCGCAGACATAGTTTGAAGTTCATGAAGGCTGCCTCCGTGTGTTCTTTAAAAGAGAACACAAGCTGAGTGTCGTCAGCGTACGAGACCACCTTCACGCCACACTGTTCAATCAGTGAGGAGAGAGGGGCCAAGTACACATTGAAAAGGGTGGGGCTCAACGCCGAACCCTGTGGGACCCCGCAGCTGATAGATCTGGAGGCCGAAATAAATGGACGCAGGAACACATTTTGAGACCGGCCCTTTAAGAAGGTGCGGAACCAGTTTAGAACAGTACCCTTCACACCTAGGGACTCAAGTCTCTCTAGTAGGATCTGGTGTGACACAGTGTCAAAGGCTGCGGACAAGTCCAGCAGCACTAACATTGCAGATCTGCCCTGGTCTACCGTTTCCCGTATGGTTTCTGCCACTTCCAGAAGGGCCGTCTCTGTGCTGTATCCCTTCCTGAAACCCGACTGGGAGTCGTGGAGAAGATGGTTAATCTCCAGGAACTCCGATAGTTGCATTTGGAGTTTGGACTACCTTTTCCAGCACTTTGGCCGGTGCCGGGAGGAGAGAGATCGGTCTAAAATTTTTTAGATCTGAAGGGTCCGCGTCTTCTTTCTTTAGGATTGGTTGGACATAAGCCATTTTCCATGGCGCAGGAAAAATGCCCAGGCTCAGGGAGGCGTTCCATACGGCATTTAAGACGGGGTTGAGCCGTGGAGCCAGTAGTTTGAAAAGGCTGGCTGGACAGGGGTCGGTCGGAGCACCCGATTTAATTTTACTTAGTTCCACCAGAGAGGTGGCTGTACATAATGGATGAAATTCCGACCAAGTGTTAGAAAGATTAGGATTGTAGGCTACTGTAGCTGATGATGTAGAGATCCCAGCTAAGGGGAAGGAGGAGTAGATTTTCTGAATCTTGTCATGGAAGAAGCTGGATAGATCTTCACAGAGGGAGGCTGAGGGGGTGATCGTGCTCTTCAAGGCTAATGGCTTCAAAAAGCCCTGAACAATCTTGAACACTTCTTTAGTAGAATTATCTGAAGTTTTAATCTGGTTGGCTACATAATCCCTGATTGTATTACATTTTAAAATATGAAATTTCTTTAATGCCAGTTTATATCTGTATTTGGCGTCGGAGTGATAGTATTTCCTCCATGTGCGCTCCAATTGCTTACATAAACTTTTCTCCAGCCGGAGTTCAGTGGTGAACCAGGGGGCAGAGGGATTTTTTCTGGACAATTTCATAATTTTAAGTGTAGCAACTTTGTCCAGGGCAGATGTGATCCAGTTATTAAAAAGAGAGGCATCTTGACTGGGCTCTCCCGTCAGTACTGGGACTGTATCGTATAGCACATGGTCAATGACCTCCGATGTAACCTTCCTCCAATTTCTTCTGGTTTCGGGTGTAGAACTGACCTGATTATTATTGGAAGGAATAGTCAAGTAAAAAGGGACTAGAAAGTGGTCTGACCAGGTCAATGGGAGAGGAGGGTCTACTCTTAAGGAGGGAATGTTGGTAAAAATAAGGTCCAGCATGTGGCCAGCCACGTGTGTCGGGGCAGACACTTTTTGAATCAAGTTCAACCCTTCGAGGGTGTATAATAATTGAGCGGCTAGTGGGCATATGTCATTGTCCATATGGACATTGAAATCTCCGAGAATAGTGCAATTTGCATATTTTAGAGAGAGGTCAGCAATAATGTTATGTAGTGCAGACCACTGAGCGGCCGGTGAGTCTGGGGGTCTGTATACCAACAATCCAGCAAATGGGAAAGTGGGGGAGATTTTGACGCAAAACGACAGTGCTTCAATCATCCCAGTATTCTCTATTTTCTTCACCGTGATCTCTCAGTCCCTTCTATGAATCACTGCGAGTCCGCCTCCTAGCCTATTGCCAGGCCGATTGACTGCTGTAATCCTATAGCCTTCTGGGATAGCTAAAGATAGGTCAGGGTAGGAGTGATCCCTTAACCAAGTTTCGGTTAAAAACATAAGGTCCCAGGAATGGGACTCTAAATGAAGCCAAATGTCATCAGCATGCTTGGGGAGGGATCTGCAATTGACTAGGCAGGCCCTAATTTCTGATCTAGTTGTGAAAGAAGAAGAGCAGGCCATCTGTAAGGGTATATGTGGAACAAAAGTATTGCTTTCTTCCCCCTTTATCCTATTATCCAGTGAATAGGAGCATGTATTGCAGCGTCCTGCCTGTGTGTCCCACCCCTCTTCCATATAACCCGTGTTTAGACAGGTGGGCCTGACACAACCCGTTGATGCTAGCATTAATAATTGTTCCTTGGTCCAGGTGAGGCCTGCTGGGTCCCCATGGGCAGCATGGCTGGCGCTGGCCGCTGTCCTGTCGCCGACGGGCGCAGACGGGCTTGTTAGCGGCGCGCCAGCGGCACGCCCACTGCGCGCGTCCGCTGCGCAGCCGCCTCAGCATGGTTCCTTTATCCACACCCCCCGGAAGTAAGAGCCTAGGGGGAGGAGCCACGTCCCTCCGCAACGATCGGCACAGCAGCCGCGGCGGACCGGGGACAGGTAGGGATTTCACAGTGCAAATGCGGGACTGTCTAAAAACACAGCAATACACTTTAAAAATCAAGATTAAAAAACGATCTTTCAGCAATTTAAAGCACACATGAGCAGCCTGCTCGGTACGCGCTGCAACTAACCGCTGCGCGACCGCCTCAGCAGGGCTCCTTTATCCACACCCCCCGGAAGTAAGAGCCTAGGGGGAGGAGCCACGTCCCTCCGCAACGATCGGCACAGCAGCCGCGGCGGACCGGGACAGGTAGGGATTTCACAGTGCAAATGCGGGACTGTCTAAAAACACAGCAATACATCTATCTTTCTGGGAGACTTTAACCTTCATTGGGGCAGCACAGAAGACTCAGCAGTCAATCTCCTTGCCTCTTTTCTCTCTGATCCAGCATAACAGAATACCAACACATACCAAATGAGCTGTTCTCGACCTAATAATCTCCAAAGAAGACCTGATTTCAGCTGATGAACACATACCAGTCGACTGGTCTGGTCCTTTTTTTTATTCCCTTTGCTCTGCATCTCTCAGATTCAATGACCCTTGTCCAACCGAGAAGAATGAAAACCTGGTTTCGAGACACCAAGAACCTTGATATCAACACACTTAGCAACACTGAACAGCAACTGATATCACTGCCTCGACTGCACACAGTTTTGAAAGTCTTTCAGATCTACTAGATGAGGTAGCTCCACTTCAGAGCAAAAAAAAATAACTAAACCATGGACTCCTTGGTTTAATAAGGCATTATACGAGGAAATAAGAGCTTTGAGAACACTAGAAAAGAAATGGAGACAATCACCCTCCAACTTTAACCTCACATGTCTCCAAAAGGCTAGATCACTTCACAAAAGAAACATCTATGCAAAATCAAAGCACTGCAGTTCTCTACTAGACTCAGCCAAGAATCGACCTAAACAACTTTTCAATCTGATCAAAACTGCAAACAACCCTTCCACTTCCACATCCATCAATTTTGATGACCCAGCCAAGAAAACAGTAGAATTTACACAATTCTTTGATTCAAAAGTGGAATTGCCCCTGCCTTGTGATGTCGGCCCTAATCTGAATACTATGTGTAAGTCCAAGAACACCTGACAACTCTTTAACATAATTAGTGATCAAGATTTACTGAAAACTATCATGAAAAACCAAACCATCCCATCACTTTGAAGATCTGATTACGGGCAACATTACCAAAGATGTTCACACACACATGCTCCTCTACTGGACTTAATTGGTAAATCTCTCACTTAGCCAAGGAATTTTTCCTGGCTGTCTCAAAACTGGACAAGTCACTCTACTTCTCAAAAACCCCTATGCAGATGTGAATGGCCCCAGCAATTTTTGCCCAGTATCCAACCTCCATTTCCTGGCAACAATCATTGAAAGATGTGTATTGGATCAACTCAACCAATATAACAAAGACAACAACCTCCTCAATGACTTCAATCAAGGCTACTGCTCCTGGCGATTGATGACATGCTTTGAATCCTGGTCTGCGGCAACTCATGTCTCCTGGTTCTTTTGGACCTATCGGCAGCCTTTGATTCAATAAACCACAAAATGCTCCTTCACACCCTTAAAAATAGAATGGGACTTGACCGTGTGGTACTTAGATGGTTTGAATCATTCCTCAGGGCAGGCCACTGAGGGTAAAAATCAATGACTGTCTCTCAACACTGACGGCTGTTTTTAAGGGGTTCCTCAAGGATCAATCCAAGCTCTGACCCTATTAAATCTATACTCTATATATCGAGCCGCTTGGAGTCTTACTGAGAAAATCGGGTTTCTTCTATCATCAATATGCGAATGACATTCAACGGTACTTAAAGGTCTCCTCTCCCAACGACATCTTGCACCTTGCCAACACTTTAAATGCCAGCCATCACTGGATGAATTCCCATCACTTAACATTGAACCTTTCCAAAACTGAATTCCTCCTCATCTGCTCATCAAAATCACCACTGCAAGTACAATTCTGGATGGTCACACTAACATCCTCAACAGCAAACCCATCAGAGTTGACAATGCCGAATGTCTTGGAATCATCTTAGATAAAAGGCTAAACCTTCAATCGCAGATCGACACTATGGCCAGAAATACGTACTATCAACTGTGTCTTGGAAGGGGTATGTGCCGCTATATTCCTAAACACGATCTCATGCAAATATTGGTGCTATCCAGAATTCATTACTGTAACTCTCTCTTAATTGGTCTCCCCAAGACTCATCTCACCCCCCTTAACTAAATCCTACATTTGGCAGCACGCTTCTTCTACGGAGCTAAGAGGAATGACCAATTTCACCAATACCGACAACACTGCAATGGCTGCCCTTTGAAGCCAGGGCGATATACAAGACAGCCTGCATCACTCACAAAGCCCTACGCACATCCGCTCCACATTACCTTGCTGACATTCTCAAACTATCTGGGGGCACTTGACCATCACGGAATGCTGAATCACTGCTGCTTCAGCCCCCAACATTTAACAAGCATTTGCAATGCAATAGGTCTTGCATTTAGTAGAGTTTGAGCAATGCCAATAGCTTAAACTCTTGCAAATGCAAGACCTATTGCATTGCAAATATTTTTTGTGTCAAAACGCCCCATGCTGCGCTTTCATGTTAATGGAGGCCGCCCTCCTTTCTTTAGACAAGCCTCATCTAAAGAACGGGCGTGGCTCACATTAAAGTGAAACCCCGGCATGGGGGCTTTGACAAAAAAGCATCTGTTTGTCAAGTTGACAAATGCTTTTTTTGTAAAAGCGCCCCATGCCGCGCTTTCACTTTAATAGCGGCCGCACACCTTTCTTTAGACGTGGCTTGTCGAAAGAAAGGGGCACAGCCTCCATTATTGTGAAAGTTTTCGATCCTCAAGGCGAGACTCCTCGGAATTGGAATGAAGCACAAAGGGGCCCACCTCCTGTTTTCCCCAAACTCTGAAAACAATATTACACAGAGCATAAGGGAGAGCAGGCGAGGGAAAGGGTAAGGGATAAGGAACAGCAGGGAAATTAAACCTGTAGAAAACAAGAAAAAATATACATTAACACTGCCCATTTATGACTACTCTCATATGTATCTCACTATACACAATTTATACCTTATGAACAATGAAGGCCAACACTTCCTTGGCCTCCACATAATACTCCAAAACTCTCAAAAACAATTTCCCTGCTGATGCCTGTAGAAACAAAGCAGAAAGAATCAACTCCTTCCTTTTTCCTCAAACCACACACTCTTCACCACATCAACATTGAGAAGTGTTGACTGTCAGCCATACAACAACAAAAAAAGGAAAAAACTAAAAAGGTAATGAAGAGGACAGGGAGCCTCGGAAGGAGTTGCCAAATACTCAGAGGAAATATTACTTAAATGAATAGTAACCAAAGAGGAGCTTCCATAAGATATAGAGGTAGTCCTTAGTTTAGTTTTTGAGTCCAGTAATCAATAATCTTCACGTTCACCTTTGAACGCCAATCCAAATTGAATGTGTTTAACACTAAGCCAAAGATCAACGTTTTGTAGAACAAAAAGAAATTAAAGGGGTGAAATGTAGTTTCAGAAATCTTCCTACCTGGAAGCTGAAGTACTCTACCTTTTCATTCGTCAGAACAATACCATAGAAAATAGGACGGTCATATCTGCTTGTTAGACATGCCTCCTAAACTGAAGAAAACCGCTTCCTTGCCCGTACTCCAGTGCGGGGAACAAATGATGCTAGAAAACGCTGTCCGAGAAAGCTCTATCCTAAGCCAGAGTCCACCGAAGCTCCGGTCTCCAAAAGGCAGAAGTCTCCGCTTCGGGAATGCAGTCCGACCCGCTAAATCCCCTTCACTCCGGAGAGGACGAGAAACAAACAAACAAGGTTCCTCCTGAGGCAAATGCTGCCTCCGACCAAGAACTCTCCTTCCGACAGGAGAAATCTTCTGGACGCGATCCGTCAAACGCGGTTCACAGGACTTCCGGAAACTGATTCTGAATTACGCACGTAGACAGGCGTGCACCGTTGTCTTTTACCCGTGAGCCTCTGCAAATCTTGGCTTCCTGGGAAATGTAGTTTTGTTACGCTTTATTGAGGACAAGGAAGGCGCTGTCTTCTGTGATCCCTGACAATACGCCCTCCCTCCAAGCGCCTATTAAACCCCGGCTTAGCGGGGTGCAACCGATGAAAAGCACGTATAGCCGCTGGAGCATGTATACTAGACACAGGTTCCCATGAATCATCTTCAGCAGCATAACATGAGACCAAATACTACAACACACCCCTCCTGTACTTGGAATCCAGAATGCGACGTACTTCATATTCCAAGTGCCCTTCTCTCAGCACAGGCGGGGATGCATGACACCGAGCACTTTTAGCAGGCTTCAATAGACTGCAATGGAACACCAGGTGTATTAGAAGATTCATAGGCAGCCGCAACAGGATTAACTTGCCTGAGCACAGTATAAGGACCTATGTACCTGGGGTAAAACACACTGCGTACTCTGAAACGAATATTCCTGCTTGACAGCCATACCCTATCACCGGGTTTATATTGAGGACCATCCACACGATGTCAATCCGCCCATTTTTTATACTGCTGCATGGCAAAGTTCAAATGGATTTGAATCTTCTTATGCACTGACTGGATCTTCTTGATTCGTGCCTTTACCTCAGGTTGGTTGCCGATTTCATCGGGCATGTCTATTGGAAGGACCTTAGCGTAGAATCCGTGGTTTGTAAGAAATGGTGATACTCCTATAGCACTGTGTCATGTGTTATTATAGGAAAGCTCAGCAAGCCATAACAAGGACACCCACGATTCCTCAGCTTCTTTTACATAACAACGTAGATATTTTTTGAGGGTTTGGTTCAGCCTTTCTGTTTGCCCATCAGTCTGTGGGTGAAAACTGGTGGATAAGGCAGAGGTAACTTGCAAGACCATACACCACATCTGCCAGAAACGGGCTATAAATTGTGGCCCCCTACCTGAAACAATGACCTTCGGAAGACCGTATAGTTTCACTACATTTTCTAGCACCAATTGAGCGGTATGCCCCGCTGTGGGTAGATTTATACACGGTATGAAATGTCCCATCTTAGTGAGGCTGTCTATTACCACTAATATGGCGGAGTATTCTTTATCTTTTGGCAAGCCTGAGATGAAATCCATACCTATGTTTTGCCAAGGCTGAATCGGGGTTGGCATAGGTAGTAGTTTTCCCCTGGCTTTCGTATGTTCTCCTTTGGCTCTGGCACAGACCTCACATTGGGCGACCCACGCTTTTACATCTGTAGGTAAGGTATCCCACCAAAAGAGACGTTGCAACAAAGTGTGGTTTTCAAACATCCAGGATGTCCAGCAAGTGCAGACTTATGACACCATTCAAATGCCTTTTGTTGAGTGGCCTTGGAAGGCAAGTAAAACTTGTTGTTCATGAAAGGCAGTCCCTGTTTGAGACTTCGTTGCTCATGTGAATCAACCCATTGATCCCAATGATCAGCAGAATGGTGATTTTTTACTTCCTCTAAAAAGTTCTCGATTTTTACCACACACAATACCTTACAAGGATTAATGATGGATTCCTTAATCACTTCCTTTGGGACGCTATTTGTGCCTTGGCGGGACAATGTGTCTGCCTTCCTGTTTTCTATTCCTGTTCTGAAAGTGATGATAAAGTCATACTCTGCAAAGAACAACATCCATCGTATTTGCCTCTGTGACAACTGTCTAGCTGTTTTCAGATACTGGAGGTTTCTGTGGTCCGTGTAGACCGTTACCTGGTGCAGAGCCCCCCACAGATAATGTCTCCATTCCTGAAAAGGTTTTTTGATAGCCAGCAGCTCCTTTTCTGATATGGTGTAATTTATTTCAGCTGTATTCAGTTTTCTAGACATGTAAGCCACTGGGTGTAACTGTCCTGTTTGTTTATCTCTTTGAGAGAGATCCGCCCCTACCGCTACATCTGAGGCATCTGCCTCCACCATAAAAGGCAGCTCAGGTTGAGGATGTTTGAGAACAGGAACAGTAGTGAATACCTTTTTGAGAAATAGGAAAGCTTCCATGGCATCACTCGTCCATATAAAAAGTTCTCTGTTTCTCAATAGTCTTGTAATAGGAGCTGATACATGAGAAAAATGCAAGATAACCCTGTGATAGTAATAGGCAAATCCCCAAAAACATTGCACTTCTCGCACGTTGTTGAGTACTGGCCATTCCAGCACGGCCTTTACCTTTCGTTCAGTCATACTCAAACCCAAAGGGCTTAACATTACTCCCAAGAATTCCACTTCATACAGGTGGAAATCGCATTTACTCAGCTTGCAGTACAATTGATGTTCCCTCAACTTTTGCCACACCATTAGGACATGACGTACATGTGCTTCTTCATTCACTGAATAGATCAGAATATCATCTATGTAAATCACCACAAACATATCCACGTATTCTTTTAGCACGTTGTTCAAGAAATACTGAAAAGCTGCAGGGGCGTTGCACAACCCAAATGGCATGACAATATATTCGTAAAGCCCATAACGTGTTTTAAAAGCTGTTTTCCAATCTTCCCCCTCCCTCATTCTCACCAAATGGTATGCCCCACGTAAGTCCAACTTCGTATAGATAGCTGCCTCTTTTACTTGATCAAGCAACACCGAGACTAAGGGAAGAAGATACCTATTTCTGATGGTGTTTTTATTCAGCATACGATAGTCAATACACGTTCTTAAATCTCCATTAGCTTTGGAGATAAAAAAAAGAGGAGAAGCAGCAGGGGAACGGGAAGGCCGAATAAACCCAATGTCCAGATAATCTCTCAGATGTTTTGTTTCTGGCTCAGACAAGGCATATACCCTACAGGATGGTATCATGGCTCCTGCTATCAAATCGATTTGACAGTCTGTGTGGAGGGAGTGTTTCTGCCCGAACCTCGCTAAACACCTCTCTGTACTGTTCATATGCTAGAGGGAATACTATGTCTTTTTCTGCTGCTGTAGCAATGCATGGATGTGCTAACGCCAATGCCTGCGTGGAGATGTCTTCTAAACAAGCAGTTTTACAATCTTCCGATTGAAAGTCTACTGATTTACACTTCCAATCTATGGTAGGGTTATGATGCCATAACCAAAGCATCCCCAAATCAATTTTGTATTGAGGTGCATCAATAATGTTCAAAGAAATAGTTTCTTCATGCCTCTGTTTTCCACTGTTTACTGTCAAACAAACCGGTTCGGTTTGTTCTGTGATAGGGCCGGATTTTAGAGGTTTGCCATCTCTTGCCAACACCTTCTCAGGATTTACTCTAGGGACAATTCAAAGCTAACTTTCGTACCAACCCCTGATCGATAAAGTTACCGGTGGCCCCTGAATCAATCATAACCACCACTTCATGGGTTTCTTCAGTACCCTGCAACATCATATGAAGCAATATGTGTGGCTCTGTTTCCCTGGCTTCTACTACTGATAAAGAAGGCACCTTCCATTCTTTATTTTCCATGATGGTTAAAGAAGGGAGAGGACTTTCTGTTCTGTCTGATTTTACTCCCATAACCGAAACCGCCACCTTTTTGTTTCCAAAAGAGTGGGAGGTTTTTGGTCTTGAAGGACATTCCCTTACGAAGTGTCCTTTCTTCCCACAATACATGCACTGTCCATTCACACGCCTGGTCTCCCTTTCCTCTTTTGAAAGAGGGGAGCTAATAGCTCCCACCTCCATAGCCTCTACGTTAGTTTTAGGGCCTACAAAAGGTTTTTTATAACTTCTGTCATATTTGACATAAGTTCTGTCATATCTATGCTTATCTCCTGCTCTTTCGGTTAGTCTGTGATCTAATCTAAGGGTAAGATTCATTAAATCAATGCAAGTAGTGGGTTGAGGTTCTATCTGGGCAAGTATGTCTCATCTCTTCTCTGAGCCCTTGATAATATAGAGACATCCTCTTTTCCTCTGGCCATGCTGTCTCCGCTACTAACCGATTGAAGGAGGTTAAATATGTCACCAAATCTTTTTTCCCTTGCTTCAGTTCCAGTAGCTCTTTATCTGCACTAAAGGTAGTAGCTCTCCTATCAAACACTCTTTCAAACTCACGTCTAAATGCATTCCAGTCTGACAATATAGGATCATCATTCTTGACTAATGGCACCACCCACTTGGCCGCATCCCCAGCCAAATAGGAAATGGCGAATGCAACTTTTGAATGGTTATTCAGGAAAGAGGCAGGTTTGAAAGAGAAATGCAACATGACCTGAGTCAATAACACTTGGATTTTATGTGGGTCCCCTGAATATCTCTCTGGTGTGGCTAAAGGTATAGGGGGGGGAATATGTACCTGTATCTGCGACGCTGTAGTTGAAACGTCAAAAGGATTTCTTGTTTGTATATCTAGTGTCTCCTTAAGCGCAGCTATATCTGCTTTAGAGGCCATTAACTCCTGCTGCACTAGCGCTAATGCTTGCATTACATCGTCTAAGGTAGCCATCTCTGTGCATACAATCGGGAGGAGTTTTAATTCGTGGGTGCGTAATTCTGTCAGATCCTCAAGGCGAGACTCCTCAGAATCGGAATGAAGCACAAAGGGGTCCACCTCCTGTTACCCCCAAACTCTGAAAACAATATTACACAGAGCATAAGGGCGAGCAGGCGAGGGAAAGGGTAAGGGATAAGGAATAGCAGGAAAATTGAACCTGTAGGAAACAAGAAAAAATATACATTAACACTGCCCATTTCTGACTACTCTCATATGTATCTCACTATACACAATTTATACCTTATGAATAATGAAGGCCAACAATTCGTTGGGGTCCACATGATACTCCAAAACTCTCAATAGCTTTTTCCCTGCTGATGCCTGTAGAAACAAAGCAGAAAGAATCAACTCCTTCCTTTTTCCTCAAACCACACACTCTACACCACATCAACATTGAGAAGTGTTGACTGTCAGCCATACATACCTCATACAACAACAAAAAGGAAGAAAAAAAAAAAAGGTAATGAAGAGAACAGGGGGGCCTCGGAAGGAGTTGCAAAATACTCAGAGGAAATACTCCTTAAATGAATAGTAACCAAAGAGGATCTTCCATAACATATAGAGGTAGTCCCTAGTTTAGTTTCAAAGTCCAGTAATCAATAATCTTCATGTTCACCTTTGAACGACAATCCAAATTGAATGTGTTTAACACTAAGCCAAAGATCAAAGTTTTGTAGAACAAAAAGTAATTTAAGGGGTGAAATGTAGTTTCAGAAATCTTCCTACCTGGAAGCTGAAGTACTCCACCTTTTCTTTCATCAGAACAATACCACAGAAAATAGGACGGTCATATCTGCTTGTTAGACATGCCTCCTAAATGGAAGAAAACTGCTTCCTTGCCCGCACTCCAGTGCGGGGAACAAATGATGCTAGAAAACGCTGTCCGAGACAGCTCTCTCCTTGGCCGGAGTCCACCGAAATTCCGGTCTCCAAAAGGCGGATGTCTATGCTTTGTGAATACGGTCCGACCCGCTAAATCCCCCTCACTCCGGAGAAGGCGGGAAACAAACAAACAAGGTTCCTGCTGAGGCAAACGCTGCCTCCGACCAAGAAGTCTCCTTCTGACAGGAGAAATCTTCTGGACGCGATCCGTCAAACATGGATCACAGGACTTCCGGAAACTGATTCTGAATTATGCACGTAGACAGGCGTGGGACGTTGTCTTTTATCCCGTGAGCCTCTGCACAACTTGGCTTCCTGGGAAATGTAGTTTTGTTACGCTTTATTGAGGACAAGGAAGGCGCTGTCTTCTGCAATCCCTGACAGAAAGCGCCTCATGGGCGCTAGTAAACAAAAAAAATTTAACTAAATAAATAAATAAGCGCAGTCGCTATACTTAAAGTGGACCGGGCTGCTAAAATAAAGAAAAAAAGAAACGCGCCCGCTATAGTTAAAGTGGACCGCCATTTGTAATTAAAATAAGGACGCACATTGCGGTGTCTCCGTCCTCCGGCGGCCGGCCCTAGAGAATCCACTGGCATCGGGACCCGGAGGACAGGGGCTGAACCGACGCCTTTCCGCTGACCACCCAGACTGCTTTTGACGCGGATTGAGCCCCTGTAGCGGAGTCGGAGGCTGTGGACGGTGCTCCCGGTGGCGAGGTGAGGCCGGGACCACCATCTTGGGGTCAGGCACGGACGAAACAAGCCAGCCCTGGGGGTTCGGTGACCTCCTTGCTACTGATCTGTGGCCACTAGCGGGGACCAGAATACCGCTCCCAGGCAGGGGAATACTGTGCGCGACTTTGCCTCGGGCTGCCCGAGGACGTTTCAACTGCCAGCAGCTGAAGGCACCGTTTTACGGACCCTGAGGCCTTCGCTGACTCCGCCTGCTGTTCGCACATCGGACCTTGGAGTGAAGACAAGTGGAGGTATTCACTGGCGAGTCTGGATACAGGGGACTGCAACGCCGCTTCCTTCCAAGCTCCCGCTAAGTTCCCGCCACTCACGAGCACTACGGGGGATCGAAAGCCACAACCTCCAGCAGCTCCACTGTCATCGCGTCACTGTGAAAGCGCCAGGAGAATTAAAAACGCTCCCGTGGCGAAGCCCGGGCCGCCCGTTTGAGCCCGTTGGAGACCGGCGGAGACTGGGCTGTGCCCCCCCCCCCCTCTGACATCCCCAGCAACGCAAGGTCAGCCATACGGTCTATTGCTTTTGTTAACTGTTGATGAGAGGAGTGACACTTGGTGGAAACTACAGCGCTATACTTAGTTTGCGATGTCCGTACGCGAAGGAAAGGGGAAGGGGAAGAAAGCTGTAACGGGTGGGACTGTTACTGTTTCCGGGACTCTTGACCAGTTTATAACAAGAGCAACGTCAGTGTTGGCGCATGAGATTGCATTAACCGAGCGCCGTCTCTCATTGGATCCGGTATTTACCAAAAGGTCATCTTTGGGGGGATTGATGTTGGCACATTCTCCGGAACAGCCTACACCCATAGAAACTGACCTTGGGGATTTGGGGTTAAGTAGTAGCCTAATGCCTCGGGAACCTGTGAATACATCTACGGTCCAGGAGCTTGGCTCTTTTGTTTCACTCATGGACACATCCCCGTCTCGCCCTGATAGTGGCACAGCTACCCGTGCAACCACAAGGCTCGCACCTAAAATTCTGCCCCAGCCAACGGACCTCGCACCGGGAGCGGCCTTTAAGAGGAAGCGAGGAGGGGGCGCACAGAGGGGAAAAAGTTCAAAGACGCCTAAAAATAATAATAAGAACAGCGACCAGGCGACCACAGTCCCTATATGTTCTGAAGCGCTCCAGGCAACTTCTCTCGGACTAAACACTTCATCTATGGGTTCTGTTGACTTTTCCTTGCCCTCATTTGAAGATGGATTTTGGTTAAAAGTAGGAGCCCTCATAGCCTCATCCATGCAGCCTATCTTTGATAAACTGTTATCAATTGAGGACAAATTGTTAAAACTTGAACAGTCGACAGTAACTAATTTTGATTGTATCAAGAGTAGTCTGGGGAGGAGTGCTCAGGCTAACGAAGTGATGACGAATATAACTCGGGATTCTGTAGTCTCTAAACACCCATTGTCTACCTTAATTACACCTAACACAGTGGATGCCTCACCTAGTGTGAGTGATGCAGTCGGATCTACCGCCTATAGTGGTGTAGTGGCCCAACGAGGTACAGGTTGTCCCCGTGGTGAAAGAGCAGTACAGCAATCCTTGGGAGGGGGTTTGACACAAAAACTACTTGGAGGACCAAAGGAAAGATCTAATCCTAGGGAGTCTAAGCATATTTTGCCATTTATTGACTTACCCCCTGATTCCTCACCATATGTCGTCGTACTGACCGGGGTGCCTGAATTAGACAAAGATAGTGTAGAATCTTATAATGAACTAAAAAATAAATCTATTCATTGGCTGAATAACAACAGACCTCTCCCGCCGAATGTGCAAAGTCAAATCTTGTTTGCCCGTAGAGTAAGCTGGGTGGGCCGAAGAGTGAAAGACTTAGCGGGCGATTGTATTATTATTAATTTTAGAGATAGACGGGTGGTCAAACATATATGCGAGTGGTCTCACCAAAGGACAAAAACTGGTATTCAGTCTTTTGACTTAAGTTACTTTTACCCCCCCCCCCCCAACCACCACGGAGAAATTTGGATATCGCGGTAAGAATTGGGTAGGGAGAGCCCAGTTAGATAATGCCTCCAATAGAGGAGTGAACGATGGTATTTGTTTTGTATCCAGTATCCCCCTCAGCAATAGATTTAGTGTTTTAGACCAGGTGGATTGACTGACCCCTACCGACTTTTGCCCACTTATCACGGACAAACAGTCGTGTAATAGTCCTTTGGGTATGGGGGCTGAGGTAATAAACCAACAGGCCGTATTAAGCAATGAGAAGGGGAATGAGGAGACAATCAAAACCACTAAAGTTAGTGACAGTGGGGAAGTGGGGAAACCCTTAGATGCACCTAAGAATAGTATTGTTACAACCAGTGAGGTGGCACTAAACTCTGAAACATTAGGGACTGCTGATAACAACTGCGAGCCCCTAGAAGTTATAAATAGGGGATTTTATGAGGTGACCTATGAGAGTGAGTTGGAAGCAAGATCACATGGTCCCAGGATCCTGTCGTGGAATATTGCGGGCCTAATGTCCAGATTGGATCTTCCCGATTGGGGCGATTTCATAGACTCCCACGAGATTTGCTTATTCCAAGAAACTTGGGCAGTAAGATCATTATATAGAGTAGGTTTTGTAGCATATTGTGAAGCGGCAGTGAAGGGCCCAAGGGGTAGACCGTCGGGGGTTTGTGTATTTGGGTAGGTACCCACTTGGGTTGTACGGTGAAGAGAATAGAAACTCATTCACCTGATATTTTATGTATTCTTCTCACCCATAGAAACCTTCCAAAGCTGGCCATTATCAATGTCTACTCTCGCCCAGTTAAGTATGGGCAAACTTCGCCGACGTTAGATTGTTTGGCTGTTCTTCTTAATTTACTGTCTGGGGAAGCGTATTTTTTAATTGGTGGGGATTTTAATTGTCACTTTGAACCCCTTAGTGGGTTGTCAACACCTATCTCCAGTGACGAGGATTCATCATGGTTAATTCCAGCGTCTAATGCGTACCCGATAAGGGGGTGGACCCCACTAGTCTTGCAATTAACCTCTCTTACCCTCACCCATTCCTTGAGGGCATGTAATGGCCGGTTCCCTGATGATAATCCTGGGCATCCCACCTTCGATAGAACTGGGCAGGCAACAATAATTGATTATATTTTAATAAATGTTGAAATTTGGCATAAGGTTGTGAAGTTTTCTGTCCTCCCCCGTGGTGAAAGCGACCACAATCCATTGGTCGTAACCCTAGATAGCCATGTAGTGGAAGTAGGGCAAGACCTGGAAAATCCGCTACTAGACAATTTGATAGTGGTTGAAGGAGGGAGAAGAATACGCTGGGGCTCAATAATCCAAGCTCCAGAAGTAATGGCGGATATGTTTACTAGCATTATTCCCCTGTTAGAAAAAGCAAGTCTTGTCTCTGGAAGCAGTGCTAACTTAGAACCCGATGAAGATCTAGGCAAAATCCATCTTGACATGGTTGCATGCCTAGCGGATTTTTTTTATAGCAGTAAGCCCAATAAGAGTAACCATCGCAGAGATAAAAACCCCTGGTACAATAGGTCATGCAGGGATGCGAAGAGAGCCCTGTTGTCAAGCCTGAGGGGGGGGGGGGAGGGGATAGCATTCAAATAAGGGAAGCAAGGGTGTTTTTAAAAAAAATTCTTTTAGCTGCGAAATCTGAATGGGAAATGGAAAGATGGCAGGCCATTAAGAATGCCTTGGACGTTAAAGACACAAGAGCTTTCTGGAATTTAGTCCATACCGGGAAGATAGAGGGTAGGTCTACCCTCAAGCCTAATATTGCTGAGGAAGCCTGGCGTCTTTACTTTAAAGATTTATATTCAAGCCCCTATAATGGACCTAGTGAGAGCGGGATATCGGTTTGTTGTCATACCTTTGATTCCCTTGGGGATATACCCCCATGTACCTTGGCCGAGGTATTATCTGCCCTAGCCAAAATACTGCCAAACAAAGCTCCTGGGCTGGATAGAATCCCCGGGGACCTGTATAGAAATGAACAGACTGTTTGGGCCCCATACCTCCAGATATTATTTAATGCCAATCTTTATGGCATGCTACCCCCCCCCCCCTACGTGGGCTGGGGCAGAGATTATTCCTATTTATAAAAAAGGGTCTCCCATAGAACCGGCAAATTACAGGCCAATCAGCCTTATTGATGTAACTCAAAAGATTTTTGCTAGAGTCTTACTGGGAAGACTCCAGGAATGGATGGAAGACCTTAATATTTTAACCCCGTTACAGGCAGGCTTCAGATGTAAAATATCTACTATAGATCAGTTGTTTAGGCTTCAATTGATCTATTGGAAGCATATAGTTTTGGAGGGTGGTAGTCTGTACCTTACACTCGTGGATCTCAAATCGGCGTTTGATATGGTGGATCGTGACCAGCTGTGGGGAATCTTGCTGGATATGGGAGTACCACCATACCTCTGCCACCAGTTTAAACGCCTCCTCGAGGGAACATTTGCTAGGGTAAGGTTCGGCAAGAATGGGAAATTAACGGCTCCTTTTCCTGTAGGAAAGGGGGTGAGGCAGGGTTGTGTGCTTGCACCAACCCTTTTCTCACTCTTTCTCAACGGGTTAATAGGAGACCTTCTTGCCGTTAAGGACATTGATTCCCCAAAACTAGCCAACCGCAAATTTCCTGCCCTAATGTTTGCGGACGATACCCTGCTCCTCTCGAAATCACCAATGGGGATGCAGCGTGTATTAGAGGAATTTAGTCGGTTTTGTAAGAGGAGGAATTTGGTAGTAAATATTAAGAAAACAAAATATATGGTCTTCCACGCTGACTCTATAAACTGTCCGCACCCAAGAATGTTTGATGGACCCTTAGAAAGGGTTCCTATCTTTGATTATTTGGGCCTCACATTAAACGATAAAATGGGGTGGGGACCCCAAATTAACAAAGCTAATTTAAAGCTAATTCAGGCAGTCGGGGGGATTTTAAAGGTTTATAAGAGATGTGCCCTAAAGGTTATAAGCCCGCCTGTAGAAATCTACAAGGTCCAAGCTAGGGGGGCAACTATGTATGAGGCCGAACTTTGGGGACATAGCTTAGTTAATGCCCTCACTATAACAGAAAATAATTTTATGAGACAAATCCTGTGTTTGCCTAAAAGTACTCCTTTAACGCCACTAAGGATGGATCTGGGCATCCTTCCCATTGCAGACCTAATTGCTTCTCGCCCACTGCTTTACTGGCGACGGCTGTGGAGTACGCCAGAGCTAGGACATTATAGAGAGGAATTAAAGGCTATAATGTCCACTCTGGGGGCGGGTAATATCCCGTGGTTCTCCTTTATCAGAGACTCATTCCGTGCGATAGGAAGGGAGGACCTATGGTCGGCACCGGAGGAGTCATGCTCAGCTATCTCAAAAAAATCCCTGGTTTGTGTACTGAAGGGGTATAAATTGTCATGCATTTTAAAGACCGCTAATTCTTCTAGTTTAACCTATGGGTTCCTGGATATAAAACAGCAATATAAATTGGAGCAGGTGTTGGATTTTATTCAACCGCCAACAGCAAAAAAACTGTTTTTGCAATTTAGATATGGGACGCTGCCGCTCCATGCACTCACCAACAAATGGGCAGGCGCTACCACCCACCTTTGCCCGGGATGCGTAGTAGAGGAGGAAACTGTAATTCATGTGTTGTTCTTCTGCTTGGCATATAAGTGGGCAAGGTTAAAGTGGGTTACTCAACTGTGTAGGAACCTAGGTATTAGAAATTATAAGGAATCCTACAGGGTTTTAAAATCTGAAACCAACCCGGTTTTTGTTGTTGCAATCTCTAAGTTTCTCTTTGCAATGTGGTGTAAGCGAAGGTATCTATTGAAAAATCGATGTGAGAATTAGTAATACCCGCTCCGGTCTGTCAACCATTGTGACCCTAGTTTTGGCAAAAAACCTAGCCTGTAAGCGTAGGTATTTTATCAAACAACTGATACGAGATCTATTAAGACCTGCTTTTAATTGGCTGCTACCGCGACTTAGGTTTTATATAAAAACATAGGCTGTGAATTTTCTTTTAATATTTTTAGTTTAATTTATATTTTTTATGATTGGCTTGCAGTGATTATATTGCCCATAGTGATGATTATTATTTTTATTTCCCTGTTTCCCAATGAGCGATCATTACTGCTATCTATGCTTGTACTATTTTATAATAAGTGGTTCTTACGACATCGTACCTTTTCTTGATATTAATTTTAAGTGGTTGTCTATATGTATGTACTTTTATGGCCGTAATAGCCGAAATAAAGTTTCATGAATGAATGAATTAAAATAATAGCTGGCGGAGTGCGACGCAGTGGGTGAAATAGGGCAAATCATTAAACCAAAATAGTGCTCACAGCAAGATAAAGCAGACCGTGTAACAAGACAAGTAAAAGGTCCAGTCCTTATGGGAGGTTACAAATGCAGACAAGGCCTACCAAGGAGGGACTAACAAGTCTATTCACCAACGAAAAGCAACGATTTTGCAAGGAGGGTAACAGGAGCCAATTGAAAAGATGGGCGGGTCATCGGAGGAGCTTACCTACCCTACCTCAATACAGCATGCCTCGCAGAGCAGCGCATGCGCTGCCCAGGCTCGACCTAAAAAGTACTAAGGCCAAAGGGTGGGATGCAGGCAGGGTCGGACTGGCCTATAGGAAAATCTAGCAGTGCCCGAAGGGCTGGTCTCACATGTCAATGCAATGGCCGATTTTTTAAATATATTTGTGGGGCTGTTTTATGATTTGGTGGACGGATTTGTTCTCTGGTATTACCACAAACATTGCCTACAACAAGCACAAATGCATGCAGTCGCCCATATCTTGTAAAATACATATACAGATTGTTTTTACTATTTGAAAACTGCCCTGATTTGCAAATTTGACCCACTTTTTAGCTATGTGTTTCGCTACAGGGGGCCACTTTTATTTGGGTGCCTGGGCCTATTTTCTGTCCCAGTCCAACCCTGGATGTTTGTCCAAATGTCTGTGCCATCTAGGAGGCTGTAGGTTTGATTTACATGAGTAGCCTGTGCATCTATTAAAGACACCCATGTATGACCTGCAGGTATTAGTTTCAAATCCTAGTAAAGCGTACCAATGGGTTCTGCTGCTGCAATCTGTGTCTAAGCTGTAGGTCACAGGGTCCAACAGTTTTAAGATAGCACAATTGACACAATACCTTCTCTGACATCTGCAGATCCAGATCTCCTGGATGAGTGGCTCCATGCACCTGCTAAAGGCATCTTTGCGTGACCTGCAGGTGGAATTCATGTTTAAAATAGCTCAGAAGCCTTGGTACCTGCTGCATAGATAACTGTGTCGACTAAAGGCTACAGGTTCGAATAGATTGAAATAGAACTGAGATAGCCTAGTCGGTTCGTAATGGCAGCATATGACACTGAAGGCCACTGATCCGAATGTTAGCAGTGAGTGAGTTTGGGCTTCTGCTAAAGAGAGCTGTCTGTAACATGGAGGTAACAGTTCTACATCCTGGTAAGTTAGATCATTGGTTTAGGTGCCTGTTGTAAAGCTGTGTTTATAAACTGCAGTTCACGAGAGCATTAAACAGTGCAAAGGTCATGGCCTTTATTCAGCAGCTGAAAATCGTCTAACTTGCACCCAAGGCGAGTGAGATAGTTCAGTGTATTAGACAACTGTACTGAGATCTGGGTCTCACCTGGAGGTCATGGGTTATAATAGCAGTTTGGTACCATGGTGGGTTTATGCACCTACTGGAGACAATACTCCGGAGTCTTACATTTGTCTCCTGTCACGGTTGACTCAGCCTCTTTTCCTTCCACGATCAACACGTAGGACATTTTGTTGGGTGAAAAGAGCAGCAATTAGTAAATTCCACCAGAGGCAGCTATGTGCCAGTAATGCAACTTTTCCAGTTTGTGGCATGCGCAAAGCAGCTTATTACCGTAAAAGACTAATTACACACCTCATTCGGTGTCCAAGTGTATGGCTGGCTCCAGTGCAATTTATAACGTGTTGATGAAAAGTAGAAGCTGGACAGAAACCGTATAACAATGCCCGCTTTACATTTAAAAGACTTGCTGCTTACATACTGCCTTCTCTGATGGATGACTCAAAGCACTGTAGAAATACAGGTGCTCCGATTAGACAGTTCAGTTGTGGGGATTTTGGTTTCTTGAAAGATGAAAGGCAGAGTTGGCCCATCTTAGATTTTGACCTGGTTATTCAAAGAACTTTGCAAGATACAACCTTCAGGTCAACTGGATTTGTTTCATGGCTAACCCTGCCTGGTACTGTGGGTCAATATACGTTTATTTGGACTATAACTAACCAACTGCCAACAGAGTGCCATACTGGTGCTGTGTGCCCACCTTGGTGATCCCACGACTCCCATGCCGGAGTGTCAGCAGTCCAGCATACAATAATGCCTGCATGGAATTGTTAGGTCTCTACGTGTTTGTGTGTGGGGCGGGGGCGTGGGTTAAGGGTTACCAAAGCCTTTTTCTTGTGAGTTCTCCATAATTTATAAAGTTCATCCATATTTTAAAAATACAGTGCAGATGTCCTCTTTGATGTCAGAACGGGGACTTCCTATACCCTGAAATACCACTGACATTGCGGCTGTACACGGGCACACAGTTTGAACAGGGAAGAGCTGGGATCTCAAATTGTTCTGTATTGGGTGCCAGCTGCATATTCAGTGCCGAACTGTGTCTGTGCATTCTGCATTTGTGTTAGTCCTGCATTTAAGACGGAATAAGAGAGCCAGGTGCACAAAAATGCAAATACAACAACAAGAATGGATGAACTCCTCAACACACGGGACAGGCCAAATTGAGATAATTGGATGTGGAAAGGGGATTTCAAACAATGTTAGTCTTGAGATATCTGGATGTGGAAATGGACTTCCATGGGGCATATTATCAAGGGCAGTATCGCCACTTTAGCGGCACTTTTTGCCGCTAAAGCGGCGATATTTTTATCGCCCTATTAGCAAGCTGTTGCTAACAGCTGTTAGCGACAGCTTTATGGCGAAAGCGGCCGTTTTCTAGCCGATTTGCATGTCAGCGATTAATTATCGCTAATGACATGCAAAGTAGGCGTTCCCAACTAAAAGCGACTGAAAACAGTCGCAAACACAACTTCCCCCTATTAGCAATGCCCGCAAAGCGATAAAATAATTTGCGCTAACCGCGATTATCGCTGGAATCTAACACCTCTTTAAAACTTGACTTAACCATTCTAGTCAATGGAAGGTGGATTGTAAGGTTAAGTCCTCACCTGCCTATTAGCAAGCTTTTCATTAGCGCGTGGAATTTATTGCTGGATTTCGCGCGCTATTGCTGGGTTTCGCCGCTATCGCTGGATTTTCTATCGCCTTGGAGATAAGCGTTGATAATAACGCGTTATCTCCGCGATGCAATCCAGCGATAGCCGGCGATAAAAAAAACTGCGCTAAGTGCGCTTTGCGATAATTATCGCACATCCTTGGTAATATGCCCCCAAACCCTTTATGAAAGATGCGGAACACGGGAAATGTGTCTCCCACTTTATTCCAGAAGTAGTTTACCGTGCCAGGTATGCAAGTCATAAATTAAAAGTGGTGCTTTGGCATTAAGTAAGGGGTGTCTGGAGCAAGGGTCTCCCATTTAAGCTTGGGAAGTACATGTTATGCAGAAATGCGTTTCTAATCTGAGACCCGGCCGTTCAACTCAATAAACGTCCAGTTTTCTGTTTTTTAATGAAAATTCATTGGAAATATGTGTTTACGACTTACGAGAGGCGACGGGGACAAACAACAACCAACTTCTTGTGCAGAGAAAAAAAATCAGAAAATGTCTTCTTAGCCATATGGTCTGAGGGGAAAGAGCGGCGGAAGCCCACGTGGACAGAACCCTCTGTGTTCCGGGGCGCGCGGCCGAGCCCAAGCTGCCCCAGCCGGGCTGCGGCAGTAACCTATAACAAGGAGCGTGTGTGTCCCTGCTCGCTCCCGAAGCAATACTCCAGGGGAGTGAACTCACGAGAAAAGGTGGGACATGCAGCCACGTTTTTTAAAGGACAACCAGAAAAGCCAATCCAGAGCATGGGAGGAGTTTGACCCCACAAAGTAAAGACCACAGATCGTAGGCTCGACCTAAAAAGGAATGACTTACGACAAAATCCTTCTCAGGAAGTGCAACGAGAATAAGTAGCTCCTTACCTCCAGACTTACGCACTACCAGGGTGGAAATTTCGCACCCCTTTCGAAAGGGAAGTATTGGAGGTCACTAGAGTACAAGGAATCATGATAACTGTTTGGAGAGGAGAATCAGCAGTGTTAAGGAGCATCTCCTGATTCAAACAACAGTCTGGTAGTCATGGCCAGGAAAGGGATGACACATACGCTGAGGAAGCTTACCTCAGCACCAGCCCTGACACTGTGCCAGCAAATGCCTCATATGGAAAAGGTGAATCCACAGGAAACCTGGGGAGTTGCCAGCAGCTCAGGCGAACAACAGCGAAGAACAGCCTGTGAGACAAGGCTCGATTGGTCACAGCCAGAAGTATAGACTTCGGCCTAATCTAGCACCTAGCCAAAGACTCAAGGACTTTGTGGCGCATCAATGACATAGTCGTATGAATGAATAAATGAATAGTCGAATGGTAATTCCTGTTATTTTGGCTAGTTATTTTAATTTGTTATTTTCACATCAATAAAGATTGGAAGGGATGTAGAGTGCCACCAGGCCTCTACCACACAATGTATCACGCATGCTTGGCCTGATAGTTTAAATAAATGCTGGGTGTTCGCTCGTTGCCACTCGGCGATACCAGCATACAGTGTCCGTATGTATCATTGCCAGTGGTGTATGCGGGGCATACGAGTGCCCTAGTATCCATGCCCAAGTGTGCCCTGTATAAAGTCTAGGATTGCTGTTATATGTAATGTTCTTTTTCTATTGTAAAGCGCTCTAACATCTTTGGGTAGTGTTTGTACTACGTAAAAATGATTAAATAAATAAACAAATAATGCATAATAAATGAATAAATAAAAAATAACCAAATAAATAACTCATTAAGTTACTAATGACGTCTGCCAGGCATCACAATGTATATTTACGGAGGGCACACTACCCCAGGTCCTTAATATCGTTTACCAGGCAGCACACTGCATATACACCAAAATGCAGTAGTATAGGTCCCTGGAATGGATCGCTACTTCCTCACTGACCGAACACAGAGAGTCAGACTACCACCGTTCTACTCTGAACCGACAGAGATCAGCTGCGGAGTGCCTCAGGGCTCCTCCCTGAGCCCCAATCTCTTCAACATCTACATGGTCCCCCTCGCAGCCATCTTCAGGAACCACGGACTCCGCATCGTCTCCTATGCCGATGACACCCAGCTGATTCTCTCCCTCACCAACGAATCCACAGTCGCCAAGAACAACTTCCAGTTCGGGATGAAGGCTGTCGCCACCTGGATGAAGAACAGCTGCCTCAAGTTCAACTCAGAGAAGACCAATGTCCTCATCAGGGGCTCCACTCTCTCCGCCTGGGACGACTCCTGGTGGCCCGCAGCACTTGGAACCCCCCACACCCACAGACCACGCACAAAACTTCGGCATCATCCTGGACTCTTCACTCACCATGAGCCACCAGATCAACGCCGTCTCATCATCCTGTTTCGCCTGCTCCGAAAGAAGTTCAAATGGATCCCCACCGAGTCCACAAAGATGGTCACCCACGAATTCATCAGCAGCAGAATTGTCTATGGCAATGCACTCTACTCTGGCATCACCCAGAAACACCTCAAGAAACTGCAGAACATTCAGGACGCCTCCGCAAGACTTATCCTCAACATCCCCCACCACAGCCACATCACCGGCCACCTGAGAGACCTCCACTGGCTCCCAGCCAACAAAAGAATCACATTCAAGTTCCTCACACATGCCTAATCAGCGGAGCTTGAAGGAGCCTGGCACGTCCCACAGTCATTCCTGGGCCGTAGCATCTCGAGCTGCGTTTCTGCAGCGTCACACGTTAATCCGTCACACGTCACTTCATTACGTATTATCCTAAACTTGCGATGGCTCTATCCTGAGAAATATAATTTCAAACCTATCACCGAACTAGAGCACGAATCCCAATTCTCTTAGGGGCAGATGTATCGCATTTTTACATTCGCAAACGGGCATATTCTCAGAATCTGCCCGTTTGCGAACGCAAAAATTGCTTTTCCGATGCAGCAAACCTAATTTTGCGATTCGGTAATCGCGGTTACCGGTATTAGGAAGGGGCGTGTTTAGGGCGTCCCTTCCTAATACCGAATCACATCGGTGTATGAATGTTTTGTACCGCATTTGCGGTCGCAAAACATTCGCATGTTACCACCTACTTCAAGTAGGTGATAACCCATTCGCAAATTGGAAGGGGTCCCCAAGAGGCCCTTCATCTCGTTTCCCTTGAAGGAAAACAGGCTGCTTTACAATAAAAAAAATTGCTTTATTTAAAAGCAATCAAGGAAATGGTGATCTCAGCAGGCCACCATCCCCCTGTTTTTTCACGAATCAGCAATTAGGGAATATCAAATAACTATTTTGATACATCTGGCCTTTAATCCTTCTATCTGATACTCCTCGCTTTTCTTTTGTTAGTACCATATATATGGGTGATGCTATGCAATACCCTCCAAAAATTACTTTAGCATTGTTCGCGAATCATTGCCACGCAAAGTGCAATGAACAACAGCGATCAAATCATCATCATGGTAACAATAAAATAACTTCTGCCTACTGGTGTTATGAATAGAACTTATGAATATTACGTCAACTTTAAAACAAAAACGTGTAACACTGTCTTATCAATAGACCTGCATAACCCATGCTTTCGATTTTCAATGCTAAAAATTGAATACTATTTTATCCACCAAAATGAAATTGACTTGCTTATCCCTGTGCAGTGGCTTCTGGGTATGCAAATTACAAAACAAAGATGGCTGGTTGTTGCCTGGCAGCCTGACTTCTAGTCACCACAAGGAGATAATGGACGGAGTGCTGAAACTTTTCTGAAACTGCCCCCGCCCACTTACAGACAGTCAGACACCCACGTGTGACCAGCAAAGCAGAACAAAGCCACTGGTTTGGAATTTTAGATGTCATAGCGTTTGGTAATTTGTTGGAGCTTTTTGTGCACTGAATAAACCTGCCAACGTCTGCACAAGGCGAGCAAAATCCAGTGGGAGATGGGAACGTTGCAACTGTTTTGGGAAAGCCAACAGTCAAATTAAAAAAAAAACTGCAGGGATGCCAAACCGAATTAACAAGTAGAGGAAACTAAAGTAGTGCATTTATGTTCTTACCTTTTAAAGTACTTTGAAATGAGGACACATTTACATGTTTGTCATATGTTGTTATCTGATACATCAATGTTGTCACTACAATTAAGAAACAGACTTGTGTGAGAACATACGAGCACACAATTCGTGCAAACAACATTTTTAACGGCCGTATTCACTTTTTTTTGGCTTTGCCAATGGTTGTGTGTGGTCTACCACACTCCGAACCCCGCCAATGGGGCACTGGAGGCAGGCCGCCGAGGTCGCGTGTTCAGGCCGGGTGGCTCTCGTCTGCAGAAGCCTGTTCAGCACAGCCGCATGATGCTGGAGGCACAAAAGAAGCGACGCGAGGTAGGGGCCGAGTGGCTCCCGTCCGCAAAAGCCTGTTCAGCTCAGATGCGTTACTCGTGAATGCTCTGAGACACAGGAAGAGACGTTTTCGTAACACAAGGTACGGGCAGGGTGGCTCTCGTCACCGGAAGTATACTTTCTAGAATTGCGGTGTACCGGCGGACGATGCTGTCGGTGGCCGTAGAACCAAATCGCCTTTCTGTGGCCGGGTCACAGGGCTTTCCAAGGAACCCCTGGTCCAGACGCTTCTGAGGGGCGGGAGTTGGAGCAGCAGCAAGTGAGTTGGTGCCGGAAGCATGCCTCTAATGCACTTTCCAAGGAGGATGTCTTTGCTTAGGCTTGTTTTCTTCCTTTACAATGCAGAACGTGTATTAGTGTTCTGCTTCGACAGTTAGATCTTTGCCCTGAATGCTCCCTGCTGGGCTCGTTTACGCTGCTATATAGAAGTCTCATTTCACGTACCATCTATCAATCAATCAGTACATTTATAAAGCGCATTACTCGCCTATAAGGGTCTGAAGGCGCTGGGGGAGGGGGTTCGGGCAGCTCCGAGGTTATCCGAAGAGCCAGGTCTTGAGGTCTTTTCTGAAGGCTTGCAGTGTAGGGCTTCGTCTGATGCTGAGGGGGAGTTCGTTCCAGGTCTTGGCTGCGATGTAGGAGAATTATCCCCCCCTTCTAGCTCTGTGGATGCAGGGGATTTCAGCAAGGGTTAGTTAGGTCGCAGCCATGCCAAGTACCATGCATCAGGCGTTAGACTAACGTGTTTAAGTGTGGTGGTCCGCATCACCGCACTGAAATGCAAAGTCATGCATAATGCCTAATAGCGCCTCCTCAGCTGTCACTCAGAGCACTAGTAATAATGCCCCAATACTAATGATTGAAACCAAAGCTGTCTGGAATGGCATCTCTAAGCTCCTACAATGAAACAGATATAACCCGACACCGCACCATGGCATAATCAATGTCTCTGCATGTACATTTTTTGTTTAAAGTGAATCGGGCCATTAGTTGCTCACTCCTTGATGTTCTAAACACAATATGGAAGGCTTGAGTTGTGGATGGAGGTCTGTGCCCGTTAATCAAATGTAATGAAAGGAATAATTTTCAAAACTCATGTTCTGTTGTGCTTAGTAGTCCGAATATGCCATTTTAATTGCTTCTTTTCAACAGTGAATTCACACGAAAACAACAGCCGACACGTGTTTCCCCCGATGGCCAAGGGCTTTCTCGAAGCTGATATTGACAAAAGGCCACAATAATAAGTGGTACAGAGGTAGGGCCAAATTGTCAATAGTTTACATCCAAAACAATGTTGCTAGTGTGCACAATAGATAATAAAAAACAGTAAAAACCCCAGATATACCAAGTCCGTTAGGTGAGAAGGATGTGTGTAAAACAGGGAGAATAGGAATATAAAGAACTTGGGGGAAAAAGCAGGAAAAATGTCAAAGGTTAAAATTACAATACACAAACCACAGGAAAAGATGGCATAGCTTATTAAACAGATTATACAGATCTTTCACTGACGTTCAATAACAGGATTATTCCAATGGCTATAATAGCAACGTGTGCCAGACGATTTCATAAGCCTAATTAAAATGGCATATTCTGCCTACTAAGCACAACAGAACATGAGTTTTGAAAATTATTATTCCTTTCATTACATTTGATTAACGGGCACAGATCTCCATCCACAACTCAAATCATCCTTTTGTTTTAATTGCTCTTGGGTGCAGCCATTTGTGAGGCGCGTGCCATTTCTAACATTGGGTCTTTACCACGGTAGAGGAAATCCTAGATTCATCCACCTATCTCAGCAAACTTCAACAATATGGAAGGCATTTTACCAATAAATAAATAAACAGTAAACCAAAGCACCTTTTTGCTGAGCACATCGTATGCTGGCGTGCGCCATGCATGCATTAATCCCAGCGCCATCGGAAAAAATGGTATCAGAGGCAATATGTATCTTGCGCTTGAGATCCTTAACGACCCTCGGCCAGTCAAACTGACATTCCTGTTAAGATGAAAGAAGCAGAAAGACCTGAGGTCTAGTGCACGTATTCAATTTAAATAAGGATGCAGTTCATTTGGCAAGATCCTCCGATAAAGAGGGCTGGTGTGAGGACGAAACATGCATTTCCCTCTCAACCATTAATTCCTGTGCACACACATTGTGGGGGTCATCCAGGGCCCAGAACCTTGTTCAAGTTGACAAAATTCAATGCAAAAGGCAGCAGGAAGTAAGACATTTTCCACATAACCCTGATAAAAGAGTACACAGTGGGAATACTGTACATGAGCAGTCTCGGAAATGTGGGACAGAGCGACATGGGACTTTTCTGGAAATATTTAAGAAAGGGAGGGTGTAATCAAGGTGGTGTCTTCACAAGCTTACTAACATCAGGACTCAAATTGGAGAGGTTTCTGGTTACATTGAAAATCAGGGTTAGAGCTAAAATGGTCGTTATTCCATTATACGCATCCCTGATTGATATACTAGTAGTTTGTATTAGCTTCTATGCAGTGTTACCTCAGTATAGTGTTATTCTATGTAGTGATATACACAGCCCTGCCAAGTATCACACATCAGGCATTAGTCTGGATAGTGAGTAGTGCTCCTCTTCTCTGATACTCTGGTTAGTTTTACTAGCACAAACTCGGTTTTTATTTCATCAGCACAATTAGCTTGTTTGCACATAATCTTAGATTTTAACTAACCATCGCCCAACCCTCCCTCTCGTTCTCCCTCGCTGGTACCTGTCCAATTACTTTCAGCGCCAGCGGCATTAAGTCAGCAGAGCCACCTGGTCAGTGCCAGTGGTGTGTAGTAGCTGTCTGACAGCTGCTGGCTGTGGGGCTGTATTGGTTCCAAATTTGTTTAATAGAACAATCAGGTTACAATGGAATATGCCTCGTTTCCCCGCATGCTTTTTTTTAACGCATGCCATTACAACGCGGTCATTACAACGACCACATTATAACAACGCATTCCATTACTCTGCAAGTCGGAACACCGACTTGCTCTGTGGGGGGCGGGGTGGAGTGGCGCTGGATGTTGTAATAGTATAATTTACTGTTCCAACTCCAGTCTGTGCAACAGTAGGGAAGGTGTTGGTTTTTAAATACAACACCTTCTGACCTCTTAAGCAAGTCGTTGTTCCGACTTGCAGAGTAATGGCATGCGTTGTAACAACGCGGTCGTTGTAACAACCGTGTTGTAATGGCATGCAGTGTTCCGGTTTCGGGGTAAACGATGTTTACCGTTACAATGGTACTAGGTTAGTGCCTTCCATTTCTGGTGCTTTGCAGTAGTTTTAAGATCTTAGAGTTTATCATTCCTCAAATGGGTGTAATTTCTGATATATATATGTATATATACATATATATGTATGTTTCCCTCGTCTTCATTGCTTGATTTTGCTTCCAAGAAAGTGTCACTCATAGTCGTTGAAATGTCACTCATAATTACACTGAAATTATGAAAATGTCACACATGGCAATCTAAAACCTTGGCAGCTATGAGGTCGGCGGATCGGAGGTTTCTCTTGGGGGAGTGGAAGAAGATTCTTTAGTTGAGGTATTAGGGTCCAGTGTTGTGAAGGGTTTGTAGGCATGAGTGAGCAGCTTGAAGGTAACTCTCTTTTCGATGGGGAGCCAGTGGAGGTCGCGGAGGTGCTGGGTGATGTGATCGTGTCGTGGGATGCGGAGGACGAGTCTGGCTGAGGCGTTCTGGATGGTCTGGAGTTTGTGAAGGAGAGATTTGTTGGTTCCTGCGTAAAGAGCGTTTACTTATTCCAGGCTGCTAGTGATGAGTGCGTGGGTGACGGTCTTTCTGGAGTCGGTGGGGGGGTATCCATTTGAAGGTCTTGCGGAGGGTGTTGAAGCATATGGAGGACACAACGTTGATCTGTCGGTTCATGGTGAGTGAGGAGTCGAGTATGATGCAGAGGTTGCGTGCGTGGTCCATGGGGGTGGGGGGGTTTCCGAGGGCGTGTGGCCACCAGGTGTCGTCCCACACCTCGGGGGTGGATCCGAGAATGAGGGCCTCAGTTGTAACTGAGTTGAGCTTCAGGCAGCAGCTGCTCATCCAGGATGCGACGTCCTTCATTCCTTATTGGAAACTGTTTTAGGAGAGTAGGATCTGCCTCTTATGGTTACCCCCACTTTTTGCTGGTGTATCACTGTTTTTCGACTTTAGTCTGGCTGGGGCCCTGCTATTCAGGACCCCAGCCTAGCTGCTTCCTCTCTAAATTGATTCCCTGTACTTTAGGTACATCACAGATTGGATTCTGGGGTGCCCTTATAAGTCCCTAGTATATGGTATACTATGTACCCAGGGCATAGGTACCCCAGAGGCCTACCAGGGGCTGAAGCATGTATTGTGCCACCCCTGGAAGGCCATCCAAAATGACACCACAGGACTGCTACTGCAGCCTGAGTAAGGTGGTGCATGCACCCCTTGCAGAGATATAGGTTCCCTATATCTCACCTAACACTGCACATAGAAACCTATCAGTCACCCCTATGGCAGGCCTTATCAATCCTGAAGGCAGGGTGCTTGGTTATATGTGAGAGGATGCCCATGCATGAGCAGAGCCCCTCTGCAGCCCTCGGAATCTCCTATCCGGGGTTGTCTGTGGTGCAGCCTGACCATATACTCTTAAGTGCATTGTATCTAAACGGTAAATGCTAACTTTGGGATGGCTGCACGGAAACATGTCGTATTTGGTGTCAAACACCTTGGAATCATACCCCCACACCAGTTCCTGGTGTGGGAGTATGATCCCACCCTTCTAGAGGGAGAGACATGACAGCACCGGTATACCCGGTACCAACTAAACAGAGCCTGGCATCACAGAATGGATGCTGCAGCCACAGACACAAGTCTGGCCTCCTGCTGCTGACCGAAACTCCGGCAGGGGAGGCCTGGACAATAGGTTTCCTGTCTCAGGGAGGTGTTACCACCTCCCAGACAGGCCTTAGTGGATTGGGGCTGGGTGGTGCACTCGCTGAGTGCTTTGAAGTCCTGCACTGGGGGCACATTTGGTGTCCTCGTGCATACCCCAGGCGCAAAACTGGACAAAGGAAATGGGTGTAGCCACCCCTCTTTCCAAACCCTCCCATAGGTGGGTCCCCAGAGTTAGTCCAACCCCTTTTCTTAGTATAAGTAAGGGAACCCTGGCAACAGAACTTGAGATATCCCCGGACGAAATTCTGAAGCTGAATCCTGGACCTTCGACGCTCTACATCAAGATTAGAGGACTGAAGAATCTCCCTTGGGGTCAAGGAGTGACTCCCCTGCTTGGCAGGCACCAACGAAGCATCTGTCCGGTCTGCATCACTGAAGCTCCCGCCGGACGCCGAAGTCTTTGCATCACCAGAGGTGGATTTCCAGACTTCCCCGAGGCTGCCCTGAGTCCCCAGCAAAGCTGAGGCCCGTAGCTGTCGTGGGTAACGTGGAACCGTGACCCCTGGACACTGAGCACATTTGCAAGTGCATCAACGTCCTGACATCTCTCGAAGCTGTGCTTTGGGTTCCAAGTAGCCCTAGCCCCGAGCACCAACTGCAGCGAAGATCACTGGCCTACACTTCACGAGTGTCCCGTGGGCCAGCTTCAAGTGCGACCGCTCGAGGCTCCTTCGCGATCTCTAGTCCGTTGGCTAGTGGGTCCCCACGAAGGCAACTCTTCAATTGCTTGGGCTTTTCTGGTTGCCCCAGACGTGCCCTGACTTACCCTCGCTGGGTGAGTCCCTCAGACCTTGCTGGTCTGCACCGCAGCCTTTTCTTCACTTCCCCGTGACTTGCCGTTGCCAAGGCTTGTTGGGTCCAATCCGGTCGCCGACACCGCAGCACTCGACAGACTTCGTGGGACAGCTCGAATCCAGCTCCTGGTCGTCGTCGACGCCTCCTGGACCTCGTGGCTGAAGAGTCAAGGCACCCGTCAACTCACCTGAAGCACCCGACATCTGAGGGCATTCGACTATCGTGCCCCTGGTCACTGGCTAGTAACCCAGACTCTGTCCCCTCTGCTTTCAGGTCTTCCTCGATCCAGGCTTGGATCGCTCCGGACACTCTTCTTCTCCACGGCAGCAGCACTTTTCCAGCGGTCGCCATTGAAAACGACGACGATTCCCGACACCTTTTAACACGTATGCACCCGGCTTCCCTGGGTGAGGTAACTCGAGTATTTCGGTACTCACGTGGGTGTGGGCCCTAGAAACTCTTAAGTTTTAAGGGGTTAACTGGAAGTCCTTTCCGAAGTGTCCTTTTTCTTTAAAAATCTAACCGCGACTTTCCCCATAGAAGTCAACGGCGGCTCACGGCTGTGTTCTCACACTGCACACGTCTCCCGTGGGTCCCCTGTGTCACTACCTTGGGTGGTTCCTTGGGGTCCAAGCACTTCTACAGGCTCTAGGCCTTGTGTCTAGTTCAGTCGTGGTTCTTATACCACTATTTTAGTATATGGTTTGGTACGCCCCTAGGGCTCAAACGTGTACTGTGCTAAATACTGCTGATATTTGACTTGTAACTTATGTACTTCGAACTCTAGCCTCATAAAGAGACTAGAGGGGTTTGTTTAAGACTAAATACATATATTTTATATATATACCTGGTGTGGTCCTCTTTCATTTGGTCACTCAAGAGATTATAGACTGGTAAAACAAGCTGCTTTACATTCCTCCAAGACTTAGCCTGAAGGCTGCTCTCCATAGCTACCACTAGGATAGCTTTCACTAAAGGTTGTCTTTAACCTATCATCCATAAGGGGTTGTTTGGACTGGTGCAAGGTGCCCACTAGAACTAGTGGACAGCATATGCCAGGCCAACTTCTCACATTGGTGTGCAGTGTGTGGGATTCCAGCTTGCTATTGTTTTACCAGATAATCTCAAGTGTGTGACTAACTGAAAACCACTAAAGGTACCTAAGGTACATATAAATTCAAGCTTAGAAATACAGTAAGTTCTACTGAACTTAGAGTTGTGTGTCAAGGGCTTAGCACACCCTTTCTACAACTCAAGAGAGCTTAGTAGGCCACACTAGAGTAGGTAGTGCATACACCACACCTCACTAGTAATGTCTTCACTGCCAGGAACCAGTGGGCTCCTGCCATCCAAATATGACTACCTCCCATTCTTGGAATTGAGAGAGTTGTGCAAGATTAGGAAGCTGAAGACAGGCAAAAGTGCCAACACCCAAAGTCTCATGGAGATGCTTCTGCTGGATGATCTCATAAGACCCCTAGGGTCTGAAAGGGTAGGCAGAGAGGGTGCGGCAGAAGATGAGGGAGGGGCCAGGGGTGAAAATACCCAGGATCTGACCTCTGAAACTGGCCAGGAAGATGACAATGATCTTGCCCTGGAAAATGCAGCTCCTCCTGCAGATGAGGAGGAGGATCAGAATGACCTCCCCTTTGTCCCACCAGGAAGAGTTGTGAGTGTGCCCAGAAGGTCCAGATCTCCTTCTCAGGAGTCTAACCATTCTGACACCTCAGTAGGGACCTCTGTTTCTTCTCATAGGAGGGAATCCTCTCATGAAAGGAAAGAGAGACTGCTCAAGTATGAGGAAGCTCAGTTGAGAATCAGAAGAGAGCAGTTGGCTACAGACAGGGAGTCCCTAGAGCTTCATAGACAAAGAAGAAAGTTGGGACTAGAGTCCCATGGTGGCAGCAACTTGCCTAGTGGTAGAGAAAGGTCTTATGACCATAGAAACCTGAGCAAGATTGTCCCTCCCTACCAGAGTGGGGATGACATCCACAAATGGATAACTGCACTGGAAAGGGCCTGTAAAGTTCAGAGGGCCCCCCAGGAGCAGTGGGCAGCAATCTTGTGGCTCTCCTTTGCAGACAAAGGTAGAGACAAGCTCCTCACTGTAAGAGAAGAGGATGCTGATGATTACCAAGTCCTGAAGAGTGGCCTGATAGATGGGTTTGGCCTAACCACTGAGCAATACAGGTTAAAGTTCAGAGATACCCAAAAGGCACAGACTCAAGACTGGGTAGACTATGTGGATTGTTCTGCTAAGGCCCTGGAAGGCTGGTTGATGGGCAGTAAGGTATGTGACTTCAAAGGATTGTATAATTTAATCATGAGGGAGCAGATTCTTAATAACTGTCAGAATCAGTTGCTACATCAGTACCTGGTTGACTCTGATCTGACCTCTCCCCAAGAATTGGGAAAGAAGGCAGACAAATGGGTCGGAACCAGGGTGAAGCAGAAAGTACAGAACCAAGGTGGTGACCATAAGAAGCAAGATTCCAAAAACTCTGATAAGGGTGGGGAGAAGGGTAAAGACCCGAAGTCTTCTCAAGGGCCCCAAAAATCTGCATCTGGTGGGGAACCCCAATCTAATAAAGGAAAAGGCCAAAGGAAACCATGGTGCAAAGTCTGTAAGCAAAAGACTCACTGGACCAGTGATTGCACCAAGTCCTAAGACTCCACTCCAGCCACCATTGCCCCTAAGGCAACTCTTCCCCCTAGTCCAGCTACAAGTGGTGGTGGAAACACTCCGAATAAGGGTTTAGTAGGGTTGACCCTGGGTACTGAGATGGACTCTGGCCTAGTCAGAGTACCAACTCAGGCTGTCCTAGTCTGTGATGGGGGCACGGATATGTCCCCCTTTGTGAGTCCCAATAATTTGGGCAAATACAGACAGCAGCCTTTAATTAATGGAAGGGAGGCTTTGGCATTCAGGGACACAGGAGCAAGTGTCACCATGGTGACACAAGATCTTGTGGATCCTGGGCAGATTATACTTGGTGAAATGTACCAAGTGACCAATGCTAGCAATGTCAGAACAGACCATTCTCTCGCAGTTGTTAACTTCTCCTGGGGAGGGGTAACTGGCCTTAAGAAGGTTGTGGTGAGTGCAGACCTACCAGTCGAATGCTTGCTTGGCAATGATCTTGAAACCTCAGCTTGGGCAGAGGTGGAGCTCAGGAAACATGCAGAAATGCTAGGGATCCCTGCACATGTCTTTGCTGTAACTAGGTCACAGGCAAACATGTCAAAAGCTGAACAGGCCCTGGATTCTGGAATAATGGACCAGGTGCCTCCCAAGAAAAGGAGCAGTAGGGTTAAGGCAGTGCCTTCCCCCTTGGCTCAGGAGGAAGATCAGTCTTTTGAGGAAGATGATCTCAAGCCTGAAGAAGGAACTGTCCCAGAGGAGCTTGAACCTGATCAGGTTGAGTTCTTGGGGACAGGGGGCCCTTCCAGGGCAGATCTGAGCCAGGAGCAACTGAACTGCCCCTCTCTTGAACCCCTCAGACAGCAGGCTGCTGCTGAGGCTGCTGGGAATGCTAGTGGCACCCATAAGATATATTGGGATGATGGACTCCTGTACTCAGAGAGTAGAGACCCCAAGCCTGGAGCAGCCAGGAGGTTGGTTATACCTCTGAAGTTCAGGGGCTTCCTATTGACACTAGCCCATGATATTCCCTTAGCAGGTCACCTGGGCCAGAACAAGACTTGGGCCAGAATTGTCCCTCACTTTCACTGGCCCCACATGTCTGAAGATACCAAGGAGTTTTGTCGCTCCTGTGTAACCTGCCAAGCCAGTGGGAAGGCAGGTGGCACCACAAAGGCCCCCCTGATACCACTACCTGTGGTGTGGGTTCCCTTTGAGAGGGTGGGGATTGACATAGTTGGTCCCATGGATCCCCAAACAGCATCTGGGCACAGGTTTATCCTGGTGGTGGTGGACCATGCCACCAGGTACCCAGAAGCCATTCCCCTTAGGACCACTACAGCACCTGTGGTGGCAAGGGCCCTCCTGGGAATTTTCTCAAGAGTGGGCTTTCCTAAGGAGGTAGTATCTGACAGAGATGCACACTTTATGTCCAGCTACTTGACTGCAATGTGGAAGGAGTGTGGAGTGACTTATAAATTCACCACATCCTATCACCCACAATGCAGTGGTTTAGTTGAGAGATTCAACAAAACCTTGAAGGGCATGATTAAAGGGCTTCCAGAGAAGCTTAGGCGAAGATGGGACATACTCTTGCCCTGCCTTTTATTTGCATACAGGGAGGTGCCTCAAAAGGGGTTGGCTACAGCCCTTTTGAACTTTTGTTTGGCCATCCTGTCAGGGGTCCATTGTGTCTGGTGAAGGAAGGTTGGGAGTTACCTCTCAAACCCCCTAAACAGGACATAGTGGACTATGTACTTGGTCTCCGCTCCAGGATGGCTGAGTATATGAAAAAGGCAACCAAAAACCTTGAGGCTAGCCAGGAATTACAGAAAGCCTGGCATGACCAAAGGCTGTGCTGACTGTTTACCAGCCAGGACAGAAGGTGTGGGTGCTGGAGCCAGTGGCCCCAGCAGCCCTCCAAGACAAGTGGAGTGGCCCCCATACCATTGTTGAACAGAAGGGAGAGGTTACCTATCTGGTAGACCTGGGAACTCCCAGGAGCCCCCACAGGGTGCTCCATGTCAACAGGCTGAAGCCATATGTGGACAGGGCTGACGTGGGCTTTCTCATGGCAACTGATGAGGGACAGGAGGAGGAGAGTGACCCTCTCCCTGACCTGCTCTCACAGAACCCTGATGATGGGTCAGTGGATGGTGTAGCCTTGGCAGGCAGCCTCACTGCCCAGCAGCAAACTGATTGTAGACAGGTGCTCAATCAGTTCAGACACATGTTTTCTCTGACTCCAAGTCAGACCACCTGGTGCACTCATGAAGTGGACACTGGGGACAGTCTGCCTGATAAAAGTAAGATTTACAGACAACCTGACCAGGTCAGGGACTGTATCAGGACAGAAGTCCAGAAAATGTTGGAACTGGGTGTCATTGAGCATTCAGATAGCCCTTGGGCTAGTCCAGTGGTCCTGGTGCCAAAACCTCACACCAAAGATGGTAAGAGAGAGATGAGGTTTTGTGTGGACTATAGAGGCCTCAATGGAGTCACTAGGACTGATGCCCATCCAATCCCCAGGGCAGATGAGCTAATAGACACTTTGGCCTCAGCCAAGTATCTAAGCACATTTGGCCTAACAGCTGGCTACTGGCAGATCAGACTAGCTGATGATGCAAAGCCAAAAACTGCATTTTCTACCCCTGGTGGGCTTTACCAGTTTGTGGTGATGCCCTTTGGTTTGAAAAATGCACCTGCCACTTTTCAGAGGTTGGTGAACACAGTCCTTACAGGTCTGGAAGCCTATAGTGCAGCATATCTAGATGATATTGCTGTCTTTAGCTCCACCTGGGAGGATCACCTGGTCCACCTCAGAAATGTTTTGGATGCCCTGCAAAAGGCAGGCCTAACTATCAAGGCCACAAAGTGCCAGATAGGGCAGAGTCAGGTTGTGTACCTGGGCCACCTTGTGGGTGGAGTCCAGGTTCAACCATTGCAGAGTAAGATCCAGACCATCATGAACTGGGCTGCTCCAACTACCCAGACTCAGGTGAGAGCCTTTTTAGGCCTGACTGGGTACTACAGAAGATTTGTCAAAGGGTATGGATCAATAGTGACACCCCTGAATGACTTAACCTCTAAGAAAATGCCCAAAAAGTTCAGTGGACAGTTAGCTGTCAAAAGGCATTTGATGACCTGAAGCAGGCCATGTGCACTGCTCCCATTCTGCAAAGTCCTGCTTACTCCATAAAGTTCATTGTGCAAACAGATGCATCTGAGTTGGGGGTAGAGGCTGTACTGTCACAGTTGAATGATGAAGGTCAGGATCAGCCAGTAGCTTTTATTAGCAGAAGGCTGACCCCCAGAGAGAAACGGTCAGCCATAGAGAGGGAGGCCTTTGCTGTGGTTTGGGCTCTGAAGAAGCTGAGGCCATACTTGTTTGGCACTCACTTCCTTGTTCAAACAGACCACAAGCCACTCTTATGGCTAAAACAGATGAAGGGTGAAAACCCCAAACTTTTGAGGTGGTCCATTTCCCTACAGGGGATGGACTATACAGTGGAACATAGACCTGGGAGTAACCATGCCAATGCAGATGGACTCTCCAGATATTTCCACTTAGAACATGAAGACTTAACTGGTCATGGTTAGTTTAATGTCCCTGCGTTTGGGGGGGGCGGGGGTGTAGGAGAGTAGGATCTGCCTCTTATGGTTACCCCCACTTTTTGCTGGTGTATCACTGTTTTTCGACTTTAGTCTGGCTGGGGCCCTGCTATTCAGGACCCCAGCCTAGCTGCTTCCTCTCTAAATTGATTCCCTGTATTTTAGGTAGATCACAGATTGGATTCTGGGGTGCCCTTATAAGTCCCTAGTATATGGTATACTATGTACCCAGGGCATAGGTACCCCAGAGGCCTACCAGGGGCTGAAGCATGTATTGTGTCACCCCTGGAAGGCCATCCAAAATGACACCACAGGACTGCTACTGCAGCCTGAGTAAGGTGGTGCATGCACCCCTTGCAGAGATATAGGTTCCCTATATCTCACCTAACACTGCACATAGAAACCTATCAGTCACCCCTATTGCAGGCCTTATCAATCCTGAAGGCAGGGTGCTTGGTTATATGTGAGAGGGTGCCCATGCATGAGCAGAGCCCCTCTGCAGCCCTCGGAATCTCCTATCCGGGGTTGTCTGTGGTGCAGCCTGACCATATACTCTTAAGTGCATTGTATCTAAATGGTAAATGCTAACTGTAGTAATCTGCTTGTTAAGTAATGCACTCTCCCTGCCCTTGTTCTCTGCCTTGATGCTCAGCCAATGTGATGCCATTAGAATGTTATGAATGTTTGTACTTGAAGGAAGTGGGAGTTGGAGATGATGGGCTGAGCAGCAAGGAGGCTGCTCCTGGTGGGGCTTATATTGGAGCTTACATTGGAACTTACTAAGATGTAACTTGGAGAATAAACTACCAACTACAAGAGCTGACCTCGAGACTTCTCTAATTGCTACATTGGCGACGATTTAAAAAGAAAAGAACTTACGCGTGGAGAAAAGAAGGCTACAGGGACTTAAGGTACTAATATTACTAAAGACATTTGTAGGAAGGTGGAATCTGACTATATGGTTGCCCCCACTTTTTTTATGGTGTTTTGCTGGTTTATGACTTAGTTGGACTGGGACCCTGCTATTCAGGGCCCCAGTCTATCTGCTCTCTCTAAACGACATGGAGTGCACTCTAGGTGCACTAGTGATTGGATACTGTGGTACCTTATGAGTCCCTAGTATATGGTACCTTAGGTGCCAAGGGCATAGGTACTTCACAGGCCTCCCAGGGGCTGCAGCATATGTTATGCCACCCCTGGGAAGCAGTCTAAATCTGACACCACAGGCCTGCTACTGCAGCCTGGGTGAGGTGGTGCTAGCACCCCTCACTGAGATATAGGTTTCCTATATCTCTCCTGCACACACATATAAACCTATCAGTCACCCCTAAGGCAGGCCCTATCAATCCTGAGGGCAGGGTGCTTGGCTTCTATGTGAGGGGGTGCCTCTGCATGAGCAGGGCCCCTCTGCAGTTCTCAGAGTCCATTCTCTGGTGCTGTTTGTGGATGCGGTTAAACCATATACTCTTAAGTGCATTATATCCTCGCGGTAAATGCTAACTTTGGAATGGCTGCATCAAAACATGTCGTGTTTGGTGTCAAACATCTTGGAATACTACCCCCCGCCAATCTTGGCGGCGGGGGTAGCATTCCACCCTTCTAGAGGGATAAGACATGTACCTGCTGTGGAAACGCGGTAGAATCCTAAAGAGCCCTGGCATCACAAAATGGATGCCACCAGTCACAGACACTGGGCTGCCCTCCTGCTGATGACCGAAACTCGCAGTGGAGGAAGCCCAACAATAGGCATCCTGTCACAGGGAGGTGTAACCACCTTCCAGACAGGGTTTAGTGTATTGGGGCTGGGTGGGTGCACTCTTAGAGTGCTTTGAAGTCCTGCACTGGGGGAGCAGAAGGCTCCTCTGTGCATATGCCAGTTCAAACCAGCTCAGGGGCTACCTGCCCCTGCTCTGGCGCGAAACTGGACAAAGGGAAGTGGGTGTAGCCACCCCTCCCTTGACCCTCCCATAGGTGGGGTCATAGAGCTAGTCCATCCCCTCTTTTTAGTATAAGAGGGGGAACCTTGCCATTGCAAGGCAGATAACCCCTGGACGACGCTCTACAGAAGAATCCTGGCCCTTCGACGTTCCACTACCTTTGGAAGACAGAAGAATCTCCCTTGGAGTCAAGGAGTGACTCCCCTGCTTGGCAGGCACCAAAAACGACAACGACGGTCGCAAACTACGCCGCTCCCGCCGGAGTCCGAAGTCCCTGCAGCCCAGAAAGTGGATTTCCTGACCTCTCCCAGGCCATCGTGAGTCCCCAGCGAAGCTGAGGCAAGTGGACCCCACGAGTAACGAGGAACCGCGACCCCTGGGTACCGTGCACTATTGTCGAGTGCAACCCCTTCACAACGTTCTACGAACTTGTGCTTTGGACCACGTGTGGTCCCGACCTCCAGCAGGAATCCCTCCGAAGATCAGAGGCCTACACCGTCCCGAGTGACCGTGGGCCCCTGTTGAGTGATTCCGCCCGAGGTGTCTTCGCGATCCCTTGCCCGCTGGCTTGTGGGTCCCCAGAAGACTTCTTAAAGAAACCAAAGGGCTCCCCTGGTTGCTCCAGGCCTGCCCTGACTTACCCTCGCTGGGTGAGTCCCTCAGACCTTGCTGGTCTGCGCCATCGACTTTTCTTCATCTCCCCGAGACTTGCTGCTGCCAAGGCTTGTTGGCTCCTATCGAGTTGCCGACACCGCAGTCAGCTGCAGACGTCGAGGGACACACCGAATCCAGCTCCTGGTTGTCGTCGACGCCTCCTGGACCACGTGGCTGAAGAGTCAAGGCACCCGCAACCGACCTGAAGCGACCGACGACGGTGGGCATCCATCTTCCTTGCCCCGGGTCACTGCCAAGTGACTTTGAACACTGTCCCCTCTGCTTTCAGGACATCCTTCTTCAGAATCCAGGCTTGGATTCCACCGGACACTTCTTCAGCTCCCGCAAGCAGCAAGTCTTCTTTGTTCGCCATTGAAAACGACGCCGCGACCCGACACCAAAGGACACCTGTGCACCCGGCTTCCCTGGGTGAGGTAACTCCAGCACTACGGTGCTCCTGTGGGTGTGGGCCCTAGAACTACTTACCCTGTAAGTGACTTGCTTGTAGGTTCTCCCGAAGTATCCTAAAACTCTTTATTTCCAACCGCGACTTGCCCCATTGAAGTTAACGGCGATTCGCGCCTGTGTATCCACACTGCACGCGTCCCCCGTGGGTCCTTTACTTACCTGCCTTGGGTGGTTTTGTGAGGCCCCAGCACTTCTGAAGGCCCTAGGCCTTGTCTCCCTGCAAGTCGTTGTTTCTAAGTCTCTTACTTAGTATATGGTCTGGTACGCCCCTAGGGCCCCAGCCATATTTTGTGCTTAACTTATTGTGAAACGTTGATTTGTGCATATGTTTGTCTTCTAATCTCATAAAGAGATTAGTAGAGAGTTATTTAGAAATAAATACATATATATTTGATATATATACCTGTGTGGTGTCTTTTCATTTGGTGATTCAAGAGATTATATGGTAAAACAAGCTGCTTTACATTCCTCCGAGACTTAGCCTGAAGGCTGCTCTCCACAGCTACCACTAGGATAGCTTTCTTTAAAAGGTTGTCTTAAACCTATCTACCATAAGAGTCGATTTGCCCTGGTGCAAGGTGTCCACTTTAATTAGTGAACAGCATATACCAGGCCAACTTCTCACATTGGTGGCAGCGGTGGGATTCCAGCTTGCCATTGTTTTACCAGAAAATCTCTATTTGAATTACTAACTGAAAACCATTATAGGTACTCAAGGTACATATAAAGTCAAGCTTAGTATCAATAAGTTCTACTGAACTTAGAGCTGTGTTCCAAGGGATAGCACACCCTTTCCACAGCTCAAGCTAGGATCAGTAGGCCACAAACTAGTGTAGGTAGTACAACACTGCACAACACTAGAATGTCCTTAAAGGGTGGACCCAGTGGATCCACTCAGCCTCAGTATAAGGACATGGCTTTCTCTGACTTGAGAGCCATGTGTGTTGACAGACACCTGAGGACAGGACAGAGTCCCTCAACACTACACCTGATAGATCTGCTGACAGCAGATGACCTTAGATTGGCTCTAGGAGCTAAGGGGTCTGAATCAGTGGGTGGGTCAATCATAGTATCTGGGTCAGATGAGGATAATCCGAATGACCAGGACTCTGTGGTTGAAGGGCCAGGCTTCAAGGAGCCTGAACAGGACAGAGTTCTCCCTAAGAGAACTGGCAGAGTGGATGAGAGGCACAGATCCCCTTCCAGGGAATCTGAGCACTCTTATCACTCTGGCAGAGAATTTGTCCAAGAGAGGAGCTCATACTTTAACTTAAGAGAGACCTCCTCTGAGAGAAGGTGCAAACTGCTCCAGTATGAGGAAGCCAAAGTGGCCCTCAGAACCAAGCAGTTGGCACTGGATAGAGAAGCCCTGGAGATCCAGAGAGCTTCCAGAAGGGAGGGTTTAGAACCCCCTGGTGGCAGCAACAGTGTCCCTAGAGGCAGAGAATATGTCCCTGACCATAGGAACCTGAGCAAGGTTGTTCCTCCCTACCAGAGTGGGGATGATATCCACAAGTGGATAACTGCTATGGAGAGGGCCTGTAGAGTACAGCAGGTCCCCCAAAAGCAGTGGGCAGCAATCTTGTGGCTCTCCTTTTCAGATAAAGGAAGAGACAAGCTCCTCACTGTTAGAGAGGAGGATGCTGATGATTATGAGGTCCTGAAGAGTGCACTGATAGATGGGTTTGGCTTAACCACTGAGCAGTACAGGTTAAAGTTCAGAGATACCCAGAAGGCACAGACTCAGGACTGGACTGACTTTGTAGATTGTGCATCCAAGGCTCTGGAGGGTTGGCTGGTTGGCAGTAGGGTTACTGATTTCAAAGGATTTTATAATCTAATGATGAGAGAACAGATCCTTAATAATTGTCAAAACCAGCTTTTACACCAGTACCTGGTGGACTCTGATCTGACCTCTCCCCAAGAATTGGGAAAGAAGGCAGACAAATGGGTCAGAACCAGAGTAAGGCCTAAGAATCAGGGTGGTGACCACAAGAAAGATTTTACCAAGTCCCAAGAGAAAGGTGGGGATAAATCCAAGGATAAGTCCACTACAGGGCCCCAAAATTCCTCTTCTGGGGGTGGGTCCCAAACTCCTTCCTCTCCTGAAAAGAAACCCTATTGCCATGTCTGTAAAAAGCCTGGGCACTGGAAATCTGATCCCAGTTGTCCCAGGAATGGCAATAAAGAAAATGTTCCTCCAACAACTACTACCACCCCTCCTGGTACTACCAGTAGTAATCCTCCAGTTGGGAGTAGTGCACCCAAAAAGTTAGGTGCTTTTGCAAGAGGAACAGAGGTGGGCCCTAGTTTAGACAGGACCCCCTCAACAGACTCCTCAGATTCTGATGGTGGTATAGGATTTGCCACCTTTACCGTGGGTCCCATAGCATTGGGCAGGTACAGACTGGAGCCAATGATTAATGGTCAGAAAGCTGTGGCATTTAGGGACACAGGGGCTAGTGTCACCATGGTGGCAGGGAAACTAGTCCCCCCTCACCAGCTTTTACCTGAGTTTAAATACCAGGTGACCAACATTGATGGTGTCAGAACAGATCACCCCATGGCCATAGTCAATCTCAGCTGGGAGGGGGTCACAGGCCCAAAAAGAGTGGCAGTGTCCCCAACCCTACCTGTAGATTGCCTGATGGGCAATGATTTGGAAATTTCAGCCTGGGCTGAAGTTGAACACCAAACCCATCTTAGGATGTTGGGCGTCCCTGCAAGGTTAGGGGGCTGTGATGGCCACAGCCCCAGCCCAAGAATTTGGAGAGATGGAGCCTGAAAGAATGGCCCACTCTCCCCCAAAAGAGAGCACAAGGGTTGAAGAAAAGTCTTCTTCCCCCAGACAGTAGGTAAGGGTCAGCCTCCTCAGGGAACTGACCCTACCCCTAGTGAAGGAACTGCCACAGAGGTAGTCAGGCCTGGCCTGGCCACACCCCTGATGGCAGAGGACCCTTCCAAGGTGGTACCCAGTCTGGAGCAGGTAACCTGCCCCTCTCTACCCTGCCTCAGTCAGCCCAGGGCTGCAGAGGTCAGGGAGGTCAGTGGACCCCCCAGGGCCCCCTGTCCAGAGGAACCCCCCATCAGCAGATTAGGGGCACCCAGGCTAGTAGCCCTAGCCAGGTAGAAATTCCTCAACCCACTGAGGGATCCCCCATACCTTTATGTAGGGACCTCCCCCAGCAGGACTCTGTTAGGCAAGGGCAAACCTGGGACCAAAAGGTTCCAAACATGCCATGTCCCTCCAGTGTTCCACCCAAAGGGACCCAACCCCCGGCTGTAGGCAGTCAAAGGTTGACCCTTAGAGCAGAGTACCACTCAGTCATGGAAAGACAGGCATACATGGTGACCAGTGAGCTGAGAAAGCTGAGGCCAACATTCCTAGGGCCACACTTCCCTACTCAGACACCTCACCAGCCTGGTACTTTACCAAAGCACACCACAGGTAGTGATTCCCCATGGTGGAGACCCTCTCATACCCTTAGGGTGAGGGATTGCTTAGTGGACCATAAGACAGGGGGCAACCATGCTAGTGCAGGTGCTTCCTTATATGGCCACTTAGTCAATAAAGGCTCAACTGGCCAAGGTTAGCCTTATCTCCTTTCGTTTGGGGGGGGGTTATGTAGGAAGGTGGAATCTGACTATATGGTTGCCCCCACTTTTTTATGGTGTTTTGCTGGTTTATGACTTAGTTGGACTGGGACCCTGCTATTCAGGGCCCCAGTCTATCTGCTCTCTCTAAACGACATGGAGTGCACTCTAGGTGCACTAGTGATTGGATACTGTGGTGCCTTATGAGTCCCTAGTATATGGTACCTTAGGTGCCAAGGGCATAGGTACTTCACAGGCCTCCCAGGGGCTGCAGCATATGTTATGCCACCCCTGGGAAGCAGTCTAAATCTGACACCACAGGCCTGCTACTGCAGCCTGGGTGAGGTGGTGCTAGCACCCCTCACTGAGATATAGGTTTCCTATATCTCTCCTGCACACACATATAAACCTATCAGTCACCCCTAAGGCAGGCCCTATCAATCCTGAGGGCAGGGTGCTTGGCTTCTATGTGAGGGGGTGCCTCTGCATGAGCAGGGCCCCTCTGCAGTTCTCAGAGTCCATTCTCTGGTGCTGTTTGTGGATGCGGTTAAACCATATACTCTTAAGTGCATTATATCCTCGCGGTAAATGCTAACTTTGGAATGGCTGCATCAAAACATGTCGTGTTTGGTGTCAAACATCTTGGAATACTACCCCCCGCCAATCTTGGCGGCGGGGGTAGCATTCCACCCTTCTAGAGGGATAAGACATGTACCTGCTGTGGAAACGCGGTAGAATCCTAAAGAGCCCTGGCATCACAAAATGGATGCCACCAGTCACAGACACTGGGCTGCCCTCCTGCTGATGACCGAAACTCGCAGTGGAGGAAGCCCAACAATAGGCATCCTGTCACAGGGAGGTGTAACCACCTTCCAGACAGGGTTTAGTGTATTGGGGCTGGGTGGGTGCACTCTTAGAGTGCTTTGAAGTCCTGCACTGGGGGAGCAGAAGGCTCCTCTGTGCATATGCCAGTTCAAACCAGCTCAGGGGCTACCTGCCCCTGCTCTGGCGCGAAACTGGACAAAGGGAAGTGGGTGTAGCCACCCCTCCCTTGACCCTCCCATAGGTGGGGTCATAGAGCTAGTCCATCCCCTCTTTTTAGTATAAGAGGGGGAACCTTGCCATTGCAAGGCAGATAACCCCTGGACGACGCTCTACAGAAGAATCCTGGCCCTTCGACGTTCCACTACCTTTGGAAGACAGAAGAATCTCCCTTGGAGTCAAGGAGTGACTCCCCTGCTTGGCAGGCACCAAAAACGACAACGACGGTCGCAAACTACGCCGCTCCCGCCGGAGTCCGAAGTCCCTGCAGCCCAGAAAGTGGATTTCCTGACCTCTCCCAGGCCATCGTGAGTCCCCAGCGAAGCTGAGGCAAGTGGACCCCACGAGTAACGAGGAACCGCGACCCCTGGGTACCGTGCACTATTGTCGAGTGCAACCCCTTCACAACGTTCTACGAACTTGTGCTTTGGACCACGTGTGGTCCCGACCTCCAGCAGGAATCCCTCCGAAGATCAGAGGCCTACACCGTCCCGAGTGACCGTGGGCCCCTGCTGAGTGATTCCGCCCGAGGTGTCTTCGCGATCCCTTGCCCGCTGGCTTGTGGGTCCCCAGAAGACTTCTTAAAGAAACCAAAGGGCTCCCCTGGTTGCTCCAGGCCTGCCCTGACTTACCCTCGCTGGGTGAGTCCCTCAGACCTTGCTGGTCTGCGCCATCGACTTTTCTTCATCTCCCCGAGACTTGCTGCTGCCAAGGCTTGTTGGCTCCTATCGAGTTGCCGACACCGCAGTCAGCTGCAGACGTCGAGGGACACACCGAATCCAGCTCCTGGTTGTCGTCGACGCTTCCTGGACCACGTGGCTGAAGAGTCAAGGCACCCGCAACCGACCTGAAGCGACCGACGACGGTGGGCATCCATCTTCCTTGCCCCGGGTCACTGCCAAGTGACTTTGAACACTGTCCCCTCTGCTTTCAGGACATCCTTCTTCAGAATCCAGGCTTGGATTCCACCGGACACTTCTTCAGCTCCCGCAAGCAGCAAGTCTTCTTTGTTCGCCATTGAAAACGACGCCGCGACCCGACACCAAAGGACACCTGTGCACCCGGCTTCCCTGGGTGAGGTAACTCCAGCACTACGGTGCTCCTGTGGGTGTGGGCCCTAGAACTACTTACCCTGTAAGTGACTTGCTTGTAGGTTCTCCCGAAGTATCCTAAAACTCTTTATTTCCAACCGCGACTTGCCCCATTGAAGTTAACGGCGATTCGCGCCTGTGTATCCACACTGCACGCGTCCCCCGTGGGTCCTTTACTTACCTGCCTTGGGTGGTTTTGTGAGGCCCCAGCACTTCTGAAGGCCCTAGGCCTTGTCTCCCTGCAAGTCGTTGTTTCTAAGTCTCTTACTTAGTATATGGTCTGGTACGCCCCTAGGGCCCCAGCCATATTTTGTGCTTAACTTATTGTGAAACGTTGATTTGTGCATATGTTTGTCTTCTAATCTCATAAAGAGATTAGTAGAGAGTTATTTAGAAATAAATACATATATATTTGATATATATACCTGTGTGGTGTCTTTTCATTTGGTGATTCAAGAGATTATATGGTAAAACAAGCTGCTTTACATTCCTCCGAGACTTAGCCTGAAGGCTGCTCTCCACAGCTACCACTAGGATAGCTTTCTTTAAAAGGTTGTCTTAAACCTATCTACCATAAGAGTCGATTTGCCCTGGTGCAAGGTGTCCACTTTAATTAGTGAACAGCATATACCAGGCCAACTTCTCACAACATTGAACTATTTAAGCTGTCTGGCATCCGCCCCACCAGTGACCCCGATAACGGTCGCCCTAAAAAAAAAAAAATTCAAGGTGCCAGATCCACCTGTGTGTGAGACTGTAAAGAGTAACTGCAGTCCTGTTTTGAAAGTATGACCAAGAAACAAGTTCCTGAGACATCTCTCGCCCCAACCGTGAGTTATTTGCTGGCCTATTTATATTATGGCCTATAATGGTTTATGAAACTTAAAGGATTTTCAAGTATATGGAACTTCAAGAGAACTTACGAGCTGTGTATTTAAGGAAGCTGGCACCAATGAGCCCCACGTGTACACGACGTATGAAGGGATTACTTTGAGCCACATAGGATCGACTTAGCCTTGGCACAAAAGCAAAGAACTGCAGCCAACTGTTTTGGGATTTTCTGAGAGCTGCACGCAGCGCAAGCCATTGGAACTGCTTCCTGTCAATGGAAAATTCGGCACTGTAAGACTGCCGCCACACTTGTTTAAGAGGCAGAGGATTGTGTTGGCCACACTTGTTTTAGAGGCAGAGGATTGTGTTGGCTTTACTGTTGGTGTATGCACAGTATTTTGGATGGAGCCTGCCGTGATGCCTGTGGCTGGAGCAAGTTTTCTTTTGTGGTGAGAACATTACAGTTACATATTTCCAACCACAAATTGTGTGATCCAGCAACTTTGGGCAGTTTAACCGTTCTGTATTATTTCAAACGGTGACACAAGTCTGATGTTGCACGCGCAAGCTGTTACCTTCTCCTTTGGAGTTGCGCGGTGTCCTGGATGTTCGGCCTTTTCACCGCGTCACAGTTACTACGCAGCAAACCTGCGCTGCTGATAAATGTTTTGTGCACCAACTTGCCGTAAACCATTCGGCGAGACGTGTGGAAACGTGGCGCCATCTTGTGGTTGGCACGCAGCTACAAGTATGTATTGCATTTTTAAAGCGCATATTTTGTTTTCCTGGCAAATGCTCAAACATAAGCATTTGGAGCCAGAGGCCAATATTGGTAACATGGGCAGCATGTTAAGAACTCGTCACATCGTGGGATCCTTTTTGCTCCGTTCTACACCACGAGAAAAGAACCTTTAGGAAAGTAGTACAAGTAGAGGAGTTGACAACAGAAGTTTCCTCTTTGGTCGGTTGCTTCACTTCATTTTTTTTTTTTGGGAGTTAATTGGAAGTTTACGCTAACTGAAACGTTGCTGGTAGGATATCTGCTTCATTTTTGTCTCACTACTTGTAGGTGAATCGTTTTATGGAGCAGTCCATTATTTCAGGTACTTTCTCAATTCTAATCTTTGCGCATGAATGTATACAGTGCACAGTTGGGGAGCTGTTGCTAGTTCTTGGACTTGTTTACATGGTGATCCTGATGACTGACTTTTGACGTATTGGAGTTCCAATTAACCATCGAGGATATTCTACTCGGGTGAGAGGTCGCTCACCGGCGAGTGCACAGTTTATATGTTTTACAGTTATAGTATTAGTATCTCTGTTTTAGTCCCATATTCACACTATTTTTACAGTGTATTTGTACTGTTTTTCTGGGGTAGGAAGTACCCCAGTCCTGGATCATTGGGAGCTGTTTCCCCTAGTACATTGTGGATGTTGATGTTCTGTTCTAAGGGAGGTGTATTGCCCTATATGGTTGTACTCGGTTCTGTTCACGGTTACTGGAGCTGAGCTTTTATTTCAGGTGTTTTCCCCTATTACAGTGTACAGGTTAAGCTTTTCATTATTTTAATGTAGTGCATGAGATGGCGGTGGAGGATGTTGAGCCGCTCATTACTTTAATGTAGTGCATGAGATGGCGGTGGAGATGACTGTGTAGTCATTCATTAATTTGATGTGGGAGGTTGAGCCACTCATTACTTTAATGTTGTGCATGAGATGGCGGTGGAGGATTTTGAGCCACTCATTACTTTAATGTAGTGCATGAGATGGCGGTGGAGATGACTGTGTAGTCATTCATTAATTTGATGTGGGAGGTTGAGCCACTCATTACTTTAATGTAGTGCATGAGATGGCAGTGGAGATGACTGTGTAGTCATTCATTAATTTGATGTGGGAGGTTGAGCCACTCATTATTTTAATGTAGTGCATGAGATGGCGGTAGAGGATGTTGAGCTTTTCGTTACTTTAGTTAAGCCACTCATTACTTTAATGTTGCGCATGAGATGGCTGTGAAGCGTTAAGCATGAGTATGCAATAGAGAGTAAGGGGACTGGGTATTCCTTAGTCTTCCTATTTGTTTGCATTTACGATTCCTATCTTACTGTTTTATTACGTACATTATTATTGTTACATTATTGCATAAGGAAGGCAATTTATTATTTACATTACTATTTGTTACTTACTCTAGTTTTATTACATTATTGCATTTTTATTATTATATTGGGAGGATTTTTTCCCGTTTTACTACTGTGTTCATGTATACTTATTTCGGAATGTCAATATCTTCTCTCCTTATATATATGTGTTATATACTGCTTGAATTTTCTTTAATCAATATAAAGGGGGAGATGTGTAGTAATCTGCTTGTTAAGTAATGCACTCTCCCTTGCCCTTGTTCTCTGCCTTGATGCTCAGCCAATGTGATGTCATTAGAATGTTATGAATGTTTGTACTTGAAGGAAGTGGGAGTTGGAGATGATGGGCTGAGCAGCAAGGAGGCTGCTCCTGGTGGGGCATATATTGGAGCTTACATTGGAACTTACTAAGATGTAACTTGGAGAATAAACTACCAACTACAAGAGCTGACCTCGAGACTTCTCTGATTGCTTTGGGATGGCTGCACGGAAACATGTCGTGTTTGGTGTCAAACACCTTGTAATCATACCCTCACACCACACACCAGTTCCTGGTGTGGGAGTATGATCCCACCCTTCTAGAGGGAGAGACATGACAGCACCGGTATACCCGGTACCAACTAAACAGAGCCTGGCATCACAAAATGGATGCTGCAGCCACAGACACGAGCCTGGCCTCCTGCTGCTGACCGAAACTCCGGCAGGGGAGGCCTGGACAATAGGTTTCCTGTCTCAGGGAGGTGTTACCACCTCCCAGACAGGCCTTAGTGGATTGGGGCTGGGTGGTGCACTCTCTGAGTGCTTTGAAGTCCTGCACTGGGGGCACATTTAGTGTCCTCGTGCATACCCCAGTTCAAACCGGTTGCAGGGGCTGCGAGCCCCTGCTCTGGCGCGAAACTGGACAAAGGAAATGGGTGTAGCCACCCCTCTTTCCAAACCCTCCCATAGGTGGGTCCCCAGAGTTAGTCCAACCCCTTTTCTTAGTATAAGTAAGGGAACCCTGGCAACAGAACTTGAGATATCCCCGGACAAAACTCTGAAGCTGAATCCTGGACCTTCGACGCTCTACATCAAGATTAGAGGACTGAAGAATCTCCCTTGGGGTCAAGGAGTGACTCCCCTGCTTGGCAGGCACCAACGAAGCATCTGTCCGGTCTGCATCGCTGAAGCTCCCGCCGGACGCCGATGTCTTTGCATCACCAGAGGTGGATTTCCAGACTTCCCCGAGGCTGCCCTGAGTCCCCAGCAAAGCTGAGGCCCGTAGCTGTCGTGGGTAACGTGGAACCGTGACCCCTGGACACCGAGCACATTTGCAAGTGCATCAACTTCCTGACATCTCTCGAAGCTGTGCTTTGGGTTCCAAGTAGCCCTAGCCCCGAGCACCAACTGCAGCGAAGATCACTGGCCTACACTTCACGAGTGTCCCGTGGGCCAGCTTCAAGTGCGACCGCTCGAGGCTCCTTCGCGATCTCTAGTCCATTGGCTAGTGGGTCCCCACGAAGGCAACTCTTCAATTGCTTGGGCTTTTCTGGTTGCTCCAGACGTGCCCTGACTTACCCTCGCTGGGTGAGTCCCTCAGACCTTGCTGGTCTGCACCGCAGCCTTTTCTTCACTTCCCCGTGACTTGCCGTTGCCAAGGCTTGTTGGGTCCAATCCGGTCGCCGACACCGCAGCACTCGACAGACTTCGTGGGACAGCTCGAATCCAGCTCCTGGTCGTCGTCGACGCCTCCTGGACCTCGTGGCTGAAGAGTCAAGGCACCCGTCAACTCACCTGAAGCACCCGACATCTGAGGGCATTCGACTATCGTGCCCCTGGTCACTGGCTAGTGACCCAGACTCTGTCCCCTCTGCTTTCAGGTCTTCCTCTTCCTCGATCCAGGCTTGGATCGCTCCGGACACTCTTCTTCTCCACGGCAGCAGCACTTTTCCAGCGGTCGCCATTGAAAACGACGATGATTCCCGACACCTTTTAACACGTATGCACCCGGCTTCCCTGGGTGAGGTAACTCGAGTATTTCGGTACTCACGTGGGCCCTAGAAACTCTTAAGTTTTAAGGGGTTAACTGGAAGTCCTCTCCGAAGTGTCCTTTTTCTTTAAAAATCTAACCGCGACTTTCCCCATAGAAGTCAACGGCGGCTCGCGGCTGTGTTCTCACACTGCACGCGTCCCCCGTGAGTCCCCTGTGTCACTACCTTGGGTGGTTCCTTGGGGTCCAAGCACGTCTACAGGCTCTAGGCCTTGTGTCTAGTTCAGTCGTGGTTCTTATACCACTATTTTAGTATATGGTTTGGTACGCCCCTAGAGCTCAAACGTGTATTGTGCTAAATACTGCTGATATTTGACTTGTAACTTATGTACTTCAAACTCTAGCCTCATAAAGAGACTAGAGGGGTGTGTTTAAGACTAAATACATATATTTTATATATATACCTGGTGTGGTCCTCTTTCATTTGGTCACTCAAGAGATTATAGACTGGTAAAACAAGCTGCTTTACATTCCTCCAAGACTTAGCCTGAAGGCTGCTCTCCATAGCTACCACTAGGATAGCTTTCACTAAAGGTTGTCTTTAACCTATCATCCATAAGGGGTTGTTTGGACTGGTGCAAGGTGCCCACTAGAACTAGTGGACAGCATATGCCAGGCCAACTTCTCACAACTGTGTCTTGTGATGTCGGGTTCCTTGGTGAGGGAGAGGATGAGCTGGTTGTCATCGGCTTAGCATACTATGCTGAGTCTGTGTTTTCTGACGATGGTTGCCAGTGGGGCCATGTAGATCTTGAGGAGCTTGGGGCTGAGGGAGGAACCTTGGGGTACTCCGCATCTGATCTCTGTGGGTTCGGAGAGGAAGGGCGGGAGTCTTATTCTTTGTGTTCTGCCGGAGAGGAAAGAGCGGATCCAGTCTAAGGCAGTTCCCTGTATGCTGGCGTCATGGAGTCTGGCGGCTAATGTGCGGTGGGAGACCGTGTCGAAGGCTGCTGAGAGGTCTAGTAGAATGAGGGCTGCCGTGTGGCCTTGATCGAGGAAGGTGCGGATGTCGTCCGTGGCGGCTAGAAGGGTTTTCTCGGTACCTTCAAACTTGGACGTTGTTATTTTGATATAATACTCTCGGCCTTTGCTGCAGACCCCAGGTCTGAAACCATGCCTTGTTATGTTACTGTAATTTGTAGAGCGCACATACACCGAACAGCCTCTTAGTGCTGGGTAACTGTCTCAACATGGCTCAGGATACTTAGTAATAGGCTTGCTTAAAGAGCCAAGTCTAAGGCATCTGTCTGAACTTCCCATAATTTGTGGTGTTCCTGAGTTCCAAAGGCTGGGAGTTCCAGACATGAGGAGCAGTGACTGAGAACCTGGACTCCACCTGTCCTATTCCTCTTACATTGAGGCACCACTAAAAAGTGTAAATGGATGGATCGAGGGAATACTTATGAATCTGAGATTTAATAAAAGCTGGACTTTTCATGTACAAAGCTTTGAATATTGTGCAACATGTTTTGAGTGGATCTCTCTGCAGCCAGTGAAGGTCTTTTGTCACGTAAGAAATATGGCAACGTTTGGGGAGCTGATAAATCAGCTGAGTAGCCTGGTTTTGGATCAACTGAAGCCTCCGCTTAAGGTGTTTGGGATGACCCAAATAAAGAGAATTGGCATAGTCCGTTCTCAACATGACCAAAACTATTATAACTTGCACCAAGTCTTCGGTAGTAAGGAATTTCTTGATCTTAATTCGGTGAAGTTGGAAAAAGCAGGACGATATCACTGAGCCAGGTTGCGGGTTCAGAGATAGATCCTCGTCAATAATGAAGCCAAGACTTTTTACCAACTTCTTTGGAGGGGAGGGGGGGGCATCTCATTCGGTCAGAACGAAGGACTGCAAAGGTTGATCTTATTTTTGGTGACTACTATCTCTGTTTTGTCAGAATTTAGTTTCAGATGATTGCTGTTCATCCAGTCACAGATGAACAGCATTGTATCTTGGACATTCAACTTCGAATTAGGAGTACTATCAATCATGAAGAGGAGTTGCATATCATCAGCATAATTAAAAATGTTGCTTTTCTTGTTTTTGAGAGAGTGAACCCAGGAGCGTATATATAAATTAAAAAGAAGAGGTGAAAAAGAAGACCCTTGTGTCACCCCACAATTCAGTTGGCCGTCAGTAGAATTGAGGGGGTGGGGGGGCTCTAACTGATTGAGATCTGTCCTTGAGAAAAGAGATGATCCAGTTGATTGCCGAGTCCTGCAGCCCTGACACTGTCAGGCAAAAGGTTATGGTCAACCGTGCCAAAGGCCGCTGACAAATCGAGGAGTACTAGGGCATGAGAGTTGTCTTTATCCACTTCCTCTCATATGCCATCTACTACCGAGAGGATCACTGCCTCTGTCGAGTGAGCTGAACAAAAACCTGCTTGGCAGGGATCAAGGAAATCTGAAGCCTCTATTAAGGAGCAGAGATGACAAGCTACATTCATCTCAAATAATTTTGCCAAATTGGGGAGGAGAGAGATTGGCTGATAGTTTTTCAGGTTGAGGGGGTCCTCACCTGCTTTCTTTTGTAAGGTGACTACAATTGCCTTTTTAAAGGAACTGAGGACTATGCCTTGATAGAAAGATAGATTAGGAAGAGATAACGGCAAGTCTGGAAAACCGGTAAATACCATTTTTAAAACACTTGGAGGACATCTATCGTTTTTGAGTCTGATTTAGCTTTTGTCAGTAAGTCCATTAAGTCCTCTTTACTGATCTTAGGGAAGGACGAAAGATTATCTGCATTTCTATTGTCAGATAGCAAAATATTATGCAGGGGATTAAAAGGAATACTCTTTTTGATGGTCTTAATTTTTTTGATAGAGAATTGAGAGACTCGCAGAGATTTTGAGAGGGCGTGATGGGTAAAATGATTCTATCAGAATTTGAAAGTTCAGAGAAAATTTTTAAAAATCTCTTTGAATTTGTTTTGGCAATTCAAGATCTTCCAAGTAAAACAAACTAGTTTTAGCTTGCCTGATCAATTATTTATACTTTTTAAGATGTCGTATGAAGGTGTTTTGAGATCAGGAGAGTAATTGTTCTGCCAGTTTCGTTCGTTGGAGCACCACATTTCCAGTTTAGCTAATTTTAGTTAATCTGAAAACCATTTATTGGCATCATGAAGTCTTGTCCGTTTAATTTTACGTAGGGGGGCATGAGCATTGCTGGTCTCCACTAGCCATTCTGTGATTGCTTCCTCATAGTCATCTATATCTTTCCTAGATGATAGCAATACATTTTCCAACTAGTTGCAAAAGGACATCAGATCGGTTCGAGACCAATTCCTGGATAAAATACCAGGACAGGTCAGGGCTTAATGGAAGATGAGGTTTGACAATGAAAAGGGGATCAGCCAATGATCTGACCATACACAGGGTACAATTCTTAGGTTCCTCAACGGGGAATTTGGTGGTCCAAATTTGATCCAGGGTAAAGCCTTTAATATGCGTAGGCTGATATACCTGCTGTTCTAAGTTTAAATTACTGAGGGTATCGGTGAGGTCAGCTGCTTGCTGCCCACCTTTTTCCCCGTTGGCCCAATAATTCAGATCACCAAATAGCAGTACATTGGCTTGGTCGAAAAGGGTGAGATTGAGTCTGCTAGAGTTTGAGGAAAATTTTGCTTATAATTAGGAGATCTATATAAGAGGGCGCATGTCAAGAAAGAAGTAAGAAATTCAAGTTTAATTATCAAATTCTCCACTGATGGAAGGTTTAGTGAAGTCAATGCTCAGGGCAGGTTTGGGGTTAAGGATAACAGGTTTGCATGTTTATTTTGTGCATGAGACAAGTAGGCCCAACTGCCTGCAGCATAAACCCTTTGGCTGCCAGTTTACAGTACCACGTTATGTATCAGGAAAGGGCATTGCCTGCAGTTAAGGTAATATTTGTGTCCATATCTTAATGCTGTTCGAACTTGTATTTACGGTTCATTAATACAAAGCCTTTCTTACTAGGGTGAGCACTCTAAGGAAATATTGTAGCCTCGGACTGCACTACTGACGGTGGTTCCAGTATAAAAATGTGTACACACATTTGAGAAGTTTAACAATATGAGGCTACATACAACGCTCCCAGTATGCTCTCTAATTAGATGCAAATATCTGCAGAAGCTTGAAAGCAAGATTATTGATCCATTGCTTTCAAAATAAAATGTTCACAAAAAAATGCAACTAGGAAACAAAAACGTTCTACTAAATTACTGTGCATTTGAAGCTAACATTTATTTATAGCATCATTTAGTCAAATGTGTTGATGAATGCTAGTAGTTCCCAAAAAGATTCATAATGGAAAATTAGTGCAACTAGTTTCAACAAGGTATTGGGAAACATCAAAATAAACAAGCACTGGCAAAGCCAATAGGTCTGATATTGGTGGTCAGCTTTTTGATTTTGTCAGTGCATGTCTTGTTTTGTTATGGTTTTTGTAAACCTTTTTGGGAGCTGCCAGGCTTTCACCATTATAAAAAAACATTGACAAAAAGCGATAATAATGTTTGGTCTCAAAATGCACAAATTGACACAGTAGTCCCTGGCACTGGACAAAACTACTTTGTGTGCTGATATGCTCCTTGTGAAAGAATGGAAGCCAGTTAATGGATACATAGATGGAGAGATAGAATTTTCATAAAATCAAAAGGTCTTAGTTATCTCCAGACCTGTTTTGGGGCCCAATTCTGCTGTTGCTTAGACGCCGGCCCACTTCTGGTCTCTGAGGCATGTAGCTCCTCGCATAAAAGTCAGCAAACAAGCCCTAATTGTCTATGTGCTTTCGCCCTTCTGCTGTCTGGCACGTGTAGAATGCCACCCAGCCTCTACCACTAAATGTTGCACACTGACAACCGGAGGGCCGGGCGCGGCCTAAAGCTATAAATAAAAGTGGAGTACACTCATGGTTCACTCGGCGACCATCATAGGACATTGTACGTGTCCAGTTATTTAGAACAACACTGTGCCTTTAATACGAAAGGATGCAGACCTCACAGCATGTAGCTCTGGGTGTGAAAGCCAGTGCGTCATCCTTGGTTGTTTGTATGCTCCCCCTTCTGCTCTCTGTGGAATTTAGCAGCTCATCGCATGAAAGCCAGCACAAACGCCCCAGTTGTCTATGTGCTCTCACCCATGTGCTCTCTGTAGCATGTAGGTCCTCACTTGAAAAACAACACTCAAGCCCTTGAAGCCTGTAAAAAGGAGGAAATTCACAGAGGCGTTGAGTTCCTTTTAATAGAAGTTTATTGGCAAGAGCCCACAGGGTTGCCTCTGGTTTGCAGCCGCAAACCGACCAGTAGTAGCATTTGGAACCCACAGGGCAAATGAGCAGCTAGGGGCCATAAATCAAAGGACAATAAATCTGTAACACACCTTGCTCATGCGGATGCACAAGCACGAGTCATTAAATTGAATAACAACAACTCCATTACGTAAACACTGTTACATCTCCTTCCCCCTTTACAAAAGAACAAGAACAGTAGTACACTTACCTAATGAAGGAAATGTCTTTTCACTTTGCAGGCATTGCAACATTGCTTGACATTCTACTTACAGTGTCCATCGCATTTTGTATATGTTTCCCCAATAGCTGGACATTGATCCACCTCAACCTCCTGGGGCACATCTGCAAAAGCAGAATGGGGTATAGTGCACCCTGCCTTAGTGCTGTAACTTCTGCTGTAGGGGTGACTTACCTATACCACATGTAGTGTTTTGCAGGCATGGCACAAAGGAATGTCGACTCTTCATTTTTCTCTGCACCAAGACACATAGGCTGCAGTGACAGTCTGCATGAGCTTGGTTAGGGGCGCTTATGGCGCCACAATTCATGCTTCAGCCCTTATGGACCCTCTTTAGTCCCAATCCCTAGCTACCAGGGTACCATTTACTAGGGACTTACATGGAGCCTAAAGTGGTCCCAATTGTGTAACAATGGTACAGTTAGGGAAAGAGCACTGGTGCTGGGGACCTGGTTAGGAGGAACCCAGCACCATTTCAGTCAAAGTTGCATCTGCTGTTTGTGGGTGATATGGGGTAGTAAACTTGTAGGACACTCCACATTCAGTCTGTGTTTCAGGTAACCAGACATGAAGTTTGTACCTCTAACACCACCTCCTTAGGGAAAACCACTCTTGTAAAGATAGCAATGAGGGCCCTGGCCACTGCAGGAGCAGTAGTAGTGCCATGAGGAATTGCTTCAGGGTACCTCGTAGCAGGAGCCACTACTACCAGCATAAATCTGTTCCCTTTTGCAGCTGGAGGGTCAAGGGGAGCGACAATGTCCATTCATACCCTTTCAAAGGGTACCCAACCACTGGAAGTAGAATTAAGGGGGCCTTTAGATGGCCACCTGCATTGCCACTGACTTGGCAGGTGGCACGGAGTTGCCAAACTCCTTCACCTTCTGAGACATGTTTGGCCAGTAGAAATGGCTGACTAGCTGCCTACTCCATGTTTTGCTCTGGCCAAGATGCCTAGTTAGGGGGATGTCGTGCCAATGTGAGGAGAAACTCTGAACTGCTGAGGCACTACCACTCTCCTGGGGGCACCAGGTTTGAGGTCTCTAGCCTCAGTGTACAGGAGCCCTTCCTCCAGTGTACAGGAGCCGTTGACATCTCCCTTTTTCTATGCAGCAGCTTGCTGTTGCATGCTTTCAAGAGTAGGCTAGATCTTCTGCCCTTGGAACAGCTGTCTAGGGGGTCCCCCTGGGCCTAGGAGCTTTGCCATGTAAGGCCTAGTTCCTGGGGGCTCAGTTCCCTCTGAGGCTGACAGTCTTCTCCCTGAGGACAGGAGACCTGAGCTGATGGCTGTTCAGAAGTTGATTTCCCAGACTTCTTACCTTTTCTCTTGGAGGGTTGGGCCATCGTTTCAGGCTTCAACACTTCGTTTTCACCCTGGGCCTTGCACTGTGTCCGGGTTCTTAGGCACACCCATTTAGGGATTCCTAAAATGGCTGCATGGGACCTAAGCTCGACCTCAGCCCAAGCAGAGGACTCCAGATCATTCCCAAGCAGATATTCCACAGCAATCACATATTATACCACCACCTGTTTCAGGCCAGGGCACACCAAGGATCCCACCTGAAGACTTGCCAATCCAGTGCTAGCTGGAGAAGCACTAGGGGGATCCTTTTTGAGACAGGTAGAGTCTCCAGTTCGGTGTCCAGTCTGTTTACAGTTGCGGCACCATTCATTTTTGGGATCCCAATTCTTACCTTGGTTCCCAGTTTTTGGTTGTGAAGAGTTTTGGGGCCCACTCTCCTGAGCATTGGAAGACTCTTTACTTTTATCTTTAGAATGTTCACCCTCTTTTCCCTGGGGGGTTTAGCAACCCCTTTCTTTTGGTCACCCCCACCAGTGGTAATTTTGGTGACCCTAGTCTTGACCCAGTGGTCTGCCTTCTTTCCCAATTCTTGGGGAGAAATAGGACCTACGTCCACCAATTATTTATGCAACCTTACAGAAACACAGTTACTGAACAGATGTTCTTTCATAGTAAAATTATGCAGCCCATCATAGTATTGCACCTGGCTGCCTTTCAACCAACCACCTTGTGTTTTTACTGAAAAATCTACAAAAGCAACCCAGGGCTGACTTGAGGTTTTCTGAGTCCCCCTGAACATAATTCCGTACTCTTCAGTGGTGAGTACAAAGCCCTCAATCAGGGTACTACCCTTCATGTGTTCGTAGGACTCTGCCCCGTTCCGTGTCAAGAGTCTGTCTCTGCACTTACCAGAGAACAGTTCCCAAAGTTGAGAGCCCAATATTTCTGGCTGAGTCTTTCATTCTACAGGCTCTCTCGAAAGCTGTAAACCTTTTGGTGATATCATTACCGTCTGTGTATTTGGGGACAATCCCTTTGGGGATTTTAGGGTCAAAGGTTTCCTCTCTGTCCCTAGGTATTATGTTGCTGCCACCATTCATGGATGCTAAACCCATGTCAGCCCTTTCCCTTTCTATGGCCAGTATCCTGTCCTCCAGAGCTATTCTGTGGGCCAATCTCTCCAAAAGAGTTTCCTCCTCATTGAGATCTTCAGTGTACCTTGAGCACCCTGAGCTATTCTCAGTAGAGCCAGGGGCTCTTGCAACATTGGGTCGGTTGTTGGGTACAGGTACCACAACCACTCTTTCGAGTTGAGGAGGATCTACTCCATCCTCGCTATCACTTTCCCCACTCTGATCTTCAGGGTTGGAGGGCTCATCCGTAGGAGGGGCTTGCTTATACTCTGCTAACAGCTTCTAAGCATTGCAGTAGTAGGGTGTGAGGCAGTTTTAATCTTGTATCCCTTACAGAGGGTACTTAACTGCGAGTTTTTAAGTTGCAGGAAAGGGGTCAGGTCACGGTCCTGTAAGGAAGTGGGTTTCTGTTGCAGTAACCCCCCCCACTTTTTGCCTGATAACTGATGCACTTTTCCTGAGTGTGCCCTGGGCTCCTGCCCATCAGGTGCCCAGGGCCTGTGTTCCTTCCCTAAAACTGCATTGAAGCCTAAACCCAATTCGCCACTCTGGCCACAGGTAAGCCCCTGGTAGATGGTACTCTAGGTACCCAGGGCCCTGTGACCAGAGAAGGCCCCTAAGGGCTGCAGCACTTATTGTGCCACCCTTAGAGGCCCTGTACCCTGACACACACACCCTGCCTTTGCAGGCTGAGTGTCTTGGTGCAGAACTAAACAGAGAGTCGACATGGCACACATCCCTGTGTGCCATGCCCATAAACACACTGCCCTGGCATACCTCGGTCACCCCTCTAGATGGGTGCACTATGCCAGTGGTGTGGGCACAGGTGCATGAGCCCTGTGCCCCTACAGTACCCAGGGCCATTCCTGGGCACTGTAAGTGCAGTGATGCCATTCAGAGTATATGGTGCTGGGAGGTTGTCATTACGAACTCCACAGCACCATAATGGCTACACTGAAGACTGAGGAGTTTGGTATCAAACTTCTCAGCACATTAAACCCACACTGATGCCAGTGTGGGATTTAATGTGAAATGCACGACAGAGGGCAACTTAGAGTTGCCCCCTGAACCTAACCTACAATCCACGTCTTGTCTGAGGGGCTGCCCCGGCTGCCACACAGCAGACATGTTGCTGGACCCCTGGGTAGGGAGCCATCCGCTCCCCCGGGCCTGCAACAATGCACGTCCTGGGCGAGGTGCAAGGCCTCCTCCCCCAGGATGGGCAGGGGGAAGCTTCAAAGGCATTCCGCCTTTGTGAGCTTCTCCAGACCACTTGCTGTACTCTGCAACTGGTCCCCACTGGTTCGAGCCCCCACTCTGGCGGGAAGACTGGCGGGAAACACCAAGGGAGGAAAGGGGGTGTGCCAGCCTCTGCCAACCCCACCCCTCAGGTGGGGGAGGCGAGGTGAAGCACTTCTCCGGGCTCTCGCCATCTTGAAGATGGGGAGCCCTACCCAATCAGGAGTAGGCTCCTGCCCCCCCTCCCACTGGAGAGTGGCAGGATAGGGGGTGTACCCACCCCAGGGAAGGGACCCATTGGTCCCTGCCCTTTACCTACCTGTAACGCCCCTAAATCTAGTATTTATGGGCACCCTGAACCTTCCTTCCTTAGATCCAGCAACAACAAGAAAAGGACAAGCATTGGCATAGCCAATAGGTCTCGCCTTTGGGACCTTATAAGTATTTAGTTATGCAGCACAATATCCTTGGTGCAACAACATTAACTGTTGCATGGCTAAACACTTAGAAGGTCCCAAAGGCGAGACCTATTGGCTATGCCAATGCTTGTTTTTGGTATGGTTCGATTGCAGAGAGGGATTATGTACCCCTAATGTTATGCATTGCAGTGCATCAGGTGTTAGTGTGGAAAAATGGGGTTTGGGAACACATAGAGGAGCAGCGGGTTATACAGTTTACAGAAGTGTGCCTGACTGGATAGAGTAGTGTTTTGAAGGACGTCAGTAGGCTTCATGTATAACCCTTCACAATTGAGAATAACTGTTTACCACAAAATAACAGTATAGTGAGCAGACGCCGTGACTCGAACATGGTTCGCCAGCTTCCCACTCAACAGATCTATTCATTACGCCACACCCTCGTATTTTAGTAGAATTGCGTAGCTTTGGGTTATGGGGTTATGCTCGGTTTTCGGACGATTATGTTGCAGAGAGGGCTTATGTAAAGTAAAGTAAGATTTAGTGAGTTGTTGTTTTGCAAGTGTAAAAAGCAGAGACACAGCGATAACTATGATTTGCGCAACAAATTTGTGACGCAGATAACTCACACCTACCAATCCTTAAGGACACAATTCAGTTAAAAAATGGAAATCCGACATATTTGCAACTCGCAATACCTTTTTAACCATTGCAGAAATTGAAGCACAAATTTGGCGTTTATTCTAGGGTAGTGGTTTACCGGTTAAAAGAGCTTATATAAGCACCTCACATTCCTTAGCAAACAATCCACAATTAAAATATAAACACAATGAAAGGCAAATACACGCTGAGGAAAGACATAACAATATAGTGCATAAACGGGCAGACTGTAACTATTATCCTTGCTACAAAGAAAACACGTTTATGTAGCATTGTGCCATTTGTTAGTAGGGCCATTTTTCCGAATGAACGTTATTGTCAATGTTAATTTTTATCCTTTTAAATGAGCACATTAATAGCGTTTTTGCGCAAAAACACAATTTTATTAAGCGGATAACTTACACCTACCAGTTCTTCTGGCCACAACTCCCAAAAGAAATGGAATTTATACATATTTGTAACTCGCAAACCCGTTCCCACCAGCGTACTAGGTATAAGTAATAATGTTGTGTTCTGTGTAGGGTAGTGGTTCGAAGGAGAACAATGCGCTTAATGTATGATTTGTAACTATTGGCAGTAATGTAAAAATAAGAACAAAACACCCGTAAAAGGAGTAAGGGATTTATATCTACTATTAGTTTCACAAGCTGGAGCTTTCCGCACAATTCCAAAAGTAAGTTTTTCTGTCGATTCCGTGTAACTGTTAAAGCAAAAGGACAGGGCGCCCACCTGGAATACCCAACTTAAATTGCTTGTAAAAGACTACCAAGTGTAGCCGCCATCAAGTCTGTAGTGGTGTGAAAGGTTCCAAGAGTTACTAAATGTGTTTGAATGGGACTCTGCCCTGGCACAATAAAGAGAAATTGTTGCACCTTGTAAAGATCGTTATCAGCGGTAGCAGATGCAAATGTGGCGTTGATGCAGTGTCACTTAGGGGTGATGTTTTTAACAAAATCTGGCAACATTGAACCTGCGTAAAAACATAGCACGAGAGATTTTATAGTTTTCGCGCTGTAATAGTTTGTTTTGTAAAAAGTTTACCGAAATACGCAACGTAACTGCTTTATTTTGAAACGCACAGTTTAAACGTACATGTTAACATTCTAACACAGTCCCTAAGCAAGTTGCAATAAATTAGCTTTTATACGCTCTTTGCCTTCTTTACCAAACAGTCCCCAATCAAAATATACACACATTAAGAGGCCAACATACGCACATGGTTCACCAGCTTCCCACTCAACAGATCTGTTCATTAAGCCACTCCCTTGTTTTTTTTTGTTATGGGCCTATGCTTTGTAAAATAATCCAACAACAAAACACAGCCAGGGTTTGCGCTAACATGACCCCATAAAATAAATAAAAACTTCAGAAGTGAAGCGCTCTTCGTATGTCACGGGACTTGGCGCCAAGATCCATACACAGTTAAACAAGGACAGGCGTGCAGCCATAACAAGCATAACAAGCAGAGGAGAGGCGACGACGGGCAGCAACACAAAGAAACCAGCATGATTCAAAGCTCCGAATGGGAGAAAGAAGGCGAGGCCGGCACAGGGACAAAAATGGCGGCCGCGCGGTTTAAAAAACAAATAAACAGTGGTGCGCGCGCACCACAGAGGAGCGGAGGGGGGGGAGGAGGGAGCGCGGCAGCCTGCTCAGCTGACCAGACGCTCGTGCGTCATGGCCTTTTGCCGGCATGTGTTTACAATTATCGCGCCCGCGTCTGGGCACGATAATTGGAAACACGTTTGCCGCGCGTACCCATCCCAAAAAGGCCAGCCACGACGCACGAGCGTTTTTGGGACTGCTTTTCAAACTTGCTTACTAAAAGTCTTCGCCTCTAAGCAGCGCTTGCGCGCTACTCGAGGCTCGACCTAAAGAAGAAGAAGAAGGACGAGAAGCCATGCAGAGCTAACAAGAGGACGACGCCCACTGACTTGGCCCCAGCCCTACAGGCCTGTCTCCCCTCGAACCTGCTCCTGCAAAACCCCATCGTGTCCAGCGGCCAGCAACCTCAAAAACCCCGGAGGACCTGCCTGCCTTCACTTTCCAAGCTGTTTCTCCCGTGAACACCGGACGTGTTTGAACTGCAGCTTCTGGTGTCAGCCAGAGACCGCGAATCCAGCACACTCTGCACCCGCCGACCCCGGCCCGAGCTCGAGTGAACAAATACCGTGAGGAGGTCCCCCCGGCGATCCTGACCCGAGATCCGGCGACCCCTGACCTGCCTCAAGCCTCCTGACGACGCCTGCAGCCTCAATCCAGAGGACCCCCCCTACCGCGACCAAAGCGGGTAAGAAAATCTGACGTCCCAAGGCACCCCTGCACCCGACGACCCACGGCCTTGTGTGCCCAACCCAGCGGTGCCTAACCAACCCTCTACATCCCAACTTACCCCTCAAAGTGGTGGTAGCTCCTGGAAGGTCCTCGTCCCCGAGCCTGTAGTGTTTCTTTGTCCCGGAGAATCTCCATTGAAATCAACAGGGCACCCGACCTCAAAACAGCACCCTGCACCCGGCCGCCCTAGTGCCGCTGAGGGTGCCCCTTTGGTGCTAACTTGGTCCCCAACGTGCCCGGAGCTTAACCCTAGGAGCTTTGCTCCCACAACCCCGTGGCCTGCTTGCCAGCAGCCACCAACCGGAGTCCCCCTAACCTCCATAGGATAACATTGGGCCTCAACACTCTGCACCCGGCCGCCCTAGTGCCACTGAGGGTGCAACAACAGTGCATCACTGACCCTGGGAGACCCCTGAGTCTAACCCCAGAACCCTAACTCAAAAGACCGATTACTTACCTTGAAACCGATAACTCGTTTTTCCTCATAGGATAATATGGACACTTTTTCTCCCAAAAAGTTTCTAAGTGTCGACTTTTGAAAAATACAAATATTCACCTAAAATTAGCCGAATCACGAAAACGAAAATACTCACCTGTTATCAGGAGAGATCCCAGTGCTGGATCTTGGTGCCCAGCACTGACCCTGAAAAGTAATCATAACTGTACTTACCGGTAACTTGAATTTCCTTCCATAGGATAACATTGCCTGGTTTTTGCTGAAAAAGTTTCTAAGTGTCGATTTTTGAAACTTATGAATATTTGCTAAAAATCGCCTATGTGACATAAACGCATTCTTTCAATTGGTTACAGGAGATGCACCAGTGCTGGATCCAGGATCCAACACTGAGTAAGAAAAAGTAACGATAACACTACTTACCTGCTAAGTGAATTTCCTCCCATAGGATAACATTGGTGATTCTATGTGAAAAAGTTTCTAAGTGCCAACTTTTAAAATACAATAATATTCCTTAAAAATCACAACTGTAACCAAAACGTTTTTACTCAACTGTTTACAGGAGATGTCCCAGGACTGAATCTAGGATCCAGTCCTGTGGTAAAAAAAGTAATCTATTGCATTTAACTAGAAATTCCCATTGAGCTCAATGTTATATTCTGTTTGAAATTGTGTTGCCTATTGCAACAACTGCAACTATTGCATTCAAAAGTCTATTGCCTATTGGAAGTATTTACCTAAAGCATCTCATTCTGAGAAAGTATATTTTGATACCTATTGTTGGTTCTAAAATAAAACAAGTATATATTTTTATATACAAACCATTGGCCTAGAGTTCAGTTCTTGAGTGTGTGAGACCATTTGCTGACTGAGTGTGTACAACAAGTGCTTTACACTGTCCTCTGATACTGCCTTACTGCTCGACCAAGCTACCACTTTAGAGAGTAAGGTTATATCTAGCTTTAGCCTCTGCCAAACCTCTGGGGACTGTGTGCACACTGAACCTTACTTTGGTGCAGTATATACAGAGCCACTTTCTTTCAGGTCCTTAACCACTTCCTCTGAGGTACTCATTATGCTACTAAAGTTGGGACCTTTTTAGGGGGAAAATCGAACAAAATTCAAACAAACTTCTGGTCCTAACTACAGTAAATTATTAAATTCTAAAAAAATAAAAATTTAACTCAGTGACTTAACCAAGGCCCTATTAGTTAAATTTAGAAAAACCAATCATGCAATTTAACCAAAGGCAATTTTTGGATTAACTCATGTAGTCATTTATTGACCAAGTGGTATCAGCAAATGCAACGTTGTAGACCCCACCGCTGATCCACCAATGTAGGAAGCTGGCTTTCTATATAGTGCACTAAAACTAAGTACACTGTGTAGAGAGTCCAGTGGATCCCCAATTGGTTTATAGACGCTTAAGTAGATCGCACTAACTCTCTCTTTTGTGGTAGTGTGGCTGAGCAGTTAGGCTTATCAGAGGCATTGCAAGGCATTTGTTGTACTCACAGAGGCAATAAATGAGACACACAGTTAAAGAATAAATCCGAGACCAAATTAGAAACATAAAATTTATTTTTGTATATTTTGTAAAACCAAGAACCTCGTTTAAAGTAAGTACTGTTTTTGTTATATCAATTTTTACAGGTAAGTAAACTTTTGAAAGTTGTGCGCCCATTGCAATCCTATGGAAGGAAGTGTCATATGTGCATAGAGGTAAGTACAGTCTGTTTCAGGCGTTCACCTTCTCTGTTTCGGGTTGTATTGGCCCAGGTCCAAAGTCCTACCAGCAGTTCTTCGGGAAAGGCCCAGGTTTAGCCAGGAGAAGGGTGCTGGTGAGGTTGGTAGCTGTGTGCTACGCAGAAGGGAGTCACCTGAAAACAGGCTGCACAGGGGGTCTTGCGGACAAATCTGAGAGCTCCCACATGGGGGCTTGGGTTGTAAGGGGTCTTGGAGCAAGTGGGCACAGCCGGTTCTTCGATACAGAGTAGTTAGTTCGGCTGGGCTGGATGCGCAAAGGTGCTCCTCGTGGTTAGGGACAAACAGCTGGCAGGGGCAAAATCAGGACAGCTGGGTACTCACAAAGTGTGTCTCAGTGATGCTGATTTCCCTCCACGGCTGCTCGGTCGTGGTGGTCTGGATTGGACTCGCACTGTTGCTGTTTGTTGCAGTGCTTAACAGTACCCCGGGGAATGGTGCTGCATGGCTCAGGTTAGTCTAAGGGAGAATGGAGGCGATTTCTGAAGTCCTGGCAGTCTACCCATGGCTGCGGTAGATGTTCAGCTTTCAGGACGAGTCACTGTCACAAGTGTTGAGAGAGTTGTAAGGAGGCAGGGTTTTGCTCCAGAAAGCCCACAGCTCTTCTGCTGCTCTCGCCAGGCAGTGACTCATCTTCGTCTATCTTCATTCACTCACAAAAATGGTTTCATTGATAACTTATTTATTGATGACTAGCCAACATGCGTTTCATGACACTACACAACAAATTGCGCTGGACCGTTGCCGGTTATCATGTCGCCAAACTCTTATAAGAAATGGAATCACTCTGAATATTACTCAATAATCAACAAAAAGATGAACTTTCAATATTAGATCTTTTAAGGAATGAAAGTAATTCCTAAGGACATCAAGTACTGCGTTACTGTGAAAGCTGTTTGTAAAGAACTGGTAACTTACAGGTGAATTGCGATTTATAATTAATTCTAGTACTTGTAAGGCCCTGAAGAAGCAACTGTAGTGTCGTGAAACGCGTGTTGGCCAGTAATAAATAAATAAGTAATCAATTAAACCTCTTTTTGTGAGAGAGAATCTTAAAGTTTTGACTATTTTAATTGACTTAAACCCAGTCTGTCTCTGGTGCAGTTAGTCTGTTTAACAGAGACTCCTGAGAGTACCGCAGGTGTGCTCCTGAACTGGAGCCGATCACCCTTGCTGAAGCAGAGGATCTGCGGCACAGCCGAAGTGTGCCTTTGCAGATTGCTGTATCAAGATGTGACTCGTAAGCCTGTGGCCACTCGGACGGACAGAGCCCGAATGGACTCTTCCACTGCTGCCATGGTACTTGTCCAGAGTGTGCCAGAGCAAACTGATTAGCTGAATAAGAGACTTTTTGTCAAATTGTGCCAGAATGGCCATCTTACTGGGTAGCCCCCGGCACTTGCCAAACATGTGCTAGAGCGTGCTACGCCACTGTAAGTGAAGATGCTGCCTCTAGTCAAATTGGTGCCTGAGTGAATGTGTGGTTGCCTGAGACGTTGACTGGAGTGCGCTGCTGAACTGTGAAGCCCTAAAAGTGGCACAACTGTTACCACCTGGACGGGTGACTAAAAAGGTGACTGCATTGCCTTATTCACTCCCTCACTCCGTTTCATACCCTACCCCTCTCTTTCCAGACCTTTTGATGATTGTTCCAACTACACTCCTCAGCCAGACTTCAAAGTATTTGTAGAAACCTCATGTATGCTGTTATTTTAAACAATGGATTTTCATGCTTGTGCTTCTGCCCTTCTCCCCCTGTCATGGCCTTTATTCACAACTTTGGTTTCTAGTCTCTGTGATTATATAAGTGAAAAGTAACCAGTTCTTGTGTACAATGTGTGCTGCCTACCCCACACACACCCTTTTGTTCCCAGCATTGACTGGTGCCCTCCTCAGAACCCAGCATGCAAGTTGGATGCACAGCCGACCAAACATCTAACACTGGCATGTTACGAGCACTTGGTTCCACCAACTAGCATTTTGTGATACGGATCGTGGGCTATATGACAGCAGAGAATAATATTCTTGAGTTATTTAATCATTTTTTTTCTAGCCTGGCCAGATCAATGACTGCCTCACCCCCACATAGCATGGTCAGTGTTAGATTTCAACTTTACACTCAGCTGCTGAAGATGTTATATTACTGTCCTATTCTGCGTTTTAAGTTCTGGAGCAAAGGAGCAATTCACTTTATTTCCACATTTTTGTCGCTTTCGAAGTCTATCTTGTAGCCATTGGCCTATGAACAAGGAAGTTCCACCCCCTCACTTGCTTTCTCTGAGACCTTTTTGTTTAGTTTGTAATCTCTCCAAAGGGACCGATTGGGTTAGAAACTAGTGGGACTTCTAGTGACAAAACTTCACATGGAGGATGTTGCCTGCTGGAGTTCAGTCAGGTGGTCTTTAGTTGTGGGAAGTAGACAGGTACTGTAGGTTTCTGGAGTTCAGTAAGGTGGTCTTTGGACTGTGGGACTTAGGTGCTGTAGGTGGCTGGAGTTCATATTCAGGTGGTCTTTGGTTGTGGGAAGTAGGCATGTTCTGTATTGTCTGGAGTTCACATTCAGGTTGTCTTTGTTTGTGGGAAATAGACATGCGCTGTTGCTATTCCACTGCCCAGTCTTGCCGCCTGTGATTGCATCAGGTGCGTTTTCCACCAGCATGGAGCAGAGTATCTAGGTAGGGAGACTTTTAATTTCATTAGCAATTGTAACCTCCCCAAGATGCAAAAATCAAACCAGAAGTCTTTGGCAATTGACAAGTCCATGTATTGGTTATTTCTAATTTTTCCATTAGCTGAGCCCTTTTCTATAAATGTGGCAGCAAAATTGAGGGAAGAATCACTTTTGATCTCTTAAGTCTTTGTGCCTTTCTTACATTCTTTCATTTACTTACAGGTGACCTGGGACAGAGACTGATGCAGATTTTCTCACTGAACTAAACCACATAAAGGTGAGTTTTGGACACAAGGTAAATGGTAAGAGGGCAGTGAGCCTGTCCTCGTAAACTCAAAGCCTAGGTACATTTTCCTTTCTTATGTGGACTAATACCCCATTGTGTTGTGTGCCCCGTTGTGAAGATTCCTTTTCTTTTTTATGTGCCCTCTGTTCAGCAGCGAGGCCTCTTGAGGGAAAGTTAAAGCACTGCCCCAGGTATTAAAGGCATTGTTGTCGAAAGCTCTCCTTTTAAATGTGTTCGAAAGACTTTTAAAATTAGGCGCTGGTACACAGATTAAGAGTATAGGCTTTATTCAGGTTCCCGTAACATCAGGAGGGAACTGCCAGCCAGCTCACAACGGTCCCATATCATACTATTCCCTCACAGAATCCTCACGACACACGCAGCATGGAGAACTGTTTCACACCTTATGTCTCGTGAAGAAGACTCGAAGGAGTCTAATCGCAACACATCTCCCTTCTCATATTAACCATTAATACTAGTAACCTAAGAAGCGAGTATAAAACAATAAAACAAAAACAGAAAGGAAAAGATTAAAAAAAACAAAGAAAAAACAAAAAAGAATATACATCTAAGAACACACCCATGCGATACTGTCTATACATACACATATGCCACCTATGTAACCCCTTGAAAGTGTGTGCAGATAGGCATACACACACATATGCACAAGATTAACATGAAATGTAAAAGTGCAAAAAATATAACCTATCATTGCACAAAAGATCCTGCATTGCACGTAACACTGCACCTCAGGGATGGGTTCACTCCATGACATAATCATCATGCCAAACCGGCTTCTGCCTAACTCTTGTAGACTGATGCACCGAATCACTTTCACTGTGCCTTTCACTTCTTCATTCTCCTTGCCTCCTTTCATTCTGCATACCCTGTTCTCCACCCACATCAACATCGTCAACAACGTCCCCCTCCATTCTACTCCTCAACCTGGTGTCTGCAATTTTCGGCACTTTTTTTTACAGTAAACCTTCACTCAGTAATACAGTGTATGGGTACAACATTTTCACCTGTAACGAATCGGAGAATTTAGCCAACCCTCTGTCTTCTCTGCGTCCTTTCTTTACAACCACCCATTCTCCAATTGCGAACCCTTTACCAGGTCCATCAACGTTCTCTGTCCAGTTTTGCCTTTCCACTCCTTTGGACAACAGCCCTCTACTTTCCTTCCACGCATAACCCCGAAAGGCACCTTTTCTGTGACACTGTTGATCGTGGTGCGATAAGCCAATACCAATTTCTCACTTCCCTTTTCAACTGATGACCCTTGCCCAGTGCCAGTTGCAGACCCTCCTTCAATGTTCTGTACCACCTCTCGACAAGTCAATTGATCTGGGGAAAATAGACTGAAGATCTGATGTGCTCAACCCCATACATACGCCGAATATCGTTCATCTTCTGCGAGGCAAACTGCACACCGTTGTCTGTCACCATCTGTTCCGATACGCCATCCTCGTGCCATAATTCCTCCAAATTTATTTATCACATCAAGAGATGTTACATGATCTGTAATTTGTACATTTTACCTTCGGCCACTTAGAATAGTAATTAGTGTCCACCATGGCAAATTTGGGACACAAACCCAATACATGGTTCAGACTAGAGATGTCCAAACCCAGCTCCCTCAAGGGTGAATCAATTTGATCTACTTCCACAGGAGAATAACCTACTGTCTTTTGAGATTTGTCACTCCATGTGCATGATAAACAATCTCTTGTCGCCCTCTCCAGTACTCTGACCTTACCCTGCGCTTGGTTGCACTCATACCAGCATGACCCTCATGTATCAGATTTACTATGTGAATCCTCAACCCCTCTGGTGCAACCAATAGTTTACCTCTTAAAACCATCACACCAATGACAGACAACTCTGTGTCAACATTCCTGAACGACTCAGCCATATCGGATGCTTTAACCTTGGCTGGCCATCCCTTGAACAAATACTCCTTCACCTCCTGTAATGTGGCGCCCTCCCTAACTGCCTGTACACACTCCAGGTGTGATATCCGACCCTCTGTGAGCACATCCACACGAGCCACATGCCAATGCTCCTCCTCCTCAACCCTCTCATTATCATTTTCCACTGGTCATCTGGACAAACAGTCGGCAACTACATTTTTCCTACCTGGCACATACTCCATTCTGAAAGTATATTCCATCAATCTCAAAACCCACTTATTAATCCTCGACGAAACCTGTCCTGTGCCTTTCCTGGTAAACACCTCCACCAAGGGTCAATGGTCAGTGCGGATCACCAAGTCTGCCGCACACTAACTTTCGGAATTGACACACACCCCACCAGCACGCCAAACCTTCTCTTTCAATGATGGAATATGACCACTCTGTCCCCCTCAAAGGCCTTGAGGTATAGGCTATGGTCACTTCCTTTCCATCCCTTTGTTGGAGGAATACTGCTCCCAAACCTACCCCACTCGCATCAGTACTTATTATGCATTCATTTCTACTGTCAAAAAGCATCAAGGCTGGAGTCAGTGCAATACATTTTTTGATAATGTCAAATTCCTTCTGACATTACACATCCCATTTGAATATAGCATTTTTTGCCATGAGTCTCCTCATGGATACAGTTTTGTCAGCAAACATGGGAGCGAAGCAAGAGTAGTACTCTTCTAATCCCAGAAATGACCTCAATTGGCCTTTGTTAAGAGGAGCTGGTGCCTTCTCAATGGCCCTTACCAACTTCAATTTGGGCGCCACCCCATTCTCACTCAACCAGTGTCCCAAATATTCTACGCCGTCCACTCAGATCTTGCACTTTTCCCACCTAATTGTCAACCCACATTCCTGCAAAATCTTCAACACTCTTCACAACACCCCATCATGCTCTTCCACATCCTATCCAAAAACCAGGATGTCGTCTTGGAAGTAAGTCATCTTTTCTACATCTTTGAATAGTTGATGCATGGCCCTTTGAAATATTGCTGCCGCGGATGCCAGTTCAAACGGCATACGTTTGAACCAATGTACTCCTTCAGTGGTGACAAAGGATGTGAGAGACCTTGACTGCGGATGCAGTGCGATCTCGTGATATGTCGATGGCAAATCCAGCGTGGAGAAAAATGTAGCTCCTTTTACTGTCATCAACATATCACCTGGGTTGGAAAGGGGATGTTGTTCGATCCAAATATATTTGTTTAGGTCATGCAAATTCTGCACATCTGCAAATCCCCATTAACTTTTTTGGCTAAAACCACGGAGCCAACCACTCAGAAGCTTCATTCTCTTCAATGACAGCATCTTGACATAACCTCAGCAATCCCTTTCTCAAGGTTTCTCTCAACACTATCGATATCCCTCGTGGTTTGTGCACAATACGACATACCCCCTCCTTCAAGATAATTTTGTGTGCAAACCCCTTTAACAAACCTAACCTTTCCTGGAAACCCGCTGGAAATACACCCTCCCACTTGGTCTCACTCACCACGCCCACATTGGTCAAAGCCCCCAACACTTGGTCAGGATGATTGGGGTCTAATCTGATCTTAAGTTCTCTCTGTTGTGACCAACCCAACAAATTTGACCCATACTTAACCCCATACACTTTAGAGAGTGACTTCTCACCTTTAAACTCTAGCATACCCATCCAATAACCCACCAAATCAATGGACTCATAAGCTACCAGCTTGGTGTCTGGAGGAAATAATTATTTCCCAGGAAATTTTCCTCCCCACTAATGTGTAACAGGCTCCAGAATCTGCCTTCATGCGCACCTCCACCCCTTCGACGGTGATTCCACAAAATGGATGATCTCTCACCCGCGCAACTCCCACCTCGCTCACTTCCAGCAGAAATTCTTCCTGTAAACCTTATTTCACTTTCTCATCATGCAACAAGGTAATACCTTTCTTGTCAGCCGAAGGATTGGTTTGATACCCATTTCCTTTGCAAACCCTAGCAAAATGTCCCTTCATTTTACACCTCCTGCACACCTGACACGCAGCCAGACATGTAGGATCAGTTGCTACATGCCCTCTCCACTCGCACTTGTAACTTATCAACGTCTTTCCTGCACCCCAACTGCTTTTCCTCTGAGAATCTGTGACTTCCTCTTCTCTCTAGATGTCTTATAAACGACACTTTGAACCCCTTCCAGTCTCTTCACATCTCCAGCCACCATCTCCTTCATCCCTTCTTCCATGTTCTCTGCCCTTTTAGCAATTTCCACAGCTTTTTGTAGAGTCAAGCCCTTTGTGTCCAACAACGTTTCTTGAACCCTTTTTTATCCTTCAATTTTTGCACTAATTGAGCTCGTAACATTTCGTCACGCAACCTGTGTAATTGCAGGTAGATGCTAACAACCTTAAGCGCAGCTACAAATTTGTCAGACTCTCCTGGCAACTGCTTTCTTTTCAAGAGCTTATACCGCTCCACCACCTCATTCTTTTTTTTCTAAAGTTTAGATCCAATTGCTGCTTTGCCATCTCATAGTCGTCTCCATCTGAATCCTCATCACCTCCATCCGGTAGTGGAGGCAAATGCTTTATAATGCTTCTGCCCCCAAACAATGCTTGAGCATAGCTAATTTCCGTGATGCAGAAAATTCTTCACCACCCACAGCTTCCACGTATGCCTGGAACCCTACCTTCCCATCATCCTGTATTGTGCTTGGCTCCCCTGGCATGTACAAAAACAATGCTGGTGCCATTAGCCCTTCCATTGCCCCAATAAGATTAATACACAAAAAATAAAGACAAGAATTAAAATGCCCAATCTTAAAGAGGCCAAAAAGTAAATGGACTTACACAGATGGTGTGTGCATCACGACTAATGAGCACCAAAAATGACAACCTGTTACACTGCATACTGCACTGCTTACTGATGCCTCTAACCCGGAGGGTGCCGAGAGTTTGGGTTTCCTCCTAAATGTGTCGGCCCATCAGTCCATTGCTGGGGCAGTAATTTATCGCCCCCCGGGTCCGGCAGGAAAGTTTTTGGAGTCCATAAGCCAGGCAATCTCTCCCTTAGCAGCTAAATACAGCCATTGCCTGGTTTTGGGCGATTTCAACATCCATATGGACGATCCTTTAGATTCAGAGGCTATGAGGTTGCGTGAATCCTTTGATATTCTCAATCTGACCCCGTATGTCTACCTCCCCACTCATGAAAAGGGGCATACGTTGGATCAGATTTTTTCCACGAATCAGATTGTAATGGAGGCCCCCCTTCCATTAGTCTGGTCAGATCATTATTTGTTAAGTTTTGGAGTAGGTAAGATGTCTGGCTGGTTTCAACCGCCGGGCAATGCCCGCACTAACAGCTATAGGCCCTTTCACTTGATCTCCCCTGAGGCCATGAAGAGCGCATTGAGTCGCCACCCCATTCCCATCAGTGGGGTTCTGGAGACGGATGTTCATTCCTTAGATCTCTGGATCCAGCTCCGGGCTCTCGAACTTGCCCCTCCTACTATGAGGGCTGCAAAAACCACTAAAGTCTCTGCTCCTTGGTTCACGGAGGTCCTCAGGAAGAGTAAAAGCGCTTGCAAACGCCTCGAAAGAGATGGCGGTCAAATTATAATTTGTCATATAAAGCCATTTATAAACGAGCGCTGAAAGAACACTTCGCGAAAGTCCGCGAGGGCAAGAAATTTTACCTTTCTGCTAAAATTGATCAGGCCGGCAATAAAAGTAGAGAACTCTTTAGTATTGTAAAAAACTTCTCCTCTCCTGTGGCAGTGAGCTGCCCGTTCCTCCCCACGAGTGACTGGACCGATCGCATGGCCCATTTCTTCCACGATAAAATCAAAAAGATTCAAGATTCTTTTAAAATCCAGGCACCTGTGTCCTTAGCTGCCACGGGCTTGCTCCACGATGCCAGTGGTGAGATTGATTTTCGCTTCACCCAGTTTCCTGCGATCACTCCGGAGAAATCCCTGGAACTCATGATGGCTCTCAAGTCGGGCTCACCATTCGACCCTTGTCCCTCTAAAGTACTTTCATCTTTGGCTGAAGTGTTCAACCCTGACGCCAATGTGATCTTAAACTCTGCTTTACGAGAGGGTTATATGCCGCAATCTTAGAAACAAGCAAAAATTCTCCCTCTTTTAAAGAAACCTATGGCAGACCCTGAGGTCCCAGGTAACTACCGTCCCATATCTTTACTCCCTTTCTTTGCAAAGGTTTTGGAAAAATATGTTAACTCCACCATTACTGATTATGTGGAGACTAACCACCTCCTGCACCCGAGTCAGTCGGGTTTCCGAGCTAATTTTAGCACGGAAACGGCCTTACTTGAAGTGGTGGAATCCATAAAAGCTACCCTGGATAGAGGAGGCAACGCGGCTCTGGTGCTGCTGGACCTCTCCGCGGCCTTTGATACCGTCCCTCACGACAGACTAATACAAAGACTGATGGAGGGCGGTATTGGAGGCACAGCACTGAAATGATTCACATCCTTCTTAAGTGACCGTATACAAACTATCTGGGCCCCTCCTTTCGTTGCTAATATCCCTCCCTTGAATGTTGGGGTCCCGCAGGGCTCTATTTTGAGCCCTACTCTATTTAATTTGTATATGGCCCCTCTTGCCCTTCTGGCAGAGAAATTTGGAGCCAAAATAGTGTCATACGTGGACGACACACAACTATTGTTCACGTGCGAGAAGGGAGCGGAATTTAATGGCAATGTCATCAACCCCTGCCTCTCAGCGGTGTTTTCTTGGTTCGGTCAAAATCAATTAAAGTGTAACTCGGAACAATCTGAGATTATTCTCTTTGGCGTTCGCCCCTGTGAATCGTGGCATGAATGGTGGCCGCAGGACATGTCTCCCCCCTTAGCCCCAGCCACTATTGTGAAAAATCTGGGGGTAAAACTAGATGCCGCCCTCTCTATGAAAACCCAAATACAATCAGTGGCGGGAACTTATTTTGGGACACTGAGAATGTCGAGGAACTTCCTCCCCTTGCTCTCAGTCTCTCACAGAAAAACAGTAGTCCAGGCTTTGGTGGTCTTGAGATTGGACTACACTAACTCCTTGTACTTGGGTCTCCCGGACTATTTGCTTGGCCGTTTGCAGGTGGTCCAGAATGCGGCGGCCAGAGCCATCTGTTTGGCAGGACCTAGGACACGCATCTCCCCTCTGTTGTCTTCTCTACACTGGCTCCCGGTTCGGAAAAGGATCAACTTTAAGGCATTGGTTCTTGTCTTTAAAGCCTTCCACAAGATAGGAGCCCCATACCTGGGGGAAAGATTCCAACATTATATTCCCCAACGCACCCGGAGGTCTTCTGCCCAACTTCTGACATCCACACCTAAGGTCTTGCTGTCCAGGGTGGTAGGGAGATCCTTTCAAGTGGTGGCTTCCCGTCTGTGGAATAGCCTCCCGTTGTCTCTTAGACAGGCTCCGGACCTTATCTCCTTCAGGAGGAAACTAAAGACATGGCTGTTTTCAATCTAGGCCTTGGGCGGCTTCTGCTTTGGGTGCTTTTCTGCTATTGTTATGTGGTTTTTTCCTTCTGGTCAGCGCCGGGACACTCCTGGGAGTAGCCGTGCGCTATATAAAAACCTTTTAACATAACATAACTGCAGCCAAAGTGTATCTGACCCTGTACGATTGGTGAATCCAAGCCTACTGATTGCCACGGGTACATATCATTATACTGCTGAAAGGTCTCCGTGGTTTGTCACACTTCACATTGAAAAGCATTGGGATCAGTCCAAAGCTTTAAAATGCCCATCAGGATTCGCCGTTGCACCATGCTTTCTAGTAGAATTGGAGCTTGTTACACTTCAGCAATCAGAGTGTGCGTCATTTCAAATGGTCCCTCGGCAACGTCACAATCAGCAAAGCTCTGTCTGTGTCAGAGATGGTAGCTCAAGTATGATTCAGGAAATCCTCCTCTCCATTTCTGTCTTTATCTCTCCGTGTCTTCTGTTGTCCTTGTATTGTTAGAACAGAACCGTGATGTCCAGGTTCTGCTCCGAATGTTGTGTTTTGAATGGGGAGGGCAGTTGGTTCAGAGGCTGGCAAGGGAAGGTCACGTTTCTTGGTGGGCTGAATAAAGCAGAACCTACTTGTCCCTGGTCGTGCCTGTGGCTTCATTTACAACATCTTCTCACACAGCAGCGGGGCTAGACGTTGTGTTTAAAGTACCAATACTTAACATACATTGCTTGCGAGGACAATGGCATCCTGGTAGCAAGAACGCACACAAAGCTAGGTGTGATAAGGTATATAACACCCATGCAGATGAGTTCCCACATCTCTCTCTGCTTCTCTCATCGCATTCTTAGGACCACACAGTGTCTTTGGCTTCCATTTCCCATATCTCATTGGAAATGGAAGGTGCTGCTGGGTGACCCCCAGAGGCACCAGGGAGAGCCTGGCTCCTAATAGAGGAGTCCTTGGCTTCAAAAGGGGGGCTCATTCTGAACCTTTCTACGGGGGATTTGGCGTTGTGGTCATCCAAGACTCAGCATTTACCCTTGATTTATACTACAGACTAATTACATTCTGTCACATTGGTATAATACTAGTTTATGTGGCCTTTTAGCAGCACGTTGTAAATAAAAGTGCCCTTGTTCCTCTATTTTGCCAGAGCAATAATTGAAACAAGTTGGAGCTTTTGATGACCTTTTTGCTGGAGCATCTGAAGTGCAGCGAGAGTCTCCATTCACCTTTACTCTAATTATACCACTTTTTTTGTGTGACTATTCTATTTCCTTTCCAGTCTAAAAAATGACGACGGGCTCAGATGTTCGAGATATTCTGGACCTTGGTGGTGGGGAATCAGAAACCACTGGAATCATCAACAAAAGGGACATTATAAATGCTGACAAGGTAAAGTGATTGCCCGGCATGTGCAGCTTCTTTTTCTGCCACTTTGTGTTCACCTCACCTTCAACCATACATACATAGTTGTTTGGGTGGACCTTTTCGTTATTTCTTTTCGTTAGTCAGTTGTAGACATTTGTGAATTCTGATCCCTGTTACAATTAACTTATTTAAATAACTTGTTTAGAAAAGTGATGAGTGCATGGTTGATCTCTGGTGTTGGAATATTTGTGCACTGCAAGTTCCATGAGACTTGTGCACTATCGTTGGGGCTGGTTGATTGGTGTCACTGATCTGCAGCAAAAGAAGTGTCTTCAGAAACTGCTTCATTTATCTTCATTCTTGGAGTGGTTTGTTAATCATCAGTGTATGTGACTTGTTGTGTGAGTTAGGGGATTGTGTGTCCTGGTCAACTTTTTCATCTCTTTTCTTTGGTAGAAAAGATCAAAGAAATCCTCAGAAACGCTGACCTTCAAGAGGCCGGAAGGAATGCACAGAGAGGTTTATGCTCTTTTGTACTCTGACAACAAGTAAGTGTGAGCTACTCTGTTTTTAAAGGAATTCAGTGCATGTCTTTATGGTGAATGTATCCGTACAATGTGGAGGGGCACCCTAGAAGGCTATTAGACTTAGGGCCTTATTCTGAGTTTGGCGGGCTATGGACTGCCGTATCGGCAGTCTGACTGCGAAAAGCTCAGCGGTCCGACTGCCGTATTATTGGTTGTGCGGATTGGCTTTGTGAAGACCGTGGCTGAACCGCTGAGACTGCCAGCAGACCGCCGGGCTTGCGGTTGGGGAAAGGCTGCTGCCAAAGGGCGATACAGGGGAGTTGCACCTCCGTCCGTATTACGAGTTGCCTTTTTCTATTGCGGCGATTCGACCACCAGCTGGAAGTCGGCGCTACCAAAGGATTTGGGTGCGTACTCACCCCATCTTCCATCCTTCCAGCCTTCTTCCAGCCTTCGACATGGATCCCTTTCTCCAGGTCCCCCTTCACAGTAGGATCTTTACCCCGAGGAATACGACCTTGTTTGCGGCGATCTACATGAGTCCTTTTCGTACCGTATAACCATTGTCATGACTGTCCACATATGGGCCGGACTCCGGCAATAGGTACATGGTATTTTTTCATATGTATCATGCATGTGTGTGCATCCGACACATATACAGTTGAAATGCACACAAAGGCATCAATATATCTGGAAAAAGTACTCACCACTGCCGCAAGATCTCCGCAGCCACACTGCCGGTACCGTAGTCAACTCATAATACAGAGGTTTATAGACCGCCAGCGCTGTAGGCTGCAGGCGGACACGGTTCTCGGGCGGTCGGACCGCCAAACTCTGAATCAGGCCCTTAGACATGCATGTAAGTATTAACCTTTTTTGTTCATTTGTCTTTTTGAGCAAATTGTATACATCAGGGAAAGCAAAACTATTTGAAGTACAAAAAAGAGCACATACACACGGCATCAAAAGTGAGACTGCTTATAAAAATGCCCTTCTCAAAAATGTTCGGACGCAGTCAAACGTTGATGAATAGACACCGAAAAACCAAATCCTGCAAAGGAGAAAAAATTGCTGCAAAAGCCCAGAAAACAAAGCTGGAATGAAACGAGACCATATTGATGTATTTGGACAATTTCAACGGGGCTACAGAAATAAGACACAACTTTGGTGAAGTTTTACCACCTTCCTCCACACTTCTGAGTTCTCGAGTGTGGCTGAAACTGCCACCCTTGACTCTTGACAGGTCAGATGCGTTGGATCTGCCTGGGAGACAGCGCAATTAAATGCAGACAACTCTGAGACTGGGGACTGCACTCTCCAAGCCAACTAGACTGCTATTCCTCTCAAGTGACTTGTGTATTTAAAATCCTTAAGGTCCTCAGCGGAGTGACGTTGTTTTGCCGATACCTCTGCTCTGCATGGAGTAAAGTTTGTAAAATGCCAAAGAAGCAGGGTCTGATTGGATAGCAAAGTGTGTTTACATGTAGCTTTTTTCAGTAGTAGTCCATTTTAGCAGGCTTAAAAATGTTGCAAATGTATACAGTTTCACTAATCCTCCTTCACCCTAATCTTAATTTTTATTGCTTTATAAAACAAATGGTGATTATTTTTATTATTCCCTTTTTTCAACATTGTTATATTTTTAATGCATTAATAATTTATTTTGAGCCTTGATTATGGCAGTCAGAATGATATATATTCCATTGGCAATTATACCTGCGACGATAATTGTCTCCTGATTCGGAGCCATATTACCAAAGATGATTATCTTGGTAAGTATCTACTGATATCGATGGTAGCAGCCGAGATCATTGCTTGCCAGCTAATGATATGGAAAGGTGTATCTCAGTCCTGCAGTCCACAAGCATGTTTGGACACTGTATCATTGGTGTCGGTCATGCCATCTGGCATATGTGTCACACCATCCAAGACTTTTGCTAGCAAGGATCGTGGTGCTGTGAAGCTATTGGTTTTCAAAACTTAGCACCTAAATGGCTACACATCTACCCTTCTCCTTGACTCAGCGACCGCTTTGTTTTTCTGCTAGTTCCATATCGCTCTAAACTGTGACTATGATCAGCTGGAATTACCTCAAATGGGGTCAGATAACCACATTACTGACAACGGACTCCCGGGAATATTAAAGTTTTATCCTTTTTCCTCTGCTTTCAGTGGTTTTGTGTTCCCTCTCGCATAGCATGCTTTTGGATTGGGTGCAGATGCCATACATTTTTCTTGGCCTCACTACCCTGTCTTCTCCACGGTCCGAGCATTGGAGAAAAATACAAAGGGCACACACAAGCCTGAAACTGAAAGTCACATCATTGATATTAGTGGCTTGGAAAACTCTTCGTGTGCTCGCTCTCCTTGATGTGTATTTGCACTTGCAGTCTAATGTTAAAAATAATACCTTGCCTTCCCGCATTAGAGCTGTAATATTGTACGGGGTTTATTTTGCTTGCAAAGATTCAGAGGCCATCGGTCTTCTTTTGTGTGGGTTTTTTAAAGTAGTTTTTTAAAAGGTCTGCACATTTACCTCTTTATTTGTGTATGTCGTAATTTAATGTGCTGAATGGGAGATCCAAATCTGCTCCCAAGCGAGACGTGATTCTCCCCAATCTCTCTGTGGAGAGTCAGGAGGACAAGGGGTCCTTGGTCATTTCAGTTGCCCTGGTATTTCGGATCCTGAGACTCCAGTGTTGAACGATGGTACCCACGGTGGATAGGGACCATTAAAAGCGCGCTATTGTCTGCAGAGAAACATCTACAAATGGCGCGGTGCACATCCGAAATCACTTGGGGCAATACACCCCACTTATTTTTATTGATTGTTTTAAATTCTGTTTTATTAGACTTGAGAATTTGAAGGAACAGCAATATTACACCACTGTACAAATGATTGCGTAGATAGTACATAAACAACAATTGGAGAGTGCGGTGAAATCATTGTGCTAATTAGCCCATTTTTCCCCACATCAGAGATCAGCAATTCATAATAATATACAAAAATGTATTCTATGTCAGGATGTCCTGAACAGAATATCGTAACAAATATCGTGCCACACAAACATCCAGTCAAAAATATCGATGACAAAAATATAATCTACCTATACTTATAATGGTAAGTACAAAAATATCGGAACAAAAATATTGTTGATACTAATATTGTTACAAATACAAAAATATTGATTTTCATATTATATACAGTATAAAATAGTAAATCTAAAATATTTTAACATCTAACATTAATGTAATGCAAAATAAATGATTTTAAAGATTTATATAAACATACTCATATACATATATATGATGTAACTATTAATAAAAAATATATTTTAATTTAAATTACATTTTTAAATTGTTTTTTTATTTACTATTATAAAAAGCATATATGTGTGTGTGTATATATATATATATATATCTCGTGTTCCTAATAGTTTTTATGCTGATTTAAATATATATATATATAAATATATTTATATTTATATATATATATATATATATCTCAAAACTAACAAAAGTCAGCGCGCTCTCAGTAACACACAACTCCGTCAAAATGCCAAACCACCGTTTAATCGGTGGTTTGGCATTTTGACGGAGTTGTGTGTTACTGAGAGTGCGCTGACTTTTGTTAGTTTTGAGAATTGGATTACTGGAGTGCTCCGCCGGTGTGTGCGCCACTCTCCAGGGGTCCCAGCAGTCCGGAAGGAGCGCTTCTGGTTATATATATATATATATATATATTTATATATCAGCATAAAAACTGTTAAGAACACAAGTACAAAACATTAAACTAAATTACCAAACTAATTAATCCCCCGCCCCACTCCCCCACGCCCTCCACCTCCAGTTTTTGCAAAAGTGGGGAAAGCGTTGGACTTGGGAGGGGTTACATTTGCTATTTCCATTCCAGTCTATGCAACAGTAGGGAAAGTGTTGGAATTCGGAGAAATAAAAGTTACTATTCCTTCTCCAGTCTAGGGAAAGCGGTGAACTTCAGAGAGGTTACGTTTACTATTCCCAATCCAGTCTACAACAGTAAGGAAAACAATGGCCTTCACAGGGGTTAAATTGACTCTTCCCATTCCAGTCTGTTCAATAGTAGGGGAAGCGGTGAACTTCGAAGAGGTAACATTTACTGTTCAAACTCCAGTCTTTGCAACGGTAGGGAAAGCGCTGGACTTCGGAGGGGTTACATTTACTATTCCCACTCCAGTCTGTGCAACAGTAGTGAAGGGAAAGTGTTGGCCTCCAGAGTGGTAATATTTAGTATTCCCACTCCCCTCTGTACAATGATAGGGAAATATTTTCACTTTAAACACATAACATATTTTAATAACCCTATTAGTTTACCAAATATAAAAATTAAAAAAACAATTTACATGATTATTAAAACTTTTATTCATTTTAAATGAATTTTTTATAATATATTAAGTTCCCACAATATACTCCCACAAACCTAGCAGACCACACTTAAAATATAACTAAAATAAAGAATAACGCAATTAACATATTTAATAATAAATAATTATAAATAAATTATTACTTAAATAACTTACTGCCTTCTGCCCCTACAAACACAACAGCCTGCACCTAATATACACCGTAAAAAATATAATTATTAAACAATTTACGTAACTAACAATCGATTATTGATTAATTTATTATTAATTATTTAATCAATTATTACTTAATAAACTTCGTGGCCTAACCCCATTACACAATTTACATAATTAACAATTATTTCATCAAAAATGAATTATTAATTATACTTATTTAACTTCCCATCCTGTACCCCTACAAATCTCACAACCTGCTACAACACTGTAAATTACTATTAACAATTAAATTTAAAAATGATAAATCACTTAAAATTACAAACAATATTTAACATATAAAATTAGTATATGAACTAAAACACATAGATAATTAAAAAACGATATTTTTTCCACTATTATTGAAAACAATATTGACAACACCGATATTCTTGAAAATGATATTGCTTACCTAACAAGCATTGGCATAGCCAATAGGTCTCGCTTTTGGGACCTTATAAGTATTTAGTTATGCAGCACAATATCCTTGGTGCAACAACATTAACTGTTGCATGGTTAAACACTTATAAGGTCCCAAAGGTGAGACCTATTGGCTATGCCAATGCTTGTTTTAAGTTTGGGTCGTGTAAGGGTAAATATAGAGGGTGACGGAAGTTCGTGGCAGGAGGCTAGGCATATTTTGGTTTCAGGGAAGGACATGCTATGCGTGGATTCCCATCACTTATCTGCCCCTGGATGGATTTTGAAAGCAGGGGCAGGTGATCTGGAGGGGCTGTGCATAATCTAAAATTAAAGGTGGCTAAACGTTAATAACAGAACTGCAGGGCAAGATGATCTGGGGGCGGGGCTATGCAGAACATGAAATTCATAACAGAACAATTGTTCACCTTGGGGTTCTGAGTGACGACATAGACAACCTGAGCTTCGGTCTGTGTCTCTCTGACGTGTCTACCTCGCGATGCAAACCATCCCCCTTATTCTCTCTTATCCATCTAATGTGTATGTTTACAGCAGACCAACAGGAGGTTTTTTTGTTACACCTTTATTTTTGCAAGTTTTCAGGTTGGAGGGGAAGGTAGGGAAAAATGTGCAGATGTGCAGTTCTTCAAAGTACATACTCAAAACAAGCTCAGCGTGGGCCAGCCACTGAGAGAATCGTGCTTACACCGAAGTTATCCAACAAGTGAAGAGACCGTCATGACAAAGGGAACTGATTACTGCTTACAGATCTTGAGAAACAAGCGATCACTGTCTTATCTTCTCTTGCCAGGCTCTCAAATTTCATAGTTTCTGAAAGGAATCTGCATTTTCTCATTTCGAGAGTCTGTCATGACCCACAGCTGCCAGCTTCTCTGCACACTGGTGCCCCATCCTAACCCTCCGTAATTGCAACGGAGGAAGGGCGCGAGATTAATATACATTCTTTATTTGTTCCCTACGAATGTTAACCAGATGAGGTTGAGCTCATAGCGTGGGTGTAAATTATTGCAAAGTTCTATTACGTGTTTTGGTTTGCCCTTGAGGAGCTCCCACGAACACTTGTCATTAAAATAAGCATTGCACTTGCTTTAAGAGCTTTTAAAAAGTGCAGCCTTTTGATGACCATACAGCAGAAGCGTGCTATTGGACGCAAGCAAGCTCTGCCCTGTGATTGGTCAGCAAGCACCAGTTCCGACCAGCATTGTTGCCTTTACACTGTTAGGTTAGAGTGTAATTACGTGGCATTCCTTAGTAGGCCTGAGGTGTTGTGTTTGGACTCTGAACTCTCGCTTTCAACAAGCCTTTCCCTTTTAACACACAGAGCAGGGAAAACAGCGTGACGCACATGTTATATCTTCCTCTTTCAAACTCGCTAAAAATATCTGGTCAGTGATAATGCTTGGGTTGTAAATATGTCAGTGCAGCAGCCCGCGATGTCAGGCCAAACATATGGAGCTATAATCGTGTGTCAGATGAGATTTTCCCCAAGCGCGCTCAGTCGGCTCGCGCGCCTCTGCCCAGGAGCTCCTGGCTGGTGCGCGAGTGTAAACAAACACTGCCGAGAAGAAGTTGAACCTCCCGAGCCCCGGCCCCGTTCCGGAGCCCGCACAGCGCGCATATGCCTCGAGTTTTGTTTCGAATTTTTCTTCTACTGTAAATTGAATTTGCATTAAACAAATGACACGTGTGCCAGGCTGAAATGCCTGGTAAACAAGCATTGGCCGCGCGGCCGTTAAAGTGACACGGCCGCGAAACTGAAAGTGATCGAGGAGTTGGTGGCGATGGCTCAGGCGAGACCTAAAAAACAAGCCCGCGAGTGGTGCGCGCGCACCACAGAGGAGCGGGGGCGAGCGAGCGCGGCAGCCTGCTCAGCTGACGAGACGCTCAGCTGACCAGACGCTCGTGCGTCGTGGCTGGCCTTTGGATGAGTACGCGCGGCAGACATGTGTTTCCACTTATCGCGCCCGCGTCTGGGCACGATAATTGGAAACACATGTTTGCCGCGCGTACCCATCTCAAAAAGGCCAGCCACGACGCACGAGCGTTTGTTGGACTGCTTTTGAAACCGCTTACATTAAGTCTTCGCCTCTAAGCAGCCCTTGCGCGCTACTCGAGGCTCGACCTAAAAATCGCTATTCTTGTCAACGATATTTCTGCATTACAATATTTATATGTCGCTATATTTAAAACGGGGAACAGCCATTACAACACGGCCATTACCATGCATTACCGTTGCAACGCAACTGTTACAACGCAGGTACCGTTACCAAGCATAACCTTTGCCACGCATGTTTAGGTCTCGCGCCTAGCGTTGCACTGCGCAGCAGTGCTCGCGCAGCGCGAGCCGTTTAGTAGTTGAAAAACGGGGATTCAGCACTGACCTAGGAATCGCACACGCTCGTGCGTGTGCGATTCCTTTTGTGCTACCCCATTGGCCTTTTCGTGCGTTTTTTAATAAAAGACTGCACGCAATTGACCAAAGGCGGGCGCATTGCTCCTCCCATGGCCTATTGGTGTCTATTACGCGCTTGGTGCGCGTAATAGACACCAATAGGCCATGGGAGGAGCAATACTCCTCCCATGGCCTTTTGGTGTCTATTACGCGCTTGGTGCGCGTAATAGACACCAATAGGCCATGTGGTTTCATTTTCATTTGGAGTGCTGTTTCTCTCGATGAGTTTAGCTGCTCTTGCGCCTTTTCTCACGCTTCAGATGTCCTTGGCTTAATTATATATCTGTGTGATGTCAATTTAGCTGCACACAAGATTCAGGTAATTGCATCTCTGTTTGTGTTGCATGTGAATTTGTTGGCTTTCATTCTAACTTCAGAATCGCACTGGCATTAATTGTACCTTAATTGCCTTGATGCTAAATACGCTGGATCCTATAGTTTCTTAGGCGGACCTAAATGTCATGGTAAACAAGTAGGCATGTGGGTCGGTTCAAGAGGGGGTGAGATACTCGCGACTCAAGGCCACCTTCAGTTATCCGCAGAGCACCTGCTCTCTGACTGAAAAGCCCTCTTCAGACGCCAGCAGCGACTCTCTGAACCTCAATTGTTTCAGCGATGCCGGGGTTGTGTTACAGTAAACCAGTGCCGCATTTGCCGAATGGGAAACAAATGCTGATCAACTCAAGAAGGGGTTCTGTTGTCACATCCAAGGGAAAAACATGTTGCAATGTTTAGAATTAAATGTTGGAGAAATTTATGAAATAACATAAAGAGGCTGAAAGAAGGTGGGGAGGTTTGTCAGTCCGCAACACTTGTATGTTGTTAGGTCCGTATTTGTTTGTGAGTTTGTTTTTCTTCCGTTCTAATTTGTGCTATGTTGGGAGACAAGGGTGTGGTAGGTAGTTAGTACAGCCTTTGTCTCGCCTCTCGAATAATGTGTACAGTTCAGTGTTCAGAGCTATATTCTAATTCTCCACAGGGTGCTTTTAAGGGGTCCGACCGATTCTTATCTCAGTGTCTCGACTCAAATAATTTTATTTCTTGTTTTGTTTGTTTGCGATTCTTTAGGGCACTCCTTTTAAAGACCAGTGTTGTAGGGAGGTTGTGCGTTTAACGCAGAAGCAGTAGAACAGTGTTTTTCTGGATAACTGTGGCAAAAATATTTTCTAACTTTACCGATGCCAGTTGTTTTGAAAGACTGTCTGATCATGTGTAGCACAAAAACCGAGACAAAACTGAAGACTAAATGGAGTGCCAGGCGCCGCACACACCAGGCCCTGCTTACTATTAAAGTGTAAAAGAAAAAAGAGAGAGCGTGGCGTCCCTAAAGCGGGCTCCGTGCTCAGTATTAAAGTTTTAAAAATAAAATTTAAACTGAGCGCAGTGTCCCTAAAGCGGGCGCCGCGCTCAGCATGCAAATACAACAATCCCTGTAGGAGAGCACGGTAGGTTAATGCACCTGCTGCAGAGATGTGTGCGTACTCTGCAGGTGACACAGTTTAATTCTAGTGGGATAGCTCTGGGGGTTTATGTGCCTGCAGGCAGAGTAAAGTAAGTGCGTGCATGTGTGAGACCCATCGTTTTCAATCCCTGTAGGAGAGCAAAGTAGGTTAATGCACCTGCTGCAGAGATGTGTGCGTACTCTGCAGGTGACACAGTTTAAGTCTAGTGGGGTAGTTCTGGGGGTAAATGCACCGGCCGTAGAGATGTATGCGTACTCTGCAGGTGACACAGTATAAGTCTAGTGGGATAGCTCTGGGGGTTAATGTGCCTGCGGGAAGAGAAAAGAAAGTGCATGCATGTGTGAGGCCCACGGTTTTCAGTCCCTGTAGGAGAGCATGGTAGGTTAATGCACGTGCTGCAGAGATGTGTCTGTAAGTGGGAGCAGATGGCTTGGACGTTGCGTCACCGCCTCAGCCTTTCATTCTTTAGTCTCTGGAGGATGAAAAAAGTTCTTTGTATTATGGGTATCGATTTAAGCTGTGTAGAATGAGTTTCTAATGTATATGTCTGAGGAGGAGATCTGGCGAAATGTGTATCTAATTATCTGAATAATTATGATGATGTCCTACGCTTTACCTTCCTCTACAATGCTTTATTTCTAATGCATAATATGTGATGTCTGCGCCATATTAATGTATGTTACACCCATCCTTTACTGCCACTCTGAAGTTTTGTTTACCGCGCTGCCCTTCTTTTAGAGATGCTCTTGCACCTCAATAAATACAAATGCAGCACTTCGATACTGCGAGGCGAATGTAAGCGCTTCATACAAAACATTAATTACATCTCAAATACAGATAGAAATAGGACGGGGCAGAGGCGTAGGTCTCTGGTCGCCATTGTCCCTATTAGTGTCAATAAACAAATAGCGCTCACCCACAAGATAAAGCAGAGCGTGTAACTAGCCAAGTAAAATATCCAGTCCTTAAGGGTGGCAACAAATGGAGACAAGGCAGTACCCAGGAGGGACTAACAAGCCTCATAATGAATCAGAAGCCAGCGTTTACGAAAGACAATGACACAAGCCAATTAAAAATATGGACGGAGAGTGAGTGGGGCTTCCACTGCATACTCTATTACAGCATGCCTCGCAGAGCGAGCAGTGCATGCGCGCTGCCGCTAGGCTCGACCTAAAAATGAAAGAAAATGAGAGCACAAACAATGCAGAGTAAAGAAAACAGAGAAAGTTCCCTTGTGCCGCGGGGTACTATCTGCAGACCTGACAACCTACGAAACACCCAGTATGAGGAGGGTGTGGGCCTTGGAAGCGGAAGAGCTTCAGGGTGAAAACTGCCTGAAAGCCACTACTCTGCCCCTGCCCCCCAACAACCGTCAAGACCCCCCTCCTCCACATCATCAAAATAAAAATCTTGTCGAGGCTGCCGAGGTTGTCCTGGGGTGTTTTGACACCCCTTAATGTACTTCGGTTGCTTTTGGCCTCTAATGACAAGATGGATACCCACTCTGTGCAGGGGTTTCCTGCTCGCCTTCCCTGCCACCCTAAATAAGATATCATCTCTTTACTGTGTGCCCATGTGGAGGGAGTCTATTGTGTAATACAAGGTGGCACTGTGTGAGTTGGCAGGTCTGTATGTGCTTTACAAAGGGAAGTAATATGAAGCCCACCAGAAAAACCCAAGGAATTAAAGTCAAGGCCCTAATAACATTTCTCGATTGTGGTTCAGTAACACTGGTAGCGAAGGAAGAAACTGCGCTTTCCAGTGTGCTGAGGCAGGAGTATAGGTTTGTTCCTGAGACAATATTAAAGCAAGTAGTGTAATCTGTAGAACTAACTACATTTCCTTGGGGATCTTAAAGACGAGTAAAATTGGAAAACACAGCACTTGATGTATAAACACCACTTCAAATTAGAGTCATTTTTTAGGTCGAGCCTGGGCAGCGCATGCGCTGCTCTGCAAGGCTTGCTGTATTCGGTATATGGGCTTTCGGGGACTTTGGACATGCCCACCGCTTTTGGTTGGTTAGTTGGTCTGCTTTTTTAAATTTGTTTTCTCTGGTTGGTTAATATTGTGCATCTGTCCCGCCTTTCGGTGCGTGGTTCCCTCCCATCGGTCATCACCAATTGATATTTTTGGTTGGCCAGCTCTGGCCATCTCTTGACTCCTCGCTCACATACCCTCCCCCCTCCAGTCATTGCTGCTGGCATTTAATCAACCCAGTGCTGTTTGTCGCTGACCAATTGATTCTTTTGGCTGGCCAGCTCTGGCCATCTTTTGACTTTTCGCTCGCACACCCTCCACCCCTCCTGTCATAGCTGCTGGCATTTAATCAACCCAGTGCTGTTTGTCGCTGAGGCACGACATGCTCTCCTGCTTCGGCAATGCACCCTCTTAGTGCGCTGCTTAGTAACAGTGCCTATATTGAAACATTTTATATTTTGTTTTTAAAAGCGCTGCACACAGTGCCTCATCTTTAACATGGCGGCCGCGCTTTTGTTTGCTTAAGCACGGCCAGCCCAAATCAAATTTACTAAAACTATTTTTATTTACATTTTTGAAAGCGCGCCATGCTGCGCTTTCACTTTTGCAGTAGCGCCCACGCCTTGCTTTTCTGCACCATATGCTTAATATGTAAAATGGAAGCTGCGCTTTTGATTTCTTATGCGTGGCTTTAGCCAAAAACAACTTTACAAACATTTATTTATTACTTTTTAACAGCGCGCCATGCCGCTCTTTCACTTTCATAGTAGTACCCGCACTTCATATTTAAAATGGCGGCCGCGCTTTTGTTTTCTTCTGCACGGCTTGCCACAAACAATCTTTTCGCACATACCACCTGGTCACAAACGCTATATTACAGGAAGAACAGCGGTCGGTAACGGCAAGGTAGCTGGCACAGGATCATCTGATAACATATTATTATATATTCACTTTGGTCTGTTTTCCTTATCTTACATGTGGTTAATGGTAAAATACATTTCGACTCCTTCTTCATTTAGCATTTACTTTTTATTTTACGTAAAATATGGGCAAGTTTACATATGTTAAACCAACCTGACATTTTATGGATAGGTAAAAGACTTTGTCATTTACAACGCCAATAGCTCTAACTCTTGAAATTGCGAGACCTATTGCATTGCAAATGCTTGTTTTATTATGAATATGCCTTTACCACGCATTTCATTGTAAAAGCATATGTGTGGTAAATGTTTTACGAGTAAATGTAAGTATTAACATATATATATATATATATATATATATATATTATCTACTGGTGGTCGCCAGTAGATAGTTATAGTTAGGACCTATTTTCCATAGGAAATCCGCGACATTCTATTTGAAATAACTCTTGCGTCGGTTGACGAATCTTCGCGAAATTTTCAAACTTTATGGCCCGCTCCGGTCCGCTCCTACCCTGAAAGTCTCAGGGTGATACGTCAAGCGGGGGCCGAGAAAAAAGGGGGGTCCCAAAACGTGTTTTCCCCATTCATTTTCCCATAGGAAACTTTAGACACGGCTACAGCCCGAACTGCTGAACGGAATTACACCAAATTTGGCAAAGAGGTAGTTCTTGGTTCAGAAAGAACCCTTTTTGTTAAATGGTGTAAATCCGTTCAGTAGTTCCTGAGAAAATCAAAAAGAAAATCACATATCAATGGCCGCGTCCGATTCGCGCACCCTCCCGATCACGAGCTGCATGCTAATTGGCTGTCAACACTCCAAATCAGGAAGTGTTGGCAGCTATTTTGTCCCTCGGTAGAACCGAGGGACAGAAACAAGTGCGCAAAGCGCAAAAAGGGGGCAGGGTAGAAACACCCTGACCCCCTAGGTCTGCTCGGGTGGTCCCACAAGGACCCCCTAGGCAGAAAAAAGCATTTTTAAAAAAAAAAAAATTAGCGGGATGCGCTTAGGGTGCGCGAATCCCGCCGAGAAAAAAAAAAAAATCGCAAGTGTGCAAACGCACAAAGGGGGCAGGGTAGAAACACCCTGACCCCCTAGGTCTGCTCAGGGGGTCCCACAAGGACCCCTGGGCAGAAAAAAAGCATAAAAAAAAAAAAAATCAGCAGGATGCGCTCAGGGTGCGCGGATCCTGCCGGAAAAATCGAAGCGCGGTCTCCCGCGCTTCGATGTTTATTTGGGGGGGGTTTAGATTTAATGTGGGGGCCTCTAAGGCTCCCAAGCCCCGGGGACCGCCACCCCCGGGGCTTTAGAAAATAATGGTGCGGGAGGGCTCTTTGCCCTCCCGCAGCCCCGGGGACCGCCACCCCCGGGGCTTCTTTAAAAAAAAAATTTAACCTGTGTGGGGGCTCCAGCCCCCCACACGCCCCGGGACCGCCACCTCCCGGGGCACTAAAGATTTGAATATGGGGGTCCGTTACGGACCCCAAAGCCCCGGGGACCACCACCTCCCGGGGCTGTGAAATGGTTGGGAGGGGGCCGCGCGGCCCCCTCCTGGAGCCCTTGATGGCCCTGGGGACCGCCACCCCCCAGGGCCGGCTCCTGCAGTGTCCCGGGGTGCCTACCCCCGGGACACTGTAGTTTGCTATGACAGGACGGGAGCCTCGCGGCTCTCTCTTTCAAAATGCAAACCCAATTGCTTTTCCACATGGGGAGCAGCATGTTAGCTGCTCCCCATGTGGAAAGCAATGCCGGCTCGCGCAGGAGGCGGGGAGCCGGCTGGGACTGTGGGGGATTGGGGACCCCCCACAGTCCCCAACCAGAGGCCAGGCCCCGGGGATGGGGTCCCCGGGGCCATAGTGGCTCGGGAGGGGGCCACGCAGCCCCCTCCCCAAATAAAAAAAAAGTAAAAAAAAGGGCAAGGCCGGCCCCGGGGATGGGGTCCCCGGGGCCATAAATGGCCTGAGGAGGGGGCCACGCAGCCCCCTCCAAAATAATAAAAAAAAACATCGAGGGCATGCCCCGGGGATGGGGTCCCCGGGGCCAAAACAGGCCCAGGGAAGGGGGCCACGCAGCCCCCGCCCATTAAAAAAGACCGGCATTGTGCCGGAGGCCCCGCCCCTCCCTGCAGTACTCTGCAAACGCGCCCCTGGCGCGTTTTAAGAAGGGGAAGTAATTTCCTTGAATACTGGGGGTCCCTGGGGGCCAACTAGCCCACCAGGAACCTCCAGTATGCGCCAGGGGGCTGCGTTGCAGAGAGGTGTACAGAAGCCACGCCCCTTTTTACACCTCTCTGCAACGCAGCTCTGTGGCGCTTTTTAGAAGTACATGGTGGGCTAGTTGGACTCCAGGGGCCCTCAGGATTCAAGGGAACTTAATCCCCCAAATTAAAACGCGCCACGGGGCACGTTTGCACAGTGGTGAAGGGAGGGGGCGGGGCTTCAGGTGACATGTGTGCAAACAGGCCCCGTGGCGCGTTTTAAGATGGGGAATTAAATCCCCTTCAATCCTGAGGGTCCCTGGGGGCCAACTAGCCCAACAGGTACGTCCAGAAAGCGCCACAGAGCTGCATTGCAGAGAGGTGCAAAAAGGGGCGTGGCCTCTGAACACCTCTCTGCAACGCAGCTCCCTGGCGCATACTGGAGGTACAGGGTGGGCTAGTTGGACCCCAGGGACCCTCATGATTCAAGGGGACTTAATCCCCCAACTTAAAACGCGCCACGGGGCGCGTTTGCACAGATGTCACCTCAGGCCCCGCCCCCTCCCTTCACCATTGTGCAAATATTCCTCTAAAATCAGCCGAACTACGAATTCCGATTTACTCACCTGTTATCAGGAGAGACCTCAGTGCTGCATCTTTCAGCCCAGTACTGATCCTGAAAAGTAATTTTAACCGTACTTACCAGTAACTTGAATTTCCTTCCATAGGATATCATTGACTGGTTTGACTTGGAAATTCTTCTAAGTGTGGAGTTTTGAGACTTTATAATATTCCTCTAAAATCAGCCGAAATACGAATTCCGATTTACTCACCTGTTATCAGGAGAATCCTCAGTGCTGCATCTTTCAGCCCAGTACTGATCCTGAAAAGTAATTTTAACCGTACTTACCAGTAACTTGAATTTCCTTCCATAGGATATCATTGCCTGCTTTTTGCTGAAAAAGTTTCTAAGTGTCGATTTTTGAAACATACAAATATTCCTCTAAAATCAGCCAAAATACGAATTCCGATTTACTCACCTGTTATCAGGAGAGACCTCAGTGCTGCATCTTTCAGCCCAGTACTGATCCTGAAAAGTAATTTTAACCTTACTTACCAGTAACTTATATTTCCTTCCATAGGAATCCATTGTCTGGTTTTCAGCAGAAAAGTTTCAGTGTTGATTTTCACAAACTACAAATATTCCTTAAAAATCGCCTGTATGACTTAAACGCATTCTTTCAACTGTTTACAGGAGATGCACCAGTGCTGGATACAGGATCCACCACTGAGTAAGAAAAAGTAACGATAACACTATTTACCTGCTAAGTGAATTTCCTCCCATATGATAACATTGGTGATTCTATGTGAAAAAGTTTCTAAGTGTCAACTTTTAAAATACAATAATATTCCTTAAAAATCACTACTGTAACCAAAACGCTTTTACTCAACTGTTTACAGGAGATGTCCCAGGACTGATTCTAGGATCCAGTCCTGTGGTTAGAAAAGTAATCCATAAAGTAACTAATTGCATTTAACTAGAATTTCACATTGAGCTCAATGTTGCATTGTGTTTGAAATTGTGTTGCCCATTGCAACAACTGTAACTACTATACTTAAGTCTATTGCCTATTTGCAAAGTATTTAAACTAAAGTAATTCATTCTGAGAAAGTATATTTTGTAATGTAATGTATAATGTAATTACAATGTAATTTAAAAATAAAATATGTAAAAATAAATAGTTTTAAAAATGTAGTAAATCAGTATCAAAAAAATAAATATAACAATTAATACATTTAAAAATTGTCATTTACAAAACCTTTGAAATTCACTGAAAAAAACCATAGGTTTCAGACATGTTATAGTTAGGAATTAGCATTTAAAAACCTTTGAAATTCACTTAAAAACCATAGGCTTTAGGGACAGTTATAGTTAGTTGGACATTTCACTCGTACAAAACCATAGAAATTCCCCGTTATAGTTAGTTCAGCTAACTATAACTCGCGCCCCGCAATGCACTGCTGATGACGTCACATATTACATCACTCATGACATGGTCAGTGACATCACTGATGACATCACTGATTTAGGGTTTAGGGTGGCAAAGGAATTTTTAGGGTTTAGGGCGGGTAAGGGTTTTTGGGTGGCAAGGCAAATTTTTAGTGTTGAGGGATATATATATATATATATATATACATTCCTGCTTTTACAACGAAATTTGGTGGAAAAGCATGCGTGGTAAAAGCATATTCATTGTAAAAAGTAAAAAACATATGTGGTAATACGTAGTAACAGCATTCACATTATAACGAGCGCGTTGTAACGGCATGCATTACAACGGAATGCGCGGTTCCATAATACATCCTTCCAAACTCGATATTTCTGTAGCTTGATATTTCTAAACCAATGTTTTGTCCAAATACCCAATGTCAATAAGCGCGAGTTTTCATTTTACCCACTATTCCACCAGCCCCAAATCGAGCAAGCAATAGCTGCCTCTATCAGTAGAATTGTTGGTCAGTCATACTGGCTCTGACAGCTGGCATTGAGGACTCCTACTACCCATGTAGAGTCAGGTAGGTTCCGAGTGATGCTTGGATATCTTTGGGTTTAGATTTAAGCGCCATTAAATTCCAGAATGCATCAAGTTGTTCATGACAATACACTGCGTCTCGAAGCCAGTTTTGACATACAAGCTTATTTGTTTGCATATCAGTGGAGTGCATGGGGAGGGCTTTCTGGAGACACACATTTATATTAAGGGCATCAATACATAGAGGTAATATTTTGGAGTTGTGATTCAGAAAAGGGTTGTGAGATATGTTACTTGGCAGATGTCAGGTGTAATCTTAGGAAAAACGTTGAGAGGAGAGAAAAAACTCTGGAAGTAAAGACCGCAACAAAATTTAAGAGGGCCAGGAAATGTCTGAAGATATTTGGTAGCACGCGCAAAAACAAAGCTCAACACTAATGTTACAACCTACAGACTCTGAAATGTATGAATGTGTTTGAGTCTGCATTTGGCTTTTTCCAGGGATGCTCCTCCACTGCTGCCGAGTGATACCACACAAGGATACCGCACAGTGAAGGCGAAGCTAGGCTGCAAAAAGGTCCGTCCCTGGAAGTGGATGCCCTTTGCCAACCCGGCGAGGAAGGATGGGGCCCTCTTCTACCACTGGAGGCGCGCTGCAGAAGAGGGCAAGGACTACCCCTTTGCTAGATTCAATAAGGTAAGTGAGCGTAAGGGATAATTTGATTATCAAAGCACTGCCTGGAATTGGCCCTCCTGTTCTTTCTGGACTGGTGAACTAGCAAACAGTATCTCCTGCTGGATGTGAGTGAATGTTTTCATGAATAAAATGCAAGGGCTCTATGGCAGTTCATATTGAGCCTTTTCTGTGGCTTATCCCAGCTCTTGAGAGATTGCTTGCCTGTCTTCCTATTGCTTTGAACAACGGTGTCAGGCTTAAGGATCCAGTGTTTTTGAAGGTTTTAAAAATGCCCCCTTATAGTTGTCTGGCCCCACCAGAGCCTTATGAGACTTCAATTCATTTATGGCTTTTTTTGCCTTTTTCTTCTTCAGTGTGTGCCACAAATCCTCCGTCTTCTTGTTAATTATCCTAGGGTGATATAGCCCCAAAAGAACTGTCTGTCTTCTATTGTGTGTGTGATTCAAGTTCCCGCTTGATTTGTTTTGAGTAGAATTCTTTAATGAGAGATCCTGTCCTTCAGACGTCGAATCCCAAGTGTTCTCCATACCTCCTAAGTGACACTCTTCTTTTTTTGTTTTGTTTAGTGTCTAATGCTCTTGCTAATAGTGTTTGAGCTTTGTTTCCAAATCTGTACGACCCCTGGTTCAGTGACAGGAGGGTTAACTTGCACCAATATATTAGGATCATATTTATGTATCCCCATATGTTTGTGACTTAACGCAGATCTGCCCTTTTTCCTGTCTGCATATGTCTGTATTCTTACACCTTAAGGCAAGGGTCTTCAAACTGGGGGGTGGGCTCCCCTAGGGGGTCCTCAAGTGATCCCGGGGGAGGGGGAGGAGCAAAGTTCTGGCCAAACAAAGCATAATGCTGATAGAAGTGCTTTGTTTTAAACTGTGGGAAAAAATGAGCTGCCGTCAGCCACTCTGTAATGGTCCATCACTAGCGTCTTTTGTCCTTTATATCATAGCTGGGAAAAGGGTAACAGAATTTAATTTCAATGTTTAAATATGTCTTGTGTTTAAATAAGCCGAGACATATTTAAACATTGTCCGTTTAATAGGATACTTGTGAAAAATCTGAGGGGGCCAAAGAATTTTATTTCTTTACTGGGGGCGCTGCATTAAAATGTTTGAAGACCACTGCCTTAAGGTCTACTGCCAACCAAGTCTCACTGAAGCATATTTTTCTTATCTGTTGCTGCCAGTGCTATTATTGCCTGTATCACTACTTTCAGAGCTTTAGTGCCAATGTCTCCCATGAAAATTCTTGTATATCATTAACACTCAGGTAATCATTTAGTGGTGGTGTTCCGCAAATGTTGTGCCTTGGCATTTACCTTCTATATCTGGATGCTCTGGCTATCTCTCATCTCTCATGTCTGAGGTGTGTGGGCTGATATCACAGTAACCTTTATGTGGCCATTATTAACCTGTTGCATGAGGCCCCTGTAATGAAGATCAAATGTATCCTTGAATAAGGATGATGGAGTTGAGTAGTAGGTATAAATACTACCTTTTTGGGTGCATTTCTCTCCAGATGTCTGTCAATCCAGTGTTTCCAAACTGCTCTATCGTGTCTTGGAACATTTGCTGGTCTGCGCATATTTTAATTCCAGAGTAGTCCTTTTTAGCATTACTTCCCTTGTCACAGTTCTCCCAAGACAATTTCTCTCTTTGCAGATCCCCACAGCTTTTTCAGCACAACCTGGATAATACTATTTTGATTCAGATTAGAAGCATGTAGTATGGCTATCTTACTAACCTGCAATCCCAGTCTGTACTCAACAAAGGCAAATTTGCCAGAACTATCTTGTAAGGTTTCTAGAATTATAACCCTCAACATATTGTGAAACAGTCTCATAATTGTCCTGTTTTTTTCTGCGCTGAGGAGTGGACCTGCACTCCATTGGGCTTTTGACTTAAATATGTTTGTGTAACCTGATATATTTAAAGTTTTAAGGCAAAAAGTGCCTAGAAAAAGTAAAGCGCCATTGAAATAAATCAGTTTACGTTTGACTGGGACCAGTTTCAAGCTGACTATGATGAAGTGGAGATCAGATGCACAAAGTGGCCCTCTCGTTCAAATCTTTTACCGTCTGACTTGGTCTACTTTTTTGGGATGTCAAAGTCTTCCAGAGGGACATGGTCCAAGTCTGAAGCTGGCAAGAGGCCCTCGATGTTGGATATGCCATTGTTGAATCAGTTGCTTTTGGCGTCAAAAGCTACGACTGGGACAAAGTTGGACTTTGTGGCCACTGTGGTTGCTTTACCTTTGGGATAGATTTTCGTCCTACCTCCAGTTCGTCCTTGTTCAAGGTTTTACCTTCAAATGTATTTACTTTTTTGTTTCTCACAATAAACTAATGGGGCAAGGCTGGTAGGAGTAGCTGTATTCCTTTAGGTTAAGGTCCCACTAAAACCATTTTTTATTGTGCCAAAAAACTCAGAGCGGAATCCACCTGGTTTTCTTGTCCACCTTGAGTGTACACTTCCTGGGCAAGCCAGAGCATCTTCTTCCAGTCCTACAGAGGTGAAAAATATTAACAAGTCCCACTTTTCTTTGATTACTGGGAAAGCTGATTCTTTTTACTTTGGCAGCCCCCAGGTTCTCAGGCCAAATTTCTAGGCATTAGGTCTCTCTGTAGCTCGGGCCATGTAGGGTCCAGTCCTCTGTGATCTACTGGGCTCTCAGGGATTAAAGGGTGGCTCTGCTTTTTGTGTCCCTGAAGCATTCAGACAGGAGGTTGACCACCTGACCCATGAAGAGTAGTTCTAGTCCTCGGGTGTCAGCAGGAGTCCTTAGTCCTTTTCTTCCATTAGGGTTTACTTTTTTCGCTATCTTCCCAGGCCCAGGAATATTCTGAGGAGGTGGTGATGAGGGGCCAGTTTTACCCTTTGTAGTAGAGGGTGACTGGAGAAGTTTTCCTACCGAATCTTATCTACTTTCTCATCCTTCCAGCACTTCATCTTTGATTTACTGTAAAAAGTCCCAGAAGCTCTAAATCCAAAATTGGTAGCCCCTTTTTTCCACCAGAAGGAACCCTGGCAGTGTCAGTCACACCCCTCTTTACATGAGGTATCCTTCTTCTGGCAGGGCCAAGGACTCTTTTCTCCCTGCTGGTAGGAGCGAGTCAGTCTGGGTGGCCCTTGGGAATGAAAGGAATCCGATCCTGCCAGCCCTATTTGGTATCCCTAAGTCCGCCAACTGTTCTTTCCCCATCCCAGATGACTAACCCTTTAAATTGGTAACTTGTTGACAGTGGTCCTCTTCCTGTGCCTACAGGTCAAGCTATTGTCCTCTGGAGTGTAGGATCATTAACGTCTGCCTGAAATTTGTATTGGGCCTTTGGAGGTGAGAAGAGAGACAAAACAGTTTCGACTTAGGCATCACAGATACATTTTTAATAAAGTTACTTTTCTACTAAAGTTACCAAAATTGTTCTTTCACTATTATATTATATTTTTGAGAAGTGGAAAATAACTTTGAATAATTTTCTAACATTTTCCCAAGTCCTAAGATGGCTGCCACCACTTCCTAGTTGAATTGGTGGCAGCCAATAGGATCTCAGTTTCAGATCGATCAGATCACAGCACGTGGCCCCCCTCCCTGGGCCGATTTCAGCCCCGGGAACCCCATCCCCCAGGCTCTGCACCATATTTAAGGGAGAGGGGATGGCACATGGCCCCCGTCCCGAGTGCTTTTCATCACTGGGGTCCCTATACCCCGGGGCCAGACCGCATTATTAAGGGGGGGCACGCGGCCCCCCTCTCTGGGTCCTTTTCATCCCCAGGGACCCCATCTCCGGAGCCTAACCACATCTGCAAGCAGGAGGGGAATCGCTTCCCCCCCCCTAAAAAAAAACCCTGAAAACAGTAATGGTCATGGGGACACCGTCCCCTAGGGCAGACTCATGCTATGTCCTGGGGTTTCCATCCCCGGGACACAGCAGTTTTCCTGCCCACGCGGGCAGAGAAACCTGTGTTTGCTCTCGCTTGGCAACAGCAATTTCAAATCTCCTGCCAAGCGGGAGCAAACTCCAAGTCTGTTCCGAACTGGCGGGAGCTTGAAAAATGCTCCTACACCCCTGCGATTAGATTTTTCATCTAATTCCCTGCCGGCAGTGAAGCTGGTAGGTAAACTAATGAAAAGATTTCTCCCGCCCACATCTACAGCCCCATATTCATCTGGGTCTGGTGGCTTAGCCGACTAACCATTTCACTCTTTTTTTTTTTTTGACCTCTTGATCACGGGGTCAAATCCTGGTGGGGTCCATTCATCCTTCTGTTCTTTGTTACCCATTAAGTTGAATAACAATAAACGTCTTTTATTTAGATGCCTCAAAGGGTGAACGTGCCCTTCACAAATACACGTGATGTTATCTCTGACGGTGTGCCCCATGGATCCATTCTCTCCCCATTCTTTTCAACATCACCATAGAGTTGCTAACCTATATTCTTTGTAGATCTAACCTCTCCTATCACTCCTAAACAGATGACGCCCAGCTTGGTCTGAGACTCTCCTAGCCAGATAACGTGAAATGCCTGGCCAGTGTTTTTGATGATATCCAAACCCGGATACTTCATCACCAGTTGAATCTGCTGAAAACTGAGTTTTTCTGCTTGCTCCACCAAACTCTTCTGTCCTAATTTAAGCTCGTCTTAACTCGCAACTGCAGCCCGTTAGTTGTGGAACTGCAAATTCACCAGGCTTTCCTTTACATAAGAACTTTGGTCTTCTAGCTCACATCAGTGCAATGGCAAAGGGGGCACAATTTCAACTTTAACTCCTAAATGGAATCAAATGTTTTATCCCTGATAAAGACTTTAACCTGCTAATACAGTTTCTTATGATACCAAGACTCTACTATGGAAACATATTACTAATAAGGAATTCCAAATCTAGATCTAGGACCCCCGAAAGCAGATTTGTATCCCGCTGCTAGGCTAGTCACCGGCATTAGAAAGTTTGACCACACCTCTCCGTTCTTGATCTCACTAAAGTGGTTATCAATTGAAGTGAGTAGCATCTTTAAGCAGGCATGCTTCACACACAAGGCTCTATTTCTGGCATCACCCTGGCATCTCACCAAAACCACTATCCATCTAAGGTGGACAGCGTATCTGGAGAAGCAGAGACGTCCTGCTCTGTGAAACACTAAGATTATGAAAACAAGCCTCTCCAAAACAGTCTTTTTCTGCCAGACGTACCTCTAAAGTTTGGAACTCCATCCTACCGACCTGCCATTAGAAAAAAATGTGAACAATCCTGCTTTGATCCACTTTGAAACGTCTCGTTTTTAGTTCATGTTTTGATGTCCCGTTTTATTCGCCTCTCATAGTTAATCTCCTCTAATAGCCTCTTGTACTGCCCAATGCTATACAGCTATATCATTGTAGTACTATGTCATACTTGAATATACAGTTTATGAATTTTTATTTAGTTTGTTGTATATTTCCTCCGAACTGCTCTATGTAAAATGTCTGCCACTTTTCTGCACTGTATAAAAACCACTAACAAATACATTAAATATTAAATGTGTTTCTCGTCTCATCACTTGCCAGCACTCCTATGAATCATAAAAGAATTATGACTGACAAAGAAAGGGCAGGCCATGTTCATTTCTAAGATCTTTTTTAGAAAACCAGGTTCAACATTCAGTTGAATCGTTTTAGACAACTACTATGGAAAGTCGTCTTCTCTTGACGCAATTAACCAGAAGCCTCACCATGAGCACTAATTTGCATTCGGTAATTTCACTAAGTAGTTCCCAGAAATGAAGATACTCCTGAAGAATGCTCACAAGAAAGGCATCCTCTGCCGTCCGCAAGAGTTGACATTACCTTACAGCATTTTCTGACTGTGACAGACATCAAACTTTCATTGTGTTCTTTCTCATGTAGTGGATTCTGTGTAGTTCGGATTCTGGGTGACTGGATGTCGTGGAATAGTAAGGCGGTATCTCATCTTTACGTGCTTCCAATGGATATTCTCCTACATGGCCTCTCTCTTTCTCTGCAGCCCTTGTGAGCTACCTCAATTCTAGCAACATCTCTGCAGCAGAATCCTAAAATTGTATACTTCTTTAAAGGAAATGTAATAAAAAGATGCAAACAATAGCTTTTTTTTTCTCTTCTTTTGGAAAAACATTTTATTGATTTTAACCATAAAGCTCCCACGGCCGGTACACCACAAATATAAAGGTAGTGTAGAAGCATGGCATTATACATCATAAAAGGAGTCAAATGTCCACAGCATGACACATTTAAGCAAAATACAAAGAATGTCCCTGTAACCTGGCCCCATAGATTCATCCGTCACAGCAGCCATTCTAATCCACCCGTAAGAACGAACCTGCCCATCCATGGATCAAGGTCTAGCTGGGCACGGTTCTAGTAATATACCTCTATGTCTGGCCCTTCATATCTTGTGGTGTTCCTGGGGGCAGCCACTCGCCAAGTTTATAGGGTAGCCATGCAGTTTTCCAGTCCCTTGGCCCATTTACTAACAGGTGGGGCCCCAGGCTCTTCCAGGCCTGAGCTATGCCACGTTTGGTGACCATCAGGCCGAGCCAGAGCAGTGCCCGCTGGTACCTAATTCCCTCTGTGCCCTCTGTAATGTGTAAAAGAAATAATTTCGGGTCCCTAGGTAGTGGCCATCCTAGCAGTGTCTCCAAGGTACCCGACAAACAGTTACAAAAGGACAAAAGAGCAGCACAATGGCAAAATGTATGCTTGATGTCTCCATTAGGGTCGGCACACCGCAGGCAGTTTTCCCCCGCGATCAACCCCATTTTGAACAGGTGAGCCCTGGTGAAGTATGTGTGGTGTAGCCATTTTAGTTGAATTAGACAAAACTCAGAGGCTATCACTGCCTCCCTTGGGGCGTCCACCGCCTAATTCCAGTCCTTGTCTTCAAGAGGTCTTGTTCCCACAGTGTAGGAAGCTGGCTCTGTATATTATATAGCCACTCTGTGGTGATACTGTGCGCAGAGTCCAGGGGTTCCCCAAAAGTGTACAGGACGCAATGTAAAACCCAAAGTGAGCTATTTGTGGTAGTGTGGGCGAACAGCCTTAGGCTTAACACAGAGGAGTGTAAGACATTTATTGCACAACAGTGATCAATAATGGAGACACGACTCAAGAAGGAGATCCAGACCAATTTAAGAAAATGATACTTTGTTTATATTTTATTTTAAGACTAAGGTCTTCGCATCACAGTAAGTACAGTTCTCATTAAAATACTTTTTAGGTTTAGGTTTTAGTTTGACAGTGCAAATTTCAAAGCAGTTCAATATTATCCTTGGGAGGAAAAAAAATTATGTGGTGTAACAGTAGGTATACCACTTACAGTTCCAGTCCAGTCTTTGGGTGTTGCAGGCCAACACTGCGGGCAATGTCGGTCATGGGGCACTGGGGGCACCCAAGAGGTATGGGATTCAGTATCTACGCCGCGGCGGTCGATACCGGCACTGAGGTATACCCTTGCGGTCCGCGGAGAGCAATGAAGCGGTCAGGTTTCAGCAGACCGCCAACACTGGTTCCGTCGCCGAAGGCTGGCAGCTGTCAATTGGATGGAGAAGTTCCGCCATCGCGGGACCGTCACGGAGAGGTCGCGGTTGGGCAGGCAGTGCAAGAGGGGCAGGAGGAGGCTGACAGGGCCACTTGCAGGAGGGTACGGGCTGTCGGGCACAGGGCTGGGCACCACTCATGTCGTGGGGCCAAGAGGATCCCTCGAGGTGTGGAGGCCATACTGCTGGGAGGTGGTGTTGTGACCGGGTAGAGTTGCATCCACACAAGTGTCGGTCCTCTACCGCTGCGCTCGTGGAGTTCTTTGGTAGCAGTGAGTCTCGTCGTCACAAGGGTCGATCCTCACCACTGCAGTTCTAGTACCGGCGTACACGGGGACTAGAGTCTCCAGTTCGTAGGGAGGTTCTTGGCACTTTGCTGATGGTTGAAAGGTCTCCGGGGTTTCTTGGAGACCTTGTAGAGGTTCTGGAAGACGGCAGACCCAGGGATCAAACCGGTGGCAGGTGGCGAGGGTTTTTGCTGAGTTTTTCCTGCAGCGGCTCAGTTCTGGGTCCGTCAGCGGTCGTTGCCTTCTTTTGATCCGTCGAATCTGGTTTCTAGGTCTGGGGGTGGGCACCTAAATACTAAATTTGGGAGGCGTTTTAGGAGAGTAGAAGGGAGGGCCAATGGGCATCGTACCTGGGGTGACTACACCCTCTGTTATATCTTCAAAATGGTGGGGCCTGAAAGATGTGCTTTACCTCGTTTCCCTCACCTTAGGGGTGGGACTGGCAGAGGTGGGTACACCTCCTATTCTTCAGAGTTTTTCCTGCCTTAGTAAGGGGGTAAACCAGGGGTTGCCATATGCTGCTAGTAGCAGAGGCTGCAGATCCCATTACAAAGGCGGCAGACCTTTGAAGCTTCCCTCTTCAAGCAATGGCCCATCCTGAGGGAGGAGGTTTGACACATCTCCCCAGGATGTGCATTGTGTCTGATCCCACCCAGAGAGCAGAGGCTCTCCTCCCAGGGGTGCAGTAACATGTCTGTGTGTCGCAGACGGCCTAGAGCCAGTCAGTGCCCACACCAGGGTCAGTAGGTTTTCAGGGGGTACCTCTGAGGTGCCCTCTGAGTATATGTTTTAATAAATCACACTCATTTATTACAAGGAGCTGTTTGGTACCAAAAAATCATGGGGTTCAGTGAAGCCATCATGGTGCTGTGGAACTCGAGTTGTCAAGTTTCCAGCCCATGTACTCTCTATGGCACCCCTGGCACTTACAATATTAAGGAAGAGACCTGAATACTGTAGGGCCATATCTGCTCATCCACTCCTGGGATATAGTGCACCCTGCCTTAGGAATGGTAAGGCCTGCTAGAGGAGTGACTTACCTATATCTTAGGCAGTGCTAGCTGGCATGGCAAACAGGCAGTGTGCCACGTCAACTCTGTTATTTATGTTTTTTACGTCACAGAGACATGCCAGCTGCAGGGGCAGTGGCGTGGTCCTAGTGAGGGGGCACAGGGGACCCTCTTCAGCCTCCAGGCCCTAGGAACCCAGAGTACAACTTACTAGGGACTCACTGGTGGGCAGAAGTACCAATTGAGAACATGTTTTTAGGGAAAGAACACTGTTACTCGGAACCTGGACAGCAAGGACCCAGCACTCTACAGTCAAGGTTTCATCAAAAGGTAGTCAAAAAGTGGGGGACTACTGCAACAGAACCCAAATTTCGCACACACAGGACTCTCACCTCCGTCAGGAGGTTAGCTTGGTTGCAAAGCAGCATCTGATAAATGGCAGACAAACAATAGCTTTTTTAAATATTGGAAGCGAATGAGGACCGCAGGGAGTAAAAATCATACATTAAATTGTCAGAGAGGAGACACTGGTCTATTTGCTCTCCTTCACTCCTCCGTACATGTGCCAATCAAAAATTGCTGGACCAAGACACTAAAGGCATAGGGGTTTTCTACAGAAACTTTACACTGGCTTTATAGCTCCTATAGAAAGGTTTTTATTCTTTTCCTGAATGAGCATTAGCAGCTTTTTTTATATGTAAGTAAGGATGACACAGGTACCGATATATCCTCTTCTGTGGCCTGTGCATCATGAATGTGTAGATTTTCCAGATCAATTGTAATCTTGAGTATGTTTCTAAGCAGGCGGGTGCCAGCACTGGGTTCTCTCTCTAGAGGACCTCACTGCTTCTAGTGTTTTCTTGTCGACAGTCTTGCCCTGTAATAATATTATCAAGCTACTTCTGGGAAGAAACAGGTACAGTGTATTGGTTTAGATGTGTTGCCTGGTAAATGTCTGATTTAATTTTATGTACATGCACTTTGCTGGTATAAAGCATATTACTGGAAGCTACTCGAGGGAATAGTGGGAGCCTGCCACCAGTATTTAGGACCAAGGGTTTATTCTGTTAAGTGCTTCTGGACAATCTCCAGCAATTGTATGAAGGTCGTATTCTCTGTGTACACCTTAAAAATGTGCATCTTCCTAACAGGTAGTGCAGGTAGTAGTAGGCACCCTGGGGAGTTGGGGAGTCTCCAGTTTGAGTTAGAACTCAAATGATACTCTTGGAAATGACAGACGAATGTGGCGGCCACGGTACACCAGAACGCGTATTAGTGTGGGCGTGTTGATAGCTAGAAGCGGTATCGCCAAATATTGGTGTGCAGAACTGGGCCCCACTGAGAGCACATTGACCAATTGGATGGCGTTTTATGCTATAACCGCAGAAAAGGGTTATTGAGCCAAAGCTTGTAAAACAAATTACAACCCCCCCGCCCCCCAAACAACAAATTAAAAATTAGTAACGATGGTGGGACTACTCAGTGTCACATAATGTACGGAACTGTGGACAATGTTTTTTGTTCTATCTGTCCCTTCTGCGGGAACTTTATTTTTATTACGCCTAGTCTGTTCCGTAGATTACACTGTACGTACGATTTGCATATAATATGGTATTCTGCACTGTACCTGTGGTGGCTGTATGTTGAAACTAATAATTTGAGTTTATAAAAAAAATAACTACCAAATATCAGTTAAATTATGCTTTTCGGCTGCCATTGAAGTAATTCACGCCCCAAGTCTTTCTCTCACCTCCACTGTCTTTTGCTTTCCTCCTCCCTTCCCTCTCTGGCTTCTTGTCCTTCTCCCCAAACCCTCTCCCTCCACTGATTTTCTCCATTTCTTTCTTCTCTCCGTGTTCCCTCCCTTCTTCTCTCTCATCCTCTTCTTTCTTTCTATCTTTCTCGCATTCCTTTTTCTGTTTTCTTCGGTTTCCCCATTAATCGTTTCTTCTACCCATTGTGTTGCATTCTTTCTTCATTTAACCATTTCCTTACTTTCTTATCCACTCCTTCCATCTCGTTCTCCCTCCCTCTTTTTCTTTCCCCTCTCACCTGCCTGTCTCGCCTCTTTCCCTCACTCCTCTTTTTCGTTTTATTTCTTATACTCTGTTTCTTATATTCTTCCCCTTTTATCCCGTTTTTCCTTCTTCTTTCGCTCTTTTACATCCCATCTCGCCATCTCCATTTTCTCTCCGTTCTCACTTTCCTTTCTCATCTTTTTTCTCATCATTTCTCCTGCTCTCTTCTCTCCCTTCTTTGATCCCCTAATCTTTTTCAATACCCTTTACTTCTATCTCACTTTCTTGCACCATTCCTTATTCTTGCTCTTTTCCCCTTCCATCCTCCCCCCCCATTTGCAGACTGTGCAGATCCCGGTCTATTCGGAGCAGGAGTACCAGATGTACCTGCATGATGACGGCTGGACCAAGGCTGAGACAGATCATCTCTTCGACCTGTGCAGAAGGTTCGACCTGCGCTTCCTCGTCATCCATGACCGTTATGATCACCAGCAGTTTAAGGTGATGGAGCTATGGGGCGAGGCATGGGAATGCTCTGCTTTGGGGTGTAGCCGATTGTAAAATTGCTTGCTTTTTTTCAGTCATTAAATTGCTTTCATAGCAAAATTACTTTCCTGCTTTCTAAAGTAAATCTTCGAATTTTGCATAATTCAGATAAAACTCTAAACTGTTGGGCCCTCCGTGCCATCTTAAAACTTCCTAATTGTACTCTTGGTGGATCTGGACCTGTCAATATCTCTGGACTGTGTTATGAAAGAAAATACCAGGAAGTCAAATCTGCCCACCCTTGTTTAGTGGCCAGCACAGATGAATCCAGATGACAGTGAGAAACTGCATCTCCCTACCTGAGTTATGGCACCCAGCATCAGAGCACGCTGTCAGAATGCATGTCTCAAAGAAAGTCCGTGCGAAAGAGTATAAAAGTCTTCATTGTCTTTAGGAGTACGATTGCAGGTACCCAGCAGGGTAAAGATTCCAAAACCAAACTCGCAGCAAACACGTTTTCTACAAACAGGGCTGTGCGGTGAGCTTTGCTGCCTGTGGGAAGTGGCATTTCGTTGAAACTGCTTTTGGCCCCAGTCTGGCTGCACAGTTGGTGACATCCAAGGCATTTACGTCTTATTGTTTTGCCTTAGAACAGTGGTTCTTCACCTTTGGTCTTCAGTGGAACCCTACTTAATCATTAATGGAATCAAGGGACCCCCACTGACACATTATTTATTTGCATAGTTAATAAAAACCATTGCAATACAAAAACATCAAGATTAAAACAATTCTGCATACAATGTTAAAAAATTATTTTGTAGTATATATCTTTTAAAATCATTTCTGTAAATTAATAATTTAAGCGTCCACAAATAGAAATGCTGTTATATTCGGATTCTATCTTGTAATAAAATTATGAATCTGGTATTGGCATTTTCTTTTCCACCGCCCGCATGAACTTCACCAGGCGGCAATTCAGCTGTGGGTCGTTGGGTGCAAAGCAGGCAAGGACTGCTTGTCTTCGTCAGCGTAGCCCGCGTTGATTAAAATGGCATTTTAACAAACGTTTTCGTTCTTCCAAGAGTTCTTTGCAAGAACATAACAGATGCAGCAGATCTTCTGGAGCTGAGCCGCATAGACGGCAGGAGGAGCCCGCCTTTCCCTTTAGCCAATGCGGAAGATACTGAATACAAGGTAGCAGGCCCAGTCTGCACTTCAGGAACTTCATTTTAGTAGATTTAGCATAGCCCAAGTCGAGGTAGTTCTGAGGTGCTGGTATGGAGTACGTGTTCAGGGTCATCCAGCCATGTGACCTTTTTCGAGAGGGACACCTTATCCTCGACCCACAAGAGATGTTTAGCTGTCTTTGACCCACGAGAGATGTTTAACTGTCTTCTTGGTCAATCTTTTAAGTGTTGAGTGGTTTGTAGGAGTATCCCAGAGTTGGTTTAGGCCGGTATTCGCCAGACTGCTTTTAAGGTATTTGGCTGCTGGTGAGGCTGAGTGTTGCTCTAACTCTTTCCATAGATATTCGTTGAGAGTTCCTTGGTTGGATTTCCGCACTTTGTCCTAGGTAGTTATGTACGCCCCCTGTCTTGCTAAAGTTTGTTTCTGAACACCAAACTCTAGCCTGATTTGCGCTGGTGAAGTATGTTTGGGCAGGCCAAAAATAATCCTATATGCAGCTATGACTGTATTATCAAGAGTTTTTGCATCTCTTCCTCTCTGCACTTCACTTCCGTAAGCAATTGTTGGCAGAAGTTTGGCTCGAATCACTTGAGCCAGAGGCAGGAGCGATGGACCAGTTAGTTTGTGATTTAATGTTTTTAAAGAGATTGCTAAAGCAAGGCCTTTACCTCTAATGCTGGTTTTCTGTGCAGTGAAGTGGCCTCCTTTATCGATTTTTACTCCTAGATATTTGTATTCTGACGTATCCTCAATATGATTACTGCCCCAAAACCAGGTAGCCGATCTTTTCCTATTTTTGCTAATCGTCATTGACCTCGTTTTCTCAAGATTTATGGTCAGTCCATTTGCTTTAGAATAGTCCTGCGTAGCGTTCACAAGATGTTGCAAACCTACTTGTGTATGACTGATTAGGACTACATCATCCGCATAGAGGAGACACGGTAGTGATAACCCACCTAACCTGGGAGCGTGAGAGTTGCAGCTATTTAATATCGGGACAAGGTCCGCTAAAAACAAGTTGAATAATGTGGGAGCTAAGATGCATCCCTGTTTGAGCCCTTTATTGGTTAATATACGTCTTGACAGAAGTGACCCATCACCCAACTTTATCTGGACCCATGTGTCCGTGTGAAGGCTGATCAACAAATCTAACAGAGACTTTGGAATCCCCCAGCTGCCCAGTTTGTGCCATAAGATGTTTCGATTTATGTGGTCGAAGGCAGCCTTGTAATTTATAAAGCAAAGATGAATGGGCATTTTCATTGATTCTGCCTTGTCTATTAGCATTCCCATGGTTAGAATGTTTGTGGTTGTTCCAACTGTTTTAGCGAAGCCAGTCTGATTAGCTGGAATTAGAGAATTCTCTTTGGCCCAGGCCTGCAGCTCCTCCAAGAGTGTTCCTGCAAAATACTTGGCCTCATTGTCCATAAGGGCCACTAACCGGTAGTTCTGTGGGAGTGACTTATCCCCTGACTTAAAAATTGGAGAAATAATTGACCCTTTCCAGGAGCCAGGTAGTCTGTTAAAGACCCTTATTTCCATAAACAGTGGTTCCAGTGCTGCTGCCCATTCGTTCGCATCTTGTTTATAAAGGATGGGCGGAATTCCATTCGGGCCAGGCGCCCCCTCTCTCCTTCCTTTTTTAATTTGGCGCTTAATGGTATCGGTTGAGCTCATCAGACCATCATCTATTGACAATGATTGACCCTCAAGTTTGCCAGAGATTGTGTGCACTGTCTGTGCTTTATTTGTAATAATGTTTTTTGTCACATTTTCAGCTCTTAGCTCCAGACTAGTATGTTCCATATCTTGGTTAAAATGATTATTAAGGTAGCTTGCCCATACTTCATCTGTAATATTAGAGGAAACTCCATCATGCGAAGGTCGTATAAATTGATTTATAGTTTTCCCAAATCTTGCACTATTACTCTGTTTAGTGTCAGCATGTAGTTTAGCCCAGAGATTGTCCTCCACAGATCTGTTAGCTTCCCATATTTGTTTTTTTCAACATTACCTTTTGCTTCCATAATAATTCAAGTTTCACTTTATCTGCTGGGTTAAGCCGAATTTGTCTCGGCGTTTGGTAAATTAATTTTTTTGTGAGCCTGATCTTTTTATGATCTTGTGAGACATGCTTCATGTTACTGTGAACCGGTTGAACCCGAGGGTTAGTTCCGGTAGCATAAGCTGCCATGGATGCTGTAAAGTGCTCCCATTTCTCGACTTCGCTTGAGCCGATCCTTGCACTAAAGTGCTGTTTTGCGTTTTCCAACATGATTACGTCGGCCGCTACTGCGAACTTAATCCTTTTACAATTGATGGTAAGAATTGATTCCTGAGGAGCCAATGATCGCTCAAATTTGGGCTTGCTTACTTTAAGCACTATTTCTTGGGGACGATGATCACTGTCAGCTTTATCGCACATCTGAAATGAAATCATATGTTGAAATAGAGGTAGGGAGATGAAGGTATAATCTAATATTGTATTAACTCTTGTCGAATAATGTGTTGTGGCTGGAGGGTTAGCTCCAGCAGATCTTCCATTTATTGCTCTGAGATTTAAATGTTCGAGATCATCCAGTATCTGCTTCCCAGTTTTGGTTTGTATTAATGTTTGCGGTAGCCCTTGTAATGGGATGTTCCAAATTGAATTTTGCAATAGAACCTCTTCGTCTGATGAAGTTCCCATTAAATTGAGGTTAAAGTCCCCGGTAAGCATAAGATCTGTTGGTAATCTTTCCCCTATACACACCTCCAGGAAATCGCATAGTTCCTTTGCTGCCTTTATTTTCCGTTTAGGATGGACGTAAGCATTGATCAGAGTAAGATCAATGCCCCCTTTACCTGGTGTTGAGGGCGAGGTGAAAAGATTTACTGCCATTATTGCTGAAGACGTTGGTCCAACTTCCTTAGCTATAAGTATACTTGTAACTGAAACATAGGTTACTAGTCCACCTTGGAGATGACCATATTTTGCCCCCCTAAGTGCACTCGTAAAAAAACGTAAAAATCCCTGAAGGTGCGGAGGGTCTGTTTGCCATGTTTCCTGTAATGCCACAATGTCAAATAACCTTATGTAAGTTACAAAATCTAGATCAGTCATTTTGTTCGCTAGGCCGTTTACATTCCATGAACATACTCGTAAATGTTCATGATTGCTGGATCTTCGTTGTGAACAGGTGTGTTGTTATTTTGTTTGGTTATTTATTGTTCTAGCGATCCATCTTAGATCTGTTAGCCAACTTGGTGACATCGTAGCATCCTGGTCCCTTCTGACGTTGCAAGATCGCTCATTGCTTGATCTACAGTTCCCCACCCCTCCTCTCAGCACAGATATTCCAGGTCTGTCAAAAGCGTCATGTGCCCTCACCATTGTCCCTGGTTTTAGCAGATCAGGGTAACCTGGCTTTATATAAGGAGTGATTGTTATCCCCCAGTTTTTAAATGTGTGGACCTCTAGTAGTATTTTTTGTACAATTGACGACGTTGTCCACGTTTTTGTTTTTTCACCGTCCGCAACTTCCTTATCTTTGGTGAATTCAATTGATACCAAGTCCAAAGTTGTCACTTCTTTCAAAGAGGGAATATGAGATAGCAGCCGTAGAATATTACCTCTGTTCAGGATATCGTGCCTACCTTTAGAGGTATAGTCAGGTCTAAACCATATAGCACTTGTTTCCTTCCTTGATTTCTCTGGGCTGATGGTCCGTTTGTTGCCTGGGCATTGTAGAATGGGCTCGTATCTTCGAGCTTCTGATAATGCCTGATGTTTGGAAGATTCCATTTTCTCTTCCTCACTTTGAGGTATTATTTGTGGTCTTAGTTCAGACGGTTGGCATCCAGTTCTCAAGGGGGATCCAACCTGATTCCCGGTTGTTCTGCAGGTGCCTGGGTACCTTGTCTCCATTGGGCCCCTGTGTGTATAATGGGGGTTGCTTGAATATTGGAGGCTGCTTGGCTGTCATTTCTGTCTTTGTAGACGCCTCTCTTTGTTTCGCCTGACTTCTTATTCTGTGAGCATTGATCGTTGCATCTTCACTATTTGTTGCTCGGTTAGTGACGAAATATGTTGTGGTATTGCCATTTTGAGGTGACGTCTGGTTAAGTTCAAGAGATCCGTTTTCCTCTTTATTCATTATAAGGTTTATGCTAAATCCTTTTTGGTGCGGGACTTCTAGTTCCTCATTCTTAGCATTCCCAACTGATTGCATCTTATCTATTTCTTGCTTCCCTCTGATGGAGATTTGTTTTTTTCCTTTTGCAGCTTCTGTGTTCTGATTAAGAACCCCTGCTGAATTGATGTCATTTTCAGGCGTATGTTCAATTTGTGGTAATAATGACCCAAAAAGGCGAATGAATCCGTCTTGATTCGAGTTTGTTTTTTGATTTCGGCCTTTCCGTCTTTTTGCTCGCCTTTGCCTAGCGTTCATTTTGTTTTCTAAAGTATCTCCCGATAGAGCATCGGACATTTGACTTGCTATTGTTTTAAGTTTGCCACTCTCTGTTCTTATAACTGTTGGTATTGAGTTTATCTTTATCATAGAATTCCCTTCGTTGGAGAATTTGGCTGAGTGTGTTTCTGTCGGTTCATGAATTACTTTTTTCGGGCTGTCCCACTGAAGGCTGGTTTTTAGAACACTGCGGAGCCCTTTTGATTTGTGTGCACAAGTCACTCAACATTTCTGGAAGTGAGGCTAATTTATCAGTGATCGGGCCGCATCCACAATTTAAATTGATACCATGCGATTGGTCATGCGTGTTTTGTAAAAATGTATTTAATGTGCCCAACTTTCCGTCGATAGCAACCACAAAGACAGCCAGAGTATTTAATAGCGTTAGTTGTGCGTCCATTTTATCAGATTGATATTGGAGTGCCTCTACTAAAAGTTGCACTGTTTTTAACAGACTTGGCCAGGCACTTCCGTAATTTGTATGTTTTGGAGACCCTTGTTGGCTTCCTAAATTTGTTGTGACATTTTGCTCCCCGTTAGTCTCACCGGCAGCCTGGTGTTCTTGATTCTCTTCAATTGTTGTGTTGGAGGAGATTACGGGAAGCCCACTCCTACACTTGTCTTGAGAATAGGCGGCCAGAAGGTCCTCCTACTCTTCCTTCCCCAAGTATGAAGAGGCTTCTGGGTCCTGCAAGGAGTTATTTGCTCGCCTATCCTGTTTTGCTTCTTTTGACGTCGGTGCTAATAGCATTTTATTGTCTTATCGCTTGGTCATTCGTTGTTGATATCGGAACTGCCAAAGATAGTTCTTTTTCGCTCCACATCTTCCCTTCCTTCATGTATTTGTAGTTTGTGTTCCTTGGCTGTTTAATTTCATCCGGGCTTCTCTGTTCACAGATCGTTAGTACATCGGTCGTAGCGCAGTTGCCTATTACGTTTTTACTGTAGAGTGACCGTCTGGCAGTTGGCATTTCATGTGTATCTGTTTGTCCTTCTCCTGGTCCTTCTACGGAGATTTTATACGCTTCGTTAGTCCCATGTACTTGGATTAGCTCTATATCGACCACAACTTTCTTGACTGGGGATTTAGTATCCCGAGCCTCCAATGTCATTTGGCATTGTGGGGTTGATGTTGCATACGAAGGCCTGGATTTGCCGGCTAGTGTGCTTGGACTTTCATTTTTGTTAGTGCTTCTTAGCGAGTCAGTGAGTTGTAGCGGTTGACGAGGTGTCTGAAGGCCCGGCAATTCTCTGGCGGTTGAAAGGAGGGTGTCCCCCGCATTTTTTAAAAAGCAAAATTTCGTATAAATCTTTGGTTGGAAAAGTGTTTGGCAAAATTTGGGAGATTTAATTTTTTCCGGTTTTAATAGATGCTCGCTCGCTTGCTCACTTAGGATGTTTATATCAGTAACTATTTCAATTAAGGAGCAGTCGCTCTGTACGGCTGGCCTGGTTTTAGTTGGTGGTTCTTCCCTGGAGCCCTCTGGCGTCCTAACGGTCCGCTTACGCTTGTTTGTATTTCCTTTAGGCATCGGGCCTCCTCGTACACGACCTGATCTCATGCTGCACTTTGCTGAGCCTATTTATATTTATGTTTTTCTTTTGTTAGTAGGACCTTTAGAAGTCTTTACAAGGGGCCTTTGAAGAGTTATAAGTTTTGGGGGTTTTTGAAAAAGTTTTGTTCTCAATCATAAATATCTGTATTTCTGGCAAATTTTTGATGCTCCCAGCGCAGCTCCCGCTGATGTTTCCAAGGCAGCCCTAGTATGACTTTCAGGCTGCTTTTCAAGTTTTCCTTTGGTTCCCTCAAATTTCCTCCTATTCCCCCGAAGTCCAGGCGCAACCAGACCCGACACACTGTCCCAACACCACGCTACTCCCGCCCTGGCTCAGCACCAGTCCTGGCTCAGTACCAGCGCGGCCGACTGCGTCAAGGAACACTAGGCAGGTGCTTCACAGAACGCAGAACACAGTGTGCAGTTTGATGGTTGGCACTGAGAGATGCACCACCCGTCCTGTTTGTCCGCCTGCGTATGCTGCTTGAGGGTGCTGTTAAACTATTGGGGAGAAGGGGGCAAAGGGGAGCGCGGGAGCTGGAGCAGGAGTGTAGAGAGTATAGGAAAATTGCCTCTGCTCCGCTCGACCTTGCTCAACCCGGCTCAACCTAATCCTCCTTCCACCACCGTGGGTGCACCGACTCGCCGGTGGCAATCTCCCGCTCGCGGTTAGTGGCGCTTGCACCGGTACCTGCTTACAGCGGCGATTTCGTAGTTTCTGGAAGCCTGCAGCACCACAATAGCAGCACAGTACAGCGGTGGTGGCGGCAGCAGCGACGGCGGTGGTGGTTTTGGCGGCAGTAGTGGCGGCGGTAGTGCTGTAATGGCTGTAGTGGCCGCGCACACCATACACCTGGGCTCACTCCACTCGCGGTTCTCCCTCCACTCGCATTCCCGCCTTACAGCCTTGCAGCAATACAACGTTCCCAGCCGCTCCGTTTGCGGCCGCTCTCTACTCCCAGATTCAGGCTTCAGCACCAGCGAAAACACGGACTGGATCAACGAGTCCTGTGTGTAGGACTGTACACTCGACACACTGACACATTAGAATTTGGTGAACCCGACCTAAGCAATGTTGATTATTTGACCTGCAAAACAAAACACAAAAATACAGAAGCTACTATTCATGAAACACTTTCAATGGGAAAGGGTTATCTAAATTCATTTGGACCCACCCATTGTACATACTTTAGTATTTTTTTATTCACTTGCACTGCTCTCACAAATCAATCTGAGGACACCAACTTAACCTAATTTCAAATTCCTTCACATTTACAGAATATTGTAAATTTGGTATATTAGGGTAGACCATCAAGAAGTGCAAACTCTTTCCTCTTGAAACCACAGATTTTTTGCAAAAAGAGAACGAGGCACAGAGCTTTCTCAGGCTCGGCCCCGAAGATCTGGAACTGTCTCCCACCGGAAGTCCGCAGAATCTCCTCCACGGCTTCTTTCAAAAAGGAAGTAAAAATAATCCTAATGAACAAGTTCATGCCTTAAATGATCATGGCTCGTCTGTTTTACTTGCCCCCCCTGATTACTTACTATATTGGAGTAACACCTGTGAAGCACAGTCTCGTCTGCTATACTCTTATAAGTAATGTTTGTTCTTCTCCCAGTACGCTATTGTATTAGCTAAATGTGTTGTTCTTGATACCCCCTTTATCATTGTTCGTGCCGTCATTCTTAAATGACGCTGGTTTTTCCCGTTATTATTTCCTACCCTTCGAAAGTGTGATTGATTTATATATTTATATATATATATATATATATATATATATATATATATATATATATATATATATATATTCACACACACACTCTCTGTAGGAAGCTGGCTCTTTATATACTATACCAAAATGAGGTATAGTGTACACAGAGTCCAGTGGAACCCAAAAGGTAGGCAGAGGTAAAAGTAGATATTACCTTACTCTCTATTTGTGGTAGTGTGGGCAAGCAGTAAGGCTTTATCAGAGGACAGTGTTACACACTCAGGCAAGAAATGATGTCACACGCTCAAAGACTCCTCCAGAAAGGGGCTGCAGGTGTCGTTTGGAGACTTGAGGTAGGTCAGGAATCACCAGACCCCAGGTCAGGATCGCTGGGAACACCTCCTCTGGTTTGGGAAGGCAGGGCAGGTCCGCTGGGTGCAGGACATACCAGGATTTCGCTGTAGCAGGTCGTAGTCAGGACAGGCCGGTAGGACTGGGGCCAAGTCAGTTGATGTCCTCCTTCTTCAGCACGGCTCTTCAGTCCTTCTTCATCTTGTTTCTTCTTGTCTGAGGAGGAAAGGTTCAGGGTTGCCCCTAAATACTACATTTAGGGGAGTTACAGGTAGGTACAGGTCGGGACCAATGGGTCTCTTCCTTGGTGTGGGTTCACCCCCTATTATGCCATACTCCAGTGAGAGGGGGGCATAAGCCTCACTCTGGGTGGCTGGGTCCCCCCTCCGCAAGATGGCGGGGACTGAGAGTTGTGCTTCTCCTCCTCCTCGCCTCCCCCACCTGTGAGGTGTGGTTGGCAAAGGTGGGCACACCTCTCCTCCTAACTTGGTTTTCCCGCCGATTCTCCTACCCAAAGTGGGGATCAGAACTGGTGAGGGCCAGTTGCTGGGAGCAGAAAATGGCTGGGGTAGCTCACAAAGGTGGCAAGCCTTTGAAGCTTCCCTTTCGTGGACCCTGCCCATCCTTGGGGAGGAGGCTTGGCACCTCGTCCCAGGATGTGCTTTGTTTCAAGGACCCCGAGAGCGGCAGGCTTCCGACCCAGGGGTCCAGAAACCGGTCTGGTGGTGGCAGCTGGCGAGCAGCCACTCATCCAGGACACTAGAGTTGGGTCGTTTTTCAGGGGGCATCTCTAAGATGCCCTCTGAGTGCATTTTTCATTAAATCCCACACTGGCATCAGTGTGGGTTTAATGTGCTGAGAAGTTTGATACCAAACGTCCCAGTTTTCAGTAAAGCCATTATGGAACTGTGGAGTTCATAATGACAAACTCCCAGACCATATTCTCTGTATGGCATTACTGCACTTAAAAGGTCTAAGAATTGACTTGGACACTGTAGGGGTACAGGGCTCACGCACCTGTACCCTCACAACTGGTATAGTGCACCCAGCAAGAGTGGTGGCTTACCTATGCCTGGGCAGTGGTTTGTAGGCATGGCACACAGGCATGTGTGCCATGTTGACTCTTCACTTTGTTCTGCACCAAAACATGAAGCCTGCAATGGCAGTGTGCGTGTGTAAAAAGGTACAGGGCCCATAAGGGTGGCATAATAGGTGCTGCAGCCCTTAGAGGCCTTCCCTGGTCACACGGCCCTTGGTACCTATGGTATCTTTTACAAGGGACTTACATGTATCCAGTGAGTTGCCAATTGGGTTTTGCAACAGTACAGTTTAGGGAAAGAACATAGGCCCTGGGTACCTGGTTGGCAGGAACCCAGGGCACACTCAATCAAAGTACATCAACATTAGGCAAAAAGTGGGGGGCAACCATGCAAAAAGGGTCACTTTCCTGCCCGTATATCTATCCATATCTATCTATCTATCTATCTATCTATCGATCATCCTTCAATCTCCTCCTTTGGTTATCAACCTTCTTTCCATTACACTTCCATCTCACTTTCTGCAATTTTGAACATGTGGTTTTCGTCGATTTATTTTAATCATTCCTGAGTTTTTTGTTTTTTTTTACTCTCATCCCTTGGCCTCTTCTACTTTGCAGTCTATTTTTTTTAAGCCTCCTATCTTCACCTTGTTACTGCTTGATGCACCCTTCATGGCCTCTTTGCTTCCTCACCATCCCTTTTGTCCACCTCTCCCTCCTGATTTTTTCATACATCACCAACCTTTCCTATTATACTGTTTCCTGCATAACTTCTATCATCCTTCACAATCCTATTTTGCCCTCTTTGTCTTCTTATCTCCTTCTACCGTCATCTTCAATCCATTTTCCTTTATCTCTCTCTTGCAGAATCAGACTGGCAGCACACATTTTACATTCTTGCATATGATTTTCTGCTGCAGAGTAATAATGCTCATAGATGGTGTGCTATGCTCTGAAGTATTGTGGTATTTCATTAGTTTCTGTTCGGAACTTGATTTTTAGTTGATTGATTTGCAAAACGTTGCCGTAGAATGAGCCATTGCATCCCCACTTTTGAGGACAGTATATTGGATGGGAATCCTCCCAAACCCTTCAAGAAAGGGTTAAACTAAAAAGCTCCGTGCCATCTGGGAGTAGTATCGAAATATTTTCCAGAGCTGTTTTTTTGCTTCCTACCCTGCTCTATTACTACCAGATCCTGCCCACTCCTCAGGAACACCACTTGCTCTCTTACCCCCTTTCATTTAGAGCTCTCAGGTACTCTGATATACCCAGGATTCCTCTCTGCAGGCAGGAGTCAGGAGACAAAAAAACCCATTTGCAATGCAATAGGTCTCGCAATTACGCGAGTTTGAGCTATTAGCATTGTAAATAACAATGCCTTTTATTTTTTTTTTTTATTTTATTTTTATTGAGTTTTAAGACAAAAAACAAACAGAAAAGCTTAAAGAAAAACAGATCACATAATCAAGAATCATCATTGAAAAAAAGAAATTACATGCATGGGGTACGGTGGCATACAAAAAAAGGGGGGGGGGAATACCCCTAATCACTCCACTACAGAGTAGCTCAACCCCCTGCTGACTGTTGGCAAAGAGATATACAGAAAAGCATATTCTGAGTAACAAGTGAAATCATCAAACTACCTGTGATATTCCAAGGGGGCATTTACAGTAAATGGCAGTAGCAGCGCATACATCATCAGTCCTGTTCCACATCAGTGTTTTGTCGTGCCAGTTGATATTGTGCAAAGAGACCCCAGAAACCTTTCGGGCGGTTGCAAGGTGGAAGCAATTCGTTATATACATCCGATTGGGTATTACAATAAATCATATCTTTCTCCCACTCTGCTATAGTTGGTACAGGGCCCGCATCCATCTCATTGCGAGTCTGCGCTTAGCTAGGAGCAGACCCATTGCTATCAGCTTGCGCACGTTCTTTCGGAGGGGCTTCGTGTAACCTAACAGTGCTAATAAGGGGTCCGGAGTGAGTGAGAGCCCAACAATGTCGTTCAATATCTTAAAAATATTTGTCCTAAAATCCTCCACCTGGGGACACTGCCAAGCTATGTGGAAAAACCCAGCAACCGGCATGTCACATCGTTCATAGTTATCCGAATCACGTAGACCATACCTGTGCAGGCGTAGTGGAGAATAATGAACCCTGTTCAAAAACTTAAAATGAGCCAATCTGTGACGACCATTGAGGGAGACCTTGCGTGTCACTTTACAGCAGTAATACCATATATCATCCGTGATTGGGACCCCAATGTCCATCTGCCAAGCCAGTCTCGCCTTCGTGAGAGGGGACGTCTTAGTAATTATTGCCGAGGCATAAAGATGAGAGATTAACTTAACAGGCGATTGCGAGCTCAAAAGTATGGACAGGGGAGGGATCTCCATTGGCTCCAAGAGCTCGTCACCCAGGACAGCACGCATAGCGTGGCGGGTTCTAAAGAAATGGAATTGCGTTAGCGCAAAAGGTATTGTTGCACCGCCGGAAACCTCCTCCCATGTGCCCACCCGGCCGTTCTTAAATAAATCTCCCATTGTATGGACATGTTAACTGTGTAACGAGTGAAGAGTCCCTCTCTCCGAGCTAAGAGCAAACCACTGCCACCACTCAACTTGCAGTCGGGCGAATATAATTGAGCGCCAGCATACATCTTAAGGAGCACATTCCACGCATGGACTGTGGAGTTCACCGAGTCAAGTATCCCACACCGTCTCGATGGCGCCTTGGTTAAAAAGCGTGGTAGGGGGTCTGGGGTAGCAGCTACCTTTTCAATCTGGAGTTGAGGCAGGTCCTGTGAACCGTGAACCCAGCTGTGGGCGTGAGGCCTGCGCAATCCTGTAATAAAGTTCCAAATCCGGCGCGCCCAGGCCCCCGCGGAATATGGCAACATGAGAGTGTCCAAAGCAACCCGGGGAGTCTTGCCCGCCCACGCCAGCTTGTTCATCAGAGAGCAGAGCTCACGAAACAGGTGCTGGGGCACTACTATGGGAATGTTGACAAAGAGAAATAGAAAGCGATGGAGCACCACCATTTTCCCCGCCAAAGAAAGTGGGAGTCGTATCCATCTGTCTATATCATCGCCTAGCTTGTCAATCGCCCTACCGTAGTTCGCCTTAATTACTAAGTCTGCATCAGAATGAATTTGGATGCCCAGGTAGTGCACCGGGTCTGACGTCCACTGTAGTGGGAAGTCAAGAGGGATCGGCACCGTAACTGGAGTTGAAGGAAAAATTATGGACTTGTCCCAGTTTATCTTTAATCCAGTAAGTCCCCCAAAGCGCAATACCTCCCGAATCACAGGAGCAAGATGGACCTCAGGGTTACGGATATACAAGAGCATATCGTCAGCGTAGGCTGAGACAATTAAATTATAATGAGAGAAACGAAGTCCCCTGTGACCGTGATGTTCTCGCAGCGCACTCAGCAGAGGCTCAGCAGCTACTGCATATAGTAGTGGGGATAGGGGGCACCCTTGTCGAGTACCCCGTGATATCTGAAATGAGGCGGAAACCGTATCACCAGTGCGCACCCGGGCCATGGGCAAATTATACAGCACCGATATCAATTGTAAGAATTCTTCGCCTACCCCCATATGGCCCAGCACTGCATGCATTAACGACCATTCGATTGAATCGAAGGCCTTTTCTGCGTCTAAAAAGACCGCCGCAGCCTTAACTTCCTGTCGGACCTGCTGAAGGGCTCCAAACACAGTGCGAAGATTGTACGATAGCGTGCGGCCCGGGATAGAGCCGGCCTGCTCGGGACCAATCAATTGGGGCAGCAACGGAGCCAAACGATTAGCCAGAATTTTAGCGAATATTTTGGTGTCTACATTAAGTAAGGAGAGTGGGCGATAAGAGGGGCATCTGCGGGGGTCCTTACCAGGTTTCAACAGTGTTATGATCAGCGCCTCGCGCATGGAAGGGGGCATTACCCCAGCAGCCCCCATTTCCTGAAATAGAGTAGCCAGATGGGGTATCAGAAGGTCACTAAAGCCTTTATGGAAGGATACCGTTAGGCCGTCCTGGCCGGTAGCGCTCCCCTCCCGCATAGAGTTCAAGGCGAGGCATATCTCTGCAACCTCAATGGGGCGCATTAACAATTTGCGATGCCAGTTTTGCAGCCAAGGAAGTTCAATATATTTGAGATATTGCGCTATATCAGCAGCACTAGGGGTGATCTTGGAGCTGTACAGCTCCTGATAATAGCTGCAAAACTGGGTGTTAATCTCAGCCTGCTCTGTCAGTACAGTACCCTCCCCGTCAATCAGTTCAGCAATGCATCCAAACTCCGATCTGCGGCGAGCCAGCGCCGCCAGCACCGATCCCGGCCTGTCGGCCTCCCCATAGAATCTAGCCGAAGCATACTTGCCCATGGGCTTAACCTCGCTATCTGCCTCTGCGTGATAGTCAGCAATCGTGGTCTTAAGCTGCTCTCTTAACTCAGGATCGTTTCTGAGGCACAGCTCAGCTTCAAGATTAGCCATTTGAGATTCCAACAAGGTAAGCCGGTCCCTAATAGAGCGAAGGACCCCTGCATGCTTGCTAATGGCAACGCCCCGTATGTAGACTTTGAACGACTCCCAGACCATGGCAAAGGAGTCAACCGAGCCCACATTGATGTCAAAGAACTCGGAGATTGCATCATGTAGCTCAGATTTAAAGACTGAATCTAACAGCGAATATGGGGGTAATCTCCACAAGAAAGGAGGAGGGTAACGCGAGGGCACAGTAATAGCTAGCAGAATGGGCGAGTGGTCTGAAAATGAACGAGCCAGGACCGAGCAGTCCTGAACTTTAGGCATCAGAGTCTGTGAGATGAGCCAATAGTCTATACGTGTGTGTATGTCATGGTGCGTTGAATAGTGTGTGAATCGCCCCTTACGCTGGATCTAGCTCTCCATACATCGGTCAATTGCAGCTGTACAGCTATATCAGTTATGGCCTTAGCAGAGGCAGGCAGGGGTCGAGGAGGACCCCTTGATCGATCAAGAGTTGGGTCTAAAAGACAATTAAAGTCCCCCCCCCCCCTGAGCAAGGATAAGGGCTGACGATTTTGAGTAGTGAAAAAATGGAATGATAGAACAGAGGGTCATCGTAATTCGGGCCATAGGAATTAACAATAAGAATATCCAGTTCTTGCTATGGCATCTGGATATAACATACCTGCCTGCCAGGTCAGTCTCACAACGTTCCAATTGGAGCCCCGATTTAGGGTTGACCCAAGTTAACACACCCCTAGAATGGGAGGTGAAGCACGCAGCGTGAAATGGCCCTGTTAGCTTGCCACCTGTAAGTAACGCACAGCCAGGGTTGAGGTGTGTCTCCTGAAGTAGAGCGATGTCAACCTCCTTACGCTTCAGGTACCCCAGAATTTTACGCACCTTTCGATGATCATTTAGGCCCCTGACATTCCACGTCATGAGGCTCAGCCGCTTAACATTACCCATGCTGGAGTGTTGACTTGTCGTGTAATGAGAAGTTGCCAGTAGCAATGCCACCCTTTAATACCCCGTGTGGAACACCGTACATCATAGATAGAGAAAGGCATGTGATCTGCAAGAAGAAAAATACAAAAGAAACCTCAATCCCGCCCCCTCCCACGCCTTGCTTGCCAAAACTAAGTAAAGGCGAATTTCAGCCCACCCTGTCCCAAAAAAGACTATCAAAAATCGCACATAGACTTCACAAATGCAACAATGAACCCCTAGAAAGTAGAGAAAAACAGCGTGTAACGCAATGGGGCGGATGTTACCCAGCAATATCAAACTAGCCCACCCCCCGCCACGCCACCGATCACCAATCTTAACGCTTCGGTATTAAAGAGCAATAACAGTTAGGAGATACCTAGAAGTAGCAAATTATTTACCCTCCCATTGCCAGCGTGCCACAAAGGACTCCCCTCCTATATTATCCCCATAAAACCCAAAGAGTAAGGGAGGAGAAAAGCAAACTCCGTACAATAGCATGAAGCCGCAGTTTGTTTGGCGACCAGCGTGGCATAACAACCATTGTAACAACGTAAATACTCTCATTATGCATACTAGGATAACCACAGAAAGCACCGCAAAGCAGCGGAATACCGCATGATAAACTCACTCCCCCTCAATCATTATCGTCAAGGCTGCCATTTCCACCATCTACATTGGGAGTGTCATTCTGTCCCTTTCCACGCTTGCCAGCCCTTTCCCAATCTTTGAGGGCTTTCTGTAAGGATTGAGGGTCTGAGAAGATCGTAGCTTTACCATCAAACAACACCCTGAGCCGTGCAGGATATAGCATAGCGTACTCTATCTTCTGATCAGGTAGCTTGCGTTTCAGGGAAGCAAATTGCCTTCTTGCTTCTTGAACTTTGAAAGTAAAGTCAGGGAATAGAGAAAGCGAAGCCCCCTCGTACTACAAGCTGCCCAATTCTCTTGCCCTCCGCAACGCAGCGTCCCTGTCACAGTAGTTCAAAAGTTTAGCAATGATGGGCCGTGGAAGGGCGCCGGGCTGGGGCCTAGGGCCAAGCGAACGATGCGCTCTCTCCACGACAAACAGTGGAGAGAAGGTTTCCAGCACCCAACAGTGTCGTGAGCAATTTTTCCACAAAGGCCTCCTGTGAGAAAGTGCCCTCTTTCTTGCATGGGTATGCCCCCACTTTTTGCTGATGTGTTTTGACTGAGTGTACCCTGGGCTCCTGCCAAACAGGTACCCAGGGCCTGTGTTCCTTCCCTAAAACTGCATTGAAGCCTAAACCCAATTGGCATCTCTGGCCACAGGTAAGCCCCTGGTAAATGGTACCACAGGTACCCAGGGCACTGTGACCAGAGAAGGCCCTAAGGGCTGCAGCACTCATTGTGCCACCCTTAGAGGCCCTGTACCTTGACACACACACCCTGCCCTTGCAGGCTGCGTGTCTTGGTGCAGACCAAAGTGAAGAGTCGACATGGCACACATCCCTGTGTGCAATGCCCACAACCCACTGCCCTGGCATCCATCAGTCACCCCTCTAGCTGGGTGCCCGATGCCAGTGGTGAGGGTACAGTTGCGTGAGCCCTGTACCCCATACAGTGCCCAGGTCCATTCCTGGGCACTGTGAGTGCTGTGCTGCCATTAAGAGTATATGGCTGCACTAAAGACTGAGAAGTTTGGTATCAAACTTCTCAGCCCATTAAACCCACACTGATGCCAGTGTGGGATTTAATGTAAAATACACGACAAGAGGGCATCTTACAGATGCTCCCTGAAACTCGACCAACTCCCAGGGACCTGACTGAGTGGCTGCCGAGGCTGCCACCCCACACATGTTTCTAGACCCCTGGGTTGAGCGCTGCTGCTCTCGGGGGGGGGGGCCTGAAACCATGCACAGCCTGGGACGAGGTGCCAAGCCCCCTCCCCCAGGATGAGCAGGGTTCACGAAGGAGAAGCTTCAAAGGCATACCACCTTTGTGAGCCTCTCCAGACCACTTGCTGTACTCAGCAACTGGTCCGCACTGGTTCTACCCCCCCACTTTGGGCGGGAGACCAGGCGGGAAAAACAAAGTAAGGAAGAGAGGTCTGCCCACCTCTGCCTACCCCAGCCCTAGGGTAGGGGAGGCGAGGTGAAGCACAACCTCGAGTCCCCGCCATCTTGAGGATGGGGGGACCCAGCCAATCAGGACTGGCTCCTGCCCCCCTCCCACTGGAGGGTGGCAGAATAGGGGGTGTACTCACCCCAGGGAAGGGACCCATTGGTCCCTGCCCTTGCCCTACCTGTAACGCCCTTAAATCCAGTATTTAGGGGCACCCTGAACTTTGCTTTTACAGATCCAGCAGCGACAAGAAAAGAAGAAGGACGAGAAGCCGTGCAGAGCTAACAAGAGGACGACGCCCACTGACTTGGCCCCAGCCCTACAGGCCTGTCTCCCCTCGAACCTGCTCCTGCGAAACCCCGGCGTGTCCAGTGGCCAGCAACCTCACAAACCCCGGAGGACCTGCCTGCATTCCCTTATCCAGCTATTTCTCCCGAGAACACCGGACGTGTTTAAACTGCAGCTCCTGGTGCCAGCCAGGAACCGCGAATCCAGCACACTCTGCACCCGCCGAGCCCGGCCCATGTTTGAGTGAACAAAGACCACGAGGAGGTCCCCCCGGCGATCCTGACCAGAGATCCGGCGACCCCTGGCCTGCCTCAAGCCTCCCGACGACGCCTGCAGCCTCAATCCAGAGGACCCCCCCTACCGCGACCAGAGCGGGTAAGAAAATCCGACGTCCAAAGGCACCCCAGCACCCGACGCCCCACGGCCTTGTGTGCCCAACCCAGCGGTGCCCAACCATCCCTCTACATCCCAACTTACCCCTCGAAGTGGTGGTCACTCCTGGAAGGTCCTCGTCCCCGAGCCTGCAGTGTTTCTTTGTCCCGGAGAATCCCCTTTGAAATCAACAGGGCACCCGACCTCAAAACAGCACCCTGCACCCGGCTGCCCTAGCGCCGCTGAGGGTGCCCCTTCTGTGCTAACTTGGTCCCCAACTTGCCCTGAGCTTAACCCTAGGAGCTTTGCTCCCACAACCCTGTGGCCTGCTTACTAGCCGCCACCAACCGGAGCCCTCTATCCTCCATAGGATAACATTGGGTCTCAACACTCTGCACCCGGCTGCCCGAGTGCCGCTGAGGGTGCAACAACAGTGCATCACTGACCCTGGGAGACCCCTGAGTCTAACCCCAGAACCCTAACTCAAAAGACCGATTACTTACCTTGAAACCGATAACTCATTTTTCCTCATAGGATAACATTGACGCTCTTTCTCCCAAAAAGTTTCTAAGTATCGACTTTTGAAAACTACAAATATTCCTTAAAAATCAGCCGAATAACCAAAACGCATTCTTTCAACTGTTTTCAGGAAATGCCCCAGTGCTGAATCCAGGATCCAGCACTGAGTAAGATAAAGTATTGATAGCCTAACTTACCTGCTAAGTGAATTTCCTTCTATAGGATAACATTGGTGACTCTATGTGAAAAAAGTTTCTAAGTGTCGAGTTTTGCAAATTACAAATATTCTTTAAAAATCGTGCGAGTTACCAAAACGAATTTACTCACTTGTTTACTAAAGATGTCCCAGTGCTGAATCTAGGTATCCAGCACTGATTAAGAAAAGTAATCACAAACGTAATTTACCGATGATACAATTTCCCCCCATAGGAAACCATTGACTGTTTTCTGTGAAAATTCTTCTAAGTGTCAACTTTTGAAATACGAGAATATTCTTTAAAAATCGTACCTCTAACCAAAACGCATTTACTCACCTGTTTTCAGGAAATGTCCCGGGGCTGAATCCAGGATCCAGTCCTGTGGTAACCAAAGTAATCTGAAAAGTAATTAACTGCATTTTTATCAAAAAGCCCATTCATTCGAATGTACTATACCTGCAATGTGTTGCAAACTGCTTACTTAAACCTGTAACCAAAACCAGTACAAGTGACACCACAATTTTGAACTGTGTTCCTACAAGTAATTTACCACTGCAAAGTATTTTCATGCTTTCCTGTACCAGGCTTGCTTGGTTCTAGAAATAAAACAACAGTATATTTTGTATACAAAACAATTGGCCTGGAGTTCAGTTATTGAGTGTGTGAATTCCTTTGCTGACTGAGTGGGTACATCAAATGCTTTACACTGTCCTCTGATACTGCCTTACTGCTCGACCAAGCTACCATTGGAGAGTAAGGTTCTATCTAACTTTAACCTCTGCCAAACCTCTGGAGATCCCTGGACTCTAAACACCCTGTACCTCACTTTGGTGCAGTGTATATAGAGCCAGTTTCTTACATTGGTGGATCAGCGGTGGGATACAAACTTGCATTTGTTGGACCACTTGGTTACCAACTGATCACACAACAGAACTCTTAAATTGCCTTTAGAATTCTGATTTTTTTTAAATTGGCATATTTTTCCCCCCAAACTACTGAAAGTCTTGTTAGGGCCTTGCTTAAGTCCCTTTAGCCTTTTAGAAAATAAAAGTCACTATAGTCAAGGATAGAGGGGTTAGAACTTCTGGTTAGAATGTCTCAAGACCAGAACCCAGCTATTAGTGAAGATAACCCTGACACACAGGACATGGTTGAGTAGCTCGACCTCACCCCTTATCTCCACTTGTCTTTCAGGGAGATAAGGTCCTTGTGTAAACTTAAAAATATACCAATGGGCCAGCATCCAACCAAACAAGGGCTGCAGGAGCTCCTGGCTGAGTATGCAAAGGCCCACCCCTCTGAAAGTGGTGATGACCAATCAGAGGAGGAAAGGGAGGAGGATGCTGGGCTTGGTAACCCACCTCCACCACTCCCTAGGGAGGAAGGGGTCCCCATACCCTTAACTCCAAGAATTAACCTATGGGCACCTAGAGACCACACAGGTGGTTCAGGTGCTGAGGATGGCAGTGGGGGCAGCCCCCATGAGGAGGACAGCTTTTTACCAAGGCTGGCCAAAAGATTGGACCTAGAGTCCAGACTCCTGGCTCTGGAGAAAGAAAGGAAAGAGATGGGTTTAGCACCCATCAATGGTGGCAGCAATACAAATAATAAGGATAAAGAGCAATCTTATGATCCTAAAATCCCCAAAGGGATTGTCCCTAAATTTGAGGAGGGTGATGACATCACCAAATGGTTCACAGCCTTTGAGAGGGCTTGTGACATAAGAAGGGTGAAGAAACCTCTCTGGGGGGCACTCCTGTGGGAACTGTTCTCTGGTAATTGCAGAGACGGGCTTCTGACCCTCTCTGGGCCAGATGCAGGGTCCTATGATCTCATGAAGGCAACTCTGATTGAGGGATTTGGACTCCCCACTGAGGAGTACAGAATTAGATTCAGGGGGGCTCACAAAACCCAGAACCAGTCCTGGATTGATTTTGTAGACTACTCAGTGAAGACACTGGATGGTTGGTTAACTGGACACAATGTGCATGAGTTTACTGAAGGAACATATATTAAGTAATTGCACAAATGAAAAGTTACATCAGCATTTGGTAGACCTAGGTCTAATTTCTCCCCAAGAATTGGGAAAGAAGGCATACCACTGGGTCAAGACTAGGGTGACAAGGACAACCACTGGGGGTGACCAGAAGAAAGTGGTTACAAAACCTCCCAGGGGAAAGGTGGTGAGAATCCCCAAGATAAAAAGTCTGAGTCTTCCAAAGGGCCCCAAAAACCTGTCCAGAGGGGTGGGTCCCAAACTACTCCCTATGTACCACAGCCCTATAGGGGGAAGAACTTTGATCCCGCAAAGGCCTGGTGTAACAACTGTAAGAAGTTGGGATACTTAACTGTAGACAAGTCGTGCCCTCACAACAAGGCCCCTAGTTCAACAAGTCCAGCTACTACTGGGGTAGCCAGTCTACAGATGGGATCAACAGTGTGCCCAGAGCCAATCAGGATGCACACTGAAGCAGTTCTAGTTTCAGAGGGGGAAGTTGAGTTTGCCACTGTAGCTGGGTGGCCACCCAACTTAAAGAAATACTTACAGTACCCTTGGATCAATGGAACTAGGATAGAAGCTCTGAGGGATACAGGTGCCAGTGTCACTATGGTGAAAGACACAATGGTTTCCCCTGAGCAATATTTGATTGGGCATACTTACCCAGTCACCAATGCTGACAGTGTTACCACTAATCATGCCCTGGCTATGGTGACATTAGACTGGGGGGGGTTTGCTGGCCTGAAACAGGTAGTGGTCTCTCCAAAGCTACCAGCTGCATGTCTGCTTGGAAATGACCTGGAAACCTCAGCCTGGGCTGAGGTTGAACTAAAAACCCATGCAGCAATGCTGGATATCCCTGAATTGGTGTGTGTCAAAACAAGGGCACAGAGCAAAAGGCAGGGTGAAAAAGTAGAGTTGGAGCCGGAAAGAATGGCCCAACCCACCAAGAGAAAAGGTAAGAAGACTGGGGAACCAGCTTCTGTACAGCAAACAGATCAGGACCCCTCTCCTCAGGAAGTGGACTTGGACACCCCAGAGGGAACTGAGCCTATGGAGCTTGACCCTTACCAGGTTGAACTCTTGGGCCCAGGGGGACCCTCTAGGGAAGAGCTGTGCCAGGGTCAGCAAGACTGTCCCACTCTTGAAAGCCTGAGGCAGCAAGCTGTTTCAGAAGAAAAGGGAGATGTCAGGGGTACCCACAGAGTTTATTGGGAAGAGGGATTACTGTACACTGAGGCGAGAAACCCCAATCCTGGAACCACCACGAGAGTGGTAGTGCCACAGAAGTACAGGGAGTTTCTCCTAACTTTAGCTCATGACATCCCCCTAGCTGGACATCTGGGCCAAACCAAAACTTGGGAAAGGCTAGTTAGCCACTTTTACTGGCCCCAGATGCACCAAAAGGTGAAGGAGTTTGTCAGCTCCTGTGTTACCTGTCAAGCCAGTGGCAAGACAGGTGGCCATCCAAAGGCCCCCCTGATACCACTGCCTGTGGTGGGGGTTCCCTTTGAAAGGGTAGGTGTGGACATAGTGGGTCCACTTGAACCTCCCACAGCCTCAGGGAACAAATTCATCCTAGTAGTAGTGGATCATGCTACTAGGTACCCTGAAGCAATTCCACTTAGGACTACTACAGCTCCTGCAGTAGCCAAGGCCCTCCTTGGTGTCTTCACCAGGGTAGGGTTTCCTAAGGAGGTGGTTTCAGACAGAGGTTCTAACTTTATGTCTGCTTACCTAAAACACATGTGGAAGGAGTGTGGAGTGCAGTACAAGTTTACTACACCCTATCACCCACAAACCAATGGTCTTGTTGAGAGATTCAACAAGACATTGAAAGGTATGATCATGGGACTCCCTGAAAAGCTCAAGAGGAGATGGGATGTCCTGTTGCATGCCTGCTTTTCGCTTACAGAGAGGTGCCACAGAAGGGAGTAGGGTTCTCCCCCTTTGAACTTCTGTTTGGTCATCCTGTGAGGGGACCACTCTGTCTCGTGAAAGAAGGTTGGGTGAGGCCTCTCCAAGAACCCAAGCAAGACATTGTGGACTATGTGCTTGGCCTAAGGTCCAGAATGGCTGAGTACATGGAAAAGGCATCCAAGAATCTTGAGGCCAGCCAGGAGCTGCAGAAGCACTGGTATGACCAAAAAGCTGCACTGGTTGAATTTCAACCTGGGCAACAGGTGTGGGTTTTGGAGCCAGTGGCCCCAAGGGCACTCCAAGATAGATGGAGTGGCCCTTACCCTATCCTAGAGAAAAAGAGTGAGGTCACTTACTTAGTTGACCTAGGCACAAGCAGGACACCCAAAAGGGTGATCCATGTGAACCGCCTCAAGCTCTACAATGACAGGGCTGACATCACCATGCTGATGGTGACTGATGAGGAACAGGAAGCAGAGAGTGAACCTCTCCCTGATCTCCTCTCCTACAGCCCAAAAGATGGGTCAGTGGATGGTGTAGTCTTTTCAGACACCCTCTCTGCCCAACAGCAGACTGACTGCAAGCCTCCATATTGCCCGTCGCAGTAGATTCAGCCAGGCCTGTAATGCGGCGGTTACCACGCCGCGAGTGGGCTTCCAAGTCTTCAGCTCTGTCCTGCAAGGCGACTAATGCCCTCTCCACACGCTTCTGGGCACTACCGGAGTCGGTCTGGGCCTCCTCCACCTCTGCGATGCGACGCTCCGCCATGTCTAAGCGTTCGGAGTGCTTGTCGACCCTTTCTGACGTTCTATCCATTCTATAGGCCAAAGTGTCAATTTTGGAGTCAATGGCTGTCAGACCCTGCTGCATGGATGCAATGATCTGTTTGATGTCGCCGACAGGGTCTTCAGCAGGGTTGTCAGGTTCAGACATCGTGGTTTCCGCAGCGTCCTCACAGCGCCTGGATTTACGCTGCTCAAAATTGATCTTCGGCTGAGATTTGTCTGGCTTTCCCATCTCGGCAACCACTGGCACGCAGGCCTTACAAACACGCGTGCACTAGACCAAGACGCTGGAAACCCGCAGGCCGGGTGCACGGAGCCTCCGCCCCCAAGGCACAACAGGCAATATGAGTAGTGCTCCAGGGCAGTCCGCCGTTACAGCGCTCTGCGCCGAGGTGAGGTTGATCCCTGCCCCCACACTGCAGCAAACAATGTCACCTTGTCCCCTGCCTCAATATAGGAAGGGTCTCCAAGCCAAACAGGCGGCGCAAAGAAGATGGTGATGGTGGCACCCCACCCAAACAGTATCAACAGGCAAGTCTCTCAGGCCGGGGGGAGTTAGGCCAATGGCGCCAAATCAGTGTCGCGGGGGGCCAGGGGCCGATGTTGAGCAGCGCGATACGGCCCGCAGCACACCCCCCACCGGGCCTGGCCGTGTCGTTCAATCAGCCGGGCAGCGGGGCTCACCTCACTTCCGCCGGGCCTGGTAGCTCCCTCTCAATGGTATGCAGCTCCGAGTTCACCCATCCGGGAGTCGCACCAATAGGAGCCCCGCTCACCACGATTCTCACATGGCCGTCGCATAGGGCCGCGGCCGCGCGGGTCGCCGCTCGCAGCAACCAAGCAGACAGGCCGTACGCCGTCTCGCCCTCCGCAGGCCAGAACTTCGGTGGTATGCGGGCAAATCGCTTTGCGGGCACAGCAAAAGAATCAGTCGGCAAAGGGCGTCATTGACCCGGAGTCTCCAAGTGTGTTTGAAGTAGATGAAGCCGCAAATTCTTAACGGATAGTGCCAGTGTATGGCGGAGTTCTATTACGGAGTAGCCATCTTTAGGCCAGGCAAGCTCCGCCCCCCATGTTGTTTTAGTTTTTAAAACATAAATAAAAGGCATTGTCATTTACAATGCCAATAGCTTAAACTTGCGTAAATGCGAGACCTATTGCATTGCAAATGCTTGTTTTCCTTCTCAGGAAGAAAACAGGGAAATGAGACAGGTGAAGGATTTAAGGCTTCTGCACAATTTCATCAAGAAGCAGTCCTTCTGAATGCTTTCTTTGCAGGAAACTCTTCAATAGGTGGATCCAGAAGATTTTATGACATCCCTGGATACGTATTTCCACATTCCCATCCACCCTAGACATCGAAAATGGCTTCGCTTTGAGGTGGCAGAGTGCCATTATCAGTTCAAGGTGCTTCTGTAGGAAGCTGGCTCTTTATATGATGTATCAAAATGAGATATATCCTGTAAAGAGACCAGGGATTCCCTTTTGAGTGGAAAGAGGGCTTGCTGTGGCAATCCCAAGGTGCTCTGTTAGGGGGGCAGTGTGGTTGAGCAGCCTTAGGCTTAACACAGAGGAGTACAAGACATCTGCAAATACACAATTGTCAATAAATTAGATACATAACTCAAGAAGGAGATCCACCTCAATTTATAAAAATAGCAAGTATCTTTATATATGTTTAGACATCAGAAGAAAATCGTTCAGGTAAGTAAGTTTTTAAAGAGAATTATTTTTCAGTTCAAAAAGTCGAAGGTGCATTTTCTGAGCTCTGCAATGTTAATCTGTGGTAGGAAAATCATGCGCAGTTTCGTTCTGGTCAGTGACTTACGGGACCCTTCTCCACGAGTTAAGGTGAGTGGTGGGCAAGGTCAAAGGCAGCACCAGCAGAACACCACCAGCGTCACTAGAGCTGTCGTGTGCAGAGGTCCAAACAGCGCCAGGTGCCCTATGTTATCCAATGGAGAACGGTTGTGGTAGAAAGAGGGTGCAGGAAGGGACTTGAGGGGCCAGTCCAATGAAAACAAGTGGCTTCAGTTCTTGCGATGTTGGGAGACGTAGGGACACCTTTGGTGCTCTTCTCTTCGGGACGGGGAGTCTGAGTGCAGAGGTTTGGGGTGTCGGGTTTCTCCGTCCGGCAACACTCGCGGTTGAGGGGGCCTGCCAACAGGCTGCAGGCGACGGCTGGGAGTTCACAAGGAGTCACTTCATAGTGGACTCAGTACCTTGAGGGCTTGGGAACCACACTGACACCATTGGCCCACTTCGACATGGGCTGGGGGGGCTCTGATGCACTGGTGCTTGGAGGCGTAGGGTTTTGGCAGGGCCGGAGCTCTCTTGGTCCTTCTTTTGCTGTCCCTCGGGATGTCTTGGTTCCTGGGCGAAGGCTGGCAGGTCTCCCTGGCTTTGTGGACTCAGCAGCTGCAGGACAAGTCGACTTTTGATGCAATAGGCGAATTCGGCAGGCATGCCGGCAGGGTTGGCGCCAAGTCAGTTGCTGGGTCTTCTGTTCTTGCTCTGTGACTCTTCTTGTCTGTCTACTTTCTTCAGGTCGTTAGGATCTTCTCTTCCGGTGCCAGGGACTCCTCTAAATACAGAATTTAGGGGTGTTAAGGGAGTGTAGGGGAGTAGCCAATGGGCTACTGACCATTGGGGTCACTACACCCCTTATATGACCACTTCCTGTGGGAAGTGGGCATAACCCTGTCCCAGAATTCCTAAGTCGTCCATCGCAAAGATGGCTACTTAAAAAATAAATAAAAAAAATCGTGTCCACATCAGTGTAGCCCACCTTAGGGGTGGTACTAGCCTGGGGGTGGCATGCCTACCTGACTGGCTAATTTTCCGGCCTCTGCAGGTGCCAAAGGGCCTCTGAACAAGGGGGTTGGCTTCCTGTCCTGTGAGTGGGAGCCAGATTCGCATCTCACAGGTGGCAGCTCTTTGAAGCTTGCTGGCCTAGTAAGGCTAATCAGCAGACCCGCCTGTGGGAGTGCGTGCTACACCCTTTTCCCAGAGAGGCTTTTGTTCTGGGTCTCCTGAGAACAGAGGCTCTCACCCTAGGAGCTCAGAACAGTGTCTCGATTGGAAGGCTGGCAGAAAACCAGTCTGGGAGCACACCAGAGGCTGATAGGTTTTCAGGGGGCACCTCTCAGTGCCCTCTGGGTGCATGTATTGGTAAATTCATCACTGGAATCAATGTGGATTTATCAATACGAGATGTTTGATACCAAACCTCCCTATCTTCAGTGAAGCCATCACGTAGCTTGGGAACTCGTTTTCACCAGTGTCCAGCACATGTTTTAAAAATGCTTCCCTGGTCACTAGTACTGGCAGTAATAGGACTGATCAGCATAGAGGCATATCTGCTCATGCAGGTATGCCCTCACACGTAATATTCAGCACCCTGCCTTATGGCTGTCAGGCCTGCTGTAGTGGTGACTTACAAATATTACATTCAGTGTTAGGGGACATGGAACACGGGGATGTGTGACATGTCGTGTTTTCACTTTTGTCTGCACCAAGACGCGCAGCCTGCAATGGCACCCTTGCATGTGCTTGGTGAGGGGTCCCTTAGGGTGGTACAATTCGTGCTGCTGTCCTTAGGGCCCCTTTTCAGTGCCTCAGGGCCTCGGTACCAGGGATACCATTTAGTAGGGACTTACATGGGGTGCTAAAGGTTTTGCCATTTGAGGGAAACATTTGTACAGTGTTGGAAAAGAGCTCTGGCACTGGAGACCTGTTTAGCAGGCTCCCAGTGCACTTCCAGTCATAAAAGAACCCACCTTTCTGTCAGCTACAAACTTGCCTCTTGCCTGTCTAAAACTGTTCCAGTCTCTGGGCCTCCAATTGAATAAAGAGGAGTCCTCGCTAACTCCTTCAACAACAGCAGTCTCTCTTGGAGCGGTTATAGACACAAGGACCGCAAAGGCGTTTCCTACTTAAAAGAGAATTCAACAGCTCAAGACAACAACAAAACTACTGTCAACTTTACTAAGAAAGTACAAATCATTGTTAGGGATGATGTCATCCGGCATCCCTTAAAAACCAAACTGCCATTTACGAATGTGTCCGCTACAGGAAGAACTGGACAAGCAGTGGGAGCAAAATCGAGGGTCTTTAGAGGATTCCATCTCAATAACTCATCAGATGAACCCGGCAGTGTCGTGGTAGGTGGTCATGCTAAATATTTTCCAAGGCCTCTCATTTATCCTAGTAAGGCATCACATAGTGATGATGACAGATGCTTCTCTTGAGAGATGGGGAGCTCATTTGTAAGATCGGAAGATCTGCAACAAATGGACTGTGCAGGAAGCTGCCTCACACATCAATCTTTTGGCGCTGAAAGTGGTCTTCCTGGGGCTTCAGGCTTTTATACACAAGATACGCAATCCCTCTGTGTTGGTTCGAACTGACAACACTACCACCGTGTTCTACCTGTCCGAGCAAGGGGGCACAAGACCAAAGGCTCTCTCAGATCAAACACAACAGATGTGGGAATGGGTGCTCAACAACAACAACAATTTAATGGTAGAGCATGTCCCAGGAGAGCAGAACAAATGGGCAGACGCCCTAAGCTGGGCGGACAAACAATGTCACGAGTGCGAGCTGAATCAGTATCACCTGACCGAAGTAATCGGCAGTGGGGAACATCCAACTTAGATCTATTTGCTACATTGCTCAACAAGAAATGCAATATGTTTGTCAGCAGATATTTTCAACCAGGATCCTAAGGCAATGCTTTCAATCTGGCATGGACGGGGATGTTTGCATATGCTTTCCCGCCCTTTCCTCTCATCCCCAGGATCATCAGGAAGATTAAGCTAGAACTGTGTCATCTAATTCTAATAGCTCCGGCTTGGCCAAGACAGTACTGGTACACTGAGCTTCTTTGCCTATCAGACAGCTCTCCTCTCACATTCCCGCCTGCGTAGGATCTCCTTTTGAGCAAGGGCCAAGTTCTACTTACGCAGATACGATCACTAAATTTGTCCGCCTAGCTCCTCATGACACTGAGTTAAAGTCCATAAATCTGTCTGAAGATTGCAGAATGATTCTTCGATAAGCGCAAGCGGAATCTACAAATAAATGTTATACCGCAAAGTGGAAAAGGTTTGTCTTCGGTATACTTCTCACTCAGTGCCTCCTATCTCTTCAATACCAGAACAAGTTCTTCCTCACTTGCTGCATCTGGCAAAGTCAGGTTTGTCTCAAGCTTCTGTGAAGGTTCACCTGGTGGCAATCTCCAGATTCAAACGATAGAAAGGAAAGCTCTCTTTGTGGTCAAATAGACTCACTAAAGAGTTTATGAAAGGACTTTTCCAGGCCTTTCCACCTGTTATACCTCCGCCAGTGGCCTGGCAACTCCATACAGTCTTATCGCAATTAATGAAGCTACCTTTTGAGCCGATTCACAAGGCTGACTTAAAATTTCTTTCTTGGAAGGTTGCCTTTGTCTTGGCTATTACTTCCGCAAGGATAATAAGCGAAATTCAGGCTCTGACAATCCGAGAACCATATCTTCTGTTTTGGGAGAAAAGAGTAATTTTGAGAAGTAACCCCAAGTTTATTCCAAAGGTGGCAACCACTTTTCATCTTAGTAAGTCTATTGTCTTGCCTACTTTTTTCTATAATCCATCTTAGCCTGCGAAAAAAGCTTTTCATTCTTTGGACATTAAAAATATGTCTCAGGTTCTACCTGGACAGAACTAAATCGTTCAGGAAATCTGATCAACTCTTAGGGCCCGATTCCAAGTTTGGCAGTCAGACTGCCATTGAACTGCCGTAACGGCCTGGGATCCGTGATCCCTCTGCGTGGCGCTGCGGTCTCAGGCATTCAATATGCATATTACAAGTTTCTCCACCGCCATACTTTTTATGGCGGTGAGGAAAATAAGGGGGCCTTAAGGGGCCATGTGGATGCATGCAGGGGGGCACTTGGTGTGCCCCCCTGTCAGCATGCACCCACCCAGTTCCTGCACGGCATGGACTGTTAAGTCCATGCTTTGCAGGAACTTGCTTTGGTGTTCCCATTGCAGTGCCTTTCCAAGGCTCACCGCCTGGGACTGCTAAAGCACCACCTGCCAGACCAGGAGAAAATTCCTAATCTGGAGGAAGGTTTCAGTATGGCTTTGGCGGTGTGACAGCAGGGCGCTGGCATGCCTGCCAGCTGCCACACCACCAAAGTCATAATCCGGTCCTTGGTTTCCTGTGCCTCACCCAGAAAAGGACAAGCCCTCTCTAGGGCCAGGATTGGACGTTGGGTTGCTGCAGTCATCAGATTTGGCCATAAAAAAAGCAGGTAGGCCACTGTCAACGAAGGTGAAGGCGCATCCCACACGAAAAGTGGTGGCTTCTTCATCCCTGTTTGCAGGGGTTTGACTCCCTGACATCTGCAGGGTAGCCACATGGGTTAATGCGCATACTTTTACAAACCACTTCTGCCTGGACTCGTGGCACAAAACTGATGTGGCAGTTGGACAAACCGCACAGCGACACCTGTTTACATAAGGTATGCAAGTTTAAGTCCTTTATAACAAGGTGCATTTTCATATTTCTTTTCCTTCTCTCTGTCTCTTTAATTGAAATGTCTAGTTTATCATATATGATTAGAAGTTCTGCAGATGTTCAAATGGTATATTTTAAGCATCGCCTTTATGCATTTATAATATACATTCGTACTTGGGAAAACATTGTTTCGTCAGAATATCTATTTAAGGTTGTGATGGGTCTCATGGTGGAAAGGTTCACTTAATCCACCTCCTAAACAATTTTGATAATGTTCGCTACTCTGATTCAAGCTTGTGAATCTCTGAAAGACATAATACTGGATAAAAAAACAAGTTACTTACCTGTACACTGTGGTTCTCTAGAATTGATATCTTTCATAGATTCACATGCGACCTTCCCTCCTCTCTGTTCAGGCTCACTATTATTTTACCTCTTCTCCTACGGGTATTACACTTGTGGTCGAAATCTGAGGTATTTTGGCTCTGCAGGAGAAGTGTGTTTGTGGGTCTCTGCTCTGATTGGCTGAAGTTTGGATACTTTAAAAAAAAATGTCAATTCAAATCTTGATTCGATCTTAAAAAAGCATAAGATCATAAAAGTACATCAAATTTCATTGGTTAAAAATGGTTCAATAAAAGAAATAATCCCAAACAATATATCGTACCGGCTATTTCATCCATATATACATCATCTTTGGCACCCAGTTAAAACAATTGATAAAGATAAAATTAAGTAGGCAATCCCGTCAGCCAGTTACAGGTCCACTTGTCTCCTTTTTTTCATGCATGCCCATAAGAAAGATGCCAAAGAGAAGCATACCAAAGAGTTTGGAAGTGATTTTTAAAAAGTACAATGCTACACGACAAGACCTAAAATGATGAGCTTTACAAATCGTAACAATAAAATTCTGCCTTTCCTGACGATAGAACCCTCAGAAAAATAGAACATGAAGATCACTTTGGGGTGAATGGCTATCACACGGACACACAGAAAGTTCTGAGTGTTTAAATTTCTTGCCAGGGTAACCTAACATCAATGGGATCAAGTTAAGACGGAATCTCAATAAAATAAATTTATGGTGTGGGATTGTAACCTCTGCCAGATAGAGATAACCTCCCTCGTGCACAGATGGAATTAATTCGTACACGAGGGCTGACCTGTTTGGTAATTCCTTTCCCTTCTCTGATAGCGAGCTTATGACATATAGGTGTCGATCAGTCTACGTCTCGATATGGTCATATAGGTAGGTGGGTCCTTAAAAAGTTGTTTCAAGCCAATATCCATCAATTCCTTCTCTACATATTGCAACCATCTAATCCTGGTATAGTTCCCTGAATTTAAGATGTTACTTATAATGTTCTGGGTAAGTGGGACAGTGTCCCTCCGCCAGATAGAGAACCAGAGGAGGAGTGGCGCTAGTTTGATAGCATCCAATATGTAGGGTAAGGCCAGTACTAAGTGTAGGACGTAGTTGGAGTAGGACTGTGGGAGAGAGGTGAAAGCTTTAAAAATTTTATTTTCTATGGCCCGGAGGGAGTCACTAGGTGCCAGCCCCCATACCCCCGCCCCATTTAGGGCTGCAGCCTTAGTTTTGGCGTGGTAAATCTTTTTCATAGGAATTAGGGGTTTTGCTCACAATCGTTTTGAGAAAGATTTTAACACCATTAGGCTTCTCTCCATGCCCATTGCTCTTCCCTCCACCAAACTAGACCACGATTGTTTTTTGTCAAAGAGTGAGTATACCCAGATAAGGAAAAGACTCCACTACTTCAATTTTCGCTGATTCCGTAAAGAAGGGTGGTTATTTTTCTCATTTCCCTGCCCCAGCCACAACTATGAATGATTTAGACTGGTTGACCTGTAGGTCCAGTGAGTGCATAAAGGATGAATAAGCCAATATCAAACGCTGGAGCCCCATCCCCGTTCGGGCCATCAAAACAGCGTCATCCGCGTAAGCTAAGATTGGTAATCGTTGGCAGTTTATAGATACTGGAACGTCCAGGGCTGCGTCTTTGAGATGTTTACCTATACCATTTGTGTAGATTGAAAAAAGAAATGGTGCGAGGGCCCAGCCCTGCCTTACCACTCTGAGGTTCTTGAATGACCGGGTACACTCCCCGTTTCTCCCATAACGGACCGATGAGGAGGCATTGGAGTATAGTTGGCGGATAAAATCAAGTATCTCCTTATCAATTCCCATCTCCTCCATTATGTGCCAGAGTCTAGGGTGGGACACGCAGTCGAAAGCTGCGGATAAGTCCATAAATGCAAGGTAGATTTTCCCACTCTTGGCTCTGACATATTTGTCCATAATCAAAGAGAGATTTAGGCACTGATCCATTGTTCCCTTACCCTCCTGAAAGCCATATTGGGACTCCATTAGAATATTTTTTTCCTTTGCCCATCCCTCCAATCTCGACAATAGAAGACGGCCCATAAGTTTGGCTGTCGTATCTATTAAGGAGATTGGTTGGTAATTTTTGGGGTTACCTTTATCGCCCTTTTTATAAATCGGAACAATAATACTTGTGTTCCAAGAGGGCGGAGGGCCAACAATGGCGATTTTATTAAACACATTGGTTAATAAAGGGACCCATACGTCCTCATTTTCTTGAAAAATATCTATGGGGACACCGTCGGGCCCTGGCGCTTTCCCAACGCTACAGGCTTCTAACCCAGCTCTAACTTCACTAATCGAGAAAGAGAGGTATTTCCCATTTGCATCGCCTGGGGTATTTCTCTGTGAGGGTGGAAGATCGTTTGGGGAAAAAATAGTTGAGAAATGAGCTGCCCACTCCTCCTCTCCTACATTAACATCTAATGTAGGGTCCATTTTTGTTTTAAAGTGGGGTCCATTTATTATTCCCCCCCAAAATGTCAATAGGATAACAATTTCTATTGTGTTCAAAGGGTTTTCTAAGGCCTTTCTACTAGCATTGCTTTTCTATTGCTGTTGCCATGGGACTCCCACCATGAGGACGGTATGAGTCAAGAAATTGAATCTATGAAAAATATCAATAATAGAGCACCACAGTTTACAGGTAAGTAACTTATTTTTTAATATTATTTAATTTTCTAAGCAGTCGCAGAGCGGACTCCCTGAGAGGCGCCACGGACCACCAGGGGTCCCCTGGACGAAAGGTTAAGAACCGCTGCCTTAGAACAAGAATAGTCTCGGAGTCCTCATATGCCTTGCGAAATATATTAGAACATCTCTGGTACAGAGACCCTTCACCTTTCAGTTGGTTTAAAGAGCAGTAAAAATCTAGCACTATTACCACTTCTGTTTTTAGCTGATAACTGGCAAAAGAGTTCCTGTTTCGCGCACCAGCAGGGGCTTGTATGCAAACCTCAGTCCCACATGTTTGAATCCAGACAGTGCCAATTCACGTTTCATCATTTAATGGGCGAAAAAGTAGTAGCTGTTTTGATTGACTGACAATTTAATACTATATAGGAGAGGGGAGAGGAGTTGGCCTAACGGCTAGGGCGGTCGACCTCGAATCTGGGGAACTGGGTTCGAGTCTTGGCAATGACGCTGAACATCCTGTGATTCTGGGCAAATCACTTAATCTCCCCGTGCCTAACAAAAATTAATGTGTCCTCATGTAATGCAACTGGTGCTATGTAAAGCGCTCTGATACCTGATTCAGGTCAAGTTCGCGTTATATAAAACTCTGTAAAATAAAAAAATAAAAAATAATAATTAAAAATAAATAAATATATATATATATATATATATATATATAGATATATATTATCTACTGGCGGTCGCCAGTAGATAGTTATAGTTAGGACCTATTTTCCATAGGAAATCCGCACCATTCTATTTGAAATAACTTTGGCGCCGGTTGACGAATCTTCGCGAAATTTTCCAACTTGTTGGGGCGCTCCGGTCCGCTCCTATCCTGAAAGTCTCGGGGTGATTCGGCAAGCGGGGGCCGAGAAAAAAGGGGGGTCCCAAAACGTGTTTTCCCCATGCAATTTTCCATAGGAACCTTTAGTCGCAGCTACAGCCCGAACTGCTGAACGGAATTACACCAAATTTGCCAAAAAGGTAGCCCATGGTTCAGGGTCGTGCCTTTTGCTTAAATGGAGTAAATCCGTTCAGTAGGTCCTGAGAAATTTGAAAAAGAAAACACATGTATATCTGGGCGGAGCCTAACCACACATGTCATCGTGAGATCTGATTGGCTGTCAGCACTTCATCCTGGAATTGCTGGCAGCCATCTTGGGACCAATATAAATGATAGTACCCCATTGAAATGCATTGTAGTGAATCGAAGATTTTGAGGGTTACCAAAAGGAGAACTATAAAGGGTGATAACAGACTTTAGTTACATTAGAATTCATTTGTTGATGGTACCATACTAATTTCAGGAATTGTGGTGTGTTCTAAGGTGATTTTACCCTGTGAAAAACCTTCTGCTGGGATATCATGAATCATGTTTGAGAGAGAACTATTTTCACATGCTTGTCCCATACAGTTTGGAAGGTGCTCCAGAAGCTAAAATGAGAGCATATTTTCTGTAAATTCACATTATCTTTCTCAGTCATGTGAGAATGAAGTCTGACATTCTCAGTAAAACATGTACATCCAACAAGGGCAGAGACTGTCCGTTGATTCCTTTGTGTTCTACTGCAGCTTCCCAGAGTGTTCTAAAGAACAACTAGAGTGCTAACAGCCTTACTTATAACAAAAGTATGGCACACCTGAAGCCATCTTGATTGGAATAAACTGGTAACACTTAAAACATTTAATTTAAAAAGGAACAAAATGAGGGGGTTCATTTTGCCATAGAAATTATGGTTAGTGCTGTAGAAAGAAAAATTAGGACATGTTTTAAGTGAGATCTCAAATATCTTCCTGTTATATTTCAACAGGAGCAGCCTGTCAGTTGATGCCTTTGTGTTCTACTGCAGCTTCCCAGAGTGTTCTAAAGAACAACTAGAGTGCTAACAGCCTTACTTATGACAAAATTATGGCACACCTGAAGCCATCTTGATTGGAATAAACTGGTAACACTTAAAACATTTAATTTAAAAAGGAACAAAATGATGGGGTTCATTTTGTCATAGAAATTATGGTTAGTGCTGTAGAAAGAAAAATTAGGACATGTTTCAAGTGTGATCTCAAATATCTTCCTGTTATATTTCAACAGGAGCAGCCTGTCAGTTGATGCCTTTTTGTTCTACTGCAGCGTCCCAGAGTGTTCTAAAGAACAACTAGAGCGCTAACAGTCTTACTTATGACAAAATTATGGCACACCTGAAGCCATCTTGATTGGAATAAACTGGTAACTCTTAAAACATTTAATTTAAAAAGGAACAAAATGAGGGGGTTCATTTTGTCATAGAAATTATGGTTAGTGCTGTAGAAAGAAAAATTAGGACATGTTTTAAGTGAGATCTCAAATATCTTCCTGTTATATTTCAACAGGAGCAGCCTGTCAGTTGATGCCTTTCTACTGCAGCTTCCCAGAGTGTTCTAAAGAACAACTAGAGCGCTAACAGTCTTACTTATGACAAAAGTATGGCACACCTGAAGCCATCTTGATTGGAATAAACTGGTAACACTTAAAACATTTAATTTAAAAAGGAACAAAATGAGGGGGTTCATTTTGCAATAGAAATTATAGTTAGTGCTGTAGAAAGAAAAATAAGTGCTAAAACACTACCCCCAGCACGACACCCTACACTACCCAAACATAACTGCACTACCCTAAACCCTAAAACACTACCACCAGCACGACTCCCTACACTACCCAAACACCACTGCACTACACTAAACCCTAAATATACCCCCAGCATGACCACCCACACTACACAAACACCACTGCACTACCCTATACCCTAAAACAAGACCCCCTACACTACACAAACACGACTGCACTACCCTAAACCCTAAAACACTACCCACAGCATGACCTTCTTCACTACACAAACACCACTGCACTGCCCTAAACCCTAAAACACTACCCCCTACACTACCCAAACACCACTGCACTAACATAAACCCTAAACCACTACCCCAGCACAACCCCCTACACTACACAAACACCACTGCACTACCCTAAACCCTAAAACACTACCCCCAGCACGACTCCCTACACTACCCAAACACCACTGCACTACCCTAAACCCTAAATCTACCCCCAGCACGACCCCTACACTACCCAAACACCACTGCACTACCCTAAACTATAAAACACTACCCCCAGCATGACCCCCTACACTACACAAACACCACTGCACTACCCTAAACCCTAAAACACTACCACCAGCATGACCCCCTACACTACCCATACACCACTGCACTACCCTAAACCACTACCACCAGCACGACCCCCTACACTACTGCACTACCCTAAACCCTAAAACACTAACCCCAGCACGACCCCCTACACTACCCAAACACCACTGCACTACCCTAAACCCTAAAACACTACCCCAGCACGACCCCCTACACTACCCATACACCACTGCACTACCCTAAACCCTAAAACACTACCACCAGCACGACCCCCTACACTACTGCACTACCCTAAACCCTAAAACACTACCCCCAGCACGACCCCCTACACTACCCAAACACCACTGCACTACCCTAAACCATAAAACACTACCCCCAGCACGACCCCCTACACCACCCAAACACCACTGCACTACCATAAACCCTAGAAAAGAAACCCCCACCCCATGCCCAATCCCCCTTACCTCTCACTCCTCATGGTTCCTCTCTCCTCGTGGTTCCTGCTTCACGTCATCTCTGAGGGGCGGTGCACGTCGTTGTGAGGAAACAGAACAGCCTCTGTTTCCTTACAACGACATGGATCGTCTACATAGTTTTAGAACGCATGGTCATTTACCATACATACCTTTACAACAAAATTCGTTGTAAAGGCATGCGTGGTAAATGACCATGCGTTCTAAAAATGCGTAGTAATGACTTCGTGATGTACAACGCATGCGTGGTAATGTATGCGTTGTAATGGTATCGCAAAGTAAAAAGTCATTGTAACGGCTGTTTACCGATCGAAGCTGGCCCCTGTTCTTCAGTGAGACGTTTATTTGATTAATTAGGAGGAAGGAATGTGTTTTTTTACCGAAAAGTGCATTCCCGGCTGTTGTATTGTGAAAGTGTCCGCGTGGCCTGGTTTCACTTCCGGTGAGAGAGTGGAAGAGTCTGTTTGGATCTAAAGGATTTCTGTTGTTGGACGGGGCCGGTGCGACATGTCATCAGAAAACATAGCTAATGGAAAGCGTCCTCCCTGAAGTGTGGAGCAGTGCCATGAGAGGTCAACGAGTGTGCGTCCCACCGCAGTATGACCGTACCGCGTGACCCATGTGCCGCCTCCAGGGTACGGGAGACAGAAGCGGCATCGCAGGTCCTCTTGTAGACCGTTGTAGCACTAATTCTACATTTTGGTACTAGGGCATTTTAACTTCGTTGTTCCTGCCAGATACAAAGAGAAGATCTTGTGTTATTCAGTGCCCTCGTTACCTTTTTTGTGGGTTGTGGTGCTTGTCACTTCGCTGCCCCGCCGGTGCACACGACTGGGCACCCCACCTCGTGTGCCATCTGCAGGGCCTCTGCCCTCGGATCACTGGTTTCGGTTTCTGGAGTGGCAACATAAACAGTTGCTCCCAAAGGACTAGCCTGAACACTTAGGTGAATATCCCCTGCACCAGCATTCCACGGAAATTCTTTCCTAGCTCTCCCACGTCAACGAGCACGGCTCCGCTCGCGACACCGTATGACGTCATCGGAGCCATAAGAGGACCTCGTCAGCGTGCTGACGTCAGTTCCACCCATTTTTCCGTGCCACCGAGGCAAACGGGGACCGAGACATTTTCACATGTATACATAGTATAATAAATATATATATATTCACTGAAAAACCATAGGTTTCAGGCACGTTATAGTTAGAAATTAGCATTTAAAAAACCTTAGAAATTCACTGAAAAAACCATAGGTTTCAGGCACGTTATAGTTAGAAATTAGCATTTAAAAACCTTAGAAATTCACTGAAAAAACCATAGGTTTCAGGGGCGTTATAGTTAGTTGGACATTTCACTCGTACAAAACCATAGAAATTCCCCCGTTATAGTTAGTTCAGCTAACTATAACTCGCGCACCCGCAATGCACTGCTGATGATATCACATATTACATCACTCATGACATGGTCAGTGACATCACTCATGACATCACTCATGACATCACTGATGACATCACTGATGACATCATCCTTGTGATAGAGTGGCAGACCTCCTCTCACCCTAATATAACCTTTGATACACACACTCAAAAATACAAACTAACATTTTCAAAACAATGGACATACCAATACCAGTTACAACACACCTATTCATTAATTCCAAGATCTACACACACATCCACTCATTCACCAACAGTCCCAACAGACGGCAACCAGCAGGGCCTCCAGATATAAAGAGAAGGAAAAGGTTTCCACAACATTTTCAGCTGCTGCCGGAACCCCCTGCAAGGCGCACCTCTAGCAGGTCGACACAGGAGATCCAACAGGTGGCGAGGCCGAACCAGGCAGCGAGCAGCCCAGCGCAGTACCAGACTCGGAAAAAATGAAAAACTCAGGAGCTTAACGGGCAAGAAACTGCCATTAAATGATCATTTGTAAAAGGAAGAATCAACGCATTTCTGTATTCCAGGCCGCTCTATGTCCCTCGTGGGACCCGGCCCGAGCCTACAGGATGTGTGGGGGCCCCAACACGGATCTTATCAGTCAATAGACTTTAGTAGTAGTAGTGCTCAACCCTTATAAAATTGATTAAAGAGCAGCTGAGTGGTGTCCTCCCCGGTCGGCGCGCCGCTATCTGCCCAGGCCTACAGCCAGCAACAGGGCACCGGATCACACGAGCAGACTTCTTAAGTGATACCACTGTCCGTGCTGAAATTAATTTGTTGGACCAGCACCACAGTATGGTCAGCGCGCGCTGGCACTATTCATTTAAAGTTTTTTTTTTTTAGCTCCAACAGAGTGGCAATTCAGGCACTTACTTTGCTTTGTACATCGTGGCCACAATGACTCCGACAGCAAACACCGACCCGCATCGATTATGAGCTCAGCAGCTTTGTGAAGAGGCACTGGCGTGCTCTGGGCTGAGCCGGTCCGTCCCGCATCGCGGCCGTCAGTGTGGGGGTGGGGGCTGGTTGGGTGGTTGTGGGGGGTCACTCAGCTGTAGGCTCATTTTAATGTACATTTTCGCAACACAACGCAGTACGAGAAGCGCTGCTTTAAGAAAGCTTGCCAAAACTGTATTCAACTCCACCTGCCGGAAGTCACGTCCCGTGGCGCCTATTAGTGTGTGCCACAAAACTGGTACCGGCCTCAATCGCAGTCTGTTCTGTCTCGATAGTAACCATTGGTCATAAATGTATCGAATATCCTACGGCGCGCAGGCTGTGTCATGGGGCGTCACGTGAATCCTAATATTGTTGATACATTGTAACTAGAGTAGCAGCTATAGCGGCCTAGAGCGGCAGACTCTGACCCAGGTGCCGGGAGCAGCGCGCACAGATTCGCTGCCACTTCTCCAGCTTGCATTACTTAGAATTACTAGCGCGCCTGCTTGACAGTTCAGGAGGCACTATTATGCGTGACTACGCATTTCAGTGCGGTGATGCGGATCACCATACTGAAATGCGTTAGTCTAACGCCTGATGCGTGATACTTGGCAGGGCTGTTTATATAGCACGAACTCGATGCGAAGGTATCAGAGCGCTTTACATGAGCACCCATTGCATTACAGACGCACACATTCATTTTTTTAGGCACGGGGAGATTAAGCAATTTTCCCAGAATCACAGGATGTTTGAGCCTCCCACCAGACTCGACCCTGGTTCCCCAGCATCAGGGAGAGCAAGCTGAGCCAACTCGTCTGTCTGGGTTCTAAGAGTCTGTGCACAATCCGAGCACTGAACGTTTTTTCTATGTTAATCGTGCAACAAACAACTTTTAAAATCATGCTGAGGTCTCTTCAAAATTCAAAGAAGTGTATTTCTCTCCTGTCGGAGGGATGGTCGGAAAAAGAATCTAGGAGGCCGTATCCGGTTCTCAATGTTTATTTGTTTATTGAGTTTTGGCAAGAATAAGCAGTCAGGAATGGCAAATATGAATCTTCTTGAAGAAGGTGTGGACTTCGGTCTTCCTCTCTTCGGGATGGTCTTTCTTCGGTGGTGCTTTTGCCCCAGGAGGCTCATGAGAGGAAAGAGAACATGGGCGGTAAGTGCTTTTTCCCAGGGTTATTTTTTCTATAGTTATACCCGTCACCAACACCTTGTGGAAAAAAAACCTGTATCTTTTGTAGGCTCCGTGCTCGTAGTCAGGGTAGGGTTTAAATGTGACCGAGGCAAGAGCAATTTGTAAAAAAAAAAAAAAAAGGGGAGGGGGTGAAGAACACAGAGATGAAAGAAAATAACAATGAGGATAATTCCTCTCTGTACTCGTTCTGTCTTATCTCCTCACGAAGTATTCTTTTAACAAAAGACAAGGAGTCATAATTTCTCCCACACAGCCTGTTTTACTCTTTTCAGGATTGCTATTAGTGCTTGGCTGTGACCTTCATCTAATTGGCCGTTTTAAGACGTACCACACTTAAATTGCAGGACCGGAGAGCAAAGTCACGACTTTTATTATTGCCTCCTCCCCCACCCTGTTCCTCCTCAAATCGGCCTCCCTCCTGTGGCTTCTACGGTCTCGAGGCATGAACCCCTTAGGTCCACCCCAGTACTGGCTCGCTCACTTACCGCCGGCGCCTCAGTTCTCCAGAACTGCGGCGGCAAGCAGGCGTCTCCTGGGGGACTCCACCAATCGTCACTCCAGACTTCTGTGTCTTCTTCCCCGTCGGCGGTGTCTTCTCCTTATTTTCCTTCCTTCCAGCCGTTCGCTGTCTCCTCTTGCCTAGGGTCTGCGTCCTGCACTCCTGCAAAAGCCAGGTCTTGAGAATCTTCCTGAAGATGTTCAGGGAGGGGGCGCGTCTGATATTGAGGAAATAAAATATTCACTTAGGATCACACACTCAGGGAAGCCAGGGTTGATCCTAAGTTTTCTAGTTTCACATTTGCCTTTCCGCCACAAGAGGACCACCTCCTACTCCTGTTTTCTATAAAAAATTCATGTTTTTCCTTTGATTCTTGAGGGTAGACCGGTGGTGGTAGGAGGCATAAGCCACAGAAAACCTCAGCCCGTTTTAGGGTCCAGGAGGACTACAAGCTGAGCCAGTCAGGCATCTGGCTTTAGCTTCTGCATTCTGGGAAACTCTCACCCCCTACCTTTTGCAGCTCTCCCAAGAGGTCAGTCAAGTTGGGTCCTTTCCGGCTGAGGTGGGCTCAGCTACAAAAGTAGTGATACCTAAGACGCAGCCCCTCCACCTCGAGTGCGGAATACCACCCGATATCGCTTCTTAACTGTGAAGTTAACATTTTTGCGGTGATTCTGGCTAAACCAACTTAGGCGATTCATCGCGGGACTGGTGCACCCAGACCAATGCGGCTTCATGCCACTCCAGAGCATGAGACACTGTATCCGAAGGCTGCATGTGGCACTGGCCCACCGTCATCGACTGCCCCCGGACTTAGCTTTACTCTTATTGATTTCAAGAAGGCCTTCGACACGGTGGGCTAGGGCTATCTCTAGTCGTTGCTGGCCTGGACATGCCTCTGGCTCAGATTTCAGGGCATGGTCCGAGCTCTGTATGTCAATCCCACCGCCCGGGTTCGGTAAACGGAGTCCTCTCCAAGGCCTTCCCTATAGAGCAGGGAACTAGACAGGGTTGCCCCCTGTCCCCCCTCCTTTTGCTCTGGCAATAGAGCCCTTAGCTACACTCATCCGTACAGATCCCCACTTCACCAGCTGGAGGTGGGGTATAGGCCACGAGGATCACATTGCGCTGTACGCGGATGATGTCCTGCTGTACCTGGCCCAGCCAGTTGTAAGTGGGCCCAGATGTCTCCTGCTTCTTGAGCAGTTCGAGCAGGCATCCGGTCTGTGGATGAACCCTTCTAAGTCCGTGTTGGTTTGTTTGGCACCGACTAGAGACTGTTTTGACTGGCAGGCGACGACCCCCTGCGTCAGCTTAGCTTTATATACCTGGGTGTATGGATCACCTGGGCCTTCAATCTCCATCCTCTTGTACGGAAAACTAAGTCAGACCTCACTAGATGGCGTACTCTCCCCCTCAACATCTTAGGTCATATTACCCTCTACAAAGTGAAGATTCTCCTGTGCTTCCTTTATGTTTTTCAGAAATTACCACTTCACCTACCCCAAACTTGGTTCTCTGCCCTTGGCAGCGCCACAAAATCATTTTTGTGGCAGGGTTCTCGACCGCGAATCGCCCTTGAACACTGTCAACGGGGGCCCTACAATGGGGGCTCGGGATGTCCAATCTCTATCTCTACTACCTATCCTCTCAACTGCTTGTCATTCATGACTGGTTCAATGAGGGGTGGTCAGACCCCGCCTATCAGGTGGAACTCTCCCTTTAGACTCCTCCCGTCTCCAAGCAATGCTCTATGGGGCGCCAATTTCTCTCTGTTTGCCCCTGGTGACCTGGGTGGTGCTCCTTGCATGGAGGGCAGCCCTGCGACATGTGCAATGGGAGACTGAACTTACACAACAGACACCGCTTTGGCAAACATTTGGCTAAAGGAAACAACGTTTCTTCACGGCGTCCGCTCCTGGGACCTCATTGCTATCACAACACTGGAGGATGTATGGTCGGGGACACATATGCGGTCCTTTCATAATCTGCAACAGGCTTACAACCTCACACACGCTCAGTTTTATCATTATACCTTCAACTCAGACATGCCCTTCAAACCCACTCCCTCCCAATGGATACCCTTCCGGAGTTTAATCCCTGGAGGTCAAGCTATTAATGGGGCACATGGGCACAGACGGGATTTCTCAGATTTATCACACACTCATTATCAATTCTCCCCGATCACTGGACCACGTTAGGACCTGGTGGGAGGCTGGATAGGTTTTGTGGAAGATGAGGACTGGAGAGACGCAACGATGACCCCACGGGAACTCGCCACCTCTGCTAGACTGCGTCTCATTCAAATTAATTACCTTTACTCTGTATATCTCTCTCTACTCCTTTTGCACCGAGCAGGCCTACGACACACCTCCACATGTGGGTGATGCAGAGCTGACCAAGTTGATTTTTATCACATGGTATAGGACTGCGACGCCGTACTCCAGTACTGGACAGGGGGTGACCGGGGAGTTGTCTGAGGTTCTGGGCTGTGAGGTTCTACTGTCCCCCCTACTGGTTCTTCTCTGGGTTTTCGAGGGTTCTGGGGGTACAAGAGCTGAGAGGTCTTTTCCAGGTACGGCCCTCCTGGTGGCGAAGCACGATATCGCCTCGCAATGAATGGCCTCTAGACCACCCGCTCTGTCAAAGTGGAGAAGGTGTGTCGACTGGTGTGCACAGCAAGAGCGGGTGGTCTTTGAAGCACGTGGCTGCCCTCAGAAGCATGCAAGGGTGTGAGGGAAATGGCTTGGGCAGATTGCTTAATTGGTCGCATCTTTATGCTGGTGGACTTTACAGAAATGCTCTGTCTAACAATTATTACTGGATGTCTTGCCCTGTACGGACTACTTACCTTTTGCAATGTTGTATTGTGTATGCCTTTCTCTACTGTTTCACCAGTGCTACTGGTCTTATCAGCATACATTGAGTTTGCATAAACGCAAAAACTTAGGAATTTTCTTGGTGCCTGTTCAAATTGTTAATCACTCTCCATTCGGATACATGGACTCAGATATTGTTGAATCTAGTAGGGGACTCTCAAAATAAAATTTTGACTCAATGGACTATGACAAAAATGTATTGGCTCCCATTCTTTCTCCATTGATTTCAGCAATGTCTTGTTTCTTTATCCAAATGTTTCTTCTATACTAAGGAAGAAAGTAACTCTGTACAGGTGACTTGATAACTTTTGATCTAACTACTATAAATTAAATTGAGCTATATGTGCACATTTATTTCCTCCTATAAAATCTAAATAAATGCTAAGTAATTACCTTTTTTTTTTTTTTTTTAAAGGAATTTTTAGCAGTAGCTAAGGAACATATAGGGTTGTTGAGGCAGGAGGCTTGTTGGGAGGAGGCTTGGCACCTCGTCCCAGGATGTGCATTGTTTCAGGGCCCCGAGAGCAGCAGGTTCTTGACCCAGGGGTCCAGAAACGTGTCTGGTGGTGGCAGCTGAAAGCAGCCACTCAGCCGGGACACTAGTGGTAGGGCGTTTTTCAGCGGGTATCTCTAAGATGCGCTCTCTGTGCATTTTTCATTAAGTCCCACACTGGCATCATTGTGGGTTTAATGTGCTGAGAAGTTTGTTACCAAACTTCTCAGTTTTCAGTGCAGCCATTATGGTGTTGTGGAGTTCGTAATGACAAACTCCCAGCACCATATACTCTTAATGGCAGCACTGCACTTACAATGTCTAAGAATGGACTTAGACACTGTAGGGGTACAGGGCTCATGCACCTGTACCCTCACCACTGGTATGGTGCACCCAGCTAGAGGGGTGACTGATCTATGCCAGGGCAGTGGGTTGTAGTCATGGCACACAGGGATGTGTGCCATGTCGACTCTTCACTTTGTTCTGCACCAAAACACGCAGCCTGCAAAGGCAGTGTGTGAGTGTAATGGTACAGGGCCTCTAAGGGTGGCACAATAAGTGCTGCATCCCTTAGAGGTCTTCCCTGGTCACAGTGCCCTGGGTACCAGTGGTACCATTTACCAGGGGCTGACCTGTGGCCAGAGAGGCCAATTGGGTTTTGTTTTAATGCAGATTTAGGGAAAGAACATAGGCCCTGGGCACCTGATTGGCAGGAGCCCAGGGCACACTCAGTCAAAGCACATCAGCCGTTCAGCAAAAAGTGGGGGCTACCATGCAGAAAGAGGGCATTTTCTCACAATTGGTATTACTGTAGTTAAGAGCAAACATGGCATATATTTTTCTCATTAAAATGTGATCCTACTGACGCTGCTTTCAGGGGTCATTACTGACCTTCGTTTAAAAGCAGTTTGATTGACTGAAATTCTCACTGCTCACACAGCAAAGCTATAACACATTTATCCAACTCTCAGTGACAACCAAAATCCTGAATGCATAACAGCTAAATTACTATTTCAATCTGCGCATTTATTACATGGGGTCTCTTCCCGCAAGGCTTACTGTACTTTTCAGGCATTCCAGCACTGCGCTGCTAATAGATTCTTTTTTTATAACACTAGGGGGTTGGGCCTATGTACCCGCCCAAACTAGGCCACCAATCAAACTAGTAACATAAGATTGTTTGGACGTACTGTTCAACTGAATCTACTTTAACTGGCAGATGTGAGCCCAAGTTTCTGCAGTATCTAAGACCCTCATGAACAACCAGAAACAAGTGTCTTTTATCATCTTACGAGTTCAGTTTACCCAAGATGTATACATTGTAGTATGAATTAGTTTTGGTTTCAAACTACCAAGTTCTGAAGAACATCTCACTCATATTTTTTTTTTTTTTATAAACACTTTTTTAAATTAGTTTTTAACATATAGCAGGCCCTAGTTGTCATCTTAGTTTTTTGTCAATGGGCCTTTGATAGTAAACATCGATGCCAGTTTCCCCTTCTTACTTTTTCCCTCATTGATGTTGCCTGAGTAACGAGATACTTGATGCACAAAAATAAATCGGTCCGGTCGTGAACCAAAGAAAAGTTCAATGCTCTCAATGATCTGGGGCAGTACAAATTTGGTGTGCCCTGACACGGACAGTCTTCATGTGGTTTCCAAGTGTTTAATTTCTATTATAACGTGTCAACCTATCTAGTGCCACTAAAACCCTTCTTGCCCAGTTGTAGTATATTTTTTTGTAGTTGGTCGCAATTTCCTGTTTTGCTGCTAGGAGTGTATGGGCGATTAAAAAAACTGTTTCTCGTGAGACCTCCTATAAGAGGCATAAACCCAACAATATCACCAGTAATACATTTGGTATGGGAAACCCCAAGCCCCTTCTTCCAAGACTTAGCATGCCCTTCAATAAAACTTTCAGGACAGGACCACCACATGTATAGTACTTCCCGCCCCTGCCCGCGTTTTCTCTCAAATTTGCTGTTTGTATTCGGGAACATACGCTGTAATTCATCCTGAGTTATATACCAATTACACGTTATTTTGATCCAAGTCTCCTGATTCTGCACACGCTGTGCATATTTCAGAAGATTATGCCACAATTACTCCCATTAGTCTAGTTGTATTTCTTTTCCCCCTGTATTATTCCATGTAGCCGTAAAGGTCCACTTATGGGAATTAGAAGGTCTTAGTGCTTTATATGTGTTCGTTAGAAGTCCTTTTGTAGATTCATAATGGGGAAGCAACTTCTCAAACTACTTTTGAGAGAAGACTATGGTTGGTGCTCTGTGAGGTTTGCTCTGACGGTCATTCTGTGGGCCCAGATCTTCAGTTGCCCTTCAAAATCTACAGAGTGTGCCCCTTTTGTCTGGGTGCTTGATAAACGGTGCCCTATCAATTTAGGCATAGAACAATGTATATTTTGCTTAGGGGTTGGTTCAGGTCGATATTAAGTCCAGCACCAAGCATGTATCGAGGCATGCGTTAGGAAGAGCACCAACACCAGAAAGCCGTTGTTTGTGCAGCACTCCATTAAAGGGTCATATATAAACTCTGCGTATTCTGAGTTCCTGAGTGCACCTTCTTGCCAATGTTGTATGTCACAAGGACAACCACAAAAATATCTACCTGTACATTTATCAACTCCAAAATATAATTCATTCATAAATCTTTATTCGGCAAAGTTGCCATAAAAGCACATAAAAATGAAAGATATCAGTACAATACAATACTTCCAACCATGAAATTAAATCATTTAAATTAGTTAAAATGCATAAAATTCATTCAATAGCAAGATTTAAATATGTGCATTCAAAATCTAAAAAGAATGAGCACTAAAATGGAATAAAATACATACGATCATACACTAGCAGCACATGGTTATTACACGCGGTACTTGTTCTTAGAGTGACATTATTCAAGAGGCTAGCTTTTTTTTGTCTAGTCCGCCACATATTAAACAGGAAACAGCTCATGCAATTGGTTGACAGATATTAGTTCTCATGATCCTAATTGCTGTGCTAATATCTCTAGTCCCCAGGTTACGACAAAGCAGCAATGTCCACTTTCTCCTGTATCCATGATAATATGGGAAAAAATGACAACATAGTCGATTGATTCCATAGCTTGGGGACAAAAGGGACAGGACATACCTCAATCAGAATAGGTAATTCTGCCATTTTGCTGTAAATGAACGCATCAGTAAACTCCCAAACCGGAATTACATATAAAGAGCTTTAGTAATAGGGGGCTCAATCTCATCCAGAAATCCTCAAAGGAGTAAACCTCTTTGAACTCGAGGAAAGCAGTAGTGAGAAAACCCACCCTCCCATTCCTAGAGAGCACCGCATCTACAAAGTGCCTATGTAAACCCTGGAGGATGGACTCCGCAATCTCACATGCGATCTCAGGGGTAGACCAGAGATTCTCACATCCCAGCTCAGTAAGGTGACATTTTATAAACCCTAGCCACAGGATCCTAGTTGCCCGAGGTAGTTTCAAAACCTCCTCCAGCACCAATCGGTATGATACAAGATCTGCAGATGCCCAACTCCTTCGCCAGTACAGTAATGGGCAAAGACCCACTTTATTAGTAAGTGATATATGTCCTAGGTCTAACCGAAGGGGAATGACAGGGGTGCTGACGGGGAGGTTAGTGAGGAGACGCAGGAACCGGTTCTCAACTAGCTCCATATTGCCATCATTCACGTGGCCCCAAAGCTCCCCACCATACAGTGACGTTGCATGGGCTTGCAGATTATAGATTTGAAGGGCTGGGGAAGCTGGGAGAAATGTAGCTTGGGTTGGCCACTTTACTAGGCTGTACACGTGCCGTGGATATGGACCGTGATGAATGTGGAAAGAGGGGTTACCTGGTCTAGGAAAGGATAACTGGGGGTAGGAACCTAGCTCCTTATGTGATATATCAATAAGCAGATATACCATGGAAAAAGTTCAGCTGTTCCCTTATGAGAGGAAAACGGCTGGCTATGCAATCCCAAAGTGCTCTATTAGTTGGATAGTGTGGTCGAGCAGCCTTAGGCTAAACACAGAGGAGTGCAAGACATTTGCAAAATACACACAATGATTAATAAAAGAGACACACAACTCAATATGGAGATTTACACCAATTTATAAAACTACCAAGTATCTTTATATATGTTTAGGCATCAGAGAAAAATGGTTTAGGTAAGTACATTTTTAAATATACATTCTTTTCACTTTAGTTCTGCAATGTTGTTCTATGGAAGGAAGACAAGTTCTGCAAAGAGGTACAGTACATCAACTTACATGATCAATTTTTAATCTCTCTTGGCCTTTGATATCGAGGCTTTATATAGGGACCTGGCTTTCTGAATTAAAGTCCTATTCCCATCTTTAATTGCTTTAGTTTTGGCACGTCTTGCAGATACGCATGATTTCGTATACCAGGATACCTCTTTTGCCCTTTTGGGGAGGAACCTAGATTCGACCAGGAACAGGTTCGTAAGAGAAGCAAACATTGAGTTGTGAATGGCATTATAACTCGCTAAGGAGGCAGATTCACAAAGTGTTGCACCCATCGCTTGTACAGCTTCCTGCCCAGAAGCGACCACCTCATAAATCTGCCTCCGTATATCGGGAGAGTCAACCAGTATGCTCCATTTAAGCCTTCTCCAGTTCCTTGAAGGTATGAGCCTTCTATCAAATGGTTCGATGTTGGGACTAGATTTAATAGAACTCCATGTTTTCAGGGTAAGATCCAAAGCATTGTTATTACTGTCCTGCTGGGAGATCACCTCCATATCTATCATAAAAGGCCATAATCTAATACCCAACAGGATATATTGTATAAGGCTACTGCTGCCCTGGCGATTAAGTGTGCCTCCCCTCCTTGTCACTTGCGCTCTCCCATTACAAGCTCGTAAGCCATTGCTCAATGTCAATGCATTTAACTGTAGAGCAGCAGCTGTCCACTTCTTAATGTGCGGAAGGGAAGGTGTCGGCACTGCCCAATCTTCATCTTCCTCACAGCTTAGGGTGTCAAAATCAATACTAGAGGGCTCAAAATTGCAATTAAAAGTACCTGCCACAATTTTAAAATAACCAGAAGGGGAGACAACAAGTGGGCATCAATCGAATCAATGATACCTAAATTAGCCTTGCTACCCCGGGGCTTGCAAAAGACATGATAAATGCAATAAACTTCATCAGAAAGGTACTGCAGAATAACACACAGAACATCAGGGGAGGCAATATCGATGACTTTAAGCATAGCAAGGTTGTTTTGACCCAGATTATAAGACCCTCTGTGGTTCTGCCTTTCTCTGACCTAGCAGGCTGGTCAAAACAAGCAAAACCAGCCTGTAGCTGCGGGGATATAGCCCATGTCTCCTGGGACAAAAAAATGTCAAATTGATCAACAAACTTACTCCTGTTTGGACAAGAAAGTTTGTTCTTAATGGCCGCAAATTTCCGATAGACAATCTTTGTATAAGTAGAACCAATGGCCCGCAGGATCATCAGTAGGTGTTGGACTAGAAATATGCTGAAGACCATTAACCACAGAGGGTCATACAAGATTCAAGCTGGGAACTTTCATTGGGAATTCACCATGGAGAAAGTTAAGCCTATTGTGGCCTCATCAATCGTCCCACTAGGGGATAGAATACGCTCTTTAGAGGATGTTATTTTAGATCTTTCAGGCAAACTTAACATATTTTTGGCACATTCAGCACCTAACCAGCACTCTGCTTAGCTCCCTGCTATCTATCTTTCAAATACTAATTGGGTCTGTTCGGATGCTGCTTGTTTTAATGCTGTCTCAAGGCCTTTGTCATCTAATGGTGCATTTCCTACTACCAGTAATCAAGCCACATCTTCATTGGGGGTAGATAATATGAAAACCTTGAACTGGATTATTTGGCAATAGTCAACGAAGGCCAGGAGGGATTAATAGCCCCGTAACTAGCCAGAGCCCCAAGTGACAACCTCGTACCAACGCGCCCTCCGTACTCTTGCTTGTGTGAACAAGCCTCTTGATTGTTGTCCCTATGTGGTGGTAATGTGCGAGTCCCGCTTCTTCCTCCAACTGGGGAGGAGTCGTTTTTACAGTTTAATAATAAAGTGTGCCATTGGCTGACTCGACATACTGACTTTTCTATCTCTGGGCACAATAACATTTCATAAGTGAGGAGATTTGGGTGGATTGGTTCCTCATCAAAGCATGTGGAAGGAGACTGTTATTGTAAACTGCAGACATCCGGGCTCGGCCCGGCATGTAATCCAATCAGGATCTAGCATCATCAAGCCAAGACCAGCTGTTAGTGTTGTTCCCTTTTGCCTTTCTTTTTCAAACCTGTTCCTTCCTGGCAGCAGGCTGGAAATTGGTTTTTACCAGCACAACTTAATTAACTCAGGGTTTTTCAGCTTCCACTACAAACAGATACCTTATCTTAACTGGCCTCGATAGTAACGATTGACACTTTCCCTCTACGGGAATGGGCAGGTTGTTAGTTTCTGGGCATTACCATCTGTCCTCCAACCAGGCTGCCCCTTCTGTTGCAGCTGCAGGGCAGAGTCTTGCACCCGGGTCTGCGCAATCTAAACCTCCCATGTGTGGAGATAGAGCGGTGACACTTGACTGCATTCGATCTTTCTTTTGTAGTAGATGTCACCCTTGTGGCCAAGCGTCCTTCTACATAGTCTGTTGACACTGTGGCAAGTTTGTGGCTTGGTGTGGCAATTGTAATACAGACCAGTTGCAGGTCTAACTGTCTGATGTCTTGTTATCTGTGTTATCTTTAGCCAGCAATGACTTGCAGTGGGCACATTTAAAGGGTATGTCAGCCCTTTTGGCCTTTTTGTGTTCACTGGACCAACCGTCCTTGTTCAAATCACCTGTTGTGATGCAATTTCTAAAAGATTTAATACACGTTTCCCCCTAAAAGCTTTGTGATGCCACAGTAGGACCTTAATTTGAACCTTACCTTTCTTTTTTGCACCCCTTTTGAGCACCTGCACAGCTGACCGCTACGTGTCCTGACCCTGAAGACGCTCTTATCTTGATAACCTCAGCGTGCTGTATGAGTGACTTTCACGCTCTTGTCAGTCCAGCCCTTCCTATACTACCTTCTTCCCATACAAATTGCTGCAGAGGACTAGAGCGGCATTTATAATGAAGGTTTTTACGCCCTTTCATTTATACATTCCATCACACCTCGGATGTTCCTTGTTCCACCTCACCCCTCGAACAGGAGAGAGTCCATCACTTGCACCCCAGAAAACCGCTGAGCTAGCTTTTACATTGACCACACCGAAGACCATTGGGTGGATGATTAGCTGTTTGTGAGGTTCGCTGGGGCAAAGAATGGCAAGGGAGTGCCGAAAAAAGGACTCTGCCTCAGTTGATTGTCATCTGAATTAACATCTGCTTCGCACTGGCCAGAAAGCAGCTCCCAGAGATTGCGGGTTCTTTCCAACGGGGCAGAGGCTTCTACCACTGTGCTGGCATGCAGAGTGGCTGTCCTTGACCTCTACCAGACTGCAACTTTAGTGTCGGTACACACATTCACAAAGCACTACTGCCTTCACAGCCAGGTCTAATGGGACTACTACCTCGACAGCCAGATCAGGAAGGGCATTTTGGCCATTCAGGACATATTGCTCTGAGTAATTCCAGAGACCCACCACCAGGGAAGTTACTGCTTTTTGTATCCATTATAAAGGTGAGGTACTCTTTCTGGTGGATACTCCAGCTTACCGCAGATTCCTCATCACACTCCTGTCTCCCCGTTCTATGGACTAGATTCTTTACCATCTAAAATGTTCCCAAACTAGAGCTCTGCACACTAGCATAAATATTTGGTTCTTTGAGCTCTGCGTTCGAGGATACGGACTGGTTAAAGACAGAAACTGACATCCGTGCTGTTGGGGGACACTTCTATGTGGTTCCAAACATACCTGGGGAAGAGTGGGGCTGACACGAAGTGGGCATGATGCCACCTCCTGGCACACAGGGTCTAGGCTGAAAATTCTACTGAATCCAGTCTTGGTGGCTGATGATATTCTGAAGGCGAGGAATCTGTGGTTCTGTACAATATACACCAGAAATCTTGATCTTCAGAGTGTGAAAAATAGATTTTCAATGTTGTACTTTTATGCTTTTTCAAACCCTAACAATGTTTTACTTTTTTTTGTCTCCATTAGAAAAGGTCAACAGAAGACTTAAAAGAGCGGTACTATGGGATATGTGCTAAGCTGGGGAACATACGTGCCACACCAGGCTCTGATGTGAAGGTGCCAGTATTTGACGCTGGGCACGAGAGGCGGAGGAAGGAGCAGCTGGAGAGGTTGTACACTAGAACTCCGGAGCAGGTAATAACCAAGCCATTTTATTATTACATGATAGCAAGTACTTTCTCTGTGTTTGATTTCTTAATCATTTGTCATTTACTTGACACTCCATCGTTTTTTCCGAGTCTCACTCAGCACCCATGAAAAAGTGTGTGTTCTCAAAAAGCATTCTTTTTCACAAGTACCAAAAGCTTTCCAGGAGATAATAATAACGAAGTGCATACCTACTGTAATCACAACCACAGACTTATAGCTTCTCTGAGTTCTACGAAACTGCTGTATCTATTTACAAATAAATGACGCTTCATTTAGAGACCTTAGAAGGATGGAATACTGAGTCGGTAAACTGGAGTGAAAACCAGTGCTCTGCAGGTTATGTACAGATTTCAGTTGCAAACTGTTTGACTTAGCTAACTGAAGTGCTTTTCAAGAACCCAGCCTGAGTTGTAAGTGTTGTGAAGGCTTTGACTAGTTCAAATATTCCCTTCCTAAATCCAAGCGAGTGATCTTGAATCTGATGTTTTGCCTCAAGGCTCCACAATAACAGGAGCAAAAGATTTTATTCCAAATGCTGTAATTTTGTCGTGCTTAAATCTGGGGTTTATACTCCAATTTTGCACATTCGTCCTCCTTTATGATCAAAAGTATTTAATAATGGCATGGCAATATTACTTCCTATTGCACCCCTTCATTTAGGAACAAGACGTTGAAGGAGCAAAGCTGATTCTCACTATGTAGTAGTGTTAATGTTCCATTTCCATGTCATCTTCATTTTGTGATAGTAAAATTTCTAACCATCCATTAATTGCAGCTTTGTTGGGATTTTCTATTTAGAGTCCAGCACTTAAGTTCCTCTTCCTCTGAATCGCCAGCAGTCTTCTAATGCGATGATTCTGAAACATAGCATGCACTCCAGCAGATTTCTTTCCTCTCTTGTATGCCATTGAATGAGTATCCTTGTCTGACCAAACAGCTGCTGCCCCACCCACCTCAAGGCTAGTTCAGACTGGCATCTTCAAGTTCACCTCTATCACTGTCCTAGTTTCAGATGTAGACCTTGACATTTCAGATTTATAGGGTCCTAAGATACTCATCCTTCCTTGTACAGAAACTCCGGGTAAATAAGAACAATCTGTAATGATTCTTCTTCTGACGATCTTTCAAGAGCCTATGGTAATCTGAGACCTAGAAGCCTAATTAGATGGCAAAATTTCTCCAACTTCAGGATTCTCTCTCATGTTCATAAATAGTAAGCTATCTTAGTGCATGTGCTGGGGACACAGTACTTTTTTGTTTATAAAAACTGTGGAAAAGTGAGCTCAGACATCTTGAGGTGGTGCAGATAATCTAGAAAAACATAACCTTTTTTCACTCAAAAGAAAACCTTGAAAAGGCAGTGGTGATATGCAATTCTCGTTAAGTGAGCATAAAAGAAAGTAACTGTTTGTTTGACCCTGCTGTGCCTAAAGGGGCAGAATCTTGAAAGTGGCACTTGTGCCCGCTAAATTAAATCTGACAGCTGACCTGGACATTAAATGGAAAATCCCTCCCATAGACCTTTCTATAGTGAAAAGGACCCCTAGGGCTGAAGAATTGTTGGTACTTTACCTAAAATGTAACCCTAGGGCTCTAAATGGTAGATCTAGGTCTGATGGTAAGGGCAGCCAAACGTACAATCGACCTGGCCACTCTAGCCGTATCGACTATTTTTTAATAAGTTTGGCTGGATGGCCACTCATACATGATATGGTAGTAGTTAATAGGATCGATAGCGATCATAATGATCTGAGTCTGTTGATGTTGGGTTCATTAGCTCAAGCCCCATGTACCAAACGCCTCGTACAAGTGGGGGAGGTTGGGCTTTCCAATAACAGAAAAACTATCAGTTGGGGATGGGTTGAAAAACACCCTGATGCCTTTAAAAAGGTGGTAAGCAAGGCCAAAGAATTGCTAGTGATATTGGATGGACTTCTTCCAGTGGAGAGAGGCCCATACATGGGAAAGGTCCACGAAAGGTTCACCGATATAAGAGACACATTGATGCAGGGCACAAAGTGTACTCCCAAATCCTAGAAGGAAGCCCCATTCTATACCAAACCTGTAGGTGGGCCAGGACAGAGCTTCTGCTAGCTGCTAAGGCTAAATCCCAGCTTGCGAACTGTAGGGCGATTTATAAAATAGAAGTGGCTATAGCCAAGAGTGATGGGCAAGATGCACTATGGGATGAGCTAACCTTTGCCATTTGCTCTAAAGATAATAGAAGGTTTTGGAATACCCCGGCGTTGAAAAGGAATGATGGGAGGAAGCCAGTGGAATGCTTTGTGCAACCCCAGGACTGGGAATTGCACTTTAGTATTTGTATTCTTGTAGTGAAGACCCTGCTTGGATGGGCATTGAATCAGCATTGACAGCAAAAATTGAGAATCACAGTTATATGGAATTTGAGGTTACAGAACCGATAGATGCCATCAGGTCCAGTCTTGGAGGAAAAAGTGGCAGGCCCTGCCAAGATCCCAAATGAGCTTTTTCAGTCCAATAATCATTTATCAAATTCGATACTAAAGGGCATGTATATTCCACCCACTTGGCTCACAGCTGAAATTATCCCAATCTATAAGAAAGGCCAACATAGCGTCCCAAGTAATTACCGGCCAATTAGTTAATAGGCGCCTCACAGAAGATTTTCTGCTGGCAAGTGCTAGTGCATCTCTTGGACTGGACCAAGGAGAAAAACATAATCTCGGAGTTTCAGCCAGGGTTTAGATGCGGCATTAGCACAGTTGATCAGTTCTTCCATTTTAATTGTATTTTCTGGAAGACCGTAACAATTGGGGTTGACTTTTTGTTGGTTTCGTCAATCTCCGTGCTGCCTTTGATCCAGACCCAAGAGCACTGCAATGGGGAGCCTTAGATGAGATTGGTATAGGAAAGTAGCCCTTTTTGACATGGTCACCCCCACTTTTGTGCCTGGTAACTGCTGTGAATTGGACTGGAAGTGCACTGGGTTCCTGCTGATCAGGTCCCCAGTGCCAGAGCTCTTTGCCGAAACAATTTGTTTCCCCCAATTGGCAAAACCTTTAGCACCCTCTGTAAATCCCTAGTAAATGGTACCCCTGGTACCTAGGACCTGAGGTACTAAAGAGGGTCCCCAAGAGCAGCAGCAAGAATTGTGCCACCCTAAGGGACCTCTCACCCAAGCACATGCAAGGCTGCCATTCCAGGCTGCGTGTCTTGGTGCAGACAAAAGTGAAAACATGACGTGTCACACAACCATGTGTGCCATGTCCCCTAACACTGCATGTAATATTTGTAAGTCACCCCTCCAGCAGGCCTGACAACCCTATGGCAGGGTGCTGGATATTACATGTGAGGGCATAGCTGCATAAGCAGATATTCCCCTGTGCTGGTCAGTCCTATTACTGCCATTACAAGTGACCAGGGAAGCCTTTTTAAAACGTGTGCTGGACACTGCTGAAAACGAGTCCAAAGCTACATGATGGCTTCACTAAAGATAGGGATGTTTGGTATCAAACATTTTGTATTGATAAACCCACACTGATTCCAGTGATTGATTTACCAATACATGCACCCAGAGGGCACCTTAGAGGTGTCCCCTGAAAACCTACCAGCCTCTTGTATGCTCCCTGACTGGTTTCTGCCAGCATGCCACTCAAGACACTGTTCTGACCGCGTAAGGTGAGAGCTTCTGGTCTGAGGAGACCAAGAGCCAAAGCCTGTCTGGGAAGAGGGTGTAACACTCCCTCCCACAGGATGACCTTCTGATAAGCCTTACTAGGCCGGCAAGCTTCAAAGAGCTGCCACCTTCGAAATTTGAATCTTGCTCCCCCTCACAGGAGAGGAAGCCGACCCCCTTGTCCAGAGCCCCCTTTGGCACCAAGGCAGGCGGGAAAAATAGCTAGTCTTGTAGTCATTGCTACCCCATGGCTAGTACCACCCCTAAGTTGGGCTAAACTGAGATGGACCAATTTTTCAGAAGTCACCATTTTTTATATAGCGCGAACTTGACCCGAATCGGGTATCAGAGCGCTTTACATAGCACCAGTTGCATTACATGAGGACACATTCATTTTTTTGCTAGGCACGAGGAGATTAGTGATTTGCCCAGAATCACAGGATGTTCAGCGTCATTGCCGAGACTCGAACCCAGTTCCTCAGATTCGAGGTCGACCGCCCTAGCCGCTAGGCCAACTCGTCTCCCCCCAAAAAAAGCCATCTTTGTGATGGTATACTTAAGAATTCTGGGACAGAGTTATGCCCACTACCCCCAGGAAGTAAGCCTATTGGTTACTATGCTTTACTCCCCTAACACCCCTAAATTCAGTATTTAGGGGAGTCCCTGGCACCAGAAAATCAGATCCTGATGACCTGAAGAAAGATGACCGATGAGAAGAGTCGCACAGCAAGAACAGAAGCCCCAGCAACTGACTTGACGCCAACCCTGCCGGCCTGCCTCCTGACTTCGCCTATTGCACCAAAAGTCGACTTGTCTTGCAGCTGCTGAGTCCCCAAACTGCCTGGAGACCTGCCAGCTTTCGCCCAGAAGCCAAGACCTCCTGAGGGACAGTGGAACTGTCCCCTGCATCTTGCAGATAGCAAAAGAAAGACCAAGAGGACTTTGGCCCCTTAAAACCCGACGCAGTCAAGCAGCGCTGCACCCGAACCACACAGCCCGTGTTGAAGTGGGCCAATGGTGTCAATGTGGTCCTCAAGGTACCGAGTCCACTGTGGAGTGACTCCTCGTGAACTCCCCATTAGAGCCTGCAGCTTCTGTTGGCAGGCCCCTCAACCGCGAGTGTTGGTGGATGGAGAAACACAACACCCCAAAGACCCTCTGCACCCGAGCGCCCCGTCCAGAGGAGAAAAGGACCAAAGAGGTCCCCATGTCTCCCAACATTGCAAGAACCAAAACCACTCATTGGTTTCACCGGACTGGTCACACAATCCCCTCCTGCAGCATCCCTTCTCCATTGGATAACATTGGGCACCCTACGCTGTTTTGCATCTCTGCTCCTGGCTGCCCTAGTGCCGCTGGTGGTGTTCGGCTGGTGCTGCCTTGGACCTTGCCCATCACTCACCTTAACTCCTGGAGAAGGGCCCCATAAGTCGCTGACAAGAACCGATAAACCGCATATAACTGTCATCCCATAGGTTAACATTGCAGAACTCAGAAATTACACTGTATACTTTTTGAACTGAAAATGTTTCCTATTTAAAAATGTACTTACCTGAACAATTTTCTTCTGATGCCTAAACGTATATAAAGATACTTGCTTTTTTTATAAATTGGTGTGGATCTCCTTCTTGAGTCGTGTGTCTAATTTATTGACCATTGTGTGTATTTTCAGATGTCTTGCACTCCTCTGTGTTAAGCCTAAGTCTGCCACACTACCCTCTAACAGTGCACTTTGAGATTGCCATAGTAAGCCTCTGTCCACTCATAGGGAAACCCCTGGACTCTTTACACGATGTATCTCATTTTGATATATCATATAAAGAGCCAGCTTCCTACAATAGGCATCCCCTCCAGTGTACTGGCAATTCTCGTATGGTTACACGAAAACAATTATACAAGCGTTAGGTGGGAGAGCAGGGCCAACTCACCGACCCCATAAGGATATTGTGGGGGGTGAGGCAGGGCTGCGTTCCGGCCCCTACCATATTTTCATTGTACCTAAACGATGTAATAGAGTGACTGGACAGGGACATTTGTGACTCCCTAAAATCTTAGGACGACTTGCACCCGCTTTACTTTTTGCGGATGATACACTGTTGACCTCAAAATCACTAAAAGGCCTACTACAGCTCCTGGATGATTTAATCAATTTATGTAATGAGTGTGGGTTGAAGCTTAATAGTGTAAAAACCAAATTTATGGTATTTAATTGTGCAAGAAGTAAGAACATAAAGTGCAAACTGCTTGTTAACACAGATCCCATAGAACATGGTTGCAACTTCTACTATCTGGGTCTAAGATGGACGGCCCAAACATGGACTGGACCATTCAGGTTCAAAAATCCCATTGCTCTCTAGTGCATTATACCTCAAGACTATTGAAGGTCTTTAATGAAACTCACTAAAAAAGGGTCGCTCCTGCTAAAGAGATTTATAATGTTAAGGCCCTGGTAGAGATCCTATAAGACTACGAGATCTGGGGGTATGCAAAATGTAATATATTAACTGTGGCGTAAAATAGGTTCATCTGAAAGAGACCATTAGTTATAGATACCTTACCTTAGAATTACCCCCAGGCGTCAGACTGGATCCGGAGAATTTTTTCTTTAGCAGTATCCCTGCACGTCGGTAGGTGGTGTTGGTCGACTCCGCGTCCGTCGTCAGCGACGTGGTCGCCGGGATGACATAGCGGTGTATACTTAGATGCCGCCCCTGCGGGCTGACATCAGTTCTTTCTTTTTCTGCGCAAGCCAGCGCAGGTCTGGAGAGAGCTTGCCCCTTTAGTCACTTTTTGACTAAACTTTTTTTGACTTTTGTCGACGTCTTTTTTGAGTTTATCGACTCCTGGTAGCACGAGGGATGTCCCATCGTCGGACCGGCTTCAAGCCTTGTGACTCCTGTCACAAATCGATGTCCATCACGGATCCGCACCTCGTGTGCCACTGGTGCCTGGAGTGTGACCACGACCCAAAGTCGTGCTCCGACTGCCGGGCCATGAATCCGAAGTCTTTGCGGGAGCGGTCCCGAAAGCTTTTGGAGGCCCGGCAGTCCGCTCCGGGTTGTTTGAGGTCCCGGTAGAGAGGAAGGTCTCGGGACCGGTCGCAGAGCCACCACCACTCGTCATCGAAGTCTTCGCACTCCTCGGGTAAGTCGAAGCACAAGAAGGCGGCGAAGAAGCATCGTCACTCTTCGCCTTCTCCCCGTCTGTCGGCTGACGCGGGACCCGGAGCGTCGTCGCTCTCCTGCTTCTGGGACGGCTTCGCGCTTCCCACTTTTTCCTGGAGCCGAAGCCTCCCCTGCCCAGCTTCGAGCATTTTATGAAGCGCTGCACAGCATCTTTGGGCATCCCGACTCCGCTGGCGTGCCTTTGGGCCCCGCAGACTCGGCTGGGGGCCCTGGGCCTTAAATGCCAGTGGCTCCGGTGCCGGAGGGCCCTGGGCCTTCAATGCCGGCAGCTCTGGCGCCGGAGGGCCCCTGAGGATCCAGGCCTGGATCCGGATCGACTCAGATCGACCTCACGGTACCTTCCCCGGCGCCGATTCATAACCGGCTCCGACCCCAGCCTCACCCCGAGTTCGACACAGCACCGGACCGACATCGCGCGACGTCGGTACCGGCGCCGGAAGGTACGTTTGTACCTCTGTTCATTCCTGGCGTTTCTTATCGTCCTGAGTGGCAGCCAGAGGAGGGTGAGGAGGACTGCGAGGGGTCTGTAGACCGTTTAACTGACCAGCTTGAAGAGCCGGACTGGCGAGAGGACCTGGGTGATGCCAGTGGTTTGGATACCTCCCCAGACCTTGGCATGCTCTCCCCCCTACCGTGGCTACGGAGGAGGGAGCTTCGTACACAGTGGTGTTACGTAGGGCGGCTGAGGCCTTGGGCCTGAACCTTCCTACGGTGGCAGTCAGGACTAACCTCCTGACAGAGGTACTTCAACCGGCAGCGGCCTCTTCGGAGCCCCTGCTGCCTTTTAATGAAGCCCTCACCGACGTCCTTCTGGGCACTTGGTCCAAGCCCAGCACAGGGGCTCCTTTGGACAGGATGATTGCCCGACGCCACCGCCCGGCAGCCCCACTTTTCCTCTCCCAACACCTGACCCCCGAGAGCTTGGTGGTCCAAGCCTCGTCTTCTAAGGGCGCATTCCCTACTGCTCCCCCAGATAGGGAATCAAAGAAGCTGAACCATCTTGGGAAGAAGATGTTTTCTTCCGCCAGCTTAGCGCTGCGGTCGGTTAACACTGCATGCCTCTTGGGCTGTTATGCCCATACGGTGTGGGATTTGGTTGCGCAAGTGCTGCCACAGTGTCCCGAGGAGGCCCGGGCCGTTCTCACCCGCGTAGTTGCAGAGGGTCGAGACGCAGCTAAGTTCACCATTCGGGATACCGTCGACTCTCTGGGCAGAACGGTTTCCACGTCAGTAGCCTTGAGGCGCTACGCCTGGTGGAGAGCGTCTGGTTTCTTGGGGGATGTCCAATACATCATAATGGACATGCTCTTTGATGGCTGCCGCCTGTTCTGTGACAAGGCGGACTCAGCGCTCGGGCGCTTAAAGGACTCCAGGGCTACGGACAGATCCTTGGGCCTCGCGGCAACCTCTCGCCCCACACAGTCTGCCTTTTGCCCCTTTCGTGGCTACGGAAGAAGTGCCCCACCACGTTCCACCCAATCGATCCACAGGGCCACGCAAGCTGCCCAGCCCATGCGTGGCCGCGGACGTGGGACCCAGCGACGCATGTCTGGGGTCCGGCGGGCGGGACAGTCCACCCATAACCCCCCCTGCAGCTGCCTCCAAACCCTCCTAGTCCGACCTTTCAGGGCCACCAGAGGCCAGTGGGCAGCAGGATTCGCCATCTCCTCCCCCACTGGCAAAACATCACGTCGGACAGGTGGGTTTTGCAGATAGTCCAAAGGGCTACTCCTTCCCCTTAGAGCCTACCCTTTCTCCATTCCACCGTCCTTCCATCGCATGTCAGAGGATCACTTGGCCCTTCTCCGCCAGGAAGTTGCAGCTCTCTTGGCCAAGGGAGCTGTTGAAAGGGTCCCTGTGCCAGAAGTAGGTCGTGGTTGCTATTCCCACTACTTTCTGGTACCCAAGAAGGACAAAGGCCTGCACTCTAACTTAGATCTCAGGGCCCTCAACCGCTTCCTCCAGAAGAAGTTCAAAATGCTCACGTTGGCTCATGTCCTGTCTGCCAGGGACTGGATGGTAGGGTTGGACTTGCAGGACGCCTATTTCCACATCCCCGTCCTGCCGGCCCACAGGCGTTACCTATGGTTCACGGTAGGCCATGAGCATTTTCAGTTTACCGTGCTCCCCTTTGGCCTTACCAGCGCTCCTCGGGTGTTCACGAAAGTGATGGCAGTGGTCGCAGCTCCTCTGCGCAGATCAGGGGTTCCAGTCTTTCCCCTATCTTGACTACTGGCTGTTGAAGGCGGGCTCGCCCCAGGCTGTCGTCTCCCACCTCCAGACTACGGCGGACCTCCTGCACTTGCTGGAGTTCACTATCAACGTGCCGAAGTCACACCTGATTCCCTCTCAGAAGCTCCTTTTCATCAGAGCGGTTCTGGATACAGGTCAGTTTCGGGCTTATCCCCCCGAGCAGCGAGTCCGGGATATTCGGGCTAGGATGCCGATGTTTCAACCTCTATCCCGGATTTCGGTGAGATTGGCCTCCTGCATCCTGCTGGTGGATCATGCCAGGTGACATATGCGGGCTCTGCTGTGGGACCTGAAGTTCCAGTGGGCGCAGCATCAGGGGAATCTTTCCAACGTCGTCCAGATCTCAGAGGGGACTGCACGTCAATTGCAGTGGTGGCTCACGAACCAGGATTGGGTCAGCGGCAGATCCCTCTCCCTTCCCCAACCGGAGTTCACAGTGGTGACAGATACGTAACTCCTGGGATGTGGCGGCCACATGGGAGAGGCGGAGATCCGGGGTCTCTGGTCTCCGGCATAGTCCGGGCTCCACATCAACCTTTTGGAGCTCCGGGCAATCCGTCTAGCACTGAAGGCATTCCTTCCTTCTGTCAAAGGAAGAGTAGTGCAGGTGTTCACAGGCAACACCACCGCCATGTGGTACTGCAACAAACAGGGCGGGGTGGGGTCGTGGACCGTATATCAAGAGGCTCTTCGCCTTTGGACATGGCTGGAACATCAGGGAATATCCCTGGTGGTTCAACACTTGGCAGGTTCCCTGAACGCCAGGGCGGACGAGCTCAGCCGCCGGTGCATGATGGATCATGAATAGCGTCTTCACTCGGAGGTGGTGCAAGGTCTCTTTCAGCAGTGGGGAGAGCCTTGGTTAGATCTGTTCGCCACCGAAGAAAATGCACAATGTCAGCAATTCTGCGCGTTGGAGTTTCCAAGGCGGCACTCGCTCTGCGATGCTTTTCGACGCGCCTCTTGTACGCCTTTTTGCCTGTACACTTCTACCCAGAGTGCTGAAGAAGATCAAGCGCGACCTTCCTCCCGAAGTCTTTAACGTCATCTTGGCAGCCAGGCGTACCGCCACTAAAATGGTATACGCCTGTAGATGCAACAAATGTGTGGCATGGTGCACAGCAAAGGCTGTGAATCCCCTTTCTGCCCCTCTTTCGGAGGTTCTTTTGTATATACTTTCTTTGGCCCAGCAGGGCTCTGCTCTGGGCACTCTTAAAGGCTACCTTTCGGCCATCTCGGCCTTTCTTCGCCTTCCTGATCAGCCTTCTCTTTTCAAGTCCCAAATTGTAAATAGATTTCTAAAGGACATTATTCCTCTCTTTCCTCCTCCTTTCTTAATGCCCCAATGGGACTTGAATCTTGTCCTTACTTATCGTATGTGTGCTCCCTTCGAGCCACTGCATAATTGTCCTCTTCGTCTTCTTACTTTGAAGACCGCTTTCCTGCTTGCCATCACCTCTGCTCGCAGGGTGAGTGAGCTTCAGGCTCTGTCCTCCAAGCCTCCTTTTCTTGCAGTCCATCCAGACAAAGAGGTCCTTCGCACTAGGCCCTCTTTTCTGCCCAAAGTGGTTACCTCTTTCCACATAGGTCAGACCATCACATTGCCCACCTTCTTCCCTCCTCCGCACTCTTCCAAAGAGGAGGAGAGACTCCACCGTCTGGACCCAAAACGTGTGCTGTCCTTCTACCTTGACCGCACTAAAGATTTCCGGGTGGACGATCAACTCTTCATGGGTTATGTGGGCGCCAAGAAAGGTCGGGCCGTGCAAAAACGTACCATCTCTCGATGGGTTGTCCTATCCATTAAAATCAACTATTCTTTGGAGAAAAAGGAACCTCCAGTAGGACTGCGCGCCAACTGTACCAGGGCGACGGCAGCTTCTACTGATTTGGGACGTGGAGTTCCTCTGATTGACATCTGCCAGGCAGCGACCTGGGCATCCCTGCACACGTTCACAAAACGTTACTGCCTGGATAGCCAAGTCCGGAGAGACCGCTTTTTCGGCCGTTCTGTTCTCCAGGAGTTTCTGGTGTGAACTTAGTTCGCAGACCCACCTCCTGGGTTGGCATTGCTGGGGTATCTATTCTTAGGTAAGGAATGATGAACAAGTTACTTACCTTCGGTAACGATGTATCTGTAAGAGACATACATTAGTTATAGATTCCTTACCGCCCCACTCAACCTCCCAGTGACTTCTAGGGATAGGGACTCCCTTCCAGGGCCCTAGTTATGTGCACCAGTGGTCAGTGTCTTGCATGGCTCTGTGCTTCTGGCGTGGAAAGTCGTGTCAGAACTGACGTCAGTGCTCCGGGGCGGCGTCTAAGTAGACACCGCGACGTCATCCCGGCGACCACGACGACCGACGCGGAGTCGACCGACGCCACCTACCGACGCGCAGGGATACTGCTACAGAAAAAATTCTCCGGATCCAGTCTGACGCCTGGGGGTAATTCTAAGGTAAGAAATCTATAACTAATGTATGTCTCTTACAGATACATCGTTACCAGAGGTAAGTAACTTGTTCATTAGGTCCCTTTTCTCACTTCACAGAGCACTCCCTTAATCCCACTGTACCCCATTGTATCTTGACATGGCCTTTAGGCAGATCTCTGGAAAAGCTAAGCTTAGACCATTGCAATATTGGCACAGGCTTTGGACTCCCTCTGCCCTATGGGCCTACAGTGAACCCATAAGGAAACTTATGTCCTCCCCAGTTGTTCATAAAATCTCTTGGTTAACGTCTATCAAGTCGGCACTAAGGAAATTGGGCCTTGAGAGGTTCTGGGCCTGCCCGCAGTATCTTAGCTGCTTTTCAAAAATGAATCTTAAAACAATGTACTAGGAGTCTGTCTCAATTGATATTATTCAGGGAAACAGAGACATCTTAACTACAGAATTAATACATTTCAAACAATTCCCTGTATATAAGATGACAATCGAAATTTGGATGCCTCTAGCTCGCAAACTATGTTTGCAGTTTAGGTATCTGACTCTTCCTACTTGAGTATTTTGTGCTAAATGGGCATCAGCCCATCCCAGAGAGGAAAGCTATCTAGCCTGCAAAGATATCCCTCACCTCATTTTCTTCTGCCCAGCCTATGGCCTCCAGAGGAAGGCCGCTGTGCAAACAATTGGGTGCGAAGAGGTACTTTGACGTACCCAGGATTCTAAGAACAGATTGTTCCAGGCTGGTGACTTTTTCAGTGGCGGAATATCTTGTGTCCACCTGGTTATGGCGAGCAAAATGCATCCATGCAGAAGAGCTGGAGGTGAAATGATTTAATAATATAATGTGTAAACGAATTGTGGGCCATGGAATGGTTGTTTTTATATGGCAAAATCCTTACTTGCATCCTTCTAGCTTTTGCTCTCTGTTTATGTGAAAATCGCACTTCATTGCTAAAATTTACACTATTGCCTTGTCTGTTAAAAAACTTTGTGCATTGTTGGGGTAGGATCAAGGGAAGGAACAGGCTTAAATGTCTTGTTTTAATGGAGCAGGAGTGTTGTAGTAGGCAGAGAAACTGACTAAACTGCCCATGTTTTCAACCCCCTCTTTTTATCCTGTAGGTTTTTCTATGACACCATGACTGTTGCTTTTATGTTGTTTTAATGTATGTTTATAAACTTGACGATTGAATAAAGTTATATATGATGAAAGTGGCAGTGCTGATTTTCTCACATCTTAAAGCCTAGCATCCTCCATCACGCAGTTAATTCATTTTGTCGCTTGCTGAGCACTGATCCGACAAACCTCAGCATCACTGCTCCCACCCGCAGTCAATATCGAGGGCACGGTTGGCTTCTTTGTCACTGCTGAGGGCCTGTTTTCTTCGAGCTCATTATCAAAATTAATGAGTTCACCTTTGGTCAGGTTCTCTTTGTTCATGATAACCTCTTTGAGGACTCACTCTTGTGGAAAGCGGACTATCCCATTATTATAAAGGATTAGGCGAATGCAGGGTGAACTGTACTACATACTACATGTAACATGCATGTGCTGAGCCGGACCCTGCCCATTATGTGCCCCTGTATGTACTTTTATGCTTTGGAACACCAAATAATGAGATGCTGAAGTCTGAACAGCACGGCTGCAAGAGGCCAAGAAGAAAATGGTTTGGACAACAGGTTGCGAGACTTCCACTGCTATGGACCTCGTGTACAATGCATATCAGTCATCTATTTCTATTTTAAAACACAGTAGGTTTGGGTATTAGTTTGAAGTTGTCCTCATAGGGTCGATAGCTCATGTGTCTGATATATATTAAGGGGAATGTGTCTGATGGGTTATCTACCTTGATTTGTTCTTCAGGAGTTAGTTGATGGTTGAGAACAGATCCATGTTTTTATGTTTCTCAAATTAAAGATGGTATGACTTTTCGGTTAAATATTGATTGTGGTCGGTAAAAGGTTAAGTAATTCTATATTAACGCTCCATAGTAGCAGCTCATGGATCTGAATCAAGAACCAAATATTGGTCACTGTAAAATATATTTTGATTGTTCTAAACCTCCTCCCATGTGCCCATAGCACAAAAGTCATTTGTAAATGTCAAAGCATTACTATGCTCCACACAGCATCAATTATAACATCAGAGAAGGAGAAGCTCTCTGGATGACTTTGCTGGTTCTGCTGAGAATTATTCAAACTCATGAACCCTGTGGCTGGAGTCTTATATTTTTAGAGCAACTTGCATCTTAAATCCATCAACAGCATTATTCTGAGAACATCCTATAAGTTTTACATGCAGATTTGGAAGCTATATCAGTCACCCTTTTTGTCTCCATTATGAGACTCTTAGCCTCTTGATGTCGTTTATCAGAGGAGCGATCACTGCCATTCAGGGAAGCAAGATATGAGATTTTGGCTCAGCCTACCTACAAGTAAAGTTATAAATATTCTCCAGATTGGTACCACGCCTAGTCATTCTACCTTTATAAAAATACGCGTCTAGCCTGCTGACCTCAGGAGCTTCCTTCCAACAAGTATAAGAACCATTGACAACCACTTAGCATTTGGAAGGATAGTCAAGGCCTGTGTCTGTCTTAGGTGAAGCCACAGGAAGTGTGCATGACTTTATCTACCCAATCACTCATTATAAGGATGGAGACAACTGTACCCTATCTGTAAGCATGCTTGAATACACGGCACACTTTCTACGGGTCACATATATAAGTAAATTCCCTCATCCACAGCAAATGGAAGAAGTTCCAGATGAATATTAGGACATAGTCACTCACAAAGGTCACACATAAAGGCCACTCATGAGCAGCTTCAGGTGTGACAGAAAAATAGCCTGAATACGCATGGACTGACAACTAACCTGGTCAAATGGAATGCATTTAATGAATTGTCTCAAGAATGAAACCATACAACATGTAATGGATTCTGACAATGCCCTTACTATCCCACCTAGTAAGGTCTTCTGATCCTGAAATGCAATAAAGAGTTTTCTATAACCAGCCTACCGGCTAACTTGTGTGTTGCTAGCGTTTGTTCTAGCATATAGGCAATACCTTTGCCGAAGACTTGAATGACCTTAGTCTTGAGAGCTAGCATGACCGCAGGCCTGTGCAGCCACACAAATCCCTCCAGGACCATTACATGATGACTTGCACAATAAACAGCATTGCTGCCTACATGACCAGTTGCATAACCACTTCATGACATATTGGGTAACAGCTGGCCTAACATTTTGGGATAATCCGATTCGGCAAACTTCTTACAAATCTCGTCAACGGCATGATGAACAGCATTAATTTATTAGCCTTGGAATCAAGACTTTTGCTGTAAAACAATGTTGCAAACCAAAACAATGTTATTTGAAACAATATTATAGTAAAATATAAAATTAATATTGAAAAACAAACCCATGATAACCTATTTAGAGTAAAGTACTGGTGTGAAAGAGACATATTCGTGGTTAAGACTTGCGTTGTTGAGGTGGCGTGGAACCGACATGTCCTAGGAGCTTGGTAGTAGATTCTTTGAGCACAGCGCTTCCCCTTGGGGCTTACATTCCCATCCGTGATTTTGAGCGTCAGTCCAGGTACAAGGGGGCAGTGGACCCCAGTTTCCTCGGGCATGCACACACATGCTACACTTAGGAAACCCTGAAAGGGAGCGCTTGCAACAAAGAAATGGTACCCCGACTCGAGCCCTGCAGTTAAGTACCTTGGACGCATGACCTTGGGTCTCTTGCAGGGCCTGGATCAGGTGCCCTGTCTCCGGAGCTGATTCCGGCGTGTTCAGCAGCACATGTGGATGTTCATTGGCACCGCTCCAGTGAACACAAGCAGAACCAGAGCATGGATGTCCCGATTCCGAAGCGCTGCTGGCTGAATGGAAGCACGGATGCGTGCTTCAGAAGAGTGTACAAGCGAGTACTCTGTGCTAGTGAAATTTCTGCTTTGTGCCGATTCATGAAACAGAAATATAACATCCATGCATGGTAGACTGAGCAAATTCCATCTAGGAACTGCGTTTGACGCAAAAATGTCATTTTTGCTTAATCATCTGACAGCAAGTATAAAACGCAGCGTCCGTGAAGCGGGCGCAGTGCTGATAAAATTAAAGCTGCCTTCAAAGAGGCATGTAACGGGACCTTGCAGGCACCAGATCGCCATGCTGAGCCAGAAATACTTGTTGGAATTTTGAAAAAAGTTCCAGAACACACAGTAATATAGAAAAAGTGGAAGCCAACAAGTCGTGGGGCAATGCTCCGGGGAGTGAACAACTTGGGTAAAAGGAAGGACCAGGAAGTCAAATTACCCAACAGCAAGCATTTTAACACGACAAATGACTAGACAAATCCCAAATGATGGGGGAGTCAAACCCCACAAAATACATACAACAGATCATCCTGCAGCGCTAGTGAATGAATGAATGAAATAGCACTTCTAAAGCGCGTAGCTACCCGAAGGCATCCCAGCGCTGAGACGGTTCATAGAGGTGGAAGGGGACGTCTAGGGGAAAAGCCACGTATTTAGCTGTTTGCGGAAGGCCAAATAATTGGATTCCTTCCGCAAGGGCAGAGGGAGCGAGTTCCATAGCCTGGCGGCATTATAAGAAAAAAGCCGTCCGCCACTTATGGCCTTTTTGATCTTGGGAACAACTGCTAGAGAAAGATCGTCTGAACACAGTTGCCTATTAGCCCGATAGGGCTGGACCAAGGAGAGATTAATTGGAGGGTCATTCACTCCAAGCGACCTGTGAGCAGTGCACAGGGCTTTGAAGCGGATTCTCTCCTGAACAGGGAGCCAATGTAGGGACCGCAAAGCGGGTCTTGCCGAGTGACGAAACGGGATCCCCATGAGCATTCTTGCTGCACAATTCTGCACTGTCTGAAGTTTTACAATTACCGAACTAGGCGCGCCTAAGTATACAGCGTTTCCATAGTCAATCCGCGACAGGACAAGTGCCTGAATCATCAGTTTTCTAGCCCGGAAGGGAAGAAGAGGGAGCACTTTACGGAGCATCCAAAGGATGCCATAGCACGAGGCTGCAACCTTCCTGGCCTGAACTTTAAAACTGAGGTCCTGATCCAGCCAGACTCTTTATCTCTGTCTTTGGGGCAGGGGGCGGGCCCATGCAGACTAGCCACATAGTACTTGCTTTAAAGTTAATGTGGTCTCCAAGAATCATGAGCTCAGTCTTGTCGCCGTTCAGTTTCAGATGAGACAGGTTCATCCAATTGGCGACTTCCTCGAGGCAAGGACGAAGGCCCATGGACACCTGGTCGGGATGATTCAGAGCCACAACCAACTGAGTGTCATCAGCATAGGTAACTATGTGAACCCCAAAGGGAAGCACAATATCTGCCAGCGGAGCCATGTAGGCATTAAAAAGAGTGGTGCTCAGGGACGATCCCTGAGGAACTCCACAATGAAGAGGCAGAATTTTTGAGACAGCCTCACCCTCAAACACCTGGAAATATCTTTCCTCCAAAAAGGACTGCAGCCACAACAGGGCTGTACCGGTTACCCCCAGACCTCTGAGTCGGTGAACCAAGATTTGATGGTTAACCGTATTGAATGCTGCGCTCAAGTCTAGGAGGATCACAGCAGAGGATCCTCCTGCGTCAAGGATCTTTCTGGATTCCTCGACTACTGATAGTAACGCAATTTCGGTACCTTGGCGCGGTCGAAAGCCAGTTTGAGAGGGGTGGAGGAGTCTGAGATCCCAGGTAGGTAGAGAGTGTGAGGTTAACATATTTATCCGCAATCTTGCTAATCCCTGGAAGAAGCGAGATAGGGCGGTAGTTGCTCAAGCAGTCCTGGTCCAGATTAGGTTTCTTCAGGAGGGATATTACCAAAGCCCTTTTCCATTGGTGAGGGACTATACCCCAGGGGAGCGAGGCATTAATCAAATCAATAATAGTTGGCGCAACTATATTGGTTACCTGCTTCAGAATATTGGGGGGAGCCGGATCACATGGCGATCCGCTCTTGACCAGTGTTAAAATAGCCTGGAAGGATTCCTGGTTAATAGGGGAGAAGACCTCTAAGGAGTGTCCCCGATCTGGCAGACCAATATCCTCCTGATGGAGGTTAAGGTGATAATCAGCCGAGGGGAAGGAGGAATATATGGATTGGATTTTGTAATAAAAATAGTCTGCGTGTTCATTGCATCGATTGCCTGACACATCCGGGGTATCTGGAGGGAGGGGGACTTTAAGTAGTTTTTTCGCAATGCGAAAAGTTTCCCGAGGAGAGTTGAAGGCCAGGGAAATAAATCCTCTCCTCATAATACGAGGCCTGAGCCCTTTTAATTTCTGCTTTATAGGTTCTGACTGCCTCCCTATAATCCAATTTCTTGCTAGGGGAAAAATCTTTCCTCCAAGCTCTTTCCAATTTTTTACACTTCTGTTTTAACTCCCGAAGTTTGGGGGAATACCAGGCCGTCTTATTGGGCCCTCCTTTCATCTGAACCAACTTTTTAGGAAGGACCCCATCGAGAGTACCCTCTATCCAACAGTTGAAGCTTTCATTGGCGACATCCGGATTGGTATTCAGGGTGGCTTTGACCCTTCCAATTCCCAGACCCACTTGTCTACAGGGAGTTTGGTCCAAAGACGGGACAAAACTTGCGTTGGTCGGGTATGGAAAGTCGTATTTATAGGGTTCCATGAGAATGGAATCAACGAGTGGTCCGACCAGGGTAATGGAATGGGCTCTTTCCCAGATATATCCTCCAGGTTGGAGAATATAGGGTCAAGGAGGTGTCCTTTAACATGAGTCGCGGACAGGACCTTCTGAGAGAGCTGGTATGCAGCAAGATCCTGAGACAGTTCATTTGCGGCTCAGGAGGTGGAGTCATCAAAATGCAGATTAAAGTCTCCTAACAAGGTAAGATTCGCTGCAGTACTGGCAAGGTTTGCAGCTGCATCCAGTAGTGATTTACAGAATTGACTATTAGGTCCAGGTGGGCGGTAAATGAGAATACCTCTCTGAGGGAGCTTATGGACTGGATGAGACTGAGTTGCCTCCAGCTGAATGCAGGGAAGACAGAGGTGTTGGTTGTGGGAAAACATCCCTCTTTCTGGTCACAGCATTGGTGGCCTGAGGAACTGGGACCTTGCCCGGTGCTGAAAGCTAAGGTGAAAAATTTGGGGGTGTGGTTCGACGAAGCACTTTCCTTTACTCAGCAAATTTCTGCTGTGGCCGGAACCTGCTTTGGCATCCTGAAAATGCTGCGGAAGATTCTGGACCTTCTCCCCTGGATGCTAAAAGAACTATTGTACAGGCTTTGGTCACGTCTCGTCTTGACTACTGCAATGTTCTATATCTAGGGGTGACTGCTAAAAATCTGAACATCTTGCAGAAGGTCCAAAATGCCGCAGCTAGGCTTATCCTGAATATTCCCAGGAGGGCCCCGGTAGGAGAAGCTTTAAAAAACTTCACTGGCTCCCAATACAGGCTAGAGTTACATTTAAGGCTCTCTGTATCAGCCATAGGATCCTTAGGAAAAAGGGCCGCGCTTTCTGACCCCCTTTTGACGGTTTACCAACCTTCTCGGAATTTGAGATCTCTTGGCAGTATGAGAATGACTGTGCCTAAGGTGCGGAGGGCCAGGGTGGGTGGAAGATCTTTTGGTTTCCTGGCAGCTAAGGCCTGGAATAAGCTTCCTGTGGACTTGAGGATATCTGAGTCAGTACCTTGGTTCCGTAAGAATTTGAAAACCTGGCTCTTCCGTGATTCAGGGGGCGGTCATCAATAACTCTGCTGCCTTCCTTGATTAGAGGTTATGTAGGTAGTCGATTAGTGTGGCATGGGTTTGGGGTTCTCAGTTGTCCTAGCGCGGGGACACTCCGTTGGGAGTAACCATGGCGCTTTACAAACTTCTTAATAATAATAATAATACCTGAGAAGGAAAGAGTGGGGGTGAACCCAATTGAGAAGTGGAGATTCTCACAGTCTTCTACCAAACTGCCAAACAAGCGAAAAGTAAGGTTCTGTTTATAGATGATAGCAATACCGCCGCCCTTGCCTGTCGATCTATCCAATCTCTGAATCAGATATCCTGGGGGGAGAGCTTGCACAACATCCGGCTCCGAGGCTGTAGGCTGTAGACTGAGGCTAGTGCTGTAGGCTCGACTTATAGAAGAGACTAAGGGGCTCTAGATTCTCGGTTCTTTCCCCTTGTTTTTGGAATTCTCTTCCCCCAGAAATCAGAGTCGCTTCCAATTATATGAGATTTCTGAAGATCTGGCTCTTCAGACAAGCCTGTAATTAAGCTGATGTAAGGTCATGTGCTGTCTTCTGTTACTTAGCGCCAAGAAACCTCCCGGTGAATGAGCGCTTCACACAACCCAAAAACATAACATAACAATTGGATTGGTTAGAGTGGAGTGGATTGCAGTGGACTGGATTAGAGTGCAGTGGACTGGATTAGAGTGGAGTGGACTGGATTAGAATGGATTGGATTAGAGTTGAATGGAGTGGGTGAAGTGGAGTGGATTAGATTTGAGTGGGGTGAACTAGAGTGAAGTGGATTTATTTGAGTGGAGTGGACTGGATTGCAGAGGAGTGTATTAGAGTGGCGTGGAGAGAAGGAAAAAACAAATACACACACAAGGAGTCGTTCTTCCACAATTGCTATCAAGTACAAATTTCCCGGAACTCTGCAATCCAAAAGCACACACTAAAAAAATTAATGTGACTTTTGTAAAGTAATTTGTGCTCATGAAAAGTGTTCCAGGCTGGGTTGAGTTTGCAGTACAAAAAAAGTGTGAAACGCTGCTGTGAGATAGGGCCTCTTTTGACATGGTTGGCTCCCACTTTTTGTCTGGTATTTGATGTGGTTTCGATTTGTATTGCAAAGGGTCCCTGCCAACCAGGTCCCCTGTTCTAGTGCCTTTTCCCTAAAACCTATTCACAATTGGTACTTCTACCCCCTGTAAGTCCCTAGTAAGTGGTACCCTGGTTACCTAGGGCCTGTGAGCTGAAGAGTGTCCCCTGGAACCCCCTCAATAGGACCATGCTACTGCCCTTGCATGCCCTGGTGAGGTGAAATATGACAAAGTCGACATGACACCCTGCCTAAGTGCCATTCCAACCAGCACTGCCTGTAGGTATAGGCAAGCCATCTCTCTCGCAGGCCTTACAGCCCTAAGGCAGGGTGCACTATACCACAGGTGAGGGCATATCTGCATGAGTAGATATGCCCCAACATTACTTAAGTCCATTCTTAAATATTGTAAGTGCCATAGAAGCCATAAAGAGTACATGGGCTGGAACCCCAGCACCATGATGGCTCCACTGAAACCAGGAGTGTTTGGTACCAAACAGCTCCTTGTAATAAATCCACATTGATGCCAGTGTGAGATTATTAAAATATGTACTCAGAGGGCACCCCAGAGGTGCCCCCTGAAGCCCTATCGACCCTGGTGTGGGCACTGACTGGTTTTAAGCAGCCTGCCACACACAGACATGTTTCTGGACCCCTGGGTGGAGAGCCTCTGCTCTCTGGGACCAGAAACTGTGCACATCCTGGGCAGAGGTGTCCTACCTCCTCCCCCAGGATGGGTCAGTGCTCGAAGGGGAAATTTCAAAGGCTTGCCGCCTTTAGAATGTGACCCTCCCAGCCTCTGCTCCTAGGAGCAGATGGCAGCCCCGGTTGACAACCTCACTTTGGGCAGGAAAACATAGAAAGGCTAGGAGGTTTGTCCACCTTTCCCAACTCCACCCCTCTGGTGGAGGAGGCAAAGTTAAGCACACTTTTCAGTCCTCTCCATCTTGAAGATGAGGGGACTCCTCCAATAAGAGCTAGGGCTATGCCTCCCTCCCACAGGAGGGTGGCATAATAGTAGGTGTAGTCCCCCCAGGTAAGGTGCCCATTGCCCCTACGTACTACTCCCCTGAAGCGCCTCCTACATTTAGTATTTAGAGGGCTCCCCCAGACCTAGAAGCTAGATCTGCGACGACCTAAGAAGAAAGAAGACATCTATGCAGAGAAGCCTGAAGAAGACGAATGCCTAGGCCCCAACTCTACCGGCCTGGCTCCAGCTTTGAAGAACCTGCGACCAAAAAGAGACCTGTCTTTCAGCCAACGACCTCTGAAAACCCTGGGAGGACTGCTGCCTTCGACTACTGCCCATGGCCCAAGTCTGAATGGCTCACCTGTGCAGTGAAGTCTCCCCAGCGATCCTGACCTCGTTTCCAGCGTTGGCTGACCTCTCCTGACCTCCACGGCTGCGCCTGCGGTGTGAATCCAGAGGCTCCTTTTGACGGCGACCAGCTCTGGTAAGAAGACTCTAACGTCGAAAGGCACCCCTGCTCCCAAAGCCCCAGGGCCTTGGTGAGATGAACCAGCGGTTACCCTACGATCCCCCTACATCTCTACTTACCTCTGCTGTCGTTGGTTTCCCTTCTGCAACGTCCGATGCCACGCGGCAGCATGTTTGTCGAAAGAAGAATCTCTATTGAGAAGCATTGGGTGCCAGATGCTTAAAAGGCACCCCACACCCAGCCGCCCCTGTGCCGCTGGTGCTGTATGTTTGGTGCTGATTTGCGGCCCCCCCTGTGCTTAACCGAACCCCGAAAGCATGGCCCCTGCAATGATTTACTGACCTGCAAACATTGTTACTTCGAGCACCCCCAGTCCCTATTGAAACTCATTGGGCCAAACTCTGATTTTGACATCTGCGCTCGGCCGCACCTGTGCTGCTGGTGGTGCAGTTTTGGTACTCACCTGACTCTTGCTGACCTTTGGTCTCGAAGACTGGAACTGTAAGTGCTATACTTACCTGTTTAACCGCAATATTGTTTTCCCCATAGGATATCATTGAGCTGTTCAGAAATTATTCTGAATATCGACTTTTGAAAGTGAATAGTATTTACCTCTAAAAACGTACTTACCTTATTGTGAAGATCTTGGTCTTCAAATAAAGTTCAAACACAATATATTTTTCTAAAATTGGTTTGGGTCTCCGTTTTGAGTCATGTGTCCATTATTGATCAATGTTGTTCAATAAAGGTCTTACACTCCTGTGTGTTAGGCCTAATGCTGCTCACCCGCACTACCACTAATAGAGCACTTTGGGTTTTACATTGAGCCCTGTACACTTTTGGGGAACCCCTGGACTCTGTGCACGGTCTGACCACCTAGTGGCATACCATATACAGAGCCAGCTCCCTACGGCTGCTGAGTTAGAAGGTAGTTGAGTAGAGTGCCGATTTAACCTAATAGCGAAACCCAACTCTGTGAAGATGCATTTCTGTCCAGCCATGAAATCTGTTTATATTATCCAGCAGCGACTGAAAGTTGTTAAAAAAATCTGTACTTCTGGCAAAATAATAGAAGATAACACGCAATTATCCCCACTACAGGAAGACGATGCTTTGCTACAAATGTATGTTATGTTCGGAAATAAACACCTAGGATGAGATCTTGGCATATTCAAATTACAAACAATAGGATTGAAACCGTCTTACTCGTCTCCTGTAATGCTTTTTAGGTTTTGGCTGGACAGCAAATGCGCCGTCTCGAAGAGACATGTTGTATGGCTTCAGCCCGCCCATAGGCCTACCATTTGCTCGCTCCGTCGTCGCTCTCATATCCTTTATCCTCATTTGTCAATGGCATACATGCGTCATACCTCCTCTTGTGTTTAGCCCTCCCCCATAGCATGACCAAGTACATGTGTCTATCCCCTGCTCCCGTTTTAGGAGCTACTTTTTACTTTGTCTTTCAGCACTCCACCCTAGTGCTAGTGTTTTCACTCGCTCCGTCTCCTGTTGCCTCTTTGACTCTTTCCCCTTTCCCTTCCACACCTCCCCATTCCAACCCCAGCCAAATGGCAATCATATCCGAACGCGCTGCCTTATGTGCCAGGAAATGGATCTTAAAGCAATAAACAAGACCCCAGTCTTCCTCCCCTTGTGGCCTCTGGTACAGCCTGACCGCTCATACAATCCACTCTGCCGTGTAATGAATTGTCAGTTATAGTCTATTATTTTCTTGCGTTCTTTTCATCGATCCCAGTTAGGACGCAATACTACCTCCGTGGACTCTCAAATTGGTGACATCTCCTCACTCTCCGTTAATTATTTATTCTTGTTTGTTGCTTCTCATGGTCTGTTTCTTCTTTTCTTGCAGAGTATTAGACCGCACAGACAGTGGCTTCATATTTAGGGACAATCCATTTGGGGATTTTAGGATCATAAGATTGCTCTTTATCCTTATTGAGTAAATTGCTGCCACCATTGATGGGTGCTAGGCCCATCTCTGCTCTCTCTCTCTCTCTCTTTAGAGGTACAGGTAGGTAAAAAGGTTGGGAGCAATGGGTCCCTTCCTTGGGTTGGGTACACCACCTATTATGCCACCCTTCAGTGGGAGGGGGGCAAAAGCCTTTCCCTGGTTGGCTGGATCCCCCCATCTGCAAGATGGCGGGGACTGAGAGTTGTGCTTTACCTCGCCTCCCCCACCTGAGGGGTGGCAGAGGTGGGCACACCTCTCTTGCTCACTTGTTTTTCCCGCCGGTTCTCCCGCCCAAAGTGGGGGTCAAAACCAGTGGGGACCAGTTGCTGAAAGCAGCAAGTGGCCTGGGGAAGCTCACAAAGGCGGCATGCCTTTGAAGCTTTCCCTTCGTGAACCCTGCCCATCCTGGGGGAGGAGGCTTGGCACCTCGTCCCAGGATGTGCATTGTTTCAGGCCCCTGAGAGCAGCAGGCTCTCGACCCAAGGGTCCAGAAACATGTCTAGTGGTGGCAGCTGAAAGCAGCCACTCAGCCTAGACACTAGCGGTAGGTCGTTTCTCAGGGGGCATCTCTAAGATGCCCTCTGTGTGCATTTTTCATTAAATCCCACACTGGCATCAGTGTGGGTTTAATGTGCTGAGAAGTTTGTTACCAAACCTCTCAGTTTTCAGTGCAGACATTATGGTACTGTGGAGTTAGTAATGCTCCCAGCACTGCACTTACAATGTCTAAGAATGGACTTAGACACTGTAGGGGTACAGGGCTCATGCACCTGTACCCTCACCACTGGTATAGGGCACCCAGCTAGAGGGGTGACTGATCTATGCCGGGGTAGTGGGTTGTAGGCATGGCCCACAGGGATGTGTGCCATGTCGACTCTTCACTTTGTTCTGCACCAAGGCACGCAACCTGCAAAGGCAGTGTGTGAGTGTAATGGTACAGGGCCTCTAACTGTGGCACAATAAGTGCTGCAGCCCTTAGAGGTCTTCCCTGGTCACAGTGCCCTGGGTACCTGTGGTACCATTTCCCAGGGGCTGACCTGTGGCCAGAGACGCCAATTGGGTTTTGTTTTTAATGCAGGTTTAGGGAAAGATCATAGGCCCTGGGCACCTGATTGGCAGGAGCCCAGGGCACACTCAGTCAAAGCACATCAGCAGTTCAGCAAAAAGTGGGGGCTACCATGTAGAAAGAGGGCCTTTTCTCACACCCCCTCTAAAGCTTTCCTTAAATAGCCTCGCCCTCAATATTTGGTTTGCCAAAAATTTCACCAATTTTCTCGAAACGCAGCTTTGGTGCTCTTCAAGGATTTTGTGTTATCCAGGATGGGGTATTTCTAACTGTATAGACCCCGCACCCATGCACAAACATTCTCAGGAAATCAGAGCTGCGTGGGCACACACGATACGGTCAGTAAATAGGCCTGGAATCAAACACACATTGTTAGTGTACAGACTGGCGCCCGTGCGTGCCCACACATTCTTAGTAAGCCTGGCCTGTGCTCAGGCACTCATTCTCAGTGTATAGGCTTGATGATGCATGCACACGCAGCACTCTCAGTATACAGACCTGCACACACACACTCATTCTCAGGGAAAGTACTGAAGTGACCGCCATACGCTCAGCATTTTTACATGACTTACAGCCATGCTGCTATTCAGCATGCCTAGAAGACATTAACAACTTTAATAGCTATCGGATTGCCAAGACCTATTGGCTTTGCCAGTGCTTGTTGTCATCTGACGGGAGTTGTCAAACTCTGGTTGAAGTGCATGCTCCAGCCACCAGGAAATAAAAATTGCTACGACACTGTCTGAGAACAGATGCAGGAGAGTGCAATGCTCCATCTTTTGACAGGGGAGTGTTTCAACTTGTGTTGAAATGTGTGGCAAGGCTGAAGATGAAAACTGCTTCGATCTGAAATAAAGGATTCTGCAGTGCTCTCGGGAGCTGGACACACCACTAGCTGATGTGCTGGTGGTCTGGTGGAAGGGCGGGGGTATTTTAGTCAGTCGGCATTGCCTTATGGCTTTGTTACATTGATGCAGGGCAGGGTGAGCCACAGGGGACCCCCGGAACCGTATTCGGGAAACATCATGCATGATATGAGCTACTTTCTTTCAGCTTCCTCACCTATACCATTCATGAAGCAAAACGACATGCAAATCCATGATATGCCATGGGCGATTCCAAATTGTAATCGACTGGCCATCCAGCCAAAGGGGGCTTGCCCGAACCAGCCAGTACCTTAAGCCGGCTGACCTGATGTTATGCATAGGAGTGTGTTGGAGTGTGTTGTGGAGTGTGCAGGTGACAATTGGTTTTCCCAGACAGCTAAAGTTGTCTTTAGCTAGATCTAAAGGAAAAAAAGGTTAGGCACCTGAATGCTCAACTGCTTCTATTCTCACACTTTACACATCCCTATGCTTATGTATTCCCAGTTTGCTTCACAATGTGTGGAACGCATCTCTGAACATCAGGTGCCATACCCAAAACCTATCATATGCGCCAAATTGCGACTACTAATCACGCATTCTGAATATCTATGAGGAAAACAATACAAATCAGAGCATTTTACAGCTATGTCTGGGATATGAATCGCTGTATAAAATCCATAGTCTGGTACAATACCTTCTTGTGACGATAAAAACGAACCAACTGATCATGTACGCAGTATCTTGCTTTCAGAAAATGACACTACCTTTCCACTCAAACTGTTGTGCAATTGCCATTTCAGCTCATTGTCACTCCAACTCATAGGTCATGCAGTCCTACATTCACACTTCATTTCTAACTTTCACTAAGGGTGGCAGGGATGGAAGGTACGGTTTTATTTTAGCTATTTCATTTTCTCATTTTTGAGGTTTTGTATTGGATCCCCAATGAAAACCTACTGAACTTTAAGTTCCCCTCAACTTTAGTTATTTCATCACATGGCGCCTGTCTGGACAGGTTTAATCAGAGCCTTCGCTTCAGTCTACTTCTCTAAATTGTGTACTGATGTTTTTGTGAATAGTTTATTTTCATTGTTCAAAAGTACAATCCGTCAGTAATTGCAAGCACTTGATCTGTCCCGCTTTTTATCGATGGGGTTCATGATAGCACCTCGCCGGCATTGTCAGACTAATCGAGATTACTTGCCAGAGTTGAGGAAGATAGGTCCAAAATTAGGGTGAATTTTAAACATATTGTTTTAGCATACCTTTGGGCCCAGGACCTCATGAGTTATTAGAAGTCTTAATTGTATCATCAAGTAAGGTTACAGAGCAGACCGTTTGACAGCCAGAGTCAAAAGTTTCCATAGGCAGAATATTAAGGGCAACATTTGATTGTAAGCCTGCCATGTATGGCAATATGATGATTCCATTTCACCGTGGAAATGTATTGGGCTCCTTGTGTAAATTAAAGGAGAGAGACTCACTGGCCAAATCGCAACATTAAAAGGCATCTTTTCCTTTGGTGGTCTCCCACAGTGATGCTTAGAGATGTCCTCAGTGCTGATTTATTTTTATTTTTTTGCCTCAAAAGCTTCCTTACACTACCCATTACACATTTTTTTACAATGATCCTGTGAGCAATATTTGAATCATAACTGATGGTGACTTTTATGGGTTTCTGCAGTCCTAATTTTTCCCCTTTAAGTATAATTTAATAAATCTTGTTGAGGGCAAAGACCCATACTGCTCCCAGGAAATGAGGACTCTGATAAAGAGACGACACCTGATTGCCAAAGTACTTGTCAGAAAGTTACTTTGGGATCTAGATCATTTGTACTACAGTCAGAATACACCGCCTAATTACTATAATCTGTCACCTCTATCCATTTAATCAATTCTTATGCTAATATCTTAGGCCAACATATCTTTTTTTGTAACATCAGGGTATTATAGGTCCCAATGTTCGCTACCCATTGTAGGTTCAAAAGTACACCTCAGAGGAAGACCAGTCATGTAACAATCTGGTACAGTGACATTGTTAATGTAGAACCTGGACCATTGAAGAGATCCGTTTAGTGCATTATTGGTTCCATTACAAGCAATATGGGTGACACAAGCTAGAGAGTATTGCAGATTGACTCATTAAGTTGTCGTAAGTGCAAAGAGAATAATTGCTGCATAAGATGGCGACCTCTGTTATTTGTGGATTGTTTGGTATATTGCGTGGTTGGGAGGTGTCCGAGCCCTTTCAGAGGGCCACGGGCATGCAGGGGTTACTGGGCCCAACCGTGGTGGTTTAGGCCTTTTACTCTTGATGTCCTGGGCCCAACCTGGTATGGATCCTGCTCAACAGGGCCAAGTACCATTTCTCCAATTGACTCTCAGTGGTAGCTGTGGTTGAGTCAAGGCTCCTTTGGGCAGAATGTAGATACAGGCCAGTGAACAAGACTCATAACTCAAAATGCAAACAGTACGAACAATAAATCAATGTCCAGCCAAATACTTGCTTTTATGAGAAAAGTAGTATTTTATTTAAAACTCTGCACATGCAAAGAAGTACGACATTCAGAACCAACAACACAATCCCCCTTGAGGTTGGGGCTCTAGTAGTTGTCAAGCAAATCCCTCTCCCCCCTCCTTCGTCCAACGTGTTTGGAGTTATTCCCCATTCATTGGTGACTGCATCCAGGGAATACGATCTATTTGGCCATACTCAAGAGTTCTTCCTTTGACTCATTAGAAATTAGTCAAGAGTGTTTGTGGTGCCGCAGCGACATTACCAGCGAGTCCCCCGGGGCCCAACTGCCGCAGTTCATGCCTTACTTGCACCTGCAGCATGAAAGGGTTCCGTGCGCTTCCGAGACCTGCAAAAAAGTTGCATTGATCCCGTACCACGTGGCAGCACCTGGCGGTGCAGGTTCTCTCCTGAGTGGCGCTGATGGAGTTCTTTCTGTTGTCGGAGCAGCTCGCTGCTAGCAAAGACACGTTAAGTTGACTTTTGCCACCGGGTGGTGCGGGAGTGGAATGGGTCGGGGGGGCAATTGGGGAGGCGAGGGTGGATGGAGGGGGAATCCTTTCTTCAGCTCCCAACTAGAGCCAACAAGGGTGCAAAGTCATCCATGGCATCTCCAGCAGTCCTCAGTATTGAGTTGGGGGCAGTTCCCTCGCAGTGCAGGTCCTATCCGCTGATTGTAGTCTATCATTCAGTCGGCGGCATGAATCCTTAGCCAATATTGTTAGTAGCAGCCCCTTCTGGCATACAGGATTTATTGGGGTACGTCGTTATACAGGTGTAGGCTCTTCCAGCACAAGCTCTGCGGCCCAGATGGCCACAAGTCCTGACACTCCTCGAAGTGGTAACTTTACAGGTGGTCCCCTCTGGCTCAGCACATGGCTCAGTCTATGGCAGCCCTCTCCTGGCATACAGGGATTGCCGAAAACATCCTGCACACTATCTACAGTCCAATCGGTGCACAGCTGAATCCTCACACATCCCGCAGGGAGTCCTATTAGTAGGGCTCTCCAATGAACCTTGCTCACTGTTCTTGGCAAGCAGGCAGGCGCTGCTGCTCCAGACTCCAGCGCAGTGATTTTGGTTTCCTTGGATGATGTCCGCTCACCCAGTAGGGAGACTAGCAGGCCTTGGCCCCCAGTCCTGGTCACGGGCGGAAGTGTTGCAGAGCTTCCCCTTCCCACATAGCCTGTCTGGCTGCTTAGCAGATTACACACTTTTCGGGACCCAACCTCCCCTTCTTATTGTCCTTTTCCTGATACCAAATGTGATTTAATTTCTGGGTCTTTGAAGTTTTAATTTGGGGTTCTGCTTTTTTTGAAGTGTGCACTTCTCATTTTCTTCTTTCTTCCTGAAAGAGGTTTGTCCAGGCAGGCACATGTCGGAAGCTGATTGTCCACAACACTGTTAATGGGAGTGCCCAGAGTTCACACCTGGATGTCAGCCACAGTGATATGTGCTTCAAAAGGTTAATCCCAGACACCCAGCTCTACTCTGTATGACTCAGTTGTCAGCCCCATCTCCCTTCCTGAGATGTGTCTGGCCCCTTCCTTGTGATTAATCACTGAATCAAAGAGCTTTCTTTTGCTCACAGGAATGCAAGAACACACATCTGTCCTGGGGGGGGATTGCTCTTCTCTTCATGGCAGGAAAGAGACCATAGAGAGGTTCATACACCCAGGCATACCATAGAGGGAGCGAAGTCAGCGCTCTAGTTGCACAGGGGAAACGCCTACATATGGCGGCTGAAGCACAGACGCGCCTGTAGCGCGCCAAAGACAGTCCCGTCTGCGGCCGGGGACAGGGGCCAGGAACCCTGCCAGTCACAACTAAAACCCAAGGAGGCATAAGATATAGTACAAAAGAACTTACAGAAATGAGGCCGGTCGGCACCCCACAGTGTGCACACATATTCACACCGGAAAACCTGGAAGGAAGAAAGACCACTTGCACCCACTGCAAACTCACGGTGAGTGAGATGACCTCTCACATAAACCGGTCCTCATTAGAAACAGAAGGAAAAGTAAGGTGGAAAATGGGGCTAATAAACTGCAGATCTATTCCAGGACATAAAACAGAGATCAGGCTACTAATTGAGGAGGAACAACTAGACGTTTTATTTTTGACCGAGACCTGGCTCAAAGTCTTCTCCACACCAGACCTAGTCACGGCCCTCCCCCCAGGATTTAACGTCAGAAGACAGGATAGGGTGGGAAAAATTGGGGGGGGGAGTAGCCATCATTTATAAAGATACTTATAGCTGCAGCGTCTCACCTAAACTCCTACTCTACTGCGACACAATACTATTTAGCATCAGGCTATCCCCCACCCAAACCTTCTCAGGAATGCTCATTTATCGCCAACAGGACCCTGTAACACTTTTCTGGAGCATTTCCCTGATCTTATAGCAGAGTGTATCACTAGCAAAGGTGCCATGACCATACTAGGCGACTTCAATATTCACCTAGATAAACACAACAACTCCGCCACCAACAGATTAACCCAAGATATGGAAGCCATGCAACTTAGACAGCTGGTTCAATCAGCTACACATGAAAAAGGTCACACAATAGACGCAATCTTTACTAACAACCCCAAGTTAAAGATAGCCACTCCCATACCAGTTCCCTGGTCAGACCATTTCTTCATCCCTCTGTCTCTGGCCAAGACGCAAATACAAAATATAAGGGGCAACATTCCGAAACTGGGCAGGAAGTGGCCCAGAACTATAACAGATAACATGATCAAGTCCCTAGAAAGGCAAATCCCGATATTATCGTGGGATGTAGAGTACGCAGAAATGCTCTGGGCCAAATGGCTCAATGACGCAGCAGAACACTGGAGCAAGAAAGAAAGGACAGTGACCAACCGCACACAGAGAAAGGCAGCATGGTTCAACAGCCATCTCGCATCTCTGAAAAAAGCATGCAAAACAAAATTGAAAGGAACTGGCGAAAAACATATGACACAACCATCAAAGAACAATATAAGAAAGCAATCAGATATTACCACGATGAAATTAAATTAGCCCAAGCCAGATATTTCCAGGAAAAAATAAATTCGACCACCCACTCTTCTAGAGAACTCTTCAAGGTGGTTAAATCCCTCACATCCATAGAACTAGATGTCTCTCCGCAATCCTCATCAAAGGAGAGATGTAATGAACTAGCAGTCTTCTTTAAAAATAAAGTAGAAAATATCTACAACTCCATGCAAGGGAACAGAGATTACCCAGACCTGCAAAAACAAGCTAAGGATCCCGCGGGTCACGCCGCGGGACCCACACTAACGCACTTTCCAGCGCTAAGCAAAGAATCCACAAGTAAGATCTTACGAAACATTAAATCAGGCTCCCCTTCCAACACTACGAGGGCAACGCTTTGGGCGCCCCCAGTCCGTGAAACAGGCCTATGTCGTGGCGCACACATGTGATCCATGTTAGTCTATGACAAAAGAATCAACATTTGGGATCCAGGTAACTGTACAGTTGGGCACTCAGGGCCGGAGCACACATCACTTACCATGCAGAGGACTTTGCTGTCCCAACAGGAGCCCCGAGGTGGAGATGCATATCTGAAAGCAATTGCCATCCTGTTTGGTTCCAAACAGGTTAGCATTTAATTGCCTGCAACTATTATTGAAAGATTGGGAAAATAATCTACTATATCTTGACAGTATAGAAATTGGTTCCTTAGCAAGGAACTCCATAGGAGATTTAGTAGGTTGCAAATAAATGTTGCATTCTAAAGCACAAAAATTACATTGACTTGATTCAGAATTGTACATACGCAGTGCCTATATATCACCGCCTTTTATCTCTATTTGATGTGTGCAGAGTGGGAGAACAGATTAACTGATCCTAGCCAAAACCCGCTTAGTCCTCTAAGAATGGTAATCTTGTTCATTCCCAAGTGGTGTGCTTGCATAGTCTGTTTTTCTCCACTGATCCAGTTATCTTTATTCTTGTCTCCTACAGGTGACAGAAGAAGAATACCTCATCCAAGAACTACGGAAAATAGAAAGTAGGAAGAAAGAGCGGGAGAAGAAAGCCCAGGACTTGCAGAAGCTCATCACAGCAGCCGACACCACCACTGAAATGAGGCGAGCAGAGAGAAAAGCCTCTAAAAAGAAGCTTCCACAGAAAAGGGAGTTGGAGAAGCCGGTAAAATTCATGTTCTTAAAGTATATTTCCAGATATTTGGGTGTATTATTCAGGGCCAGTGCTGTGTTAAGGTATCTGGATGAAGCTGCATTAAAGAGCTAGTATAACTGGTGCAAGAGTTAGTAGGGTAGAGAACGAAATCTAGCAGAGATCCAGATTCCATGCACTGCAGGCGGTATTGTATAGAAACCTTATGCAACATTCCGCTCTTTCAGGGCACTTTCAGCCATTGCAACTTAACAAATATGGACCAAAACAGTGAAGCAGTTCAACAAATACATAAACAGTAAACACGCAACACTAGTTGCCTTAATGTCTATATTGTGATCAGTTTACAATGTGACGGTGTTTATTGTAGGTTACCTTCACAGTCAATTACATCCACTGTTGCACGCTGCCTCCCTTTAAGTGGGCAGTAAATATGCTGGTTAGCCCTGGATATTCTTTACAAAACTTACACAAAAACAATGCTTGCCCTCCCTGGAAAACAATCTTTCGTCCCAGTCAGCACACAATAGTTTGTTTTACCTAATCTTTATATCAATAATGAGTGTATAATTTGCTGACTCTAGAGTTCCAAATACTTTGTCTCAAGAGCCGTAAGATACTTGTAATGCATGGAGTGCTTAGAACGGACAATGCAGTTCTCTAGTATTTAACATTTCCTCAGTTGGGACTTTATCTTATCAAGCCAAGTTTTTTCAGGGTACCTATTCTTAACGTAATCATGTATAAAATGGTATTTCTTATAGAAACTTCCAACCACAGATCCCTCCCCTTTTGAATACTTCCTGAGGTGTCAGACTGGATCTGGTTGGCACCATGCGGATCCACACTGCACCGTTCCCCTTCACGTCAATGAATTCGAAGGCTATCCTGTAGGAAAGTGCCCCTTTTTAGGTCTCGCCTAGCGACGCAGCGAAGCTGCTCGCTAGCGAGATGTATTGTCGTCGACTTAGTTTGGAAGGGGGACAGGAGATGTGCACTTTCCCAGACAGCCGATGTGCACGCTCACGGCGTGTCTATCAGCTTGGTCCCGGACAGCACATGGACACGCGCACGGCGTGTCTTTCAGCTTGCGGCTGGACAGCCAATGTGCACGCTCATGGCGTCTTTTTTTATCCTTCGCTTCGGGAAGGTGCAGGGCCTCTTCGATGCTGCCAGGTACTTGTTTTTGTTTGTGTTGGTTCACTGGTTGCGATCCTATGTCTGCCCGGGGAAGACCCGTGCTAAGGCCAGGAGCCGCTCTTCACGCGCCGGGCTGCAGTTCCCTGTGGGCCGGGTGCACAGGCTGCTCCGCAAGGGAAGCTACGCCGACCGGGTGGGCGCCGGTGCTCCGGTCTACCTGGCCGCAGTCCTGGAGTACCTGACCTCCGAGATCCTGGAGCTGGCCGGCAACGCGGCCCGGGACGACAAGAAGAGCCGCATCACCCCCGCCCCCCTGCAGCTGGCCATCCGCTCGACCAGGAGCTCAACAGGGTGCTGGGCAGAGTCACCATGCCATGCCCGATGGAGGCGTGATCCCCTGCGTGCATACTGCCCTTCTGCCCAAGAGAACACCGGCCCCAAAGCCGGGGTACAAAAGCGACCTGTGGTAAGACACCCGGACGGGGCTGCAAAACTATCATCAGCTGAAGGGCCTTTTCGGATCCCTGGCCCTCCACCAAAAGTTTCTTCTGATTTTGGGAGACTCTCGATTGTCGAGGGCGCTGGTGGTTTCCAATTGTAGTGCTTTCTTACGGTGACATCACTTCAGTGGCAACGACTGCCCCACAATCTGTGCTGTGTGTGTTTGTGTATCTGATTCTGTACCTGGAGATCTCGCGTGCTCTACGTTCTGTGGGTGTGAGAGTCTGCTGGCACGAGTCGGGCGTCTGGCTGGATCGGATGCAATGTATGGGTGTTTGGCGTGTGTTGGTGTCTGATGACGTGTGTGGGTGTCTGATGGCACGCACAAATCACTGACAGTGCAGAGGCGTCCGAAGAGACACTTGGGAACTTCAGGGCATGCCCTACAATCTAAAGCAATGTGTGTGTGTGTACATTTGAGTGTCTTTGTCTACAAGGAACTGCTCCATGAGTGGGGTCTGGGATGCATGTAGGTATACAAGGGTGTTTCTGCATGGGACTATTTGAACTTATGTTTGTGTACAGTAACTCAAGGTGTTTTGACTGATGTCTAATGGTATGAACGAGTAACGGGTGGTGCGAGTGACGAGCGCCTGAAGAGACAAGAAACAACCTTTAGGGTTTGGGCTGGGTAATGGTACGGCGTGGTAATGGTATCTTTAGGGTTTGGGGTGGGTAAGGGTATAGGGTGGTACAGGTAATTTTAGGGGTTGGGGTAGATAGTGGCAAAGGGTAAGTTTTAGGTTTAGGGGTGGGTAAGGGTATAGGGTGGTTAGGGTTTAGTTGTAGGTAGTGGTATAGGTGGTGGTAAAGGGTAATTTTAGGCTTTAGGGGTGGGTCAGGGTATAGGTTGGTACGGTATTTTTAGGGGTGGTTTGGGGTATAGAGTGGTAAAGGAAATTTAAAAAGCTTTTGCAATGCACAATGTAATCCTGTGCACACGCTATGTGTTAAGTACGTTATGGCGTAATTCCACCAACTTAGTTACATATCATACATGTAGAAAAGTATTTTGTTCTTGCAATCACGACAAATTTGTAAAGTATTCTTTCTTTCTTTATTCCGTAAGATAGCCCAGCCAACACGTGTTTCGTCATGGGAGATTTCCCAACTGACTTCTTCAGGGCTGTAGAGCAGGTAGATGTAATATATCCAGTTCTCCCCGCCGGTTTTACTTCCGTCCCGGCTGTAATATGCTTGACCCCCGGATCCAAGGTTTCGGTGTAAGTGGGTAGCTTCGTTCCTTATTGTTCCATGGTAAAAGTCCTCATATTGTAGCTGGTGAGGTCCTAGCAAGTGAGTGCCCCAATGATGTAAGGGGGGGTTTTTAATCTAGAAGCGAGTACGCTTCACGTTACTGTCTTCTCCGTGTGTAATCAAATGGACCGGAAGCAAATTGGTCTCGCTTTTGTAACAGTTAGAGGTATTGGCAATGTAAATGACAATGTCTTTCATCCATGTGTTTTGGATTGGAGTGTTGTGGATGTGTGTGGAGTGGAATTATATGGGTTGGATTGGAATTGTTGTGGAATTGAGAGGTGAGGAGTGGATTTGTTTAGTGGAATAATGTGGCATGGTGTGCAGTGGAAATATGTGGCTAGTAAGGATGTGATATTGTGATATTGAGTGTACTGGAATTATGTGGAGTGGGTTTGTGTGTCAGAGTGGAAGTATGTGGAAAGGCATTTTGTGTTGAGGAGTGGTATGTTGTGGAGTTTAATTATGTAGTGTGCTGTTGAATTTTGTGACATGATGTGGAATACTGTGGTGTAGATTGGATGTATGTGGTGTGTTGCGTAATTGTGGCGTTGAGTTGAAATATGTCGTTTGTGGTCACATCATGTGGTGTGGAATGGAAATGTATAGAGTTGAATTGTGTGGCATGGAAGTGTGGTGTTAAGTGAAATTATGCTGATTGAAATTATGTGGCATTGTGTGGAGTGCCGAAACTGAGGTAGCATGGTGGGAAAAAGAACGACAGGTTGAAATACTATCAAGAGCATTGGTTAGACTTATTGCAAGCAGACCACCTATCACATTTTGCGTGTTTAAAATCTTTCCTGTGGCCCAGGTGTACATTTGCCTGCAGTCAATGGCACCTCACACAATAAACCTTTCCAATGAAACATCATATAACTTCTACTATGCAACCTCGAAATTACTTACTTTTTATGGTCAGTAGGTATAATGATTTTAGTACTGAAGCACATGGCATATTACAGGAAATATTTTTTTTCTGTGCACACAGGGCTTCTTTTTTTTTTTTCTTTTCACCATACCTAATCCCTCTGTTGCTCTCCTATCTGTCCTAACCCCCATTCTTCCCAACTCTCCTCAGCTTGTACTTGAACCCCTGTGTGCTCAACCGATGATCCTGTCCGTCGCATCTTCTCGTAGCATTTTTGTTCTGCACTTTTTCATTTTAGATTTCATTTTTCAAGGTCCCAGCTTATTTAATTTGCGGAGGGGTGCTCCTTTCTAAATAAGGCACTTTTTTGGCACATTTTTTATAGTTTTTAAATTTACCGCTGCAAGATGTGGTTCCATAGTCTTGAAACAGCAATTTAAAAAAAAGCTGCCGCACCGTCATAACATATAAGTGCAAATGTGCATAGGTCATGAAGCATGTATGATGGTCTGATTTATGCCCCCATATACATGGTCATGCTGCTTTTTTTTGCTGATGCAGTTTAGCGTCCACAAGAACCATTTTATTTTTTATTTCATGATGACTGGTTTGCTTCCGTAGAATATGGTGTGAAAACTGTCCATGGGTAACAAAAGGGACAGGAAATATGTTACCCTTGAACCTGAGAGCACTAAACTCATGGTGAAGCGCAATAAAAAAAAGCATTTGCAATGCAATAGGACTCGCATTTACGCAAGACCTATTGCATTTCAAATGGGAGTGAGGGCGGGCGACAAGGCACGAACGGGAGAGGTGAGGGGGGGCGTAAGCATTACATTTACAATGCCAATAGCTTATACTCTCGCAAATGCGAGACCTATTGCATTGCAAATGCTTGTTGTCATGGTCACCTTTACTTTTTGCCATGGTCACCTCCACTTTTTGCCACTGGTACTGATGTTTTTCAACTTATGTGCACTGGGTCTCTGTTAACCAGGCCCCTGTGCCAGTGCTCTTTCCCTGAACAAGGTAAACTGTACTAATGTACTAATTGTAAACCAATTGCACACACTTTGGCACCCCTCTAAGTCCCTAGTAAGTGGTACCCCGGTATCTACGACATGGGTATGAAAGAGGGTCCCTAAGGGCTGCAGCATGTATTATGCCACCCTAGTGGACCCCCATACAAATTGCATGCAGCCTGCCATTGCAGATTGCGTGTCATGGTTCAAACCATGAGTGAAAACATGACATGGCACATTCACTGTGTGCCATACCAAAGTCACTGCATATAATATATTTAAGTAAACCCTACAGCAGGCACTGTAGCCCTAAGGCAAGGTGCATTATATTACATGTGAGGGCATGTCTGCATGAGCAGATATGTCCCTGTGCTGTCTAGTTCAAATTCTAGATGGTACAAGTGAACAGGGAAGCCATCTTAAGTACATGTACTGGGCACTGGTCATTACGAGTTCCCCAGCTACATGATAGCTTCACGGAAACCTATCCTGTTTGGTATTGAACACCCTGTCTTGATAAATCTATACTGATTCCAGTTCAAGATTTAAGAAAGGCATGCACCCAGAGGGCACCATAGAGGCCCCCCAGAAAACCTACAAGTCCTCTATTGTGCTGGTATACACCAGCCTGCCACCTCAGACGAGTTTCTGACCCCTCGAGGTGAGATACCCTGCTCTCTGAGGCCAGAAACAGTGCCTGCTCTGGAGCAAGGTGTTCAAGCCTCCTCCAGTAGGATGGATAGTGAATCTGCATGCCAAGGCCAGAGACTTCAAAGCCCATGCCTCCTTTTTGTCCACAGGAAGTGGTCATGTAGAGGGTGTAGTGACCCCAAGGGTAAGTAACCCATTGACTACTACCCTTCAATCCCCTTAACACCCCTAAATTCAGTATTTAGATGACCCCCTGACACCAGAAACTCCAATTCAACTGACTCCAGAAGAAGGAGGACAAAAAAGAGCCGAAGAACTCGACAACAGAGGACTAGCTGTCCAAACCCTGCCTGCCTGCTCCTGTCCCAACAATCACAAAGACACGACTCGTCCTGCAGCTGGGCATCTTCCAAAAGCCTTGCAAGGCTGCCAGCACTTCGTCCATCAGCCAGCATTTCCCTTGAAGTGGAGGAGTCACTTGCCTGCAGGCATCGAGCGTGACATCTGGCACACCGATCTACTGACCACTGGGCCCACCAACGCAGCACAATACAGGAAGAGGTCACCGTGCTCCCGGAGGTCAGATCTGTCTTCCAGAGGTCAGATCCGTCTCCCCACCAATTTTGGAGATGCCAGGACCCCCAGGTGCCGCCCTACACCAATGCACAAGGTACTGGAACCTGTTGCAAGCAGCAAGGCTTGTTTGTGTTCCCTCCGAACACCACTGCCTCCAAAACCGACCTTCATGTTGAGGGACTTCACCATAATCCAGCTCCACGAAAGAAGTTGTCTTGCTGTGTTTCTTATCCCTCTTCTGCAGGTGCGCCAAGAACCTGGGAGCCTCAAACTCGATGACCCGCCACACAAAACACCTATGCACCTGAGCCCCCCAGCCCGGTCCATTGAAACCAACTGTGTCTCTGTGGCCCTGAGACCCCCAAGAGTGGAGCCTCCTTTTTGCGTATTGCCCGACTAGTACCCCACTGTCCCTATGCGGCCTCTTTCTTACAGGTACTTTTCCAATTGACAACAGCGTGTAGCATCTGAGGCTATCACTGCTGAAAGCACCTCTGCACCCAAACACCCAGGGATGGTAAACTTAACTCTTGGTGCTTTCTTGGACCTTGGCCCCTTCTCACCTTAAGTCCAGAAGAAAGGTCCTGTAAGTTGTTTGCAAGTGATCCTATGCAGTGAATGTTTTTCCCATAGGATAACATTACTGCGTTTGAGGCTCATGCCTCAAATCTGACAGCTGTCATTTTCTACTGTTTCTACTGTAAACTTTTAGAATGTCTTAAGTAATTACCCAATTACGAAGATCTAGGTGTCTAAAATTCTATAAAAATATATTTTATTTTCCTAAATTGGTCTCAAGTTACTTCTTGCGTGTGTCTCGTTTATTGACTGTGTGTACAAAAAATGCTTTATACTACCCTCTGATACGCTTAAACTGCTTGCCCACACTACTACAAAAGAGAGCATTTTGGACTATCAATTTAAGCTCTGAAAGCCAATAATGCTTCCACATATACGGGACCACGAGTCAAAATTCTTAGTCTCCAAACATCGGAAGACCGCAGCGCCATGACCGGCTTAAGGCGGGTCCCGGTCCAAGTGATGGTCTTGAGGTTGATCATTTTCGCACTCCAAATCCTTGCGAAAGTCAAAGAAAAATCATAAAAAATCCAAGTGGGACTTGGCCCCTTCACGCCACCCTTGTACACCTGAGAAGTTAGAAGAGCGTTGTCATACCTCTTGGTCTCGCTCCCACCGTCGGAGCCATCTCACAATTTATCTCGGCACAACCAGATTTTCTGGAGCCGTCTGCGACGCCAAGGCAGATCCAAGAGTTCTGAGAGGCCATGCTCTAAGTATCCCTCTCGCGCGCCTACTGGCCCCAAGGAGTCGAGAGGTCCTCCACCTGGATACCATCAGTGGCGTGTTCAACCACTGCACCAGCCAGACCCTCCAAACCTTTACTGGGCCTCTCCCGGTGGCCGTAACGACTCTGCCCCTTGCTCCATGATCCACGCTGGGCCAGAGAGTGTCAACGCCAAAATCAACGCAGGAGGACGAAGCACCCATCATGCTTTCCCACTCCGTGTTGGAGCCCCCGACCTCAATGAGGCCATGCTTGGTTACCATCGAGACGCAGCCTTTGCCCATCAAGCTTGAGCCGTTCCAAGTACAGGCCCCGCAAGACAGGCTCCATACTTTGCATTCGTTATTAGTAATAGACTCTGATAATGATGCAGGAGAACCCTACAACCAGCAAAACTGGATGAGAACCTTCAGGATGCAAGTGGCCTCAACACTTTGCCCGACACTGGCCTCATCTCTCCTCCAGGCCCTACCACTGAATAAAGTGCCTCCTTCGAAATGGTTATGTAGAACACGGCAGAGGTTCTCGACCCCCAACTCCCCACCATGGAGATTAAAGCTAATGTCCTAACTGAAGTTCTGCACCTGCACAAGACCAATTCTGAGCCACTTTTACTCTTTAAGGAGGCCCCCATCGACACCCTCTAAGGGCCTGGACCAAACCTTGTTCTGGTTCTCCAGTAAATCGCCAGATTGAGTGGCTACATTGGGACTGGACCAAACCTTGTTTGGGCCCTAGTGTGAATCACCAGATTGTGTGCCGCCATTGCCTGGCCAACTTGACCACTAGATTGGATTTTAAATTATTGTTCATTTGAATCCTTGAATCATGGTTCTAGCTATTCCCTCAAATGACGTTATGCACTGTAAGGTTCTTGATGTAATGTATGGGAGCCAGTCTTGCCACAGTGAAGAACAACTTTGGAGGTTTTTCACTACCAAGACATGTAAAACTTATGAACACATGTCCTACTTTTTAAATATCTTGCACATTGCCCCATTTTAATTTAGGGCCTACCTTTGGGGTGATTTATAAGTATTAAAAGGGAAGGTTTAGCCTTGGCAAAAGGTTTATTTTGCCGGGTCGAATTTGCAGTTTTAAAAGTACACACTAGGTTGCAGGGGCAGTCCTGGAGAAATGCTTTGCTTTGTCACTTTAGTGGCGGCACAATAGGTGCTGCAGTCCACTGATGACAATTAACTTACAGGCCCTGGGTACACATGGCGCCATATACTAGGGACTTATAGATAAGTTAAATGTGTCAGTTAGGATTTTTAACCAGTTTGCTAAGTTTTTAGAAGTCCGAACACATTCACTAGGGACTGGTTGGCAGGGTCTCAGTGTACAGAGTCCAAAGTCCAGCAGTATCCGTTAAATAAAAAATGGAAGTGATCATAGAAAAATAGGCATTTCCTTACACTTCCCAACTACTCCTCCGGTCAGAGTCAAAATGAATAGAGACCTCTGGGAAGAGGGTTCTTCTACAATCTTGGCTCTCTGCATCCCTAAAGACCTGCTTTCTGACCTGACAAAAGCCATACAGGATGGCTCTGATGCAGAAAAATGTATTATCCATTGTGGCCGAGACACCACGGATTTCATAGTTCGTGCCATCACTTCGAGTACAGCCATCTGTTGCCATGCCTGGATGATATCGACAGGTTTCTCCAGTGACGTTCACTCCCTTATGGACATGCCCTTTGACCTGACTAGACTTTTTGGAGATGGTGGATTCAGCTCTAGACTGCTTTAAAGGTCGCAGGGTCGCAGCACGCTCCTTGAGCTTGTCTGCTCTGCCACACCAACCGCATCAGCCCTTTCTATCCTCCTATGGTTTTGGCAGGGGCATCCCATACAGGCTGCCTCTCTAGCCTACACAGGGCTCACAGCATTTTTGTAGCCGAGCCAATGGCACCCACTGATCCCATAGACCGACACAGTTCGCCAGTCCTACTAAAATTAACTCCTCTCTCTGCCATCCCCCTCGTACCCTCTCACAGCCCCACCTGTCTAACCCCGTAAGTGTGCCTTCAGCCGAGCATAGCCACCTGGTTGGAGGCAGGATTCAATGATTTTTACTGGGTCAGCAGCTCATAACATCAGACTGGTGGGTCAGGCAAATTATCCAGAGGGGGTAGCCCTACCCATCCTAGCCAATACACCATGCCCGAAACGACTTACATAGAACCATTGAGCCGCCTTACAGCAGGAAGTGCAAGCACTTTTGAGCAAAGGAGCAATTGAGAGTGTCCCTGCATCATAAGTGGGTTGTGGTTCTTACTCCCACTACTTCCTGGTGCCAAAGAAGGACAGAGAACCGCGTACTGTTTTAGACCTGCACACTTTCAACGCCTTCCTCCACTCCAGAAAAACAAATTCAAGATGCTCACTCTGGCCCAGGTCTTTTCTGCCTTCTCCCTGGAGACTGGATGGATGCGTTGGACATGCAGGACTCTAATTTTCACATCAGTTCAGTGTGCTCCCCTCTGGTCTCACCAGTACCCCTCGGGTGTTCAAGAAAGTGATGGTGGTGGTCACAGCACATCTTCGGAGGTCTGGGTACCCAGTCTTTCCCCTTCTCGATGACTGGCTTTTGAAGGCGGGACCACCATAGGCAGTTGCCACCCACCTCCAGACTACGCCGAACCTCCTGACATGAGGTTCACTATCGACGTGCCAGAGGAAATCCTGAGCCCTTCTCAGATGCTCCCTTTCATTGGAGCCATTCTGCCCACGGTCTGGTTCTGTGCCTTTTCCCCCGGAAAGGAAAATCTAGGATACTCAGGCTATGATCAGGATCTTGCATTCTCTGTTTTGGATCTCAGTGAGGTTGACTCTGGGGCTGCTGAGATGGCCTCCTGCACCCCACTGGTCAAGCATGCCTGGTAACTTATGCAGCCTCTGCAGTGGTATATGAAGTCTCAGTGGGTCCAACATCAAGTGGATCTCTCTATATATGTGCAGATTTCAGAGGAGTCTGCAAAAGACCTGCAGTGGTACCTGCAGGGCTGCGATTGGGACAGCAGCAGACCGCTCTCCCTACACCACCCAGAGCTGACAGTGGTGACCAATGTATCGCTTCTGATTTGGGATGGCCGTCTGGCAGAGGTAGAGGTCAGAGGCCTCTTTGTCCACCAAAGTCCCAGCTCCATATTAACCTTTGGAACTGATGGCGATCGCATGGCGTTGAGAGCATCCTTCCATCCATGAGGAGGAGGCTGCTGCAAGTACTTACTGACCACAACACCACCATGTGCTACTGCAACAAGCAAGGCGGGGTAGGGTCGTGGAGTGTGTGTCAGGAGGGGCTATGCCTCTGAACATGGCTGGAATGTCAAGAAATCTTCCTGGTGGTGAACCACCTGGAAGGATCTTTGAATGCCAGGGCAGACTAACTCAGCCATTGACACCTTGCAGATGATTAATGGCAGTTGCATCCAAAGATGGCGCAAGTTCACTTCCATAAATTGGGAGAACCTCTTACCATCTCTTCACCACCTCCAAGAATGTGCAATGCCAACAATTGTGCACATTGGAGTTTCCAAGGTGTCTCTCGCTAGGAGGCTCGTTTCACCTAGGGTGGAACCCAGGACTCCCGTATGCCGTCCTGCCAATACCTCTTCTGTACCCTTCCCGGTGATACCTCTTCTGTCCCGAGTTATGAAGACGATCTGGCCCAAATCATCCTAGTGAGCGAGCCTTGAGGCGATCCTATAACCCCCTGGTTAAAGCACAGTATAGAAGTGCGATTAAGGCTTACCACAAATTGGTCCGCAAGACTAGGGCATCACACTGCACCAACCTGATCACCACAAGCAATAACCCTACTAAAACCATCTTCTCTCTTCTGAAGGACCTGGTAAAGCCCCCCTCTGCCTCAGTTAGCACCATATCTTCTAATCTGCAATGCGAAGTACTGGCCAAATTGTTTCTGGAGAAGGTGGAACGCATTTACAGTAGCTTCCACCCAGGTGATACCCATCGTGGCATGGGGAGGAACGTGTCTGCGGGCTCTGAGACCTACTCGCTCGCCTCGCTCCCCCCTATCTCCCATCAAGCTATGGAAGCACTGTTTGCCAAAGTAAAATCAGGGTCCCCAGGCGACCCCATGAAACCCGACGCTTTCAGAAAATTCCAACAGTGTCTCCTGCCTGAATGCTTGAAGCTAATTAATCTATCCCTATCCTCGGCGGTGGTCCCTAAGCCCTGGAAGCACGCCATGGTAGTTCCCCTACTAAAAAAAAACTACACTAGACGTGTCCAGGCCAGAAAACTTCCGACCAATCTCGCTGCTCCCGTTTCTGTCCAAAATCACGGAATCACATGTTAATTCAATCTTGACTCATCACTTGGAAGCAAACTTAATACTAGACATATCTCAAAACGTGTTCCGACCTCGGCATAGTGCCGAGTCCGCTCTGCTAGCGGTCATAGAACAGCTACGGACCTCCTTGGATGCAGGCAGAACTTCAGCATTAATTCTGCTGGACCCGAGCGCGGCCTTTGACACGGTCTCCCATGAGACCCTGCTCCAACATCTTGAGGAGATCGGTGTCAAGGGCAAAGCCCTCTCCTGGTTTTCGTCCTTCCTAGACAGTCGGACCTTCCAAGTTACTGCCCCTCCTTTTCTCTCCTGCACTCACCCATTACGCTGTGGGCTGCCCCCGGGGTCAGCATTGAGCCCTACCTTATTCAACGTCTATGTGAGACTGTTGGCTCTGCTCGCCAAAGCCCGAGGCATCTCCCTGGTGTCATACGCAGATGACACCCGGCTGGTGATCGCCCTCTCCAACAATCCTAGCCAGGACGCGGCAAGATTTAAACAGAATCTAACAGCATTCTCGGAGTGGATGGCCGCTAATTACTTGCAGCTAAATTCAGCCAAATCCGAGATCCTCCTGGTAGGCAGGGATTCTCATCTCTGGAGCAATGAGTGGTGTCCTCCTGCTCTTGGAGTGCCCCCCATACCCAAACCTGTGGTGAAGAACCAAGTATAATGATGGACAATGATCTCACCTTTGAGGCCCACGCCAAATCAGTGGCAGGGAAATGCTTCGGACTATTGCATGGCCTAAAGCCAATACTAGGTCTCTTTGACTCTCAAACTCGGCAGCTGATCATCCTATCATCAATCCTGGCCAGATTGAACTACTGTAATGTGCTACTCCTGGGTGCCAACAAATCCGTGATCAAAAGGCTGCAGCGCGTTCAGAATGCTGCTGCTTGTGCTATCTTCGCCCTACCTAAACACTGTCATGTCTCCAAACTCCTCTGCCGCCTACATTGGCTACCTCTAGAACAGACAGTGCGCTTCGAAACGCTGTGTATTACCCACAAGATCCTTCTGGGCATTGGCCCAAGAATTCTAAGTGATCTATGTTCCTACTATGCACCCATACGAGCGTTGCGCTCGGCAGATTTGCTCCTGGCCAGAGTCCCTCAGATACGGAGGGCCAGAGCAGGTGGCTGAGCCTTCAAGCTGTTGGCTCCCGCCCTTTGGAACTACCTCCCTCTTCACATCCGCAGCAGCCCTGATCACCTGACCTTCAGAAGGAGGGTTAAGACCTGGCTTTTCTCCCACTGTTAATCTTCTCTTTCTTGTCTCCTCACTCTGTGTTCAACTTTAGCGCTGGGATGCCCCGATGCTGGGGAAGCCATGCGCTTTACAAATACTGCAACATAACATAACAGTGTGTCTGTATTGGCATGGAGACAATGGTGTCCAGCGCTTCTGGGCTTGGGCATTTGTCCTTCTTTCGGGCTGCTCCTGGAAGGATCTGCTGTCGCAGCAATGGGGTAGGGTCTCACACCCAGGCCTCCTCAAACTCCACCTTCAAGCTTGAAGATTCAGCGGTGATAGCTGAACGCATTCGACATTCCCCTGGAGGTGGTCAATGTCATCTTGACAGCCAGGCATCCGTCGACGAAATTTGTGTATGTCTGAGGGGACAAATTTGTGGTTTGGTGCAGCACCCGTCACATTGATCCCCTCCAGGTCAAGTTATCTGATGTTTGGTTTTTCATTCTCTCCATCGCCTGGCAAGGCTTTGCTTTTGGCATGGGTAAAGAATACCTTACGGTTTCTGGACCAGCCCTCATTATTTAAATCACCTGTTGTGATGCATCTTTTGAAAGAACCCCAGCATTTGTTTCCTCCTCCTCCCTTTGTTATGCCACAGTGGGACCTTAACTTGGCCTCACATATTTGATGTGAACTCCCTTTGAGCCGCTACACAGCTGTCCTCATCTAGACCCCTAAAAAGCGTTTTACATCGATCGCACCAGAGGACACAGAGTGGACTAACCACTCTTTGTGGGGTTTACAGGAGCGAAGAAGGGCAAAGCCGTGAGGAAAAAGACTGTCTCACTGGAACATACTCTACATCTAGATCAGCTACGCATTGGCCAAGAAGCTGCCCCCGGAAGGATTGAGGGCTGCTACTACTGCATTGGCACGTGGAGTTCTTATCTTAATCATTTGTCAGACAGCTATGTGGGCGTCATTCCATTCATTCATGAAGCACTACTGTCTGGACAGCCAGATCGTCAAGAGGGGCATTTCGCTTGCTCAGTCCCACAGTATGTTTTGAGCCAGTTCACAGACCCTCTTCTGAATGGGTTTGCTTTGGTATCTATTCAGGAGAGGAATCTGTGGTTAGAGGTCTCTATCAGAATAACAGGTTACTTACCTTCGCAAACGCTCTTCCTAGTAGACACTCTATCAAACCGCAGATTCCTCACTGACCTTCTCAACCTCCTCATTCTCAAAATTGGACTATGTCGATTAAATGGTCCCAAGTCTAGGAATCTGAACACTAGTCATAGCCAATTTGCTGCTGGGGCTCTACATCCGTGCATAGAAGTGGCACCTTGTGAGAAAGTGCCTCTTTTGCATGGTTAGGCTCCACTTTTTGCCTTGGTTTTGATGTCGTTTCAAATGTAGTGCTCAGGGTCCCTGCCAACCAGGTGCCCTGTGACAGTGCTCTTTCCCAACAACAGACTCCCAATTGGTACTTCTGCCCCCTGTAAGTCCCTAGTAAATGGTACCCTGGCCTGAGAGCTTGGACCCCCCTGTCTGGGACCATGCCACTGCCCTTTCAGCCTGCATGCCCCTGAGAGGGAGAAAACGACAAAGTCAACATATCACCCTGCCTGGATGCCATTAACCCTGGGCGTAGTTTGCGTAATAGCACTATGCTATAGGACATCTTGCACAGTGCAAGTTATGTTAAAATAAGTATCTGTCTTTATATGCTAAAATGCATATAGTCATTTCACAAAAGTGAAAACGATAAATTAACAAGCAGTGAGAGAAGTGATGATTTTGGGATCCTCCCTAACCTAGGGGGAGGACCAAGCAGATGCCTTGAACACAAAGAGCATATCATGCTGAATGATTCACTGGTGGTCCCTTCCTCCTAGGACCACCCCAAGCACAGTTATGGGCAAAAATACAATCTCAACCAAAGGCCCTCCAAAGCATTATGGGACGAGATTAGCAGTGGGCAGTGAATATTATAGTATACAATATCAAAATAATTCTACAAAGAGCTGCAGTTCAACTAGTTGTTACTAGATGTCCCTCACGAGTCAAATGCAAAAGCATTGAAATTATTAATACATCAAGCTGCAGTTCCACTAGTCGTTACTAGATGACCCTCACGAGTCAAATTGAAAAGCTTCATGAAAGGGTTTCAATGCTTTTGCATTTGACTCGTGAGGGACATCTAGTAACGACTAGTGGAACTGCAGCTTGATGTAATAATAATGTCAATGTGAGGTGATGACCAAGGCCAAAGAAGGGCAGGCAGACGCAGGCTTAAGATAAGGTCTTTATTGTAGCTCCATAATAACTGACCTCATCCTACAACCGAAATAAGAAAACTGACAAACTATTCAAGTGGCAACATTCTTAGATTCTCCAAGCAGTTCCATGGTGACAACATAGAACTGGAGTACTGAATAGGAAGGATTCATAGTATAGCCTATACACAGAGAAATGACAAGGACACTACATCACCTCCCTTTTTCCCAACAACAGAAAAAGATGCAAAGTTGATGAATAAATAAACAACACAAAATGCAGTCAATACATGCACAAAATATACTAACTATCATCTCTTAAACGAAGAGGAATATTTCTCACCCTACTAGATCTAGATCTCCTTTCCACAGAACATGGAGGAGCAGCAGGAGAAGCACATGGCCCACTGGACGTGTTCCCTTCAACACACATGGAAGGACACTTAACAATCCTGTTAAGGTTCCATATTCTGTGATCCTGGGTTTTTACCGCATTCCCCAGAAGTTTGGTAACCCTTATCGGTTGTCCAAACTTCGACTTCCCAACCCTCCTTTCAGGGAGTTTCACTCTAACCCAGTCTCCAACTTGAACAATAGTCTTCTTCACAGCTTTTCTCGCATCAAACTCCAGTTTCCTTTTCTCCATCTTCTGCAGTTCACGATCCTTCCATCCTACAGTGCGGTCGATCACACCCCCCACTTCAATTCTCCTAGAAGTAACCCAAAGAGGATTGACCTGAGTGCTAGCCACCCTTCCTTTAAACAGCGTGAAAGGAGAAACCCCGGTGGATGAATGTGGGGTAAACCTGTATTCACAAACCTTTTTTTTTTATGGCTTCCTCCCAGTCACAACTAGAGACAACAGCCAATTGCATAGCTTCCTTGAGCAATCTCACAAACCTTTCGACAACACCATTGCATTCAGGGTGGTAGAGGGAGGCGCGCTTATGCGTAATCCCCCTTACACTCAAAAATTCTTCCACAGCACAGGAGGTAAATTGCACACCATTGTCTGTTAACACGGAAGCAGGCAACCCTTCACTAGAAAAAAGATCATCTAAGAAACTGATCACTGAAGACGAGTCCACCGAATTAACTAGTTTAATTGCAGGCCACCTGTAATACATGTCCACGCACACCAATACATAACGATCCTGAGTTCTGACCTTCACCGGACCCAGGATATCCACAGCGACATCTACCCAGGGACCATTAGCTTGCTGTCTGATGATCATGGGTTGTGTCCTACACTTAAGAACCTTATCACTGTTGGCACATTGTGAACAAGAGCGCACTAATCTTTCAATCTGAACATCGCAGGCCACCAATATGTTTCCCTGAGTCTTTCCTTTGTTTTAGCTATGGACATGTGACTAGAATGGGCACACTCCACAAGCTTGTCACGCAGGTCTGAAGGGACCACCAGCCTACTGCCTCTGAAAAGCAAATCATCAGAACACGACAACTCCTCCTTCACACTCCAAAACCCTTTTATTTGGTCATCACAATCACGCTTCTCACACCACCTATCACGTATATAGGTGATGACCCGCTGTAAAATCAGATCACTCACCAGACTGGCTTTCCATTCACCCTCTGTCACAACACCTTCAGTCACCACACACACTCTCAGGTCTTCCCCAGAGTCTTCCCCAAGAAAACAGTCATCTTCACCACCATCAAGAATAGCTGAACCACTGAGCCTAGACAAACAATCCGCAAGAATGTTACTTGCCCCAGGTAAGTAAGAGACATGAAATTCAAAATCTTGCAAAGCAATAACCCATTTCCTAATTCTATGGGAAACACAATCAATACCTTTTTTTTCAAACACTTCTTTTAAAGGTTTGTGATCTGAGACCACAGAGAAATGCTTACCCCAAAGAAACTTTTTGAGCTTTCGAACTGCCCAGTAGACAGCTAAAGCTTCTTTCTCTATCACAGAGTAGTTACACTCTGCGCCTCTAAGCGGCCTGGAAATAAATAGGATAGTATTATCAGTGTGTTCACCAGGTTGCAGGAGAACGGCTCCCAACCCCTTAGAGCTAGCGTCTGTCATGACGAACGATTCTTTTGTAGGATCAAAGCTAGATAGATTAGGAGCCTTGTTCAAGCAACTCTTGATGAGATCAAACTCGTCACAACAAGACTTGTCCCAAATGAATTCATGTCCCTTTCTGAGAAGGGCTCTCACATTTTCTGTTTTTTGTGCAAAGCCAGGGACACATTTATTATAGAATTCTGCCATCCCCAAAAATTTGACAAGCTCATCCTTGCTCACAGGATAGTTGAGATTGGAGATGGCTTCAACTAAGGATGGTTTAGGTTTGATACCTGACCCAGACACCAGGTGACCCAGATATTCAATTTCCCTGACATCGAATTTACACTTATCTAACCTGAGGGTGAGACCTGAGTTTTGCAATTTGGCCAAAACCTCTTTCAGCCTAGAATCATGCTCTTGCAAATTTACCCCATGAACAAGCACATCGTCTTGGTAGACTTTCACACCTTCAATGCCACTCAAAATATTCTCCATCACCCTTTGGAATACTGATGCAGCTGATATTAAGCCAAACGGCATCCTGAGAAATTTAAAGGTGCCGAACGGGGTGATGAAAGTGGTCAGATCTTGGCACGAAGGATGGAGTTTGACCTGGTGGTAGGCCGAGGAGAGGTCCAACGTCGAGAAGTGGGAGGCCGCACCCAAAGAGGACAACATTTCAGCTATGTTTGGTAGCGGATAGCGATCGACAACTACCGCTTTGTTGAGTTCTCTGAGGTCAATACATAATCTTGCCTCTCCGTTGGCCTTGCGGGCCATCACCACCGGAGAGACCCATTCAGTGGCCTCAACCTCTTGTATGACACCATTCTTTAACAATTTGTCTAATTCAGATCTCATTCTGTCTTTAACCAACAAAGGTACATTTCGAACCTTAGCCACCCTAGGTATAGAATCACGTTTCAACTTGATCACGTGTACATAATTTTTAAGACAACCTAGCATATTATCAAACACACCTGGAAATTTAGTAATCCACATGCTGCGATCAGTGACAGCAGCCACTGAAGGAGGTTTTCTTAAACAAACAGAAGGAGACTCATTTGGGTCAAGATATACTCCAAGGTCACGTTGATGAGACCAACTAATAAGAGAATCACCTTTCATGGATACGTATATTTTCCCAGCAGTGATTCTTCCTTTAAAATCTATAGTGTCCATAAAATAACCCAACAAACTAATTATTTCTCCACCATAGCCTCTTGGAACAATGTCTGGTTTAAACAGCTTTACTTTTCTCGACAAATGTTTTTCATAAAATGTTTTAGGCACAAGGGTAATTTTGGCTCCCGAATCAAATAACATCTTAACAGACTCGTCACTAATTAGAACCTGTTCCAAGGGACCCTCAACCTCTCGATCCTTGACTTGACAAATAAACAGATCCTCCTCATCATCTTGTTCATAAATATCCACCTCCCTTACTTTCTTTTGATTTATGTTCGATCTGCAGCATTTCGAAAAATGGCCCTTCCTCTTACAGATGGAACAAACAGTCTTCAAGCCGGGACAATCTTTAAAATTAGCTACATGACCTGGATTCCCACAACGGAAACATTTTACAGAAAAGGGTTTGATGTTTGTAAAGGAACGTGTAGACTTAGATACTAAAGGAGAACTTTGTGGATAGGATTTAAGTGATTTGTCAGTAGATGACTTTCTGCATCTTTGCGAATAGCTTCAACGCAGGCTTTAGAGTGTTCATGCATTTTCATAGTGGTAATCACCTCTTGAAGAGGAGGATTGTCTTTTTGCCAAAGACTGTCTTTTGCCTTATCCATAGAACAGCCTAGCATAAGCTGGTCTCTTAGTCTTTCATCCAGACTGCCAGCAAATGAGCATGTTGAAGCAAGCTTGCGTAGAGCTGTGACGTATTGCTCAACAGACTCTTCTTGTCTTTGCATCCTCTTCCCAAAGTGATAGCGTTCTAAAACCATACTCACTTTGGGAAGATAATGCAAGTCCATTTTTTTTATACATATTTCGTATTCATTGAGAGAGTTAGCATCATTGTCAGTAAGGTCGGGAAGGTGCTCAAATACTTCCTGTCCTTCCGAACCCAGGCAATGCAGGAAGAGTGAAGTTTCCTCTCTGCACTTAGTGACGTCCCGCAAACCCTTGCATAGTTAGAGAAAACCTTTTTCCACTTTAGCCAGGGTATGGGAGGATCACCAGGGGCGGAGAGAAAAAACGGAGGGGGAGTGACATTTTGCATGTCACCTGGGGAGTAAGACACCAAATAGTGTAATGAATCCCTTTGAGAAATAACCAGTTTTAACACCCAAACACAAGTAGCAGACAACTGTGCAGATTAGCGTGTGATCTGGAAACGAGCCACCCTTCCTTTAAACAGCGTGGAAACAAGACAAATCTATAGTATAGTATAAAGATACAAAAGCTGTGCTGATCAGCGTAAATACACAACGTGACAACAGTTTGCAAACAGATAAGCTGTGCTGATCAGCGTGATCAGCATGGAGGATGTGCAGAACAATAAGAACTGTTTGTAGGGAGATAAGCTGTGCTGATCAGCGCAATGAAAGTGGAGGACGTGCAGCACCACGATGAGTCAGACAAGACTGTGCAGGGCAGAACAACAGGAAGCACAGCACAAGATACCAAGGTTCACAAAGTTAACTTACCACCCGATTTTCAAACCGAGTGGAAAAGGCACACCTCATGGACGTGTGAAGATTCCTCGGATCAAACTGTCCGTCTCCGTGTAGAAGTTCACTCCGGACTTGACCAAGATGGCCGTCGTTACATTGAGCGTATCGCGAAGTCTCTGTGTTGAAGTTCACTGAGAACTTTCTTAAGATGGCCGCCGTTACGTTGCACGTAGATCACGTAGTGGGGTCACTCACCGGGATGCGAGCAACAACGTCTTGACGCAGGCCAGGAAGCAGCACTTATGTTGGAGTCAGGCTTGGTCAGGCTGTTGCCAGGCAGCGCAGAAATGGCGAAGAGCAGGGAACTGCCACCGTTGCTAGGCAGTGTCGAGCGCCGGGCTATGCTGGAACCAAGCAGGGCCCGCACGGCCAAAGAAGCACAAAAAGAAGACCAGCGAGGCAAATGAGACACTTTCAGGAGTAGCGACGGTCCGCAGAAGACAGCGAGTGAAGGCAGGACACAGCGCGGATAAGGTAAGTAGCTTTGGATGATAGGGTTGAGCTGTGCTGATCAGCGTAATGGTAGAGTTGAGTTGAGGTCTGTGGAGCCGGTGGGTTGATTTCCGCTCGTCGCCAAAATGAGGTGATGACCAAGGCCAAAGAAGGGCAGGCAGACGCAGGCTTAAGATAAGGTCTTTATTGTAGCTCCATAATAACTGACCTCATCCTACAACCGAAATAAGAAAACTGACAAACTATTCAAGTGGCAACATTCTTAGATTCTCCAAGCAGTTCCATGGTGACAACATAGAACTGGAGTACTGAATAGGAAGGATTCATAGTATAGCCTATACACAGAGAAATGACAAGGACACTACACAATGCTTTTGCATTTGACTCGTGAGTAAGCCTGGGCGTAGTTCGCGAAGTAGCGCTACGCGAAGCTACGCAAAGTGCAGTTCGCACTACGCGTAGCACTACGCGAACTGCGTAGTGCACTGTTCGCAATGATTGCACAGTGCCGGATGCTTGTCCGCACTGTGCAATCATTGATAACGGCATCTTGCACAGTGCGAGCTGTCTTTTACTGCCGCTCGAGTAGATTTTTACTCGAGCGGCAGCTTTCTCAGCGCGGACTCGTAGTTTCTCATCGCGAGCGGTCGCGAGCATACGCGACCACTCGCAATGAGAAACCTGACCTCCCCGCGTTGAGAATCTCGCCGGGAGGTTTATTTTCCACGCTCGCGATCGGCAACTTGATGTTGCTGATCGCGAACGAGGAAAAGTCTCGCCGGGATGTCATTTGCTTGCTCGCGGTCGCCAACTTGACGTTGAGGACCGCGAGCAAGCAAAAATGACCGCTGCACTACGCTACGCGTGTTTGCACTGTGCTACGTGCAATTCGCGTTGTGCGAAGTAGCGCAAACTTCGCAAACTACGCGAGCGTAGCGTAGTGCTTTTCCCAGGGTTACTCGTGAGGGACATCTAGTAACGACTAGTTGAACTGCAGCTCTTTGTAGAATTATTTTGATATTGGACACTATAATATTCACTGCCCACTGCTAATCTCGTCCCATAATGCTTTGCAGAGCCTTTGGTTGGGATTGTATTTTTGCCCATAACTGTACTTGGGGTGGTCCTAGGAGGAAGGGACCACCACTGAATCGTTCAGCATGATATGCTCTTTGTGTTCAAGGCATGTGCTTGGTCCTCCCCCTAGGTTAGGGGGGACCCCAAAATCATCATCTCTCTCATTGCCTGATATTTTCATTGTCAAAGTTCATTTTTGTGAATTGGTTATATGCTTTTTAGCATGTAAAATTGCTTTATCAAAGCATTTGAAGGTGTTGATGATTGTAGTACAAACTACGCATGCTCTGTGGTAGTACTATGCCCAGGGTTAGATGCCATGCCAGCTAGCACTGCCTGGCAGCATAGGTAAGTCACCCCTCTAGCAGGCCTCACAGCCCTAAGGCAGGGTGCACCATACTACAGGTGAGGGCATATCTGCATGAGCAGATATGACCCTACAATATTGGGCACCATTTCCTAATATTGTAAGTGCCAGTGAAGCCATAGAGAGTACATGGGCTGGGAACTATACAACTCAAGTTCCACAGCATCATGATGGCTTCACTGAATACAGGAGGGTTTGGTACCAAACTACTCCTTTCAATAAACCCACACTTATGCCAGTGTGGGATTTATTGTACCATGTACAAAGAGGGCACCTCAGAGGTGCCCCCTGAGTCCCTACCAACCCTGCTGTAAGCAGCCAGCCACCACCAGACATATTTCTGGATCCCTGGGTAGAGAGCACCTGCTCTCTGGGACCAGAAACAATGCACATCCTGGGCAGAGGTGTCATGCCCCCTCCCCCAGGATGGGCCAGTGTCCGAAAAAGGGAAGCTTCAAAGCCCTGCCCCTTTTGTAATACGACCCCAGCCTCTGTTGCTAGCAACAGATGGCCGCCCCTCGTTTACACCCCCACTTTGGGCAGGAAAACCGGCGGGAAAATTCAAAAAGATAGGAGGTGTGTCCACCTCTGCCAACCCCACCTCTAAGGTGGGGGGAAGCTAGGTGAAGCACACTTTTCAGTCCCCGCAATCTTGAGGATGGGGAGACCCCTCCAATCAGGGCTAGGTCTGTGTCCCCCTCCCACAGGAGGGTGGCATAATAGAGGGTGTAGTCACCCCAGGTGAGGTGCCCATTGGCCCTACCTGCTGCTTCCCTAAAAAGCCACCTAAATTTAGTATTTTTGTGGCTCCCCGGACCCTAGATCTGCGACGGCCTAAGAAAAAAGAGGACGCCATGCAGAAGAAGCCAGAGGACAACTGCCTTGGCCCTAGCCCTACCGACCTTTCTCCAACTTCGACGACCCTGCGACCTGCCTTGCACCGACGACCTCCAAAACCCTAGGAGGGCTGTTGCCTTCAATAAAGACTCCAATCTCCTGAGGACAGCAGACTTGTATAGAAGAAACCGACTCCAAAGACTCCGGATCCAGGCGGATCCGCGTCCCCAGCCCACTCTGCACCAGACACCGACGGCCCGAGTCAGAGTGGCTCACCTGTGCAGTGAAGTCTCCCCGGCGATCCTGACCTAGTGTCCAGCATTGTCTGATCTCTCCTGCCCTACACGTCGGCGCCTGCAGTGTGAATACAGAGGCTCTCCCCCAACTGCCACCGGCAAGAAGATTCCGACGTCCAAAGACACCCCTGCACCTGTAGCCCCTGTGCCTTGGAGTGCTGAACCAACTGTGTCCCTACGACCCCTTACATTCCAACTTACCTCTGCTGTTGTTTGTCTTCCTCCTGCAACCTCCGGTACCACGCCTGCATCCTCTTTGCTGACCAAAAAATCCTCATTTAAAAGCATTGGGCACCCGACGTCGAATTTGTACCCTGCGCCCGGCTGCCCCTGTGCCGCTGTTGGTGCATGTTTGGTGCCGCTTTGTGCCCCCGTGCTTAACCTAACCCCCAAAAGCCTGGCCCCTGCAACCGATTTACTAACTTGCGAGCAGTGTGGCTCCAGGCACCCCCTGGCTCCATTGGAAAGCATTGGGTCGAACTCCGATTTTGACCTCTGCGCCCGGCCGCCCCCTGTGCCGCTGGTGGTGCAGTTTTGGTACTTACCTGACCGTCTTCTGGCTCCAAAGACTGAAATTGTAAGTTCGATACTCATCGGTTTAAGCTCAATATTGTTTTCTTCATAGGATAACATTGGACAGTGTGAAAAAGATTCTAAGTGTCGATTTTTGAAAGTGAAAAGTATTTTTGATTAAAAACTTACTTATCTTATTATGATGACCTGGGTCTTTAAAAAAAAGTACCAACAAAGTATAATTTTATAATATTGGTCTGGATCTCCTTTTTGAGTCATGTGATCATTATTGATCAATGTTATGCAGTAAATGTCTTACACTCCTCTGTGTTAGGCCAAAGGCTGCTCCCCCACACTACCACTAATAGAGCACTTTGGGTTTTACATTGAGCCCTGCACACTTTTGGGGAACCCTTGGACTCTGTGCATGGTATAACCACCTAGTGATAATATCATATACAGAGGCAGCTTCCTACACACCTATATTGACTCTGCACGTAATTTCTGGAACAGTTATTGTGGCGCTGTACAGCGCCACCTGGTAGCGCATAGAGGTACTGCTCAAATATTTCCAGATCCAGTCTGATGGCTGGGAAGTATAGCATTTGCAATGCAATAGGTCTCGCATTTGCGAGAGTTTAAGCTATTGGCATTGTAAATTACAATGCCTTTTATTTATTAGTTTTGCTAATTAACACATAAATAAAAGGCATTGTCATTTACAATGCCAATAGCTCAAACTCTTGTGAGCGAAGATGAAGCCAACCAGCGGTAATTAAAGGGTGGAGATCTAAGCCCCCTTTAAGCTAACAAAATGTCTTACAAGCCCCAGCACATGCACTGTCTCAGGCAAGACCTAAAAAGGGAACAAACAGAAGACTTTGTGCCCCTAGTGATACAGATTACATTTCCAAAAGTGATAAAATTAGAAGAGACTACAAAATTGTCATTGGAAGACGGCTGCGTACCAATAGCAAACTCCATTTTCTGTCAGACTTAAAAATAAATATGCGCCACAGTGCACATGCACACTCACCTCTCTTCTGCCTTTATCATTTCAGGGTTAAACTGAGTTACCTCATCATAAAAAATCAATTTGCTGTCCCGTGTTCCTCAGTCTAAAGAATTCTGAAGCCCTCAATGTATCACTAAATTTGGTTATGAGAACTCCTGCTATTTAAGCGCTTAGTGGCACACACCCACATCTGCCTTTCTCTACCTCATAGGCTGTGGTTAGTGCTAGAAATTCGGTTTACTTCCTGTGACATGCTATGAATGGAGCTAGTGGGATAATGAGCGACCACTTATGTATTTTAAACCACGTTGCTCAGGGGTGGCGCTTCTGTCGAGTTGCTTTACAGTATAAAAAAAAAAAACATCTGCAGCCATACTTCTAAAATAAAATGCAAGAGGGGCCCTATTCAGATTCTGCACGTGACGGAGCAGTTTTAGGAAACGCCCCAGAGAGACAAAATCACTCGGGTGACGTGAAGGAGACAACGTGGCCTCGGACACCTGCTGCTCAATGCAGAAAATGCGTAAAATGTACATATGATGAAGCCAGCTCAAAACAAGGCAGAGGGCAGGGTGAAACCACGCGTTGTCTGTGGTAAGCACCTGTGGATTGAAGACATCATACCATGAACGCAGACACTTCATGTGCTGCTGTGTGTCTATACTGGGGCACACACCTGCCTGGCCTGTGGCAGCAGACACCCTTTGTCACCCCACCTTCACAGTGTGTGCAAGGCAGGCGCCACAAGGCACTTTACCTAGAGCAACATGTGTTAGCAAAACATTCTATAAATTATAAAACTCGTCCAAATAAATAAAGTACAGAAAGAAAGTGACAAAGCTTAATTATTAACAAAAAAACCAAACACAAAGCTCCCGTGAACAGCTGAAAAGGAAAGGAGTGTATTTATAGCGCCGCAATAAATAAAAACGACATGCTCCCAAACATGCTTTCGAGAAACTATCTAGAAGTTCCAAAACTTCATATTTTAGTGACGTAGAAGTCGGGGGACAGTGTGTGTAATCTTTTCTTACTGTGTAATCCCAATCCATCTTCCGACAGTCCACACAGAAAGGAAAGTTGTGGCAGCTCTGTTTACCTGTAGCGAGCAAGAGGAAGGGGGTTGTAAAACAAACCAGTGCTGTGGTGTGGGTTGATTATAAAGGTGAAACCAAAATCCTCCTAAAGGTGTCTGCAGTGAGACCAGCAAATGAAAACAGCTTCCACTGACCAATGAGAACGAAAACAAGAAGGAGCAATGCTTATCTAGGCTATCGATGTTATGCCTCTGGGGTCTGGACATACTTTGAAATGCTTCAGCGTGGTGGATACCGTGGAAGGGCGTCGTGTCATCAAGTGCGGACGGAACCACAGGCTCCTCCTCTCTGCAAGAGGCCTGTGATACAATGTGACCCTGTCGGCCATACTGGAGCACCCCTGCTTAAAAGCAGTTAAAAAGCATTTATCCTGCGATACAAATGCTTCTCGAGTTGGTCGTAGGAAAACACTTCATCGAGGAGGTTAGCCTTGCAACAAAAACTGCAGTTTACTAACGATTCACTTTTAAAGAGGGACATGCTAATATTTATTACACATGCGCTCGCCAAACACCTCTTTTCTTCATACCGTTTTTTGCCCCACACTCCCGCTTTTGTACTGCGCTCCGCTTACAATTAGAAATTTACAAACCTAACCTCTAACCTGGACCACACCGGAAGTTCAATGTCACACAGGCCAAACTCTTCCGGTGTCCCGGCTACTGCGTCGTCCCTTGTGTGGCGAAGCTTGTCACATCACGCATGCCAGTTGCAAAAAAGAAATCTGAGCTTGTATGACACTGGGAGCCAGAGTGCACGCCGGCAAAAAGGATTAATGCTCCAGTGCGTTGCTGACTGCAACAGATAATAAACTAGCCCAATCCTCCTTAGAACAAAGCCCAAAACCAAACTAACACCCTACTAAAAATAGTCCAAATGACGGTCGGCATCAAAAGTTGCTAAAAGCCTAAACAATATAAACAATGAAGCGGGAGGCATGGCACAAGATGTACCCCCAGTATAACTGTGGAATTAAGAGGAGGTGGGAGGGAGGAAAACTGTATTTAAATGTAATCAGCTATGGTGCTGAAACTACACACAGGCAAACAGAAACTGAGCAGGAAATCAATAAAAAAGTAGTCCCCCAAAGAACAGATGTAGAACTGTAGTGTGATGAGACAGTACTTAGTCTGTGCTGCATGGGAGGACCGGAAGAGAAAAAGGAGGGACAAAGAGGCAGGACTGACCACTGGCAAGCAAGGATTTTTGAAGGACACAGAGATAGACCAATGAAAAACAAAAACAAGCAATGGGTGGAGTTGGAACTCCACAAAGCAATTACTACAGGTCGCTAAGCGACTGCGCAAGCGCTGTCTAGGCTCGACCTAAAAAGGTGTGGACTCTGGTTAGATGGAGACTCCACCAGGAGGAAAGTTACCGAAGGTAAGGAACTTGTTAGTCAGCCACACTAGAATTGGGGCCTAGAACTCTTCAGCTACTGTCATCTGATTCCAATTTGTATTTGTAAAGATAGAGAATCAATGTTTTATTTGAAAGGTATATTTTCACAGGAAGACTCACTGCTTTATACAGTGTTCTGCTTTGTAGGTTCTTCAACCCACTTTTGATTTGAATTCTTGCTAGAGGTTCATTAGCTTCTCACAGTGCCAGTTCTTGCTTTCAGAGTTGCTCTAATCAAGGATCTGTATAGTTTTCCTCCACACACTGCTGAGTCATATAAAGCAATTCAAACAAATTACCTTGATCAGGGATTAAAGAGGCCATCCCTTTTACATAAAGTGAGCTTTGTTCATAAGCCACGTTTACCATCGATATCAGAGGGCTTGTTTGTAGTGCAGCACAGTAACAGCATAAAAGAGTAGCAGTCGCAGCAGTGAGTTAGGGCCTGATTTAGAGTTTGGTGGACAGGATATCCTGTGCGCCATCTTGCAAGTTCCATTGGATATAATGCACTTGTAATACGGCAGACAGGATATCAGTCATGTTTGTGACGGAGTAACCCGTCCGCCGGACTCTAAATCAGGCCCTTAGTTAGTAACCAGCAGAGTGTATGCATTATTTTACAACATTTTGCCTAACGCTCCTTTTTTTGGAGATGCTCCCAACAACAGTCAATCTTCATCTAGTCGAATTCCTACTGGGAACCTGCTTCATTGTATCTACTCATGCAGTACTAAACAAGCTTTGACGAGGCAGACTGGTCAGACGTTCCACACATCAGCTGCCATTCTTCCTGCTCTCATTTTTAGGTCGAGCCTAGAGTAGCGCGCAAGCGCTGCTTCTGGCAAAGACTTTATGTAGTGGGCATTTGAAAGCTGACCACACGCTCGTTCACAATGGCCTTTTCCCTGCGGTTACCCGCACGGCCGACATCTGTTTCCAATTATTGTGCCCAGACGCGGGCGCGATAATTGGAAACACATGGCCATTGTGCACGAGCGTGTGGTCAGCTCAGCAGGCTGCCGCGCGCGCTCGCCCCCGCTCCTCTCTGACGCTGCCGACGTCTCTGCTGTCCAGCGCTTCACTTGTTTGTTCTTTGTGTGTATCCAGCCGGCTTGCCCCACAGCCTGTCGTGCCCAGGTACGGAAAGCAGAGTAGTGCCGAGCAGCGAAAATTACAGTCACTGCAGCTGGTTTCAAAGCACTTCTAACAGTTTGCGCGTGACTCGCGGACTTGGGCTTGTTTTAAATTTTGCTCTTAGTACCACAGACTGCCCTATGTATGATGCTTCCTACTGGCGCCACACATTCCTAAATCGGTGCTTTCAAAGACCTGTCGTTGTTTTGTTTTTTTTCCTCTTTTTTGTTCTTTGTGTGTATCCAGCCGGCTTGCCCCACAGCCTGTCGTGCCCAGGTACGGATAGCAGAGTAGTGCCGAGCAGCGCTAATTACAGTCACTGCAGCTGGTTTCAAAGCACTTCTAACAGTTTGCGCGTGCTGCCTACTTAAAAGCATCAAATGTGCACTAGTTGTGAAACAGAACACCTGCTTGTTGTTTAGCATGTGTTTCTGCCGATGATTGTTGTCAAAGCACCTTGATGCCGACCAGCCCTGTTTACATTCCCGCTCCCCCCAAAGGATTAACAGCGTTCTCTCAATAAATTTGCAGTCTATTCTCCTCTTAGAGGCGGCTGATTCCGAGGGTGGTGTGAACAAGGCAACAAGTGCCTGCTAATCACTTGAACATACATAATTAGTGACAGTCTGGTGCACTGGAGTCTTTGTACCACTGACTGTCAGCCCTGGGTAACAATGGCAGAGGCAAGATGCTCTTATCAGCCGCACTTGAAGTAAAAAGCATCAGGCGTTTTAAGTAGATTATCTTATCATGGATCTTCTCTGTGGAACAGATTGTTAGCACTGGTCTGTTGTTATTAGTTCATCTCTTCTGTGTTTTTGGATTTCCTTCTGTGGATTCTATTGACTCGAGTCGTCTCCCCTTTCATGCTGTCGACAGGCTCTTGTGAATAGAAGGTAGAAGCTGGGATAATGAGAAGGGGGAATGATTTATTTGAATATTTGTCCTGAATTGGGAGGAGGTAGGCGCTTTGATTTACTCGTGGGTTGGGCAGCATGACTATAGCCCGTGAGATCCATGTAGTGGTTATAAATAATCCCAATTTTTTGTAGTAAGTTGCGAGCAGTATTCAGAGTTGTTATTGTTCAGATGAAACTTTAAATGCTAGAGAGTTTCCCTATTTCTTGGCATTAGGTTCCTGCTTATATTCATTTTACTAGGGGTGGGCAAGCAAGGTAAGGCTCGAGCCTGGTTCGGGCCAGATGTCAGGGGCATGACTTGTGCTTTGACTCTTACAGGCACACTAACACTATTCTATTATAGCTTGGCTCTGTCGTGGCTCACTCTGTGGATTTGCCTGCTAGCCCACCTCTACTTTGTACTTTCGGTCTTGCCTTAGACACCACCCCATTTTACTACTTAACTTCCCATCTTGCTCTTCGACTCATGAATACTCCATCTACTAAGAGGAGAAGGTGCTCATCTGACAACCAGCCCAGTGAAACACTACCACTGCAGACACACAACAACACTCTGTAAAAGGATTGGTTTGCGTAATCTTTCCCACATCAAACGGGCTTTCTAGAAAACGTGCAGTGGTACACCCCTCACAGTAACAAGCATTGGCATAGCCAATAGGTCTCGCTTTGGGACCTTATAAGTATTTAGTTATGCAGCACAATATCCTTGGTGCAACAACATCAACTGTTGCATGGCTAAACACTTCTAAGGTCCCAAAGGCGAGACCTATTGGCTATGCCAAGGCTTGTTAATACTTGCAGGAGCAAAACCATTTTGGGTGCAGAAACCCTTTTTGAGGCTTATTTAAAGACATTGGTGTCTTCAAATCGGCTTAAACCTCCTCTCACACATTTTCACTTTTGTTCTAGTAAGAGAATGTTACTTCAAGGAAAGAACATGTAAGTTATGGCAGTGTGCAAGAGCTGGTTAAATCCTTTTAGAGCTGATAGTTCATTTCTTCTTCTTCCCAGGGCTAGAGAATGTTTTGGTTGTTGGCTCAGCCCTGCCAGGTTTAGTTACAAGCCGTTCAGTTTTGAGTGTCGTATTGTGCTTTTGTTGTAACCGTAAACTGGCACTTTTCACAATTGTTCTTCCAGGTTAATCCCTTGGTAATATTTTATTGAAGATTAAGGGGAAAATGATTGACTCCTTGTAGGAAAGTGGCTCTGTATATACTGTACCCAAGTAAGGTTCAGGGTGTACAGAGTCCACAGTCCCCAGAGGGTTGACAGAGGCTAAAGTTAGATATAACCTTACTCTCCAAAGTGGTAGCTTGGTCGAGCAGTAAGGCAGTATCAGAGGACAGTGTAAAGCATTTGTTGTACACACTCAGTCAGCAAATGAAGCCACACACTCAAGAACTGAACTCTAGGCCAATGGTTTGTATATAAAAAATATATGCTTGTTTTATTTTAGAACCAACAATAGGATCAAAATATACTTTCTCAGTATGAGATGCTTTGGTTATTCACCTTACAGATAGGCAGTAGACTTTTTTGATAGTGGTTATCACAGTTGGTGCAAGAGGCAACACAGGGTCAAATTCAATGCAACATTGAGCTCAATGGAAAATTATGCTTAATTACAATTGATTACTTTGCAGAGCACTTTTCTAACCACAGGACTGGATCCTGGATTCAGTCCTGGGACACTTCCTGCAAACAGGTAAGAAAAAGCGTTTTGGTTATTGTAGTGATTTTTGAAGAATATTACTATATTTCAAAAGCTGACACTTAGAAACTTTTCTGGGTAAAATTACCAATGTTATCCTATGAAAGGAAATACAGTGTGCAAGCAAAGTATGTTTACGTTACTTTTGTAATCCAGTGCTGGACTCCTAGGTTCAGCACTGGGACATTTACTTAAAACAGGTAAGTAATTACGTTTTTGTAGTTTGTTCGATTTTTAAAGAATATTTGTAAAATACAGAAATCGACACTTAGAAGAAATTTCACAGAAAACCAGTCAATGGATCCCTATGAAAGAAAAGTGAGTTAGCGGTAAGTAACGTTGCGATTACTTTTTAGGGCCAGTGTTGGGCACTCGGGTCCAGCACTGAGGCCCCTTCTAATACTAGGTGAGTATTTTCGTTTTCGTGACTCGGTTGATTTTTGGTGAATATTCTAAAGTTTCAGAACTCCACACTTAGAAGAAATTTCGCAGAAAACCAGTCAATGGAACCCTATGGAAGAAAAGTGAGTTATCGGATTTCGGGTAAGTACTTGACTGGCAGGGTTAAGGTTCTGGGTAAGACTCAGGGGTCCCCCAGGATCAGGTAAGTACAGTTTTACACCCTCAGCGGCACAGGGGCGGCCGGGTGCAGAGTGAGAAGGCCCAATGTTATCCTATGGCAGGCGGGGGGCCCCGGGTTGGTGGCTGCTGGCAAGCAGGCCACGCGACTGTGGGAGCTGGGCTCCTGGTCACTTGCTCAGGGCAAGTAGGGAAGTAGGTTAGGATAGAGGTTGCACTTCCAGGGGCACTCGGGCGGCTGGGTGCAGGGTGCTTTGAGCCGTCGGGCGCTCAATGTTAAACAATAGAGGTCGTGAAAGGTGAAGAAAGGCTGCAGGCTCGGGGACGGTGATTCTTCAGGGACGACCAACACTTCAGGAGGTAAGTTGGGGTCTTGGAGGATAGGTAGACACCCAGGAGTTGGGCACAGGGGGCCGTGGGGCGCCGGGTGCAGGGGTGTCTTTTGAGGTCGGGAAATCTTACCCCCTGCTGGTCGCGGTTGGAGGGGTCCCTTGTCCTGAGGCTGCAGGCGTCGTCTGGGTCGTCGAGGAGGGTCCTTGGCCACTGGATTCCAGGTCAGAATCGCCGGGGGACGTCCTCGAGGTCTTTGGTCACTCAGGCACAGGCTGGACTCGGCGGGTGCAGAGTGTGCAGGTTTCGCGGCTCCGTGCCAGGGCCGGGTCTTTGGTAGGTTTTCTTTTGAGCAGTACCACTGCTCGTGGGAGTCCCTGGGTCGAAGGCTGTAGCACAGAAGTCAGGTCCTCCGGGGTTTGTGAGGTTGCTGAGGCCGGGATTCCGCAGGAGCAGGTTCAGAGGTCGACAGGCCGGTAGGGCTGGGGCCAAGTCAGTTGTTGTCGCCTCCTTTTTAGCAGCTGCACGGCTGGTCTTCTTGCTTCGTCTTCTCTTCTTGTTTTCGGATTTGGGAACTCCCGAAGGAAGGTTCAGGGAGCCCCTAAATACTAAATTTAGGGGTGGTTACAGGTAGGTAAGGGCAGGGACCAATGGGTCCCTTCCCTGGGGTGGGTACACCCCCTATTCTGTTCCTCTCCAGTGGGAGGGGGCAGGAGCCTGTCCCTGGTTGGCCAGGTCCCCCCATCCTCAAGATGGCGGGGACTCGAGTTTGTGCTTCACCTCGCCTCCCCCACCTTAGGGGTGGAGTTGGCAGAGGTGGGCACAACCCATTTCCTGCTTCTGGTTTTCCCGCCGGTTCTCCCGCCAGGAGTGGGGGTAGAACCAGTGGGGACCAGTTTGCTGGAAGCAGCAAATGGTCTGGGGAAACTCCAAAGGCGGCAGGCCTTTGAAGCTCCCCCTGCCCATCCTGGGGGAGGAGGCTTTGGCACCTCGTCCCGGGATGTGCATTGTTTCAGGCCCCTGAGAGCAGAGGCTCTCGACCCAGGGGTCCAGAAACATGTCTGGTGGTGGCAGCCTGGGCAGCCACTCAGTCCGGACACTGGAGGTCGGGTTGGTTTCAGGGGGCATCTCTAAGATGCCCTCTGAGTGCGTTTTACATTAAATCCCACACTGGCATCAGTGGGGGTTTAATGTGCTGAGAAGTTTGATACCAAACTTCTTAGTCTTCAGTGGGGCCATTATGGTGCGGTGGAGTTCGTAATGACAGACTCCCAGCACCATATACTCTTAATGGCAGCACTGCACTTACAATGCCCAAGAATGGACTTGGGCACTGTAGGGGCACAGGGCTCATGCCTCTATGCCCTCACCACTGGCATAGTGCACCCAGCTAGAGGGGTGGCTGACCTAGGCCAGGGCAGTGGCTTGTAGGCATGGCACACAGGGATGTGAGCCATGTCGACTCTTCACTTTGTTCTGCACCAAGACACGCAGCCTGCAAAGGCAGTGTGTGTGTGTAAGGTGCAGGGTCCCTAAGGGTGGCACAACAAGTGCTGCAGCCCTTAGGGGCCTTCCCTAGTCACAGTGCCCTGGGTACCCATGGTACCATTTACCAGGGGCTGACCTGTGGCCAGGGATGTCAATTGGGTGTAGGTATCAATGCAATTTTAGGGAAGGAACACAGGCCCTGGGTACCTGGTTGGCAGGAGCCCAGGGCACACTCAGTCAAAGTACATCAGCCATTCAGCAAAAAGTGGGGGCATACCATGTAAGAAAGATGGCACTTTCTCACACTCCTCTGTAGCTATTTTATTGCAATACCTGCATTATTACATTACATTATCTCCTTAGGATTACCCACTAATAAATGAGCTTGAATAGAGTGATGTGAATTTCTTAAGACGTGGAATGTGCTTTAATTTTTTGACAGAGCAGTGACTCGGAGACTCCCCTCTTGCATTCAGAATTCCTCATTATTCCACTGCGGTTGAAATATCACTACTGGAATAACCATTACTGGTTCCCCTGTTATTTCAGCAACACTTATTCTTCAGCTTTTTAAAGTACTATTTTATATACTATTAGATAAAGGAAAAATAGTAAAGCAATAGCTAAATAAG